>CM060928.1:532575687-533219887 GCA_030765085.1 Allium cepa | reverse complement strand
GCCACTTACTCATGTATGGGACCTCGTTCTGGTCTAACTGATTAGGATGGACGTTGTGATGTGTGTTTGATGTTTAAATTTCACTTTCATAAATGCTTGACTTTGAAAATCACTCGAACATGATAACTGATATTGATTATGACACCAATGGATATTTGTTACACTTTATATTGATTTATGAACTGATTAAATGCGGTTGTCCAAACCGAATAGTCCGGTGACAAACCGTAAGGTATAAGTTCTCTTGCCAAAGAACATGTGGATTGAACTTGTATGAGAGCAAGTCCCCTCATAGGAGAGTGGAGGATTATCCTTGCTTAGACATTCAGTTTCCTTGCCGAAGAATAAGCGGACTGGACTCAATAAGGATCCGGAGAGATCGAACCCTAGATTGGATGCTAAATAATCCGAAAAGATCGTGGATCTAAGTAACATTCTGAAGAGCTCACATACTTAACTAATGGCTAGGAAAATCCGAATTATCCACTAACGATCCAAAAAGATCGTGGATTTAACAAACGATCTAGAGGGAGCATGCATTTAATGAACGATCTAGAGAGATCGAGGTTTAACATCAGTCCGAAAGGGCCATAGATTCAACCGATGATCCAAACAGATTGAGGATTAAGCTAACGATCTGGAGCGATCGGGAATAGAATTGTTCAATGAGTGCATGACCTAGATAAATCAAAAACTAGACTTTGGTTGAACACCACCTGATGTTGAAACAATTCAATAGCGATTATTGAATCGAACCAATGATTTTGATACGTGATTGTTAACTCCTGGATGAACACGGGACGACCCAGATTTATGATATACTGTAAGATATGATGATTCCAAAGGAACACAGAATGATAATTATTTATGACTAACCCTGAACCAAGGACTCAAGTCCTTAGCTACAATAATCTGGAATAATCTTTGATTTACAGGTGAATCCGATGGAACCAGATGATTCTTTTATACCGCTGTATGGCCAGTTAATAGCCTAATAATTTAGTTTCTCATGAATAATCAGCTTCGATGTTTGTTCTTGATCAAATCACACCTTCCATTTGCAAGGAATGCTTTAGGAAGCAAACGTTATCCAGCCTTAGGAATAGGCCGTATCTGATAAGATCGATCGATAAACAAAAAAATATCAGTAGGAATATGAAGCGATAACTGACAAAATTAGATATCAAACAATGTCAAGAGATAGAATTACTAACTTACCAAAGACTCCCAAAATGGAAAGTATGCTAAAAAAAACCTAACTACAAGATCCATGCTCAAATACCAATCAAAATCATGGATCGTTACCCATCCATGGAAGTCACCCAAAAGCACTTCGATTTTCATGAAGTAAACTAGTAAGACATCCACCAATTCAAAAATGCAATTAGAAGATGGTTCGTGGTTAGGAACGACCCAAACACTCGGTAAACAAACCGGATGCTATCAACCAACTTTCGAAACCAAAGGATTTAATCAAAATCAAGCTCGTATTGATGCAAATATACGTCGAGAACAAATTCACAATCTAAACAAGCAACCACAACGACTTAGAGAAAGATTCCCTACACATCTTATGCATCGGTACCGATCCATAGGCATGGATCGCCCTGAAAATTGATGATGTGCCCATGATCTTCTTCAAGCAATTTCTTTTAAGTGTAGCGAACATACGTATAAACATGGTGGAGAGATTTCCAATGCTCAATTGCTATAAATAGACGAGGAGGGTGCCAATTTGGAGGATCCATTTTGAGTTGTTTATGAGTTTCTCTATTGTTCTCGTAATCTTAGGGATCATCACCGATCCAAAAGAACACCTCTTGTAAACAACAACCAAATCAGCAAAAAATTAAAGTGACGTCGGTAACGAATAGCTGAACTACTATAAAGTTTGCGTATCTTGTTATTTTACGTTTTCATTTACTTTCTACACTTATTTCTCTATTTCAATTCTGGGTGTTTATGCCACTTTTGGTGTAAACAAATATCATACATGTTTTTATACAACAGAAAGAACTAATTCTTACAACCCACATATCACTTCTTGCTTAAATTAAATGAACGTTCCTAATTTTCCATTCTATGTAACCCACATATCTTAACTTTTCCCTTTTGACCTCAAATAAATAAGATTCATCCATTATTTCAATCATTACACCTGATTATGGGATAAACTATGCATCTCCATCCAATAGTAGGTAAGAAATATAAAATATGGACATTTAGAATATCCCATTGGAAAATTGGCATGGTGGAATAACCTTCCACCATTTATCCGTCTTCCTTAACCTTGAGCCTACCAATGTCCTCTATGTGTTTTTTCCATCTCATTATCCTTTGTTACCATTTTCTTTTAACTAAATCTCTTGATAGTATTATCTAACATGGGTACTTATTTTCTTTATCCTTGATCTTTCATGCGAGCTTACACTAGAACTAGTAGAAGTGTACTTTGATACCATTCATTATTCTTTCGTGGCTTGTTCTTATGGCTTGAACACATGTTTAATAAAGCACTCCTGGGTTCTCAATAATATTCCTTACACTCTATGGGGGATTTCTTATTGCTACTCTATGTGCATTCATCGTTGCTTTACTTATAGCCTTAACATTTACCCCGTCTTACCTAGGCAGTCATCCCTATCTACTATATATTAAAATTTTGGTTTGGTTTTCGCCACTTTTTTTCTTTCTAAAATTAGAACTTTACAAATATGAAGTACTTAATCCTGAAACTTTTATCTTTAATAGTACAAACTTAGAAACTTTTTTATTACATTCAAAAAGTAAGTTGGTGTCGTAACTTTTGAAACTATAATTCAG
Source organism: Allium cepa (assembly GCA_030765085.1). Classification (NCBI taxonomy): domain Eukaryota; kingdom Viridiplantae; phylum Streptophyta; class Magnoliopsida; order Asparagales; family Amaryllidaceae; genus Allium; species Allium cepa. The sequence goes on along the minus strand of CM060928.1, from coordinate 533,217,064 downwards.
AATTTTAATTAGGCTTATTCATCAAGCCTAGAAGAGGATGCTGGCAGTTTAATTTAAAAAGTTCCTTTCCTTCAAAATCTTTTCACAATAATGATTTTTTACCAAAATGATATTTTGAACTCAAACCATTTATTAAGTTTTGCCTTTAAAAAATCAATTGTTACACCAAACCATTTCTGAAAAATGTGCTTTACGGTGTTTCTAAAACATCTTTTATAACAGTTAATAATAAAAACTGTAGTAGACAATAACACTTCCATCCTATTATTTTTCTGTTACTTATGCTATCTCCACTCAACCTCAACGGGGGCTCTTTATGGGGATTTTTAAAACATACGTGCAATCAATACACAAATCTATTGAACTGTCCAATTTTCTTTGTTTTTGCCTTTAAATTTCTTATGTTGCTTCTAATAAGATTACTAGAATTATTTTTAATATAAACTCCTAATGTCATTTCTATTTAGATTTCCTAACGTTGCTACTATTTACATTTCTTTTACCTAAATTGCTCTTACTTAAATGACTTCTTTTGATATAACCCCTTTTATGTGTAAATCTATTTTAGATGTTCTTTCAAGTATCTTCCTTATATAGGAATATTCTTCTTCTCTTCACCATCAAGTGTTCTTAGCCTTTCACTTTCTTTATCACATTCAAGCCAGTACCATTTCTTATTGCCCATCCCTTTAAAAGAATTTATAAAAGTTTGAATTTACAGAATCATGAAAATCACTGAGCTGCACAAATTCTCTATTTTTACTATTTATTTTAAAGGAAATATCTTATTAAAAAGCTTTTTTCTAAAATTTACCTTTCTCTAAAAAGTCTAAAATTTCAACTAGAAATTCTAATATAAAACAGTATTTTTGGTTTGCAAAAAATTTAATATTTACTTTTCAGAAATAAGGTTTTTCTCTTTTGAATAAATTCTTTGAGAATAATTTTAAATATATTATTTATATATTTTTCTCAAACCTTTTTATTAAATTCTTTCATATGATCTCACACTCGGATTGGGTTTTACTTGTCCCTTCTTTTTGACTTTCTTCTTTTCCTAATAGTTCCTAACTTATCTTCCTTTAGAATATTTAAATGCGGCTATCATCCAAGAGTGGTTATTACACTCCTTCTTTCAAGAACTTATTTAATTCTTGCTTTTGGATATCTACAGAATATAGATTCTTACTTTCCTCTTATTTGGATCTAACTACATCGTCAATCGACAATCCTATGGGGATCTACAACCATATGGCAATTTTTGCTCTATAAGGGAGTCAAGTGCTATACAACTTCAGAGACCCTTCCATATGTCACATTCATGCTCTTCTTAATTCAGTGCCTTCCAAAACGACCTACATCCCATGGCGTAATAGGGATAGGTGTATATCTTCTACTTCATCTGTTGTTCCAACTCATAGTCGAATTTTACCTTTTTTAGAATATGGATGCAACTACTTCTATAGTTGGATTTTTTAAGATTAGCCATATAATATATACATACATACATATATATATATATATATATATAATTATAGGTAAAAGTACAAATAAGTTCACTCAACGTATCTTAATTCTTAAAATTGACTATCATATGCTCTGACATCAAATATGAAAACCATTTTCTTCGCAACCGGTTCGGAAGTGTTGTATACTAGTCTAGATTCCTAGGCACATAAAGACCACACCGCATGAATGGCTTCATTGAACCATATTCCGAAAATTCCCACATCCTTGTTACTAAAGAGAAGCGAGCCTTATAAACAAGTATGGTATGCTGGGGCAGCCTAGTATATTAATTGGGCGAAGTATGAACCAGGGGGCTTCTTCCTATTACTGATGTATGACTATTACGCACAAGACCTATTCCAGTTTACCTTCGCCGGTTCCAAGTTTCATTCATCTATTGCAAGGAAGCGGCACTCTAGAGGGGAAGGAACTGTCTAAAAATAAGCTCATTCAAGAATCTCCTATTAGAGACAATGAATCTGAGGAAGGAATAGTAAGATATGACTCAGTAGTCAGTTCCCCTGTGCAGGCCACAAGCGAACTGAGTTTACTGACTCGCTAAGAGTAGCGGCAAGGGAGGAGTTAATACCCGCTTAGCCCCTTTTTATGGCTTACCTTCGTACCCAAGAAAGCCAGCCAAGTCCAGCTTTTCACCCGAGTGGGTTCGAGTTTTCGCCGAATCAAATACCGAAGTCCACCAAAGTATGGATTGTTGGTGTTGGTATCTTATAAGTAACAAAAGCATATCAGAGCACTATCGATGAAAACTCACAGCGGAATAGTAAAGTATAATAAACATATATTAGTGACCAAGGCTAATACTTCTGATGTCTAGTGCACTTGTTAATGTCGAGCATGCATGTCCTTGTACCGTTCCTGCTTTATACCGGTACATGTCCCTTTTGAGGGTTATAGTGTAATGGATCTTAAGGCTACTTTAACACTAGAAGGGAGTGAATAGTGTTTTATAACTTTTATATGCAATCACATATGCAATCATAGTTAAATATAAAAGCAATAACAAAACATAAAGTAAGAGAGATGACACTAAAAATTTCATACTGGTTCAGACTAAACAATCCTACATCCACTCCCGTACAATACTGTATATATTTCTTTTCAATCGCCTACTTTAACCAGGTAGCAAGAAAACCAGAATACACTCTTGATTTCGAGGCTATAAGATACACTCTTCTATCTCACCAGTCTAGGGTAAACTCTCTTGATTATTGGACAACAAGATCACTTATTAGATTTAGATGGGCTATTAAGCACACCCACTTGATTTGAACGGGCAACAAGCACATCCAGACGAATAAGAGTGGAGTTGTTGATTTCTAAATACAAGCAATTGTACATGGGATACAAGATATCCTATAGCCCTTCCAATAGGAATTTTATCTTTGATTGCAGAGATATGCTTCAAAACAATAAATAATTTATAGATAATCAGTCTAGTAGTGTATGAGTTGATTCTATATAGTTTTGAAGGAAGTAATAAGCAGTTTTCAAGAAATATTTCAAGGGAATAAGGGGAAAGAAGAATGTAAAAATAAATCAGTTAGAAAATTCATTTACACTCTCCTTTATATAGTGAATGAATAGGTGTATCCATTCATGAAGGTGTGTCCAAAAGATATTACTTTTCAAATTAAGAAAAGAAAACAAATTAATGGTCACTATGTCTACATATCTAGGAGGAGTATATCGACATACCCTTGTAAATTTGAAAATTATTTTCTTTTAAATTGTTTCCAAAATTCTATATTTTTGTAAATAATTTAAACATGGTTTTTAAATACTTTGAACACATAATTTTTTTTACAAAATATTTATAAAATATATTTTGAATTTTAAATAATTTATTTTGATAAAACATTAAAGATCAGAAATTTGTGATAAATCAGAATCTGCTATTAGGGACTTTAACAATTTATTAAATGACTCACAATTATGCACTAAAGTCTTAACCACTTCAAATCTGTCTTTGTTTACGCCAAAATTGGTCACAAACCCCGAATACCGTGAAAGCACCAGTGTATGAATACAAATCAATAATATTCAAACACAAATCTCATATCTCAGCAAATATTAAACAGCAATCCAAAAGTAAAGAACAGAGACACAAGTTTTATAGTGGTTCGACTATCTCCGGCCTACGTCCACTCCAAAGTTTTTTATCCTTTTATTGTTTATCCTTGACGATTACAGATGATTACAGCAGTTACAAAGTCCAAAACTCGAAATAAATAGTAGTAATGATGATATGGAGTGATTCTGGCAGCGTCCGGGCGTGCTTTCTCTCTCCAAATTCTCCGACCCCTTTTCTGAATGACTAGGGGCTCTATTTATATGCGTAGAAGGCTGATATTTCTCCTAAAAAACCCGGTAGAGCGCTTCAAGCATGGAGGGGGCCCACGCGCCCGAAATATGGAGGTCCGGGCCCACATCAGCATCGATTCGAGGTAAGGTTCGAATCGATCAAGAAATCATCCAATTGAGCTGAAATTTGGTGAGAACATTCTTCAACATGTATGTAAGCTCCTGTAAAAATTTCATTGCATTTGGATCAACGGTTTGGAAGATGTGATTGATTCAAGTTCAAAGTTCCGTGTGTTCTGCCTGGTTCGAATCCATGCTTCGAACCCACCTCCTTCGAATCCATCTCCTCCGAATCCATCTCCTTCGAATCCACTGCTTCGAGTCCATCTCCTTCGAATCCATTGCTTCGAATCCATCTCCTTCCTGAACGCTTTCCTTGCATTGACTCTCAAACGATTGGTACGAACCACTCAGCTAGAATCCAAACACTTCCCTTTCGTATCGATCCAATACTGATCGATACGAAGAACATCCGCGCATCCATTCCGTCATATTATATCGAGGCGAAGTACATCGATTCGTAGTAAACTCCATACGCCTTTCTATTTAAATCCAGCCATCGAGCCAAGATCCATCGACCTTTCCCACCTGATCGATACGAACGCGGAGTTCGTATCTATATTGATTGATACGAATGCTATCGATTCGAAGCCATTCCAACCTAATCGATACGAAGGGAATTGATTCGAAGAACCTCCATATTTCCTTTTGATCGATACGAAGTAACCGAGTCTCGTCCATGCCAATCGGTACGAAGTGTATCGATTCGAACCATCCCTGTGCCTTGCCCTCGATCGATGCGAACCTGATGGGTTCGAATCCGATGGATTCGAACCGAGCACCACCTTGACCCCCTCGATGGATTCGAACAGCATACCTCTCCTACCCTGAATCGATCATAACTCCTCCATACGAACTTCGATTAACCTGAAATTTGAAACATAGCCTTCCTTAGTCCATATCATCATTTTCAATTAATTTCGTCCCGATCGGAGTTCAACTAAATTTTGACGATATCGATCGTAGCCCTGATTCCAACCGATCTCCAATCCTGATATCCATAATTCCTTGCCAATTTGTTGATATTCCTGCTTTGACCAAAAATGGGATAACACTTTGCCCTCCAAAACATGCCTTGTGATAACAAGGCGTGTTTTGAATAGTTCCGAATCCAACATCCGAAGTCCATAGCCATATTGCCAGGGTATATCATCCTCGACTGCTCCGAGTCGATGTCCAATTCCAAATCCCATAACCGAAGCCTTAGCCAATTCCACATCCATTCGAACTCGACAGCCGAGTCCTAATCCATCCTTATCCAATAGCCAATAACCAAATCCAAGACCTCTCCAGGTCGATATCCGAATCCGTAACATTTCCGGGCTCTTACCAAGCGCATTTCACACTTGATGACCTTGGTCCAGTGTCCCTGGACGTTGTACAAAGCCATGGCTTAAGTCCTAAGCCGAATCCTGGTCTCTCCGGACCCTTATTGAGCATAGTCCATACTCAACGACCTGAAACAATAACCGATAATGCGGGGCCTAAGTCCTAGGCCGAATCCTGGTCACTCCGGACCCTTGCTGAGCATAGTCCATACTCAGCGACCTGAATGAGTCAATTTACCACGTTCGGGCAAAGTGACTCACCCCTTGCCAGGCATAATCCATACCCGACGACCATTTATTAAAAACCAGATGAAAATCCAATCAAAATCCAACCTAAAATCCAAATCCAAACCAGAAAACCAGAAATCCAAAGCAGCATTCAAAATCAAAAACAATCATCCAAAGGAAAATCTAAATCAAAAGAAAGCAAAACCGGGAGCTCAATCCAAACTCCAAAACCAAAATCCAAAAAGAAAAGCAGTGTCCAATCCAAAAGAAAAAGATAAATTTCACAAACCATAGCATTGCAGTTTATCATCATTCAGAGCATGCCTAGGGGCTATCTCCATCCCCGTACATGTGTAAATGACTTGGTTGCTTGCCAATAGTTCGCTACTTATTCCATATTATCCTGGTCAATGGATGATCAATCGACCATCATCCCTAGGCCTCACATCATCACGGTGCGAGGTGGTCGGTGGTTGCTCCTGCTCTACCGTTGCATTCCGAGTTCCGACATATTGCTGTAACTGTCCATTCCTTACATGCTCCTTGATTATATCCTTTAAGTGCCTGCAGGTGTTGGTATCATGTCCATCTAAATCATGGAAGAGGCAGTGCCTTCCCGATGTCCTTTCCCGTTCTGATGGTTCTCTCCTAGCTGGTCTCCGGTAAGGAAGGCGATTCCGAGTATCCAGGTATATCCGCTCCAGCGTCTCGTTCAATCCTGTGTATGTGGAAAACTTTGGATCCTTCCATCGCTTCCTAGCATTTCCAGAATCATCATCTAACTTCCTTTTTCCTTTGTCTTTATCCGAACCACTGCTAGATACTGCTCCAGCCTTGGTTGCACTAACCTTTTTCAACTTTAAATCCGTACTTGCATCTTCTTGCCGAAGGAACCTTTCTGCCTCGTGAAAGAACTCATCGAGATCATGTAGGGGATCTCTTATCAAAGACACCTTGAAATCCGAGTCCTCCCTGACTCCTGATACTGCTGCCATTAAAACCATTGATGGATCAGGCCGATCCACCGAAGCGACTGCCGCACTGAATTGAGTTAGAAAAGCTCTAAGCGATTCATCCATCCTTTGCTTCACCGATGTTAATGTCATCACATTCTTCGGCCTCTTGACGTGAACCCGAAACTATCCCAAAAATTTTTCCACCAATTCCCTCCAAGTCCTGATAGATCCTTCTTTCAGCTGCCTAAACCACATTGCAGCTAAGTCCGTCAAATATAAAGGGAAGCATCGATCCATCACTTCCTCCGATGCCCCCAGCACCTCCATGTGTCTGGTGTACCTCATCAAGTGATCTGTTGGATCTGCCTTGCCATCATATACCTCCACGCTCGGTAGCTTGAACTTAGGTGGATTCTGAGCCATCCTTATTTCCTGAGCGAACGGACTCCTATTCACTCCTTCCAAGTCTCTGTTGGTCAAACCACCTCGCACAGTTCTTCTGATGATTTCCACTAATCCAGTATTGTCTGTTGGGGGCTGCCCCCCATGCCCCCAAGGGAACTCCGGCACATACTCTTCGTGTGGCTCACTAGCAGCAATGTTGGCACTGGCCTGTTGAACTCCTTCTAAAGGTCCTCCTGTGTTGGATCCCGTGGGTCTGCCCCCAAGCCCTTGCTGATTGCCTTCTGGCTCCGTATCTCGTCCTCCATTGGGTTCCACGACCCTAGTCCCCTGTCCTGCATCCACGGCGGCTGTAGCTGTTCCTAAGTTCTACATCCCTGCAGCTCTCATTTGCTCAAAGAAAGTCTGCATTATTTCCTGTTGGTTCTTCAACAATCTCTCTTGCAAAGAATTTGCCATAGCCTCCATTTCATCTCGGGTTATGTAGATTGAAGCCTGTCCTTCCCCGGCTTCGGAGGATGCTTGTTGACTTCCTTCCTGTTGGCTTCTCTCAGCCCTTAGCCTTCTACTGTTTTCCTAGTCATTGTTCCTAAATCCAAACTCTTTAAAACCTTCAAAAGTCCGATGTAGCGGGTGCTAGTTGTTCTCAGTGAAAGCACCAAAGTGTTTGCGCCAAAATTGGTCACAAACCCCGAATACCGTGAAAGCACTAGTGGATGAATACAAATCAATAATATTCAAACACAAATCTCAGATCTCAGCAAATATTAAACAGCAATCCAAAAGTAAAGAACAGAGACACAAGTTTTATAGTGGTTCGGCTATCTCCGGCCTACGTCCACTCTAAAGTTTTTTATCCTTTTATTGTTTATCCTTGACGATTACAGATGATTACAGCAGTTACAAAGTCCAAAACTCAAAATAAATAGTAGTAATGATGATATGGAGTGATTCTGGCAGCGTCCGGGCGTGCTTTCTCTCTCCAAATTCTCCGACCCCTTTTCTGAATGACCAGGGGCTCAATTTATATGCGTAGAAGGCTGATATTTCTCCTAAAAACCCGGTAGAGCGCTTCAAGCATGGAGGGGGCCCACGCGCCCGAAATATGGAGGTCCGGGCCCACATCAGGATCGATTCGAGGTAAGGTTCGAATCGATCAAGAAATCATCCAATTGAGCTGAAATTTGGTGAGAACATTCTTCAACATGTATGTAAGCTCCTGTAAAAATTTCATTGCATTTGGATCAACGGTTTGGAAGATGTGATTGATTCAAGTTCAAAGTTCCGTGTGTTCTGCCTGGTTCGAATCCATGCTTCGAACCCACCTCCTTCGAATCCATCTCCTCCGAATCCATCTCCTTCGAATCCACTGCTTCGAGTCCATCTCCTTCGAATCCATTGCTTCGAATCCATCTCCTTCCTGAACGCTTTCCTTGCATTGACTCTCAAACGATTGGTTCGAACCACTCAGCTAGAATCCAAACACTTCCCTTTCGTATCGATCCAATACTGATCGATACGAAGAACATCCGCGCATCCATTCCGTCATATTATATCGAGGCGAAGTACATCGATTCGTAGTAAACTCCATACGCCTTTCTATTTAAATCCAGCCATCGAGCCAAGATCCATCGACCTTTCCCACCTGATCGATACGAACGCGGAGTTCGTATCCATATTGATTGATACGAATGCTATCGATTCGAAGCCATTCCAACCTAATCGATATGAAGGGAATCGATTCGAAGAACCTCCATATTTCCTTTTGATCGATACGAAGTAACCGAGTCTCGTCCATGCCAATCGATATGAAGTGTATCGATTCGAACCATCCCTGTGCCTTGCCCTCGATCGATGCGAACCTGATGGTTCGAATCCGATGGATTCGAACCGAGCACCACCTTGACCCCCTCGATGGATTCGAACAGCATACCTCTCCTACCCTGAATCGATCATAACTCCTCCATACGAACTCCGATTAACCTGAAATTTGAAACATAGCCTTCCCTAGTCCATATCATCATTTTCAATCAATTTCGTCCCAATCGAAGTTCAACCAAATTTTGACGATATCGATCGTAGCCCTGATTCCAACCGATCTCCAATCCTGATATCCATAATTCCTTGCCAATTTGTTGATATTCCTGCTTTGACCAAAAATGGAATAACAGTCTTTAAACTCATGAGTCTTAATCTTCTATGAATCTTGAACTTTGGTCTCTGTACTGATCAATCTTTAAGCTTAATCATTTTGTAGCTCTATAATATTTTGCAATATATACTATACAACTTGGAAAAGAATAAGGCTTCAAAGGGTACTATACCTATTGTCATCTAATAATTTTTATTGTAAGTAAATTCTACTAAAGACAAAAGCTACTCCTACTGTCCTCCAAAATCCATGATACAAGCCCTCAATAAATTCTCTAAGATTCTGTTCACCTTTTCCATCTGCCCATCGGTCTGAGGGTGATATGCGGTGCTATGATTCAACACTGTCTCTAAGGTTGACTACAAATTCCTCAAAAATTCACTTATAAATAATAAGTCTCTACATTTGGCAATAGTAATCAAAATTCTATGCAATCAGACTACCTCCTTTATGTAAATCTATGATAACAACGCTATGGTCCTATTACTTCCAACCGAAATAAAATGGGCACTTTTAGTTAGTCTATCAACTATGAACCAAATAGCATCATTGCCTCTTTGATACCTAGGCAACCCATTTATTAAAACCATACGTGCTCCCACTTCAAAGTTGGCATTTCCATTGGTAATAACAGACATCCAGGCTTTCCTTGCTTAGCTTTGATTCGTTTGCATGTCAAACATCGTACTACATACTTTGATATTTTCCTCTTCACTACTAGCCTTTAGAAAACCTACTTCATATCCCTACACATCTTATCTCCACCGGGATGAATGGTCATCTTACAACGGTGGTACTCAGCCCTCCACAACATTCTCCACTGCTGGAATACAGAGGCATCCATCTCTCCTTAGCCACCCTTTTACATTGATCGAATACCTGCCTCGATATGGAAATACTCCCTCTATTCAACTTAGCCATAATACTTACTATTGTTACATTCTTCTTCTGATCTTGACTGATGAAGTCCATCAATGATGGCCCCATTTCCATTGCTGCCAAATATCTCGATGTGGATTCTGATGGTGGTTGGAAATTACAATTTGAAAGGATTCAACTGGCATCCACTCAAGCATAGCACCTAGAGTAGCATGTCTTCGGCTAAGGGCATCATCAACAACATTTCCTTTTTTGGGGGTACACTGAAACTCAAAGTCATATGACGCTATAAACTCCATCCACCTTTGCTACCTAAGGTTCAAGTCTCTTTGCACAAACAGGTACTTAAGGGACTTATGATTCGTAAAAAGTTCAAACCTTTCTCCTAAATGATAATGCCTCCACATTTTTCAAGGCAAATACAATAGCCACTAATTCTAAATCATGAGTGGGATACCTCTTCACATGGTTCTTCAACTGCCAGCTTACATAGGCTACCACCTTCCCTTCTTGCATAAGAACCGCCTCTAACTCCTTACAACATGTGTTAGTGTAAATAGTGAAAGCCTTCAATCCTTCTAGGATCATTAGTACACGTGCACTGGTTAATAGCTCGTTCAACTTTTCAAAGGCTCTTATGCATTTCTCATCCCATATGAAGACTAAGTTTTTCTTGGTTAGAACGATTTAGTGGTGTTGCAATCTTTGTAGAGTCCTTGATGAACTTCTTATAGTAACACGCTAACCCAAGAAAACTCCTCACTTTTATAGCGTTCTTAGGAGTCTTCTAGTCTTGAATAGTTTTCACCTTGCAGGATCAACTAACATCCCCTTCTCAAAGACAATGTGCTCAAGGAAACTTACCTCCTTTCCCTAGAAATGACACTTTGAGAATTTGACTTTTAGTTGGTGCCTGCTGAAATTCCCTAGTACCTCCCTTAAGTGGTTTTCATGCTCACTTACACATTTAGAGAATACTAGAATATCATCCACAAATACTACGAATGAACTTACTTAGTCGCCCCTTAAAGATTCTTCTTATCAAATCTACAAAGCATGCAGGGCATTTTTCAACCCAAAAGGAATTACGTCCATACATACAGTCTGTATGGAGTGCAAATAGTGGTTTTCTCTTTGCTATCTTTGGCTATTACGGATTAGTGGAATCCAATAGCTAAGTCTAATTGAGAAAAGATTTGGCTCCAGTAAGTTGGTCAAACAAGTCGTATATTCTAGGTAAGGGATTCATGTTCTTCTTGGTCAGCTTATTAAGTTCTTGATAGTCGACGCATAACCTTAAAGAACCGTTTACCTTAGTGGCAAAGAAAAGTAGTGCTTCCCATTCCGAGGTACTACGATGAATAAACTTCTTCTGTAATAGCTCCATAATATTCTTATCTAGTTCTCGTCTCTCTTTGGGGGATATATGTCTTAGTGGCAATGCGACTGGTCTAGCGTCTTTCTCCAAAATAATCCTAAACTTTCTCTCTTCGGGGTGGGAGGTCGGGTACTTCTTCAAAAACATCTAAAAAGTCTCGAACTACGAGTACAGATGAGAGCTAATCCTATGATAAGCTAAGAGAATATAAATAGTTCAACATAGTTGAGCCTTGGGGCATGCAACAAACATCTATGGCTCGACCCCCACGACTCCTCAACCATAAATTCCTTTTATCATACTCTAAAACAACCCTATAGCACAATAACCAATCCATTCTTAAGTTCTATATTCCTCAAAACCTAGATATACACATTACATATTAACTCTATGTTACATACGTCCACAAATAGGTCTTTGCAAATAATTGAAAGATGTATTGACCCCTCCCAACGGGTTGACACAATTATAAGTTTAGTTACAAGCTGGATTTCTAGTTCTAAGGTTGTAACCGTATTTTTGGCTATAAATGAGTGTGATGCTCTTGATCAAATAGGATATGAATAGTATTTATGAAAATAATAGTTATACCTTCCATAGTAGCTTTTCCCTTGTCCTTCGGAGGAGGTTTACTTGAGATAGGTACGACTTCAATGGCATAAGCCTGCACCACCGATCCTTCCATGGCAAACTCAGACACTGGTTCTGAAGTGTCCTTCCTTTTAACAATTATAAAACTTTGTTCGGTCGGCTAAATTTCTATCGAGTTAGAAAATAGCCGAACGAATTTTATAATAAAAATTAACACAAGCGCACGGCATACTATCGTAATACGTGGCGAATACGGGTCGATCCGTAGGGAATTGTTGATTTTAAATTTCTATTCGATCAAACTAACCAAAGTTGAGCAGTGTTTAAACTAGAAAATGAAAAAATGACAAAAGAAAATTTATAAAAATATGAGAGTTTGAGGGCAATTTAGAGATAAATCAACTCTCAAGATCACATAAATCAACAACATGAAGTTATGATCCCTCTTTTCTTGTCATTAGTGTAATTAGTTGATGTGTTTATCATAAGTATGGTATATTTGTGCTATTAATTAGAACAATATAAACCATCAAACTATAACACAACCACTAATACGCATTGAACTCTCATGAAATATAACAACAAATTTGATAGCAAAATCTATTTTAAGCACGACCTATCAACTATTGTCTAGAAATATAGGCCATCAAATTTTAATTTCAACAATCACTTCATTACCATCAACATATGTAGATGAAGAGGTAATTATTGTTTGTGGTTGTTTAAGCATAGCCTATTTGGTGTCAACAATATAGGCTATCAAATTCACATCAAAACAACAAGTTAAACCACTTCATATTAAACAAAACAAGAGAGAGCAAAAACCTCATAATGTTGCATCTACATACTAGAGAGCTTCATTACCCTAAATTGTAGGGATTAGCCTCTCATATTTGTTATCAAATCAACAAATGTAGATTGCATCATGAACTAAAAAGAAAAGGAAAAAGAGAGCAAATGAAAAGAAGAACTAATCTACTTGCATAAAATAAAATCTACTCTACTTGCATGAATAATAAATCTACACTACTAACATAAAAGGAAATAAACAAAAGAAGAACATAGCATGTATTTAAAGTTGCATAAAAAGAAATTACATGAAATAAAAATGGCTAAGTAGCCATGAAAAGAAAAGAGAAGCTTTTTTTTTTGAGCCTAAACTAAAGAAGAGGAAGATGAGGGTTACATGAAACATAAGGGGTATATATACATATGTTAAACCCTAATTCATATTTTTGGGGAATGCCCAAAATACCCTTGAGAAAGTGTGAAGGCCAAGTAATCATTAGCTTCTACTAATCATCATTTAAGTGTACACGAAGTCATTAATTTCATAAGCATGTGCATTAGCCTCTAATTTGTACATTAAGGTGGTGGGTACGTGGGGTCCTCCATGTTCTTCACTTTGAATTAGTTCCCTCTTCATTCCTTTGTGTTCATTTTGTGCATGCATGTGTCTTCATGAAACCATTCCTATTTGAGATAAAATTCCTACACAAATATATATAAATTTCCAATTAATTTTTCTCAAAAAAATATATGCATAAAAATGACCGTTTTGCCCCTATATGAAGATGGATATATGACAATTTGGAATTAATATGGATTCTGGTTGAAACATGTAACGACCCGTTGAATTTGATAATGTTAAATGAATTAAATTAATATGTTTCTAATCTAATTTAGAATAAAATAAAGGTCTTAAGATTTTATTTGAGAAAATGTAGTAATTTGTTATAGTAATTGGAATTTAATGTAACAATTTAATAGTTACATGGAAATAGATTTGAACTATGTAAATTTGCACACCTTGTTATAAGTTAAATATAAGAAACCAATATAAATGTGAATCAGTGAATATTAACAAAAATATTTACTAGAATGGAATTCATTTAATATAAAATAAATAGGGGAGATTGTACATTTGGTTGTAATAATAAATAGTGACTAAATAAAAGTGTCCGTTGGAATAAATCAATGCAATAAGTGTGATAAGTAATTTTATTGAATGTTGTCTCTAATAAATGTACTTGATTTGGTAATTTAGATATTTATACGTAAAGTATATATATAGAAAGATATATTGATTCCAATAGAATTAATCGGAAATCTAATATTAAATATAATGTTGGTAGCAATTGAAATTTACTGTTTTGCAAAATAAATGAGAAATCAAGTCAAATGTGAATTATACCGTAAAAGATCAATTCATTTAAACAGTAGGATTGTAAATAAATAAACATTCTACGTAGGTTGCAATTGGACAATTTATGTAGTTTAATGGAAAAGCAATTGGAATTAATTACCATAAATTGTGTAGTTAGGGTAGTTGTGATTTGTCACTTAAGATGGAGGATTTTTATAAAATGTAATAAATGCAGTTTAAATTAAGGCATTGACGTTTGGGTATTTAAGAAGTGATAAACTAAAATTTATTTATTTATTTGAAAATTTGAAATCCAATTTGTGGATTTATTGTAAATAAGTGAAATTTGTGTTTAACCATTACATCGATAGGAATAAATTAAATTTAAGGTTATATTAATAAAATTTGGACTAGAGGAATGATATGAATCGGTTTTAGAAGCCTTAAATATAAAATGGGAAGTAGACGAGATTTCACGTTACAACCATTTTTAAAAATCCTGATGTATGTAGAAATATTAATGAAATATAACGTAAACCAATGTTGAATCAAAAGAATAGAGTCAACACTTATTTATTCATTTAATGTGATATAACTACGAGTATGATTTATTGCAAATTACATGGAAATCTAATATATAGGACATTACCTAAAAAGGAAGAGTAGATAAAATTTATGATAAACATATTTGTATATGAAGGTTATTGATTTAAGGAGAAATTGGGCAAGTTTTATGTATTTGGGTTAAGTGCAACCTTTAATAGATAAATTTAGTGCAATTAAAGAAATTGACATTTAATATTTCGATAACTTAAAATTTGATGGGATAAGAACATTTGGGTAATGAAGGGATGACAAATATTAGCTATGATTCTAGAAGGAATTAAATAGATAATGGGAAGATTAAAATCAGGTTCTAAGCAATAATTATTAAATAACAGGATTTATTAAATTTAACGTTGAATACTACGTTACTGAAATTTAAAATGGACTTTAAGAATAATATTGTGAATCATGAACCAAAGTATGTGGCATCCCTATTTGGATAAAGAATGAGTATATAAAAGTTAAAATCTAATATACGGGGTTTTGAGCATTTAATTTTATAATTCTTAAATATAGGAAAGTGCAGAAATTAACACTGCAAATTGATATACTTATAATTTTAATTCACATCCAAGCTTGTTAAATCATTTGAAATTGATTAAATTATATAAGTAATAAATTTTGGACAATTTTAGAATATAATATAAAATTTGGATTATTTGTAATTTATTTTAATTTAATTAATGAATATAAAAATAGCCATTTTTGTCACAGACTCGGATTTCGACGAAACTAGTTTCATCAGATCCGTATCGGTGAATTATTATAGGGTTTCAAGTTTCGTATCGATCGGACTTGTCGTTTGATCGTACGGACGCGAAACGCCTTGAAATCAATTTAATTAAAATCAATTTGAATCAATTTGGAAATTTTGTTTTCAGCATAACTTCTTCATACGATCGAATTTGGTCGTGAAACTTTTTCCATCGCGTTCAGAATATTTTAAAATACCTATTTGGATATATAGATTTAACCAATTCGGTTCCGGGGGCATAGCGGGCTTTTTGGGCCTTAGAGTGTTCCGTACGTTCATCTATCTAGCCTATCTTCTCTAACCCAACCCTACCTATAAATATACAGTTATAAACCCTAGCTCCATCCTATTGTCTATTTGCTGTACGTTCATCTTCTTCAAGCTTCTCTTCTTCTTCAATGGGGGCTAACCCTAGATCCAGTCAGTTCAAAAACAAAGTGAAAATTTAAAGTCCTCCTAAAAATCTCGAAAAAATATATATCATAGTTCTCGATGCACGTAATCTCATGGTGAAATTCAGTTTTCAATTGGAGTTATCGTTCACCCAGAATAAATTCAAATAGTTCGTGGCCATTTATCAGCGCCGTAACAAAGTTCGTCTGATCGCAATTTCCTTTCTGGGTCTTGAAGAGGAGGCCAAGGGGAATTCATCGGCATATGTTATTCGTTGTTTCAACGGCTAGATCGTGCCGTAATCTCGATTAGGGTTTCAAAGAGGAGGCGGCTAACGGCGACCGGAGGTCTGACCGTGGGTATGGGGACGTGCGCCTGGGCTAGGGGGAGGTGTTGGAGGTGGTCGGCTTGGAAGGAGGTGGCCGTAGGGGGCGAGAATGGTGGTCAAACAGGCGGTCAACGCTTGATATATGGGTTCGGCCCTGATGTTGCGCGTTGGGGGGAAGAGGATGGAGTGCTGTAGCTTCTTGCTGACGTGGCAAGTTTACTTATCAAATGTGTGTCATTTTGTTTATATTTAATTTTGAATTCAATCATCATTTTTCGCCATAACTTTCTCATACGACCTCGGATTCACGCGAAATTTCTTTTGTTAGGATCGTAATTTAATTCCGGATCTGATGACGCTGGTTTGGATGAATTCCGAGACGGGCGAATTTTTGGGTTTAAATCGAATTTAAATTCGATTTAAATTCAAAAGGTGAGTGTTTAAAGCCACTCACAACTACTAGAAGCTTTTATGTTTGTTAAATTAATTTTAGAAATAAATAGAAATTTATTTATGAGTATTTGGCATTTTTATTTTATTCATATCCGTTGAATTGCATTTATTTAATTTAACTGTTAATTTAATTAATTTATTGAGTATAAATTTACAGTTAAAATTTATTTGTTTGTATATGAACCGCTAGTTAACAGTTATATAATTTATTACTGAATATAGACTGTAGATTAATAGCTGTTAAATTTAATTTGAATAAAATTGCCAGTATTTATGTAGTACCAAAAATAATATCGTTATTGATTGATATTGATTGATGATTGCGATTTGGATGATGGATGATGTTGATGAATGGATGTTTATTGTATATCATTAAATTGCAAATTATCATGCATATTTCATTTCATTCAGGATTGTGGTTTGAAATGATATATAACCGCAAAATTTTATATCTTTTAAATTACGGACTGAAATGATAAATATCCGTATCACTTGACCATAGGATAGAAAATTATATACAGGCACCGCGGTATATATATATAACTATTTAAATGTGATTTCTATGGTTTGGATGGAATACGGTTTATAATAATCTTAAATTTTATATTGTATAAATATTTTTCTTCCATATATATATACATATGAAGTTGAAAATTTTGAAATTAAAAGGTGTATAAAAATCTTTATTAAAAATGGAAGAAAATTAAGAAAATGGAGTTTAATAATTTATATCATATGTTTAAATGTTAAGTTTGGAAATTTTAAGATATGATATTTATAATTGGATTTTTCCCAAAATAAATTTAAATGAATATTCTAGTATAATTTGAATTGGAAAAAATATATATATTTTATTACTAGAAATTGAAGTCTTATTATTTATGGATTTTATATGAATATTCAAGACTAATTAATAGAACAATTGATTTGTTGAAAGAATAAAATCCAACTTTAGTTTGAAATATTGATACTCAAAATGGATATACGTATATATAAATAAATTGAAGTGGTTTTGGAACTTGAGAGAGATAATATAAATTTTGGTTTAGACTTTAATAAAGAAATGTATTTGTAAAGCCATGAGAACTATTTTCTTTACAAAGTAACATTTAAGTTAAACCATTTAATTCATATACCGTTGAATGTCCAAACCATTCAAGTTTTTAGAAGTTTTGGTTTTAAATTATGATTTTCAAAATATTATGCTTTGAAATATTTGACTTTCAGACGTTATGAAGTTAAAGCATTATGATTTTGGAAAAGAATTATATTTGGGATAAGTGATAAAATATGGCTTTGGGTTTAAAATGATATCGTACTCATAGTTTTTGAAATGGAAATTTTTATTATGGTTTTTAAGTATAAACTATTTTAAATGACCGCGGTGTTATAATAACGATGGGTTGGCAAAGAGACCGGGATCGGATATGGACATACTCTCTGTCGATACCGAAAACCACTTTGACTAACCGTGTACGCGGTGGAGATTCCAGAATGAAGTAGGTGGTGGCGACGTTTCCTGTAAGGTAAATACGTGGACCCGACTCCCGTGAGTTGGCATAAGGTGGCTAAAACAGGAGCGATTCTCAGGCCAATGAGGTCATTCCTCTGATCGGACCCTCCTCTTCGATATTATACTTTGATTTTGGATTGATTCAGTGGCCACTTCTATATTTTGATTTTGGGGAGTTAGTCCGAGGTGGGCGGTAACTGCGGCTACGCGTTTCCACCAGCCTGGATAGCAATTGGTATATCTACCCTGGCATTGCCTAGTTGTGCCGTGTCACCTAACATACCGAGCCTTGTACGAGTTTGGATTTCTCCCGTATCCCGTGTGGTATCCTCTGGTGGCTTCCCGATCAGGAGGGACTATGATATTGGATGGACTACTGGGACTATTACGTGTTAAGGGGAATATTGGGTCACTCCTTAATGCTATTAAAAAGTATGTTTATTTTATAAATAGACACTATTATAATAGCGCAATATACTACATAGTAAATAGTTTAACGGATCCTTAGGAGATGTAAATCCCGAGCATCTTTTGAGTTACTGCACTCATATTTATTTCTGTTAATTTAACTCACATAAGATCTTTTAGTTCTGACTCGAGTGTTTTTGTCTTTTCAAATTCGCTCGGGTCAGTCCGAGTGTTTCAGGATAGAAGACTTTAGCTTTGAAGGACGAAGACGAAGGAGTCGTATTATTATTATCTATAGTATTGCACCACACTCATACTGTTCCGCTGCATTGATTGTATTGGTATGTGTAACTCTGATATTTATTGTATAAAGCAAATCAAGTATTTGTAAACTGGTTTGAACTGTATATTTATTATTATATTTTATCCTTCCGCTGTGAGATTCTGTTTTGTTTCTATTTCTTCTCTGTTTTTTCTTATTTACCCCATAACAATCCGCCCTTCCGTATGGTTTGAACTGGCACGTGTGTCGGTTTAAAGTGTGCGAAAAGGCGGGATGTTACAAAACAAGTTAAAATACCCAATATGATCATTTTTTGATTTAAATAGATTAAATATGGTAGTAAAACTATGCACATTTACGTGCACATCAAATACCCCCACGCTTATCTTTTTATTTGTCCTCGAATAAAGGAAACTAAGATAAATCCGTTTTCGTAGGGAGCACGATTGCATTGAGCGCATGTAATAAGCCATTATACCTCTGGGTGTCCCTAGTAGGACGAGTGTTGTCTCGTGATGGTTTTCAATGGATACTACCCACAAAATCCAAATGTAGGATGAATATATTTAGAAAATGCAAGATTTATTTAGAAAGAGATGAATGCGAGTTTTTGAAAATATTTACAATGAAGGATTCACTTTTAAATCGACAAAAATAAGTAAAATATAGGTTTTCGTCATTATCTTGAAAATTTAAGTCATTTGCTCGTCAAAATTTCCAACAAGAGTTAAGTTATCATAACAAATAGACTATAGTTTAACTTGTTGTTTCGGTTGATAACAAAGTGTTATTATAAAATAGATCCTTAGTTGATTATCAAAGTTTATCAAAGTGGTATATTCATTTCTTTTCAATAACAATTCAAATAAAATAAGTTAAAAAAAATAGTGCTAGGATTCAATTGCTTACTCTCTCTTATTTTTTTGAAAATTTTATTGATATTTACAATATTTATATATGCCTAACTCAGATAAACTGAGGCTAGATATATTACCCATGCACTGCCTTGCGGATTTATGTGAGGGGAATACAGAGCGTAGCGAGTGAACATATGAGTGTGAAACCTATTGACTGTAGGTGTTATTAAAAGAATTTTTATATATACACCTAGCTCAGATAAACTGAGGCCAGATATACCGATCGTGCACTGTCTTTCGGGCTTACGTGAGAAAGGTACAGTGCATGGTGAGTGTACACAGAAGTGTGTACACATGTCGACCTTAGGTGTTAATAGAAAATATTTACATACATACAAATGTTTTGTTCTTTTTATATTTGTTTTTTTTTCAAATTTATTTAATTATTTTTTTGAAAGAGAGAGTTTTTCAAAATAATCTTAGCACCACTTAACTTAGAAGACAAAAAAATGTTACATCCTTTACTTTAAATCGACCACTTTTTAAAACAAAGATTTTCAATTAGGATGTATTAACACGTATGAATCTTCCTATGTACTAGTTAAACCATTGTTATTTGTAATCAAACTTCATTTTTATTTTGTTAAGACGAATAAATTTTCAAACTTTTTAATTTAATAAACCAATGCCATATATTTATCCTATAGTGTTTGTTTAGAAATAAATCAAAACGCTTAAAAAAAATTGTATTTCAAAATTTTAATATTTTTTTGTTTTGGAAGAAAATAAAAATTAATCATGAAAACTCAAAAGGAAGATAAGTCTCCCCCCGCACTTGATTTTGACTGTGTCCCCACAGTCAAGCCAAGTGAAAGGAACATTTATTATTATTTACATGAAAATGAAATGCATTTACACGGCATCAGAAAGTATATCGTCAAAAAGTAAATGAAACGGTCTTCCAAAAACCAATTCATTTGTCTTGCCAAGTGTGCGAGACACAGCTTAAGCATAGAAAACCAAACCGTAAAAGATTTCAAAATTGAATGTTGATTTGGAAAAACGAATGTCGTTTTATTGAAAATCATGCGAGTTGTTTTATTTTCGATAATTTTCGAGGTTGATAGAATAACTGATTGATATTCAAGTTTATCACCAAATTGAAATTCAAATTTATTATTGAAAATTTCTTCAAAATTATTGATTTCAAAATCAAAATAGTGATGTAAATCTTCCCCATCAGAATTTGACAACTCATTTTCAAAAATTCCAAAGAAATCGCATTCATTAAATTTGTCTTCCTTTGTTGGATTATCAACAACTTTATTACATGTCCCAAGTTCAAAATCCAAAGTTTTTGTATTCAAATTTTCGAAATCGAAAAAAGAAAGGTCGAATTTTAAATTTGGTTCCACACCCTCAAAAGAATTGAAATCCAACTCAATTACCATGTTTTCAACAACTTCATTAAGATTATTATTTTCAATTTCAAAAGTTGTTATTTGAAAATCGTCGATTTGGGTAAAAAATGGATTATTGTTTGACTCGTCATACGTTGGGATTTGGTATTGTTTTTCACGTTGTTTCATATATGTTTCAAACAACGAATCTGTGGGATCATTGAAAACTTCGTCCATTTGCTCAACAATATAAAATTTATAGTTATTAACATGAGGGTTTTCATTTTGAAATTGTTGAGAACAAAGATTTTCAATCGTAACGTGGTTAAGATTATTCCCATTGCCAGATTCATTTGAAAAGTTGTTTCCATTTTCATTTTGAGTTTGAAATTCATTTTGGAGATTGAAATTGAATTGGCTTGGGTTATATTTTGAAATGAATTCAAATTTTGATTATTTTGACTTGAATTATTACACAAATATGAATTACACAAATCATTTATGCTTTGATTTGTTGTGTAGCGATTTCAAGTAGAGATAAAATGCTAATTTCGAGATTTGAGGGTTGTTCGTCATTTCGTAAATTTTGTGGTTCAAAACTCGAATCCTTTAAACAATAGTTGTTGTTGAAATATCCATAAGAATTTGAAGTGAAATTATATAGATTTTCACCACTATCGTAAAATTCATGTGAATATGGAAATTTAGACATTTTCAAGAATGTTTCTTTTTTTGGATTTTTATAAAGTAAAAGTATTCACAAAAAAATTATTTTTTTAAAAAAGAAAATTTGATTCTTTTTTTGTATTTTGGTTTTTCAAAAGATTTTTTTTTGAATTTTTGATTTTCTAATTTTTTTTTTGGGTTTATGAAATTTCAAAGGAAAAAGATTTAAAATTTCAAAGAAAAACAAAAGGAATATTTACAATTTTTTTAGTTTTGGAATTGAATTTTTTTTTAAATATGCATGAACTAATGCAACTAAATGAATGCAGTGTTTAATTAAAAATGATTTATCCTAAGTTAACCCAAAATTGTATAATTACACATTGTCTTAGATAAACAAGATAGTTTTCAGCCACGTAACAGACATGATTTATGGGTGCACCACGAATCAACGTAGCAATGCAGCCGAAGGTTTAAGTATCTTCAGAGAAACAATTCAGTATAATATTTACGAATCACCGTAATATTTGTAACTGATTATTGCTCTACCGTAGCCTAGACACCAAGAAATTAAAATTTTCAAAGAAGACAAATTATCAATATACAATTAAGTGTTCTTGATTTCTAACGGTTATTATTAATCAAAAATTTAAGATGAAATACGAAACAGAAATTAAACGTGTATTAACAATGCAACCACGAATGAATTTTTTTTTTTTTTTTTTGGATTTTTGAATTTTTTTTTATATACAAATGCAAATGAAAGCAATCAACAATGTAAGAAAAAACAAGAGATGAAAGCACGATAGATATGGATTTAAAGTAGCAAATTTTATAAGCAGGCAAACAGTTTTTTTTTGCAGCAGTTCTTCTCCTTCTGAAATTCTACTTTGCCAACCTGAAAATAAAAACAAGATAAATATATACGAGTTTTTATTTTTGTAGATAAAAAGAGAATGAACTTAAAACAAATGAAACCAAAAACAAAAACAATTGAAAACACTTCACCTTCAAAAGCTTGGTAACTTGCTATATATACTTGTTGTCTGAAAATTGTTTTTTGTTTTTTGTTTTTTTAATATCAAAGAAGTCCTAAACCAAAGAAAAAATACAACAAACTAGAACCAATTGAAAACAACTCACTTCAAGAAAGAAAACTAAACAAATTAAAACAAAATGGAAACAATTTTTTTTTTAAAATATTTGTATTGAAGCAACAAACCCGGCCCTCCTTTTTTTTAAATATGCAGCCACACTTCCAACGCTCCAGCAATAGTTAAAAATAATTTCGCGACCAAAATCACGAAAATGAAACCATAAAATCAAGAAAACAAAATAAAAAAACCACAAAATCCAGTGATCACGAAAATGAAATCGAAGTTTGTTTGGTTGGTTCGATTGTAGGATTTCGTGACATGATTTTGGTTCGAGGAAATTGGGTGGCGGTCGAGTCGAGGGTGTTCGGTGTTTTTGGTTGAGGTGGCCTCGATTGCTTTGTTCGGGCGAGTGTGTAGCTGTGGAGATGTCGCGATGAGTTATGATTTGAGGAGATGGTTGACAGATGGTCGGTAGAGCAGTTATCAGGTGAAGTTCGATTGAAGAGGCTGATGATTGGAGAAGCACGTGTGGTGGTGTACGGTGATTCAGGTGAAGTGGTAGAGAGAAGGAGAGGGAGTGAGGTTTATGGTTTTCGGTACAGAACTGTAGCGTGGTATGTAGCTTGGTTGAACGGTGAGTGGATGTGGGTGGATATGGGTTGGCGGTATAGGGAGGTTTCAGTTGATGGTTTGGTTGAAGTGTTTGCGGTCACAGTGATTTTAAGGCAGAGGTGATGCTTGTAAAAATGCGGCAGTTAGGAGTATGGCAGCAGTTCGTGTTGAGTTGCTGTGTTGCAGTTAGGTTTGGGAGTCGACGGCAGTGTAGTTGCATGTTCAGTATGTATGGTTTCTGGTGTTGGAGAGAAGTAGTTTGAGTTGAAGTGGTTAGTTGGGGGTATGATGTTTGGAGACAGTAGTTTGAAGTGGTTTCAGCTTGTCTGACAGTGGTTGAAGCAGAAGCAAGAAATAGTGAATGGTTGATGCACAGGGTATTGTGGAAGTGACAGGAAGGGAAGGTTTTTGGGTTTGAAGCTGTAGTGGTTGTAGTGGTTGGGTTTGTATGCAGGCAGAACAGTTGTGAGCCTGTGCTGTGGATAGAAGTGAAATTTGCAGAATTGAATGGTTTGTGACTGTTGAAGGCAGTTAGAAGGGGTTTGTGATACAGTCTGAGGAGGAATATAGTGGTTTGGAACTGGCGAGTGGGAGAAGTGGTATGTTGAGGGTTTGTTCGATGGGTAGTGAAGGGTGGTGTGCTGTGGAGATGTTGTGTGATGAATGGTGAAATTACAGTAGGTATAGGACTGTTGACAGAGGTAGCATCAGGGAAAGTGGGAGAAGTGATGTTGGAGTTTGGAGTTATGGATAGGAAGGCTGATTGGTTGTGGATGGTTGCTGGAAGTTCTTCAACAAGTGGGCAGAGCAATGTAGTGTTGTAAGGGAAGATGCAGTGATGAAAATGAGCAGTTGAAGTGCACGGTAAGAGGAAGTGCACTGTGCACAGTCTATATAGAAATTTGTATATGAAAATTGGTAAAAAGATATGAAATTTAAATCAAAAATGTGGAATGTAAATGAAAAGTGATTTTTTTTATTTTAAATTTTGTATGCTCTTTTTTTGACAAATGTATATACAAATGAAACTAGAAAACAAGAATCAATTAAAATGCAATCAAAAATCACACAAAAACACACACACAATTTTTTTTTTAATTGCAAACTAACACACAAAACAAACACACTAAGATCAAAAGAAAAATAATTCGAAAAAAAAGAAATTAAAATCAAATCAAATCTCCGGCAACGATGCCAAAAACTTGTTCGGACGGCTAAATTCATATCGGGTTAGAAAATAGCCGAAGGAATTTTATAATAAAACTTACCGCAAGCGCACGACGTACACTATCGTAATACATGACGAATACAGGTCGATTTGCAGGGAATTGTTGATTTTAAATTTCTATTCGATCAAATTAACCAATGTTGAGAAGTATTTAAGCTAGAAAATGATAAAAGAAAATTAATAAAAATATGAGAGTTTGAGGGCAATTTAGAGATAAATCAACTCTTTAGATCACATAAATCAACAAAATGAAGTTATGATCTCTCTTTTCTTGTCATTAGTGTAATTAGTTGATGTGTTTATCATAAGTATGGTATATTTATGCCTATAACACAACCAATAATACACATTTATCTCTCATGAAATATACAACAAAGTTGAAAGGAAAATCTATTTTAAGCATGACCTGTTAAATTATTGTCTAGAAATATAGCCATCAAATTTTAATTTCAACAATGACTTCATTACCATCATCATATGTAGATGAAAGGGTGATTGTTGTTTGTGATTGTTTAAGTATAGCCTATTTGGTGTCAACAATATAGACTATCAAATTCACATCAAAACAACAAGTTAAACCACTTCATATTAAACACAAAAGAGAGCATAAACCTCATAATGTTGCATCTACATACTAGAGAGCTTCATTACCTCTAAATTGTAGGGATTAGCCTCTCATATTTGTTATCAAATCAACAAATGTAGATTGCATCATGTACTAAAAAGAAAAGGAAAAGGAGAGCAAATGAAAAGAAGAACTAATCTACTTGCATAAAATAAAATCTACTTGCATGAATAATAAGTCTACACTACTAACATGAAAGGAAATAAACAAAAAGAAGAAAAGAGCATGTATTTAAAGTTGCATAAAAAGAAATTACATGAAATAAAAATGGCTAAGTAGCCATGAAAAGAAATTACATGAAATAAAAATGGATAAGTAGCCATGAAAAGAAAAGAAAAGCTTTCTTTTAGTTTGAGCCAAAACTAATAAAGAGGAAGAGGAGGGTTACATGAAACATAAGGAGTATATATACATGTGTTAAATCTAATTCTTATTTTTCGAGAATGCCCAAAATACCCTTGAGAAATATGTATGCCAAGTAATCATTAGCTTCTACTAATCATCATTTAAGTATACGTGAAGCCATTAATTCCATAAGCATGTGTATTAGCCTCTAATTTATACATTAAGGTGGTGGGTAGGTGGGGTCCTCCATGTTCTTCGCTTTGAATTATTTCCATCTTCATTCCTTTGTATTCATTTTATGCATGCATGTGTCTTCATGAAACCATTACTATTTGTGATCAAATTCCTACACAAATATATATAAATTTCATTTATTTTTTCTCAAAAAATATATGCACACAAATGACCGTTTTGCTCCTATATGAAGATGGATATGTGACAATTTGAAATTAATATGGATTTCGGTTAAAACAAGTTAAAATACCCAATACGATCATTTATTTAATTTAAATAGATTAAATATGGTGGTAAAAATATGCACATTTACATGCACATCACATCTCTTTTTGAACTCCTCTTTGGCCAAACTCACCATGCAATCCTTAGCTATATGTCCTTTCTTATGGGATCTGTGGCATGTATGTCCTCCCTTCTTAAACTTTCCCTTCGCCTTATTATCCTTCCAAAAATATCCTTTTTTTGACACCACCTAGTCATCAATTTGCCCTATCTTCTCCTTCTCTTTCTTGCCAACTATCTAAAGCAGGGATATTTCGACTAGCATCTCATAAGTGGTGCCTGCAGGAACTTTGGTCAAGAGTAACTCCCTTAAAGGGGAATTTAGGACCATTGCAAACTTCATTGCCTTCTTCATTGGAATGTCAATCAAACTTATTCCAAAGTTGGCCAACTCCATGAATTTATTAAAGTTATCCTTTACTGTGGAACCCCATGCTTCAATTGAATGAATTTCTCCAACTGAACGTTCAATTCTGCATTGGACATGAAACGTGACTCAAAATGAGTCCTAAAATTAGTCCAAGTTATGCCCTCCTTGTTATTCTTCACCAATACTATGCCTACCAATTCAGCGCTTCTCCTTTAAAATTCTACATAATTAACTTTCTCTCGATTCTATCCTCCAGCTCCCTAAATATGCATTCACATCATCTATTCAAGCACTAGTCCCTACAGTATCCTTGGTGCCTAAGAACACACATTCTTCCATACTTTGAAAATCCTTGTACATCCTAAGGAATTATTGGTCGAAGTGCTGGCACAGCGGGAGAGCAACTTGTGCCACTGATGTAGCTTGTTAGGGTAAGGGCTTGGCCTATGGCTCTCAGCTACTATCAGAACCATGATGAAAAACCTAGTATGGTGGGTATTTCTGAAGTAGGGTGGTTCACGGCCTTGGAGCCATTGGTTTCACCCATTTATCAACTATTCGTAGGTTCAGACCTTTTGGATTAGTTACAACTTCTACAAAAGGATTAATAGATGAATCAAAAGCATGCCTTGTGTATCAGCGTATCTCCTTATATATATTGGAGTTTTGAAAAATATTATTAAAATAACATGTAAGTACTCTCATGTATTCCTATTCCCACTGATTGGGTAACCTAAGCTTCGATACAAACATAATAATCCTCTCTAGAATGGGCTAATTTTCGATCGTTGAAAACCCATTGTACTTTAGATCCATTTCGAAGCTGGCTGTTGGTTGGTATACTTGATCAAAATAAAAAAAACATACAGAGCTATCTATCTATACTTTTAGAATCTAACAGCAGAAGGAATAAAATATAATATTAAAACTAAGTACACTTGTCATAAAATTAAGTCATAAGAGTACAATGTCATAACCATCACACAAAAAATTAGAATAAATATTGGTACATCAAAATAGCATAAATAGATAACTAGACAAGATAACTCCATGCCCAGCCTGCTCCATCCTCTCTATACAGTACCTAACCTATAAGTTGTAATGAGGAGGGAGTAAGCACTAATATGTATGGTGAATGAAAATCTCAAGTTTACAATAATAGCATAATGGAAACTTTCAAATAATTATTATGTCTTATGTACTTATTATGCCTTTCCAAATAACTATAGAGTATAACCTTAAAAAACCTATCTTCATGATTGTTACACCAAAATTTATCAATAGTACAAACAACGATTATCTTCCTAAGAAGAGTCCTACACCCTTTAATTATATGTATTACAAGAATTATGTTGATTTAATATATGAAGACCGATTGGAATGAGCTCGTAACGAGAGAACAATACCGCAGGCCAAAAGCTGCCGCCCATTAGCATGTTTGAAGCCTAAAACATGAATTTATAGTGGCAAGAATCAATGGCCGAGACGGCTAACAAGATAATGAAGGCTCAAATACAAGAGTCCACCTGCGGAAACAAGTCACCAATCTTCATCTCCTAAGTAGCATCGTTAGATGTTCAGAATAAGCTCAAATCGCAGCTGCTCAATAGGCCACTCCAGCAATCCAAAGAGAAGACTATCCACTAATGGCATTATGGCATATTGGCTATAATAGGCGGCAATCCCAAGAGCAAGGATCTTCTGGCACGAAAAAGAATTGAGACATAAAATAATAATTGTACTTTCTTATATTATAGCTCTATTTACAAATGCATGAATGACGAAAAATGCATAAACTCAATGTAATAATCCTCTCGGCTAGATAAGGGTGACTAAATAAGGAAAGGACAGTGGATGTAGTGACTTTTGGCCCGAACCACTATAAAAGTCTCGATGTTATTTACTTTCTACACTTTACCTTATCTACATTTGCTATCGTGACTCTACGGTCTAACATTTCAAAACCTGAGCTTGATTAAATCAATCTCGGTAATCTCTTTGTCGGATTCACTATTCCAACTAGCTTCCAAAGCTATACCTTCAGACGTTGAGGTGTTGGTGTAGAAAAAAATTTGTACTAACATTTTTGGCACTAGAAGGAGGGCTCAAACCTATGTACCTAGTTCCCTCTCGAAAATCGAATAGAACATCCTAGTTAATAATGTCTAGTTTTGAAAATGAAGAAGTTATCTTGGAACTACCTCTCAACCTTCGCATTTAGCTCATTGAAAAAGACAACGAAAGATTGGTCACCCTTATTTCAGAGAAAGAGAATGGAAAAGAATATGACTCTGTCTATGAGCTTCAAGCTTCATAGATAAGGTAGCTTTGGGATATCTTCAAAAATCCCTACAGGAATCGGGCCAACTCTGGAAGACTGTTAAGACCCTGAATAGTGAAGTTAGGAATCTTTTCACCGAATTGTTAAAATATGAAGGTTTGGTTTCTTCGAATAAGAGGGCCTTCGCAGTCACTTAAGATGGCGATTCTTAAAATAAATTGAAGCGGGATCGGGTTCTCACTCCACTCAACGAAAGCTTGTCTAGGATATTCCTTGAAACTCGTGAAGACTTTTCTTACCCAAATTACGCTCCATCAAAGAAAGAATACCCAAAGAGCGAGAAGTATCATATCTATCATTTGAAAAATGGGCACGAGATGGGTAAATGCAGAAAGCTTTCTTATGCAGTCAAAAAATTTATGTAGGAAGGGGATTTAACCGAATTTATTAAATGTTAGACTGAACATCTTGTTTCGAAATTATTTACTTTGTTCTATTTTTATGGCCCCAGGAGAATTCCATGTAACTCTTGTCAAATGAATGCATATGACACTTTTCTACAAAGATGAAGTTGCAAAAAGAATCCATTTTATAAGTCAAATTCCTACTGTCAAATAGAAGATACCAGTTCTATTAATATGCTCTTCTCGATTATAACCTCTTCCGCAAAAGTTTCAACTCTAAAGGGTACCTCATTGTTTCAGATTTCTTGAAGTTTAATCCGCAAGTCTTGTTTTCTTTTTCCGATGCGTTCTTCTTTCACAAAACCCTATTTATGGAGTCTTTACTCTGAAGGTGCGTTCAAGTCTTAGCATTTACGGTATCTATTTCGGTATGTCCACTTCCCTTAATAACTATTGCATATCGTACTTGCATTTAAAATTTAAGGACTGAAACTCTTCCATTGATCTGACAAGATCAACAAAAAGTTTCGATTTTTCTAAAAAATAAAAATAAATAATAATACTAATTCCGTCAACAATCTTCTTCCTCAAACTTGGGTCAAATTTTCTATCGATCAATGTGATTAATAAACTATGTGATTTCAAAAGTCTTTTATAAAATAGTCTGAAAGCACCCTTTTCAAAGGGTTCGTATTTTCCTTTACCAAGTATAACTAGCACTCTATATGGCCATTAACTTAAAATTGTTTTGATGGCCGACACCCTTCGAAAGTGGTTATAGATGACCTACCAAAAGTGGTTGCAAATGTCCGACACTCGTCAAAAGTGGTTGTAGATGGCCGACACCCGCCAAATGTGGTTGTAGATGGCCGATGCCCGCCAAAACGGCTGTAGATTTGAACCCAATGATAAGTTGTTGGACTTCTCCATAAGAGCACCCCCATAGTGATGTGCTATAAAGTGTAAGGCATATCCCTTGGGTTTATATAGACGTCGAAAAGTAGAATGCATGCTGATAGTGAGCCATGGTCAAGTAGTACCATGCATTGGGTAGTTTCCCAATAAGATTGGAAAGTGGGTAGATTCCCAATAATAGTGAGCCATGGTCAAGTAGTACCATGCATTGGGTAGTTTTCCAATAAAATTAGAAAGTTGGTAGATTTCCAATAATAGTTAGACATGGTCAAGTAGTACCATGCATTGGGTAAATTCCCAATAAGATTAGAAAGTTGGGTAGATTCCTAATAGTAATGAGACATGATCAAGTAGTATCATGCATTGCATACGTTTGCAATAAGATTAGAAAGTTGTATAGATCCCTAATAAGGATAAAATGCTAGAGAAAAGTTCCTAAGTTAAAGTATCAAGTAGATTCTCGATAAATAGAGAAGAAATAGAAAAAGGAGTGAGAATAGAATCAAAACAAGACGAATCTCCTGCTTGTGCCACTAGGCTAGCTCTGGATGAGGATCCAATGATGAAACTCGGTTGGGTCAGAGATCTTGTTTCGATAAGAATTATACCAGGGGTAAGATATACCTCACAAAAAGAAGATTCTAAAGCACACTCAAAGTGATGAGATAAGAAATAAAATCGAAAAGAGTAAAGTTCCTTTACATATAGTTTTTTTAAGAAGATGTTACAACGGATAGGCTAAGAAGAATGCCTAAATCAAATAATATTACAAAATCGAGAGCATAAGATGATAAAGTATAAGAACGTAAGGAGCATATACTTTCGAATGAGCAAGCCAAGGTAGCAAGTCAGAGCCCTTTGAAACAATCTTAGTTCCATAATCTCATAAGGAATTTATTAGCAACTCATCCTTAGCATCTTTTCCTCCGTTTGTATAAAAAGAATGATGATGTCATCTTCGAAGGTCGGATATTGTTTTAGGGATTACTCTTCTCCGAGGTAAAGTGGCTATTAATTTTCAGACCTAGCTTTGACTCAATAAAATTGTTGTTGATCTTATAAGCCTTAAGAGTTACGTTTAGCTTCCGAAGTTCAACTACCTTGTCCTTATAGGATTGGTAAAGAGAAGCATAGTCTCGCTGAGTTTTTAAGCAGTTCAGGCAGGGTACTCCTTAAGAAATGGTCGACTTAAGATTAGTAAAAAGAAAGATTGAAAATAAGAAGAACTCCACATCGGCTACTCTAGCTTGAAATATTATGCGACAATCGCATCATATAAGGTCGAGTGGTACTTCAAACATTATAAAGTCATCAAGAACTTTTCATTCAGAAAATTATAAAAACCAAAATTTGTAGAAGTCATGTTACTACAAGGACAATCGCAGTGGTAAAGACACCTGCAACCTATTAACGATGTCATGAGTTTGATACCCATCCGTCCTTCTCCCGCAAGGCGGAAAGTTGTGTTTCTTGTTAAATCCAACAAAAATAGTTGGGAAACGAATGCTTTCTACTGGATAGGCTAACCTTCCATTCCTGGCTCTGGTCGGACTAGCTGGGTTGGGCTCTAGTCTTTGGAGTAGAGTTTAAAACAAATTTACGGTATGTTTTCTTCATCGAGCGTATTATTAGGAATGTCTTCTTATACCTCCTTGTCAATAGAAGCGACTTCCATCTCCTCCTCTATGGGGAGCTCAGATTCATCCTCCACAATGGCCTCGGTCTCCATTTCCTTCTTATGTTCCTCGTACCTTTTAACACAGTTGGCTTTTACTGTGGCAGCATTTTCCACAAGATAATTTAGAGAAAAGGTATGTTTTAATCTCATTGGTGAGCGTAAGCATCAAACAGGACTTGAAGGCTCGTCTGCTGGCCTCCTTCTCATGCTCTTCTCTAACAATATAACATTCTTTATAAACCACCCTGGCCTCGACTTTCTCCAACCTCTCGTCCCTTTCCATTAAGGCTTTCTCAAGAGTCTCGATCTTACGATCCCTCTCTCTAGCAACGCTACCTGATTTCTCTACTTGAGCATTCACCTCCTAAACAACTTTAGCTTTGAATTCCGCAAACTCCTTTTCCGTTGCTTCGGTAATGACCACCTTCTCCTCCATTTTCAACAACCCATCTTGAAGAGTAGAGATCTTTGCTACAGTCTAAAAAAAGATGATAGTGTAAGAAAAAATGTTGGAATCATAAACCTACATATAGAAAAATTCATTTATACCTTGATGCTCCTTTGGAGGCTACAATCGATTGCTCTTCGAATTCCAGGGGTAGAGATTGGAAGTCTAGCATGTGCTTTAGTGATGGCATAGAAAATGTCACCTTTAAAGGTAACTCTTGTGATTTCTATCGCTTGCTTATTTTTCTCAGCAAGAAAACCTGAATCTTTTTTCCTTGGAACTTTTGGCTTTGGAGATTTGGAGACCTTCTGCTTCTTCGAGCTGAGGGTATCTTTATCATGAAGCAACATCACGGACCTTTTCTTAGCCGCCTTTGCCTTATCTAGGGAGCCTGCCTTCTAAAAAGAAGAAGTCATTACAATAAGGAGGAAGGAATAAGGATAAAATAAAAATCAAGACTAGCTTGTGATAAGAGCATAAACTAAGCTAGTTTAATGCTTAAAGACTGAAAACCTCGTTCTCGCTTTCCCTAGGATTGGATTTGGTTTCTTCTCCACTGTCAATAATTACTGTAGAAGCTTTCTTATACTTTCTAAAGGGATTAAGTATGGAAAATTTAGCGGAAGGAAGTAGCAGACCTTGTGTCAGTTTTCTTTCAATAAGAATCAAATGTTGGTATCGCTGTAAAGATGGAACCTTCATGACTTCATTATACCTATCGTTAAATTGATTTGCGGCAACCAAGTCATTATTCTTCTTGGTTCTAACCATTTGAGATTTAACAAAATAAGGAAGCATGACCTAGAATACAGATAAGATTAAAGGAAAGCAAAACATTCAAAGACATACCAGCAGTATTGAAAGAGGTGACTACTCGATCGAAAGGGGCCTTAAAAAAGAACTAGTGACATGGCGTTATTTTGTTTAATGAATCCATTAAAGGAGATGGTCTTAAGAATTTGAGGAAGTACATGGGAAATTTCTCAATGGACTTAGACTCTAGAAGATTGAACATGTAATTGATCTCGGTAACGGATATATCCCGATAGCCTTTTTTGGAGTATAGAATTGTCATAGTAGATAAAGTTGAGTAGAAAGTAGCCAAGAGTTGAAAGGGATTAATGCGATAAAGTTCCAAGACCTCAAAAAATAAAGGGGCTATAGGCAAAAAGATTCCATGTTCTAAATGTTCTATAGACCATGTAAAATAACCCACCGGAGGGTTACTAAAACACATCTCAGAGCAAGAGTGATTGTCTCGACTCCCGTGATCCCATAAGAAGACAAAACTTCATCGAGATCTTGTTGAGTTTTGATAGAGCATCCATTTCCAACCAAAGGAAAGGGAGGCAAGGTGTCTAATTATTAAATAGAAAAGTCAACATTATCCCCGGAATAAGGATTAAGTAGGATAAAGGCAATGAGAACCCAAATCTAATTCTAGGTTAAGTAATAAAAATTTATGATTTCTCATTTGATGAGATTTATAAGGGTGATGACATTTTTATACTGGGTTTTATAGTGTATTTACATTTTATGATGTTAGACTGGTTGCGATAATATAATTATATTTATACCAATTATATACAAAGTTCCATATGTTTATTGACATTGGATTTAGATACAATATGACTCGTTTATTATTGATATAATTCTTGGGTCAGTCCAAGACAATACAGGTTCAGGGCCGATAAGATCGTCTTATATTTTATGGACGTGGAGGAGCTAAATATTCTATATTTTAAATTATCATCATGTATTGTATAATCACTTGTGTGTATAGTTGTGATTTGTATTGAAAATATATTGCATATTGTATATTATATATTATCGCTGCAAATGACTCTATGATCTCTGTTATTTACTGTATATCACATATTGTTCGGTCGTAGAGGCACACGTGTTTATCGCTTTGTGTCGACACTATGTATGCTTGTTGGTGAGTTATAAACGATGTTTAGATATGTACCAGCGTTAGTCCAAGGAATATTCATGTATGTAACCTATGTCATCTCATTCTTTGTATTATCCGGCAGTATTACTCTTGAATATTATGGGTATAGAGGTAGGGGTATTACGGATATTTTTTAGGCTCCAAGAGGCATAATCTAATTTGAGATCATGAGGTCAAAATTTTTGAAATCATGCTTGTCACTTGAATCCATCTAAGCTAAGTGTTAAGTGAAATTGCTTGAGCATCGATAGGTGAAATCAAATTTGGGACTGTGAAGTCAAGATGGTACTTGTAGCATGGAATTTGTATGTGACCATCCAGGACTAGATTTTGAAGGGATCGATTCTGATCTTGCGTTACATATGAGTCTAGGTGTTGGTAGTTTATTGGTTATCTTCAAAAAGCGTCTCTTTATTCCTGTGCAAGGATGATTTGGCGTCTGACGAGGAAATCACTTGATATTCCTGTTATGGACAGCTGTTAAACGCGATCTATGGTGAAATTTTTCTCTCTCTTCAATCTACGTCGTTCCTTCTTAATATAAACAATCTTACCTCTTTCTCTCCTTTTTTGGCCTGTTCAAATTGTAAAACCGCCATTGATATTTTCAAGCTTTCTTCGATTTTTTCCTTGATATCCGCTCTTGATCCAGTAAGCTCGTTTCAATATTATTATTCTTATTAAGATTACCAATATCATCATCGATATTCTTCAAACCAGATCAAATGGGTGAAGAAATCATCATCTAAATCAATATATAATGTGAGATAGCCTATCAAATCATCCAAACTATATCCAACATCACACAAATCATTAATAAAAATCTTCTAAAAACTAAAACACCAATAGTAAAGCAAGGCTATATCAAAAATGCCAAATCATCAAAGAGTATGGATATACGGGGACTGACTATACTTTAGACTCAACCATTCTCTAGTCTAGCGAACTTATTATAGAAAAGAGACATATATGTCAATCCACTACACACACATATACATTGAATCTAATGAGAGACTAACAACCGCCTATAATATGCCTGCTCTAGGAATACAGGTCTACGTGCCAACTGCAAAGTAACCATCTATTACTATTGCCTTCATGGTATATACCAATATATTACACTAACATACCTTGAAGCAAATAGGGAGACTGAAAACCGCCTACCGCTAGCCTGCTCTAGGAACCCAGTCCTCTTGCATACCGTGCAGTAACCAACAGTTCCTACAGTTTTCAATTACCTCGACGGACATCGTGACTCCATCCACCAATGGATTGTCTACGCATATCCCCGATCAAGACCTTGCTTTTCCTCGAATGATAATAGACTGTTGGCCTATGCAACACAAGAGGCAATGGGAAATTACTCATCCACTACTACCAATACTGTAATGCGCATCAAATGGACATATAACTATGGTGTCATGGATTTAGGGCACAACCCCACGATGTGGCCACCAAAGTGGATACTAGCCAATCCGGTACACATAGAAAAAAAGGAAGGTGGACATAATATGGATGGTCATATAGTACTCATACCCTATAGTTACTCGTATCTCTAATAGTATGCCGACACACATCTCTTATAAGCCAACATCTAACAATAGGATACTCCTCATCGAGTATAACATATCCATATGGATGTAATCCCCGTTTGAGTGATATGTACTTAAAAAGAATAATCAAACAAATAATATGATGGCGTCTCATACCACCGCATGTTATTCGAATAATTATTCAATGCTTATAAACTACACTTAATCCACACTGGGTACCTCTATATAACAAGTCTGATAATAACCGAAAAGTGTTACCGAAAGTCTCATAGCAGACCGTATCACTAATCCGTAAATTCAAATTTCATGTCACATAGAAATGATATCTCACAAATCAAATAGAATGATGCCATCACCGTATCATCTTAAAATATAAATTAAATCAATATCAACGGTGAATCATTCATATTATCCTTATTCAACAAAAGAAAAGAATGATCAGGAAACTAATATATAAAATAGATTATTCAAATAAATATAGATAAACAAATCAATTCTTAATAATAAGTCATTCATGGAATATAATTTTATATAGCAAAATAAATATTAAGAGATGAATAATAAATACATATTCCAAAAGTAAATAAGAAAATATCTAAACTTAGATGTAATTTAATATTAACAATAAATAACTAATTTTCCAGTTTTACATAAACTTGGTCAATTATTAAATATTTACTAATAACATTAGAAAACTCAATTTAGATTCCTAAATAGTTTATAAAGTTGAATGTTACATATAAAAGTTATTTCATAATTTTAGATAGTTAAATAGTATTATTAAGTAATATTATACTATCCAAAACAATTTAGTATATTCATAATCTATTATATATCACTTAGGAATAGTATTATTGATTTCATATTATATCTTATAAAATATCAATATATTATATTTCTTTTAAAACAAATCCAAAACTTATAATTTCTTACCATATTAATTTGAAATAAAGATTTATAACCAATAAAAAACTATATTTATGTTTGTAATTAAAATATATTTGTAAATTTAAAAATAAGCAAATAAAATAAAATTTACTAAAGTGTTTATAGATTAACATACGAATAATTATCTAATTCAATTCATAAACGGGTAGAACTTTGTTTGTATATCGATATATCCAATTAAAAGAACATCTCCCAATCAATCCATAACCATATCCAGTTGCGTACAATCAATCAATCCAACAATCAATAATCCATGACATAAAAATTAATTTCAGCCAAACAATTCAATTTCATTAAATATTGCAATAAGCAATTAATATCAATTAAATTCATTAAAACACCAAGCAAATAATTCAACCATGCAATTTAATCATCAATTGGGTTAATATATGTGTACTCAATGTAATACAGATATAGTTGTGAGTTTAAAGAAAAACTCATTGAATCAAAATGAAGACCAATATTATTCTTATCGTTGTTGTACCACCACGTTGTTGCCTGTCTTTACCGTCCAGCATTGCTACCTTGCCAAGATCAGACCTCTGCCTTGTTAGCCATCACGTATCACTTTCACTGGCATCCCTCTATCGCCAACATCTGCCCATAACTGAACACTCCTCACCATCGCCACACATCCCCTCCTTCACCACTACCAACAACCCGACGCTACCTCCATGCACTCAACAGTAAACTCGCTTAGCTCGTCCCAAAATTGAACTTGTTGCTAAAAATCCTAACTACCCCAACATCGCTGCTCTCATACATCGCCTGTAGCCTGATGTCGACACTGCCCCCCTCGCGTGGTCGCCTGCCATCTCAAATACAACCGCGACTCCTTTTTATATATATACCATAATCGATTTTTAAATTTTAGGGTTGGAAGTGATAGAAAAGTGGATACGGGCTCGGACTTGCATTTACGGAGGAAGGGGAGAATTGTAGAATACGGGTTTGGGTTACATTTGGGCTTTAACTTAAGTGGGCCATGGTTTCAATTTAATTTAACTTTAATTATTTTCTTTTGCATTTAAATGTAAATATTAATCCTTGTCACATATTTTGTAAATACATTGCAATCCAATTTAAATTGATTTGCACTTCATTTTATAATTTATATTTCGATAGTTGCACAGTTTCTACTGATTTGATACTAGTTTGTTTTTATTTAATTATTCGTTAAATTAATGTTAAGTAAATTTACTTTCAAAAGATTTTCTACCAAAAATTAAATTCAAATATTTTTATTTTAATTAAATTTATTTATTTATACGACGTAAAAAGCAAGGTTGTTATAGACTCTCAACTTATAAAAATTACGTCCTCACAATTTCCTATAGGAAGACATCAAACAATTCATACCCTGACTTTTTCTCGTATATACTATTTTCTATCAAACTTAAACTATTCAATCCTCTATGTGGCTATTAGAAATTTAAATAAATTCATTTTAGCGTATTTTACTTTTCGTAAATAATATAATTTTATGAAAATTTTCTAACTTTCAAAATTTTTGAAAAATTTCGACAGAGTCTCCTTTGTACGGAGAGACTTTTGAACAATGACAATATAATAAATAAGATATTACATCGACCAAAACATGGTCGGAAATAATATATAATCCAAAATCTTTCCACATGGCATATATACCATAATATATAACATTCTAATTATGTAAACATACCTTATTTTTTTCGTTGTTTAAGTGAGTTCGCTTAATTTTATGAAAATATACACCAAATTCAATCCAAATATCTTCATGTACCTATCTCAACTCAAAGAAACCGTGTAAGAATATATTTATAAATCAAAAGAACTATTTCATTCACAAAAGAACAAATTTGTGACTTTGCATCTAAGATTTAAGTGTCAAAACACCAAATTATTCGATGATTCCAAATGCAAATTAGTAGCATAATGGAATATTTTTCCATAACATCCTTCACATCACAAAAATATTAGGTAGTATTTGGTTTGCTGTTTTTAGTTTTGAGTTTTTGTCCATATAAAAATGCACATGACATATGTATATTGCTGAAAATGACTAATTTGGATAACGAAACGAACTTAACATACAAAATAGAAAACAACTTTTATTTTTCTGCGTTTTGGAAAATAACAAAAGCACATGAAACAATCCATTCATTCGTCGTCCCTCTATCCTCTTCGTTCTTCCATCCGTTTTTCTTTCATCGCCTCCGTCGTCCATCCATTTTTCTCATATTTGAATATTGAAAACCGAAAACAAAAAATTCATTTTAAAACCACACTACTTTAAGTGTTTCAAAAGTTATGGTTGTTTTTATAAACAATGCAATTTCAGAAACAATTATAAAAGTGCAGGACCACCATTTTGAAATCCAATTTTGACCTAGCAAACGATAAAATTTTACAAAACTTCCAAAACTATACTTGTTTCGTATTATCTTTGCTTTAAAACAAGTACAAAATTATCGAAAATGAATAAATTGTTTGAAAGTTATGATCAAAAGAAGACCACTACAATTCAGGAACTTCAAACTCTGGATAGAAATTTGTTTATTTTAAATCTGATTTTTAGCATTAGAAAACTCAAAAAATTTGTATTGCACTTAAAACAAGAGTTGTTCCTCAATGTCATAGCTTTCCAACGAATATAAATCCGTCAAAATCGGATAAGTAGTTTGAGTTATGATTAAAATACTTCGATGTCTTAGCTTAGGAATTTGACACAAGGACAGAATTTTGATTTCACCTTCAAACACATTTTTGGTATTAGAAAACTTCAAAAGTTCGTAAACTGATAAACATCAAAATTATTCCTTATAAACATACCTTCTCATGAAAGAAAAATCAATTGAATGTGATTACAAAATTAAAAGTTATGACTATGATTGCAAGGATTAGGATTTTCGACTCACGAAAGTCGACGTTAATACGTCCACTGTATCAACTGCCGAGCAATCGAAGGCCAGAAAACCGAACCCTTAGGGTTTAAGAAGAAGAAAAAGATAGAAGAAGTAAGAAAGAAGAAGCAACAGAAACAATATAAGAATCTCACAATCGCAGCAGAACAACTTATAATAGATAAATGAATAATCTTTAAAACAAGGAACTATATCAATTATTACGTTACATCACATTACATTACATTATCAGAGTTTACAAAAAAATAAAATAATGGACAGTTGTATAAACCTGTCATCACAACTGAATACACAGCGGAAAAGAAATACTATATGCTAGTTGATACGCCATGCCATCCAGCTTGCCTTCAGATCTCTACAGCAACTCCTGAATTCCAGAATAACCTGATAACCTGACTCTAGGCTGCCCGTGTGGAAAATGATGGCCACCCAGAGTTTAGGAAGGGAACAATAATCTCCAGGTCAGTCATGGGACTGGTGTGAGAACTTAAAATAGTTTATCTTTAAAAACAAACAAAGAAATATTTTTAAATAGATCCGCAATGCTTTTAGAAAATGTAACTACCATAAGGCCTCCTATCACACACATAATGCAAACGCAGAATTGGAGTAGATTTCTCCTTATGATAGTCAAACATGCTTGATACACAAATTTCTTTGATATTTTTACTATAAGTGCAAAGTGCAGGAAAACATTTCGAAAGTACAATATTAATCTTAACCAGCATAGGTACCATTATAGTATGCATACTATAGCTACCATCTTAAATGGCAGGTTCTACGACTAAAACCATACAAGGCTCGTATTGTTTCTTTGGATTTCCAACAAATGGTTAGGCCAAGGAACTTTCCATTGCCACATGGGTACGCCTCTGGAAGGACGCCCCGAAAACCTAATCGGATCTCTGCCAACACAAGGTCGGGTTACCTCTGCAAAAGTAGGTAGCTACTGACACGAGTATGCCATCCCTCGGTTGTAAACAACCTTTATCCGAGGATCCTCAACCAATAACAATCAAAAAGTCATATATATTTGCGACATCCACATAAGTTAAGTATCTGGGCTCCATACCATGATACCACTTCTATCCAGAAGGAAATGCACATACCCTAAGGGGCGCAACTCCCTATAACCTTACTGCATCTTTCCTGTTTTGACCATTACTGGGTTGTGAGGTCCGACGAAGTCTCGTCCACAAAGCTACGCTTTTCACAAAAGCTATGCTTTGATCAACAAATGATCAACAGCACTTCGTATGCCACATTAGCAAATTGGAAATGTATCACCAGTAACCATCAACTACATAACCTCTGAGCTCATACGTCTCAGAGAAGGGTGTTAAGCTAAGAGAATAAATTCTCCACCACCAACAGAAATATATTTGATAGAAACCGGCTTTACATCTCAAATTGTAACGTCAGACACACATCCATACAAGTCCGTTCCGGGATCGAACGGAACCGAAGGCACTTCCAAAGAAGCCCTTGCAATTCGGATAT
This sequence comes from Allium cepa, assembly GCA_030765085.1. Classification (NCBI taxonomy): domain Eukaryota; kingdom Viridiplantae; phylum Streptophyta; class Magnoliopsida; order Asparagales; family Amaryllidaceae; genus Allium; species Allium cepa. Next base: position 533,176,012 of record CM060928.1, on the reverse strand, counting down.
TCACTAATCACGTCCGGACTTCCCATCACAAAGGGTGATAAAATCTCTATATCGGAGATCAACCGATGCAGAGACATTCGACGGTAATTCTTCCGTTTCCAAAAATATCCGGTCTTCAACACCGGTCTTCAAATGCTATCCATTACGACGTATCACTATTCGGAATGAGATTTATGACCCAAAGGTCCTCTCCCGGCTAAACCGAATAACGATTTCTTATTTTAAAATAAGTGTAGCATTCAAATTCAAGCAAATCATAACAACTGCCCATTTAAAGGTAAATATTGATAGTCGGTTATTTAACTATCAATAGATATGCACAACATCATCAGATTCCAAATAATTTTCCAAAAATATTTTTACAAGATATATTTTTCCACCCTTCAACCATTTGAAAACAAATTTCAAATCACTTTTCACCTTTACAACTTTTGAAAACAAATTTCAAATCATTTTCCTTACGCGGAAACACTTCCAAATATTTATTCATTTTCACTGGAAATCTGCCGAATTCAGATACTTTAAAATAATTTATAACACTTATCCAAAATATATCGGGAGAACACTTTGAAATAAAACTATTTTTCTTTAAACACTTTACTTAAAATATTAGTTATAAAAATATTATACCAATATTACATATAACTAAGTCTAAACTAATTTTCAAAATAAAAATTAGTAGATAGAGTATAACTATTTAAATAGCTATTTTCTAAAACAATTATAAATTAAATCTTAGAAATAACCATTTCTATAATAAACTTAATAAACCTTTACTTGAAGGATTCAAAACAATTTAAGAATAAGTATCCTTTTCAAAACCAATTCTAGAAATATATATATATATGTATGTATATATGTATATATCTTTCAAAGCTATTCAGAAATTTTATTTGGCTTTCCAGGGAGAATACACTTTCATTTTAAAATGGTTCATTTAAACCAATTAAATAAATCTCTTACCGATTCACTTTAAGTTTACGTTCCAAATCCGTAAATTTATCTCCACGCTTCAAAAATAAATCAATGTTTATTTTTAAACAAATTTCCTTTTTCTTTATAAATTCCATGTGAATTCACATTTCCAAAATATCTTTGATATACGATTTTCAAATCGATTTCAATTATTCACTTTCAACACCAATTCAACTTTTCAATTGATTTCAAAAACAACCAAATCAGATTCCATATTGATTTCCCAAAAAATTAAACAGCAAGTGAATTTCATTCAATCTCAAATTGAAATCAATTTCTACTAAACACCAAATCAATTATCAAATTGATTCCAAAATTCATTTCAAAACACCAAATAAATTTTCAAATGGATTTTCAAAAGATTTATTTTCAATCGCTAAAAATCAATTCCCAAATGGGTTTCAAATTTTATTTCATTTAAAAATAAATTCCTTTTAAATAAAACAAATTCTTTTATTTTTCAAACTCTTTAACATCTGTATTTTGAATAAATTCTTTAACCTTTGAATAATATTACCCGAAATCCATTTATTAAAGCTTTTCCCATATTTTGAAATTTTATTCAATAAGATTAAAAATAAAACTTTATTATTTTAGAATTCCTTCTTTTAAATTTATCCAATTCTCAAAAATAAATTTTTAATACAAGCTTCCAACCCGAATTTTCAAAAATCAAAATTTTATTTATTTCGGTATCTAACGATACCGGAATTATATTCGGCTAAATTTTAGCCTTCAACGATTTCAATCACAAAGAAAATCACACAGAGATTATAAAAAAATCAACACACAATATTGAAACAAATTCAATTATTTAAGGAATCCAGTTGGATCCCTCCAACCTATTTCCCTGCATCCACAAATGTTAGCACAATACCAATCCCGTTTCAAGACGGGGATATCGCGGTACATGGGTTTATATAAAATATTATCCGCTATTATGCAGCGCAATAGGGTCTCATCTGCTATATAATGCATGAAATAAACTTCAAGTACATATATAATACCAATTCCACTTCACAGTGGAATATCACGGTATATGTGTTTAATAAATAACCTCTGCTTAATATGTGGCGTATAGAGTCTATTTCAATACAACAGATAGCAATCATCATTCAATCACACAATCAAGCAATTTTAAATTTAACTATTTAATAATTTAATTGAAACAAATTCGATTGATTGAGAAGTTCTCACCTTGCTTCCAATAACAGTTGCAGTGTTTTATTTCGAATAAAATTAAATGCGCGTTTAATTTTACTCAAAATTCACACTAGCTCCAATCAACTCTAATCTAGCTCCATCACGTAGTATTCATGAATACAAACCCAATGCAATTCGTTTCGTCATTTTCCGACCTCGTATGAACAAGTTACGGCTTTTTAAAGTTTACACAAATTAATATACAATTTATTTTTCAATTTTATTTCTATTTAACCTCAAAATGCATCTGGGCCGTACGTTCTTTGAATGCAAATCTCGGCCGCTAGTTCCATATTTTCCTTCCCAGGTATGAACGAACGCAAGCAAGCCATATCGGTCGCCGAAACCCTAATGCTCGCGCTAACACCTTCACGTTTGAAGATGATCAGATCGCGCCATTCGAACGCTCATGCTCGACTCCATCATCGACCAAGGACCGGTTATGCTCGGTCATCCCAACACATGGTAAAACACGCTTGACTGTGTGGCGTTTGCACTCAAATTGTCATTGATCCATCACCCTATTTTCGATCTCCACCGTTGGATCTGTAGATCTCGTGATGATCTACATTTTTCTAGTTGAAAGATTTTGATAAATGTCGATAGATTGGAAGATATAGGAGGAGAAACGAAACGAGTTTTCGACCATTAAACTCAGAACTGGCGGCTAGCCCTAGAAGAGAGAGGGTTTGATGCAAAAAGGAAAATGTGAGGTCCTTATATAGAAAATATTCGCGCATTATTCACCCGAAATTTTTCCGAACTCCAAACGAAGCGTGCCGCCTCGCGTTTATAATGTTTTACCCTCATTTTGAGCGCAATGGAATATATATCGGGAGCCAATTTGATCGTATTTGGAAGATAGGTTTTCAAATCGACTATTTAAATTTAAAATTCACTTAAACTGATTTCAGTGCGTTTTAGCTTGCCCCGGACAAACCGTAAATCCAATTGACACGAAATTTGAAATCATTTAATAATATAACATTACGGATCCAATGAACTGGTTTCGTCAAAATCCGAGACTGTTTGTAAAATGACTATTTTTACTCGTCAATTAAATATTAAAATATTCAATTTCCAAAAATTAACTTTTAATTCAATTTTAGAAGTTCTATAACATCATTCTAACTCCAATATGACTTAATAAAACTTTAGAAATCAATTTTAATCACATTAAACCCAATTTTCAATTATTTCTGTAATTTCAAATATTAAATTATCGATTGAATTATCCAATTAAATCACTATATTCGAAATAAAATTTATTCGACTTACAAATTTTACTTGTTAATATTAAAAATCAATTAAATATACGAATTTCAAATGACGGAAATTTTGGGTTGTTACAATGATTGTAAACCATGTAAAATTGAAAAAAATTGGCAACTTGAACACATTTCATTTTTCAAAACTTCAACTTGTTTCTCTTCAATTTTTTTGGGAAATTTGTTAACCTAGGCTCGTTTTTGTAAACAATAATAGAAATAACCCACTTTTTAAAATAATTACAAACATAGACCTGTTTTTGCCTTATAAATGTTGGCGCATTTTCAAAATGCGCCTTCGGACGAATTTTCTAAATGCGCCAACAGGTGACTTTTCAAAATTCGCCCAATGGCGCATTTTGAAAATGCTCCTTTGCAAAAACCCTGCACATAAACAAGACAGTAGGTAGATGGTTTATCAAATCTAACAACTGCATAAATATATACTTTCAAATCTAACGGCTTTCATAGATATCAGCCTTTAAATTTAACAGTTACGAAATTCATTTAAGTTTGATATATAAATAGCTAGTTTGATACATAGAAATTACATTCGTTAAAGTTGAACACATAGAAATCTTAATTCGTGAGGCAGTCATACATTTGTTAATGGAAGTTTAGGTCGCTGAAGCACATCGCTTTCTGTTATGGCCCTGTGATCCACATTTGCTGCACCTATTTGTTTTAGGCGTTTGATGATCGTCCATAACATTTTTTGTCCTCGTACATTTAGGTTGCCCAGGTTGTCTTCTTGTAGGTGGAGGCAATATATGTGGACCGGTGTATGGTGTCCAGTATCTTTTATCACGCACGTGATGAAACTCTGGCTAATACGAAGCTTTGTAACTTTGAATAGAGTACCACTCTGATACGAACTCATGATGTGCTCTGTTAGCATCGTAATCGTGTGCCGAATAAGCCGCTATTACACGGGCAAAGGTTAATTTTTGCAATAGGGGGATGTTGCATGTACATGAACAGTTGGGACCATCAACTAACACTTTAAATTCATCATCGTAGCAATGAATCACTTGCCATTCTGTTCGACTAAATCGAACTAGTCTACAAAGACGTGCTTCAATAGCCCGATCTGCTATTTTAGCTTTCCATTTTGGAGTCAAACTTGTTGCGATAGCATCAGCTGTCTCTCGTCTCTTACAGAAATATTTAATCGATCGAAAGAAGGTTCGTGCAACCAACTCTTTATAGGTAATGATCGAGCACCTTTCGGTACACCATTAAAATATTCGGATGCATTGGTGGTCATAATATTAAAGCGTCCTCCATCGTCTTTGCATAGATCCCAATTTTATTTAAAATTCCCTAAACTTCTTTCAATCCATTCATGAGACCGTGGATTTGTAGCTTTAATTTCTTCTCTGAATTTTTGTACTCAACTACTTCTGAAGCACATGCAGTTGAATAAAACAAAGTTGTACGTCGTTTATCCCTAAAACCTGCTGTTTGAAAATTAGCTTTAATATGTCGTGCATAGAACCTATGTTTGTGTGGTTCTCGCCATTTCTCCTGTAAAGCCTTCTGAATTCTTTTCATTCGATTCGATACGAAAGTAATATGACAATTGCAAACACTATGAATGAATTCGTGCATGTAAGAAAAAAACCAACCCCAACTATCATATGACTCGGATTCGACAACTGCATAAGCTAATGGGAACAAACAGTCATCCGCATCTACATCAGTAGTATCAAGCAACGTCCCTTTGTATTTACCACACAAATGTGTCTTGTTAATACATAGCAATGGCCAGCTGTGTAGAAAACCTGTAATGCAAGGGCCAAATGCCCAAAATGCACGATCAAATGCTCCAACTTCATTGTGGGTCACATGTCCGACTGTCCCCGGGTTACTTCTCTTTATTTCCTTGAAATATCAAGGCAAAGTTGCATACGATTCGACCCAGTCATCATAAATTCTTTCTATTGTTTTGTTTAATGTTAGCCAAGCTTTCATGTAACTAATTTTGATGAACAGTTAGTCGTCGACAAGCACTTGGACTGTACCTGCTGAGATGTCCAAATTGGCATTGACAAATGATATGATTTTTGACATAAGAAAATTAGAAGTGGCTTGCTTGTGGTTGGAATTGATTGTAGGATTGACACAGGCATGTTCACTAGGCAACTTTCTAATTTTCCACCAGCCAGACTACGATATCTTTAAGACTATTACATGTATTCTCCATGGACAATTAGTGTCAACATTACAGATAGCAGTGTATATAGTTTTATTCGACTTGATCGGCTTGTACGAAACTCCGTATAGAATTGACCATTCGGTTAATTGGTGTGGCAGCTTTTGTTTACTTTCAAATACCATCCCAACAGCAAATCCATTTTGTATGCACGCGATTGAAAATTTTTTCCCAGCAAATTCCAGATTAGCAACAACCGATCTTGCCATCATTTGTGCAGCACATAGATCATCATCCAATGGTACTTCCATTTAAGCTTCTTCACCATCACCTTCAACATCATCCACGTTTGAAAAGTTATAGTTTAATGATTTATTGTTCACGTGCATTCGTTCTACCCAACATGCATCATTATTAGTCCTCGTCGTAACAGCCATACTACCAATTGGAGGATCATGTCCGGTGTCTCTATCTGTATCAACATCCATATCAATATCAATATTGGAATCATGTGAGTGTTGTGACGGTCCAGTACCACATTCTATAGCCATATCCTCAAGACTTGTAAAACTGTTTAAAAAAGTATTTTAGTACGAAACTATAGTAGATATGAAACATTACCCAAATAAATTGCTACACAAATTTTTGACTCATATCATACATTTCTGATGGAGTAGGATATACCGATTGCGACAAATGAATATTTTGTTGTTCAAGACAAACACTTTGTAGATGCATTTGTTGTTGGAAGCTGAATGTGCAAGAAGAAACTATTAGACAATTGTAATATAAAAAGGTACATGCAAAATACCAATGTTAGCGACGATAACTTGGAAGCATCGTAGGTGGTGTGTAGTATAGAAAGTACTGCTCTGGAGTTAGTTGCGACATCATGTAAGGCAAGAAACCATAGTTTATGGAAGGAGGACCATGACCCCCAGCATGTACATATGGATTATTGTAAGTAGGAAAACCTAAGCTTGCTGAAGGATTATCGATTTCCAACATATCTATAAAATACCCTATTCCTGTGCTAATGATAGAATATGGTACATGTTCTTGCAGATTTTCTTTTACAACTTTCCCAACATACAACTCCATGGATTTGGTAACCGCAGAAAACATAACTTCAACATCCTCATCGACTAAAAGTGTTATTGCTTTTGAAGACGAATCCGTAGGCCAGTTAACGACCAACTCAATATCAAATTTGATTGTGCTTATTTTTGTCACTTTGTACACAGATTATTTCAACTCAAATAGTGTGCAACCTTTTCGTACTCTCCCTAGTTTACAAAAATGCCGACATACTTCCTTTTTTTGTTTGTCGATGATCATTTCACCTTCGTAGAAGCAAAGTGTGGAAATAAGATTTCTAGCCATTCTACAAACAAATAGTTTTTATTTGACCAACCAATTTCTAGCCATTCATATGGAAACATTTGAATAGATGTAACAAAGCTAGGGTTTGTAATTTTCTTACCAATTTCGATGCAGAGATATAGTGAAGACGTTTGCGTAGATCAGCAAGGACGCTATGGCAAAAACCAACGGATTATCGAAAGAAATTGAGTTTTGGTGTTTGGGGATGTAAGCTGAAAGAAAATGGGTTCTTCAGATCTGAAAAAACTAGGGGTATGTTATGAGGATGTGAATGCTTAAGCTGACTAGATATAAACCAGTTTCTGAATTGGCGACATTTTGAAAGTCGCATTAGTGTGAGTTTAGAAAATTCGCCTGAAGGTGAATTTTGAGAATTAGTCCATTGGCGACTTTCAAAAAGTCGCTAATTCAGAAACACCCTACAACACGATGTAAAACAGAGTATTAGTCATTTCAACTACAGGATACTTCCTAATAGAAAATACAAGACTGACACATGATAAAACGCAAGTTTACATAAACAGCTACCACCTAATACTACTTAACTATCAATACAACAAAACATATGGTCAATCACGTGGTAACCGGTAGAACCCTGTAAGCATTTCATTGTGAATTGCAATATTCATCCTCTCAAAGGGACTAACCTTAGCATGCATCTCAAATGCCTATTGGACCCCTCTTTCTATCAGTAAAGGATCGATCCATTTAAAATATTTACAACTACGCATCCCCTGACGCGTCTGTGCATTGATATACGCTTTACAGTCGTAAAAGCGACGTCCTGCATTCCTTCGACTTTGGAAACAACAACGTTGCGTTCAACTCCTCAATAGTAAAGTACCGAGCGTCCCATGATGCTAGAACTTGATCTATCAGGGTTTTGATGAGCAAGTACAATCATCAGCCTGGAATACAATGATTGTTGAACCAGTTGGAGATTCTCGATTATGACATTTTCCTGCGTAGCACAAACAAGTTCAGTCTCTACTTCTTCATTTGTCTCTGTAGCATCCACTCTTGGTAGATCTTCCACTTGGGTCTCCGGAACAAATTCTACCTCATCGTCCATGCCCTTGTTTCGTTCGTAATCATCATATATTTCCATCATTGTTTGATCATCGAGTTTCCAATCATTGTTTGATCGTCGAGCTCCCTATCATCGAGCACACAAACAAAACACAACTACGCAAATTCAACATCATTTTACAAATACAAACAACATTAGTTGGTACATTACATATCACTTTCCACATCACCTCTAACTATTCGCATCAAACAACATTATCGATTTAGTCGTGAAGCTCATGAAATTCACGCGGACTTCTTCTTTGCCGACGCGTTACCAGTGCTCTCGAATTTCTACTGCTGCTACTCCATTCTCTACGCACAGTGGAGGACAAAGGTAATGCGGCCGTTGGTTGAGATGAGCTAGGAACAAATTCTTCGTGTACCGGTGCATCTTTTGACGATGAATCCGCACCTCCTCTAGGACGACGTCCTTTGTACACAAGCACTGGAGGTGGAGATGGAGGTCTCGGCCTATCGAGTTTATTCCTGCACAACACAACATCTAGAATCCTTTGGATGTTAGTGCACATCCTCCTACACTCCTCGTCGGTTTGTCGTTTGCGAAGATTTTCTGCTTCTTTCCAAGTCCTACTTATACCAGCTGCTTGTAAAGTTGAATGAAAATTAGCATCACACACAACTATTATAACTAATTGATATACTACTTACAACATCAACTTACCACGTTCCTCTCAAGTGGTGCTCTTGGAATGTATGGACTTCTATACGCCGCCTCTACTGGCATCGTAAGAACATATCGCCGTGTTATGTTCTAGTACCACCTTTTGTACTGCTCTAGCGTAATGGTGGGCTCCCTCTCAATATGGATAGCTGTATGGCGATCATTCCACAACTGAATATGGGTTCCATACTCCTCTACATTGTACGTAGACGTGCAACGTGGCACATCATCGGGTATATGCTGCATCATATCAAACTGTCTCATAACCCTGTCAGGTAAGTGAAATGCAGTTTGGGTGTAAGATATGAGTGGTACTCTCGCAGTCCACAATTATCTAGAAGTTGTAAACATGGATGGAAGCTGTGCTAGCACATCCTGCGTGTACGGGGTCCATGTCATATTGTCATCCTCCAGAACATCTAACTCGCTGCGGTAGAACTTCACACACCGTCTTGGAGTTTAGCGTGTTTTTTGGTCCTACCCACCTGTTTAAGATGTTAACAATTGAATATTACACATGAAAATTTCACTGTTTAAATAAATTAAAAGGATAAAAAATATACCGAGACCCAAGCGGCATCGATTAATCGACAATAACGTTAGTTACTAACGATCTTTCGATCAAAAGCTAAGTCCATGATCGAAGCTGCATTTAAAAGAAAATATTACGACCAAAATTGAGACAAATCATGTAAAATAGTAAACTATTGAAATTTGTTTCAAACCTGTACTAGTATCAGACATCCACCAATAGATTTATTCTCTAAAAAAGAGAGCCTGGATAACTCCATATATGTATAAGATAACACAGCACTGCCCCAAGAAAATTTACCACACTCCCCTAAATCAACAATATACGGTAGCCATTTCAGATCTACCCGAGTCTTTGTATGGCCGCACATCAATCGGGAAATAACGATGTGCAAAATAATAGCACGCTCTCGTTGCTGAATCTGAGTCTTTGTAGCATCATCAGGAATATATGCGATAATTGATGTCGATACCACATGACTTCCACGAACTCATTGCCCCTTGTTTGTTCGGGGGGTGGGTCAAGACCAAGTAGATCACGATATAATTGCATATAGTCATATGCCGTTCCTTCATAAGCCACTGCATTGCCTTCAATATGCAAACCTAACAACACCGCTACATCTTCTAATGTAATCGTCATCTCACCAACAGGGAAATGAAAAGTGGAGGTCTTCGGTCGCCATCTGTCTACCAAAGCAGTGATAAGATAGTGGCCAAGCTGGATGTATCCTAAATTCATTATGTGTAAAAACTAGCCCTCTCAATCTCAGCCAATACTCCTGAATGGTTTAAAGTCACTTTCTTCAATGAAGTGGAGTGATCTATAGTGGTATCTGGATCATCACGCTGATCAAATGGTAAATACATAATTAAAAAGCAAGAATTATACCAACTGACACAAAATAATAATTTTTTGAAAGCCACCTGCATCCATATGTCGTTAGAAGTACGATGCTGGGCTTGAAGAAGTAATACCCTACCATCAACAGGTCCAGGATCCATACTAATATACTCTACAAAATACAAATATTAAAAATCAATTCATTTTGATAAAAATTATACATTAACCAAAAATTCACAGCCACCCTAACCCACAAAGTAGTATGGATGCACGTAAACTCCTTGTCGTTCATATAAATTGCTTATAAAATTAATCTTAAGTTTCTTTTAAGAACCTTTTTTAATATGTCTTTTATAAACTACTTTTAACCTAGTTCAAATTGTTTTTAATCTAAGACTAAATTTTGTACAAATACTTGTAATGATAGTTTTGTAAATGCTTTATCAACATTGATATTAAAATGCTTTAATTTACAAGCATTTTTTTAGTTTATGAAGAAATAAAGCAAAATATGCATGCCCTAAGTTTGAAATCACAAATTACGGGTATAGATACATACCTATTTCTTATTCTATGCCTGACGTGCTTGCACATGACAAATTTTTGGAAGAATTTGATTATAAATTGAAGAAATGGAAGTGGAGGAAGGTTTTGGAGAATTTCGGGATGTTAAGTTCCGTTGGGAGAGAGTGAAAATGAGGGGGGACTTCATTTTACTGTCTCTCTGGTCTTGATTTGTGCGTAGAGTTTTTACAAAGACGCGTTTTTGAAAATGCGCATTTGGACGACTTTTGAAAAGTCGCATGTTGGCGCATTTTCAAAATTCGTCCAAAAACGCATTTTGAAAATGCGCAAACGTCTACCTGGCAAAAACAGGTCCACGTTTGTAATTATTTTCAAAAGTGGGATATTTCTGTTATTGTTTACAAAAACAAGCCTAGGTTAGCAAATTACCCTATTTTTTAAATTCACATTCCAAAATTAATTAACATACTAGAAAGAGGACAAATCAACACACTGATTTATAAAGGCAAATAATATCAACTCGTCAAACTATCCAAACATTTTAACAGAATAAATAAGATTGTTATTTTCTTTTGTTGAGAACATTGGCAAGAAAGTTGGGGCCCTTTTGCTAATAGATACAGGAACTTTTTGAGTTTCGGCATTTCCGCGTACCGTACGCGTTCACTTCACCATGTCTACCCAGAATCAACGGTTGAAGTCTCCCATACCGGCGTCTCGATTGAACATCACTCCATCGCCTACCATCGGGCATATAATTTGTTGTTGGCAACACATGTAACATAAGAAATCCCCAATGCTACATGCCATAAATCCCATATATATTCTCCGATTATTTCAAATATCATACGATGTGAGACTTTTAATCTGTTCAATCCACACATCCACTCCATTTACAATGCGATCCACACATACTAGAACTCAATTCAAATAATGAAATAAAGAAAACCGTCCATAAAATATTCACCCTTTAGCATATTCAAAAGTTGTCATGTCCAAGCATATAATCCCTTTTCAAACCACTGGTATGTAGGGACTGTACAAGGAAATAGGAAAAAAAAATTAATGCCGTAATGCACAATGGAACAATATCAAAACAATTTCGTGGGCTAAGTAAAGAATTATTCAACAAGGATGCACAAGGCATAGTCTCCCAGCCATTGTAAAGATAGAATCAAAATGCAACATGTGCATACAAAAGAGTTAATTATATGCACTACAAAATTTCATTCAATATTCGTCAGTATTTTTTTTTAAAACAATATGTTATAAAGGAATGTCATTGGAAAGATGATTAAAAATAACATGGAAACCCATATCAAATTTGATTAGCACAAAAACAATGAAAGAAAAAATTACTCAAATAAATTAGCAAGCATGTTATTATAAAAGGGTTCAACAATTTAAGAGTTGCATGTGTACTAATCCAAAAATAATAATATAGCAGTAACTATAGCAGACTATGATTTAGCTGTTGTATCTGTTGGGTTTCCAGTGCATGCTGCCTTAAATTTTACAGGCCTGTCTAAAAAAAGAAGGAATTTGACTCGATGATATTGATAGCTAATATGATGGCCTAACTTTAAAAGTGCTTAAAAAACAAACTAAACATGATCAATTAGAGCTTGGGACATTCCAGGACAGCTCAACTATTGCAATAAAAAATCAAACTTATGCTTAATTTTCCCTGCACGTTCCACAAAACTGGAGCAATCAACTTCTATCCTTTAAGCACAGCGAGAACAAAAGAGGGATCAAACCCATTATTTCAATTCGGGAGCGTATGGAGCTGGGCAAGGAGAAACAGAATTATCCGGCAACTGGTTGATTTATATCTCCCGCAGCAGCTTCAATGCAAGCATGCAAGATATTTTTCCTTCTTCAATGTATTATCTTCGAGCAAGTTGTTGTTGTTGTTGTTGTTCTTATTATTATTATTATTATTATTATTATTATTGTTATTGTTATTTTAAATCGTCACCCAATGTTGTAGGATAGCCAACTAAACGGGTTTCGAAATATCTTAAAAGCTTATATATATTTATTCATTTTTTATACAACTTTGAGCTTGTAAATAAAATACTTCATTTTGAATTATCAACATGACATACTTTTTTTTCTCGTCTAGAAATATCAATTGAATTTTTTTTCTTCTCCAAAATAGTAATTCTTCATTGTTCTCCAAACATTGCATGTACTTTTCAAAATTTTGTTTTCTCTTTCAAAGCATATTATCCTTTTCAAACCACTGTATCAAAATGTCTCATCTCAGTGTTAAGAAATTCCTATCATGACGTTGTCAGGCATATCGAATAGAATTCTTAAAGCACTCGACGGACAAATTAACACCAGAATAGCTATTAAAATATTTTCAATCACTTTAGATTATAATCTTCGTATTTTATTAATCACTTGCTTATTTAAATTAATGTACCTTTTTAAATTCTTATATACATTCAATTTAGCAATCACTAATTACAGTAAAAATCATCACACATCACCCATAAAATCAAACAAGCACAATTCAACAATATGCACCTATTCAAACAAACAATCACCTTCAGCGAAAATCTGCTTACCGGCATTCACCGCGCACTATGATCATTGTTGGATCAGCCTACTCTATTCAAAATCGCACAGAAGTTTATACAACAACACCAATATCCACTGGTCTGGCTAACAGCTCTTTATTTCACTACCACTATTGATAAGTTGAGTTCTACAAGGACATAAACACACAAAAGTAATTAGGAAAAATAAAATAATATATATATATAGTAGGAAAAATAAAAAATACGTCCATAGATGATTGCTCCGATAATCATTGTATTCTCCTACTATCACTAAAGTATAAACAAAAATCTACCACACACCCACAGGGACAGGAACTCGAAGTCTCATCGAAAGCGAAGAATCGTGTCTCTTGTGCTATATATTGTTCTAAACCTGCTCTAATACCAACCATAACATCCCTACCTCTATACCAATACTATCCAACAGTAGTACAAAGTAATATTGTCGGCTAATACGGAGAATGGGGCAATATGGGATACACGCATGAATATTTCATTAGGCTAACACCGGTAGTATTTAAACATCGTATATAACTCACCAACAGACATACACAACATCGACACAAAACAATAAACACGTGTACCTCCATGACAGAACAATATACAATGTGCAGTAAATAACAGAGATCACAGAGTCATCGCAGCAATAATATATAATATACAATATGCAATATATGTCCAATACAAATCACAACAATATACACACAAGTGAATATACAATACATGATGATAATCTGAAATACAGAATATCTAGTCTCCTCTATGTCTACAAAATACAAGCTGCTCTCGTCGTCCCTGAACCTATAATGTCTTGGACTGACCTGAGTATCACATCAATAATAAATGGGTCAGACTATACCTAAATCCAAGGTCAGTAAACATATAGAACTCTGTATAGAATGAGTATAAATATTAAAATATTATCTCAAATAGTCCAACATCATATAATGTAAATACATCATCAAACCCAGTATAAAAATTATTATCACCCATATAAAAACTCGTCAAATGGAAATCATGAAATAACATCAAATGTGTGAACCATCCATATCCGGATATTATCATCTAAATCAATATATAATGTGAGACAACATATCAAATCATCCAAACTATATCTAACATCACACAAACCATAAATATAAATCATCCATAGATTAAAAACCAATAATAAAGCAAGGCTATCTCAAAAATACCAAATCATCAAAGAGTATGGATATACGAGGACTGATTACACTTTAGACTCAACCGTTCTCTAGTCTAGTCAACTCATTATAGAAAAGAGATATATATGTCAATCCACTACACACACATATATCTTGAATCTAATAAGAGACTAACAGCCGCCTACTGCAAGCCTGCTCTAGGAACACAGGTCTACTCACCAACTATAGAGTAACTGTCCATTCTATATTTTTCAAGGTATATGCCAATCTACTACACTCACATACCTTGAACTAGATAAGGAAACTGACAGCCGCCTTCCGCTAGCCTACTCCAGGAACCCAAGTTTACTCGCCTACCCTAGAGTAACCGTCTATTCCTACAATCTTCAGTTACCTCGACGGATATCGTGACTCCATCCACTAGTGGCTCGTCTACGCATAGCCCTAATCACGACCCTGCTTTACCCAGAATTGTAAGAGACTGTTGTCTTAGACGACACAAGGGGAAATGGGAAACTACCTATCTACTACTACCAATATTGTTATGCACGTCAAAAGGACATATAATTATAGTGTCGCGGATCAAGGGCGCACCCCACGATCAGACCGCTAGGGTGGACACTGGCCAATCTGCTTCACTCGCGAAAATAAAGAAAGCTGGACACAATGTGGATGGTCATATAGTACTCATACTCTATAGCTAACAGTATCTCTAATAGTAGGCCGACACGAGGCTCTCATAGGCCAACATCTAACAACACGATCTCGTTACCGAGTGTCACATATCTACATGAGTGTAATCACCATTTGAGTGATATTTACTTACAAAGAATAATCAAACAAATAACATAACGATATCCTATACCACTACATGTTATTCAAATGATTATTCAATGCTCATAAACTACACTCAATCCACACTAGGTATCTCTATATGACAAGTCCGATGAATAACCGGAAAGTATTATAGAAAGTCCCATGCCAGACGGTATCACTAATCCGTTTATTCAAATTTCTTTTCACACAGAAATGAAATCTCACAAATCAAATAAAAAGATATCATCACCGTATCATCTTAAAATATAACTAAAATCAATATCAATGGTGAATCACTCCTATAATCCTTATTCAATAAATAAGAAAAGAATGATTAGGAAACTAATATATAAAATAGATTATTCAAATAAATATAGATAAACAAATCAATTCTTAATAATAATCATGGCATATAATTTTATATAGCAAAATAAATATTAAGAGATGGAATAAAAGCATATTCCAGAAGTAAATAAGTAAATATCTAAACTTAGATATAATTTAATATTTACGATAAATAATTAATTTTCTAGTTTTACATAAACTTAGGCAATTATTAAATTTTTACTAATAACAGTAGAAAACTCAATTTAAATCCCAAAATAGTTTATAAAGCTAAATGTTACATATAAAAGTTATTTCATAACTTTAGATAGTCAAATAGTATTATTAAGTAATATTACACTATCGAAAACAATTTAGTATACTCATAATCTATTATATATCACTTAGAAATAATATTATTGATTTTGTATTATATCTTATAAAATATCAATATATTATATTTTCCTTTGAAAAATCCAAAACTTATAATAAATTACCATATTGATTTGAAGTAGAGTTTTATAACCAATAGAAAACTATATTTATGTTTGCAATTAAAATATATCTGTAAATTTAAAAATAGCTAAACTAAATAAAATTTAGTAAAATGTTTATAGTTTAGCATAAAAATAATTATCTAATTCAATTCACAAACGGATAGAACTCCATTTGTAAAATCGATACATCCGACTAAAACAAAATCTCCCAATCAATCCATAATTGTATCCAATTCCACACAATAATTTCAATCCAACAATCAATAATCCATGACACAAAAAATTAATTTCAACCAAATAATTCAATTTCATCCAATATTGCAACAAGCAATCAATATCAATTAAATTCATCACAACAATAAGCAAATAATTCAATCATCAATCGGATAATACATAGGTGCACTCAACATAATACAGATTTAGTTTTGAGTTTAAAGAATAACTCACTGAATTGAGTGAAGACCAATACTATCTGTATCGTCGTTGTACTACCATGTCATTGCATGTCCCTACTGTCCAACACTGCCACCTATCCAAGAACGGATCTCTGACTTGTTATTTATCAGGTCCCACTTTCATTGGCATCCCTTCGTCGCAAACATTCGCCTATAACCAAAAAAAACCTCAGCATCATTGCACATCCCCTCCTTCGACACTGCCAACAACCCGACGCTGCCTCCACACTCTCAACAGTGAACTCGCTCAGCTCGTCCCCAAATTAAATTCATCACCAAAATCGCGACTATCTTAACATCGTTGCTTCTATTCATCACCTTCAGCCTAACACTGACATGTCCCCTCCCCCCTCGCATGGTCGCCTTCCATCTCGAATATAATCATGGCTTATTTTTATTTATTTTAATACCAAAGTCGATTTTGAAACTTTAGGATTGGGGAGATAGAAAAGTGGATATGGGTTTGGGCTTGCATTTATGAAGGAAGGGGAGAATTCTGGAATATAGGTTTGGGTTACATTTTGGCTTTCACTTAAATGGGCCATAGTTTTAATTTAATTTAACTTTAACTAATTTCTTTTGCATTTAAATGTAAATATTAATCCTTTTCATATATTTTATAAATACATTTCAATCCAATTTAAATTGATTTGCACTTTATTTTATAATTTATATTTCGATAGTTGCACAGTTTCTCCTGATTTGATACTTATCTATGTTTATTTAATTATTCATTGAGTTAACGTCAAGTAAATTTATTTTCAAAAGATTTTATATCAAAAATTAAATTCAAACATTTTTATTTTAATTAATTTGATTTACTTATATGACGTAGAAAGCGGGGTTGTTAAATTTCGCTTATCACTTAGCCTAGATGGCTTCAAGTGATGAGCATGATTTCAAAAGTTTTGACCTTTATGGTCTTAAATTAGATTTTGCCTCTCGGCGCTCAAACAATTTTGATTATCACTTAGCCTAGATGACTACAAGTGACGAGCATGATTTTAAAAGTTTTGACCTCACGATCTCAAATTAGATTTTGCCTCATGGAACTCAAACAATTTCGCTTCACTTAGCCTAGATGACCTTGGGAGACGAGCACAGTTTCAAATATTTTTACCTCGCGGTCTCAAATTAAATTTTACCTCTTGATGCTCAAACAATTTCGCTTACCACTTATCCTCGATGGCTTCAAGTAGCAAGCACAATTTTCATAAGTTTCGACCGCACGACCCAAACTAAATATTCATTTTTCCACTTTCAAAACCTTTAAATATTCCTCAGGACCTAAGTGACCAGCTTAATCTTTGCCTTCGGGCATCATATTTAGTACGATCTTAAGCAAGATGGTTTGTTTTTCCAACTCAAGTTAAAGATTTGTTCTCTTGCTATCCCTGTTCCTCCTTCATAATTAAGTGCCATGTCCTCTTCCATACAAATAGTGCAGACTGAGCTCAAAAGATAATCAAGAGAAATGAACTAAACCCGCTTACATCAAAGTTCACTCCATATTTCGTATATGTAGTAGATTTTGAGTGGTATGTGTTATACCAAAATTTCTCAACTGTACAAACAATGAATATCTTCCAAAGAAAAGTCCTGCACCCTCTAATAATATGTATTACAAGAATTATGCTATTTTAATGTATGAGGACTGAATGGAATGAGCTCGTACGGAGAGAATAATACCGCAGGCCAAAAGTAGCAGCCCGCCAACATGTCTAAAGCCAAAAATATCAATTTGTAGTGGCAACAATCGAAGGCCAAGACGACTAACGGGACAATGCATGGCTCAGATACAAGAGGCCGCCAGCGGGGAAACTAGTCACCAATCCGCGCCTCCTAAGTAGCATCGTTATATGTTCATAACAAGCTCAAAGCGCAGGAGATCAATATGCCACTCTAGAAATCCAAGGAGAAGGCTCTCTACCAATGGCGTTATGACATACTAGCTATGAAAAGGTGGCAATTCCAAGGCGCAAGGATCTTCTGGCATGAGAAAGAATTAAACATAAAATAATATTGTACTTTCCTATATTGGGGCTCTATTTACAAAACCATTGATGGGGAAAATGCATAAACTCAATGTAATAAGCCT
This sequence comes from Allium cepa, assembly GCA_030765085.1. Classification (NCBI taxonomy): domain Eukaryota; kingdom Viridiplantae; phylum Streptophyta; class Magnoliopsida; order Asparagales; family Amaryllidaceae; genus Allium; species Allium cepa. Next base: position 533,157,449 of record CM060928.1, on the reverse strand, counting down.
CTCGGCTTGATAGGAGTGACTAAATAAGAAAAGGATAGTGGATGTAGAGACTTTCAGCCTGAATCACTATAAAATTCTTGGTGTTATTTATGCTCACTTTACCTTCTTTACATTTGCTATCGTGACTCTCCAGTCCAACATTTCATAACCTGAGCTTGATTAAATCACATCTCGATAATCTCTTCATCGGGTTCAATATTCCAACAAGCTTCCAGAGCTATACTTTCGACCTCGGGATGTTGGTGTAGATGAAAATTTGCACCAACGATGATTATAAAAGGGAGTATAGCACAACTATGGTGTATGTTGGGTTTTAACAACTCATTTCCTCGTCCAGTCATATCCTAACAATGAAAGAGAAAGCATCCGGGTTTCTTGCTGACCTTTTTATTAGGAATAGGCAAACCCTCCTGCCATTTAATACCTAAACTTAAAGTGAACCGTCCAAATATATACTAACTGTCGTCTAGAAAATCTCTTCTATGCCACTTAATACTTCTTTAAATAAGGAACAGGCAGACCCTCTGGCCATTTGAGACCTCAACCCTGAAGTGGACCCTTCCCAACAGATTCTCACTAATGCCCCTAAATGATAATCCTGGTCGTTTAATACTTTTTAATGGGAAGAGGCATACTCTAACACGACCATTTAATCCTCAACTCAAAGCTGGAATTTCCTGGCATTACCCCGTTTTTATGACCCGTAACCCAACCGTGACATCTCACATTAGTTGACTATTAATAATTGTTGGTAGCCAGATAAACTAGGAAGACTTACCCTATAAACTAGGACTAACTTTGTATCCACCGTAGGTACTTACTTTAGGTGATTCCTACATTAGTTTCAAAGCCACATTGTTCATAGCCCAATTAGTTCGGCAGACTTCTATGCGCTTTCTACTGACCTAAAATACCTATAACTTAGCCATAATTTCTGCTCCTAAACATTCAACACAAACCATGCTAAATTATACGTATAAAGTGTGTGTACATACCTTACACGTATTTACGCATTTAAGGCCTTATAAGGGAAACTCCTTATTCTACCTATATTTATGGATTAATTTCCATAATTATCATTAACTCATTTTCATTAGATTAATTATTGATTATTAATTTCTATTTAATATCTTAATTATTATATAAGTTATAGATTTATAATTGTATCAGATTTCAAAGTTTAATGAAATACACACACACACACATATGGCCTAATATTAATTTACACCTAATTTATTTATGTCTGGTATTAAATTATTATTTTCGCCCATTATCTATTTGGGCAATTATGTTATTATCATCTTAGTCACCACAATTCTTGTGCAAGTCCCAAATCAGTTGCACGATCATATTAGATCCAATATCAATAATAATTTAACTGTTCAATCAGACATGTATGTATATATATTTAAAGATGGAAGCCAAGCATATAATTTATTTTATGTTAATACAATAGAACTATGCCTCCTTTTCCAAAGAGAAAATTCAATATATAAACCATTTATATTCCATTTAATAATTTGAACATATGTCATTGAAATGACAAGTAAGTTACACATAATTTGGTTATTGAATTACATGGTGCAAATTACGATAAGAGAAGAAGACCTCATTTTTCCTACTTTGCATACCTGTTTCTAATTACTTATTGTTATTCCTTATTATTACAAAAACAAAGTGAAAGGATAATATTAAGATAGAATACAAAATGTTTATATCATAAACACTAATAATCCAATCCTACTATATTAAAATAAAAAAAAGATTTATTCAATGTTTACAATTTCATAGGGAAATTTTAGGGTTTTAAGTTAATGGTTTTCGTATACAAAATTCCTCAAGGCGCAATACAAAACAAAAATAAACTGCACAAACTACCATTATGGAAAAGATGAAATTTCACTCATAGATGATTTACAATGAACCTTCTTGAATTTTCCCTAAAATGCTTTCCTTATTCCTTACTTTAAATTATCTTCTAATTATTTTATAATTGATTCATTTATACATACTGAATTCAGAATCGTAGAATTTGAGAAGAGATTTATACGTACATACAAATATATTACCTTTCACTTGAGTCGTTGCTCTAAACTCTTCTCCTAGATGTGTGCTTATATTATTGATTTTGAGTTGAATAAATTTTGGTTAGAGGAAGAGAATCGAAAAAGTTTTGTTACTTACTTTTATATTTATGTGACAAAATGTGGGGCAAGCCTCTTATTTATAACTGCTTGAGTACATTGGAACCATCCGATCGATAATGTTTTATTTATTTCAAATTTGTGTCATTTACGGCCTAGGAATACCCTAACTACCAATTAAGAATTGGTCGACTGGTCCTTCTAGGATGGTCGACCGCTAGCGGTCGACTGACCTAATAAAGGCGATCTATCGGTCTTTTTTGGCGATGTTAAAGATGTTAATAAATTTTAACGTTCATTTCATTCCATTTTTAATCCAATGTTTACCACTTAAGTTAACATTTACTTAAAATTTAAGTTTTATGTTTGCCGTCAACTTAAACGTTAAACTTAATAATATTTATTTTCTTAATATTTTTGAATTATTTTTTATTCAGAAATATCAAACATTGATAACTTCTTGGTTTAAACTTCGATTGTGAAGTTCTATAAATGAAATTTACGTAGAAAATCACCATGAACACAATGGTCCAAGTTCTGTGTCAAGTTTTGACGTTAGTAAAGTTTCCATTTTTAGCCTTACTGTTAATTTATTTATTTCTCTTAATTAATCTCCTGTTAATATTACGGGGTGTTACACTATAAAAAATGGGCTATGGTCATCAACGCTTCCAAGAGTAGTCCTACATTATGTTAGGCTCCCATGTTGATGAATCAGGTAGATTCATTTCTGAAGAGATATTTGACGATATCCATTAGAGACAAAGATTATATGACATTAGAGACTGACTGTGTGCTCTTTTGTTACCTAAGATCTCCTAATCCAAGACAACTATATGCTTGCCTGTCCATATGACACTAAATACTTGTCATGTGCTTGTCTTTTATTCTCTCTTACAGCCTTCGGCTAAGAGATTTGTGTTCTATATTCTACATATCACATTGTTTATATCACTTAGAGCCATGTAATAGAGAGTTCTCATCTCTTATTAAGACATAGATAGCTCATTATGTTATATTTGTATGTTAACATGTGAATCGACATGTATGCTTATTTATATATCTCGTAAAGCCATGTAGTCGAGTTCTCGTCTTTCACTAGGGCCATAAGTCGAGGTATACATTATTAGGTGTTGTATTTTCTTTGTAGTTTGGTTGTATAAATGACGTTTCACCCATTTTATTCTTGTGACCATTTGATGTGATGATTGACTATTCTTTACCATGAGTGTTATATTATGTGCGTTGTTTTGGGAGATGTTGATATATTTAAGATATTTATGTGCTACCTCGGGATATACTTATTTATACCATGTCAGTTGTTACTATATATTGACATCCACATTCTAGACATAGTTTAACCTATTTATTATTTATATAATGCTTTGGTCAGTCCAAGACATTTCAGATTCTGGGACGAAGTGTGCAGCTGTGTTTTGTTGAGCATAGTTGGAGGCTAGTTTATTAGTAGATTGATGTATCATTATTCATGTAGTTTCATGTATGCATATGATGTTTTATGTTAGGATATGCGTGTTGGACATGTATTGTATATTTGAGAGATAGTGGGAATCTGACTCTTTTTGTAGACCCACCAAGACTTGTGTATTTCATCTATTATATACATTAGCGCTGCATTGATGCCTATGTGATCTCTATTATTCGTCTTATATTGTGTATTATTCTAACTTGGAGACGCACATGTTTATTTCTTTATACTGCTACTAAGTACTTATAAGTGCGTTATATATAATTTTGAATACGTACCGTATTAGCCCAAGGAAATATTCATGTGTAATAGCCCAATATCGCATTATTCTCCATCTTATTAGAAAATACTAATAAATAAAACTCTTTGGTTGTATAGGTATGGAGGTTGAGTTTTACAATTGGTATCAGTGTAAGGGTCAAAATAATAAAAAGTATAAGAGATACAAGTCTTGGCCTTACTAAGACTTAGAGTCGCTGCCTCCTTGCGAGTGTGGTAGTTACCCTGTAGTAAGGGATGGTAGGTGTCTATGATGATTACTGCGACAATCTTTCGGGGATGTATTTACTTACTTTATGATTTATTTCATCAATCTCTTTTTAATTATATGTCTTTTTATGTGATACAGAGTAGTTGATGAGGGCAGTGGAGATAGAAGTAGCTGGTCCTTCTTATAGTGTCTGCATTAGTGATGAATATTAGATCTCTATGCAACTTTCAATAAAATAAGAATTTTCCAGTTTGGGAAGATTTGAAAGATCCTAGTCTAATCTTGCATGTAGAATTCACTACAACGATAAGAAGACGATGTGAGTTGGACTAGCACAATCTAGTAGTGATCAAAATTGCACGATGGAAGCAAATGGATTATTTTCCACTAAGCATATGGGATATTTTGATTGTTATGATTGGTTATTTTGGTTTTTGTAATTGTTTGATTGATTTTTTTATCTGATGTGAATTATTTTGAATTATAATTTATTTGTTGTAATATTATTTTAAAAGTATTGTTAGGATCAGTCTTGAGTGTGGAACTGGGTAGGAGCAATTACTCAAAGATAGAAACCCACGCAAGTATTGATATTAGGAAACCAGTAGTGTCCTTCAGCTTTGAATTTACTACAAGAGATAAGGAAACTACTTTTTATAAAGAAAATAATGTAATTTGTTTATATATTGTTAAGTCAAAATTTGGTTCAACTTAATATGCTTTAGTCACAACAGTCAATGCCGCTTGAGTAAGATATAACACTTTGTCAAGTATGCTAGTCTGGAGTCTATATGAAGTCATTATGCAGATGTTCTTTGTTAAGACCCTTGGTTAGAAAGTCACAAACTCAAATATGACCATACAACCATTAAAGTACCAAATTTAAGCTTCTTTATTATGCATAAAATAAAATGAAAATGAGGAAGAAGAACAGTTATAATTTCGTCCCTTTCTAATAGAGGGTATATGCCTATTTATAGAGAACCATTGCCCTTATATTTATGTACACGTCATTTAGAAAATGGTCGGTCGTGATTTGCTAACTTGGCATGTGCTTTGGATGACATGTAGCACAATCCTCTTATAACTTTTTCATGATGATGTGGCGTAGCTAATCCAATGATATAATACCACGTGGCTTACTAAGGTGTTAGTTTTAGGTGCATATTTTCTATATGCGATAACTTCATCTGTCATCTTGTGATAGTTCCCTTCATCAAACTTTGATAACTCTTAATCTTCAATCTTCGGTATCTCTTTATTTGCCAATTTTGATATCTCTTCACTTATCAATATTCAATAGTTCTTCACTTGTCAATCTTCGATAGCTCTTCACTTATTAACCTATGATTGCTCTTTTTTGTATCATTTTCCATCAACATGCGATAGCTTCTTTTATCATCAACTTGTTCCAGCCTCCACTTGTGACAGCTTCCTACATTATGAAATTGCAATAACCTGCTTTGTCAACCTATGATAGCTTTTTTGTATTGACTTGTGATAGATCCTTCATATTCAACCTGTGACAACTACATTACCTTTAACTAGTGAAAGCTCTTTCACCATCAACTCACAGTGGCTTCATGTTTCAACTTTCAATGGTTCTACACGTTACTAATTTTTTTAAAATTTTGGGAGTAATACTTGTCCCCCATAAGAAATTTTCTTATGCTTTAGCTTAAGTAAACTTCTTCTTTTCTTTTGCGTTTTCTCTTGGATTATTATTCCTTACTGCTACGTTTTCCATCATTGATTGCTCGTGTAACTTAATCGATTTTTCGATGACTTTAGGCATTTGTTTTGAGTTCGATTGCCCATCAAATCAAGAGTTTGGTTGATCATCGTTCCTTGAATGGTTGCTTTGACGGGTTCCTACGGGTTTAAGTGGTCGTTACTCCTAGATAGATGCATTGGATTAGCCTAGTAGTGGGAAGAAAGGCTTAATTTCCTATTGTACTTTGGATGTGTGATTTGGCTAGGCCTGGTGTTGGTACCAAAATTGACCACCAACATCCAATTATACGTGAAAGCATCAATATCCTGCCATAGATCACAGATAGTATATGATGTAGAGAATATAATATGAAGAATAATCAAATTAAAATAAAAGCAAGTAAAAGTGAGATAAGATTTATAATGGGTCGTCTAACTTCGGCCTACTCCACTTCAGAAAAATTCTTTTTATTATACTGAAATTGATTATAGTTACAATCCAAGATTCCGAAATGAAAATGGCAGAGTAATCTCCAGGTAGAAGATGAAGAGAAACAGAATAAAGATCCTTTTTTTCGAAGCCAAGCCTGCTGTATTTATAGATGAAACTTTGGCTACAAGACCTTCTAGTCCATGTGGGCCTACCAAAACAATCGCCAAGCCCAACTCGTCAAAAAATAACGACCGGCATCATACCACCGATTATTATCCCTTCAGCCAAATCAACGTCGATCCCTCCTTGAAGCATGATGAACAATCGCCTTCCAATAAACTACACCGATCCTTCCATGTTGAAGCATGCCATCCCTCTACCTTTATGAAAATGACGACCCCTTCTCTTCCTGAGGCATACCGATCCAAGCATGTCGATCCCTCTTCAACCGAACTAATACCGATCCCTCTTCAACTAAACTAATGTCTATCCCTCTTTAATCAAACCAATACCGATCCCTCTTCCTCCAAGAAAATGTCGACCCTTTCTTCCTTAAGCAGAATGTCGATCCGTAATATCCTACGAAAATGCGTCGAACGCTCTCCTTCACCTATACTGACCCATTACCCGTCATCATGCTATACCAATCCCTGATCGTCCCAAATGGTATGTCGACCCCTTGAGTACCGACCCATCTTGTTTGGAACTATGTCGATCCAAACCATGTTACTTCATGCCATGCCGACCCCTAGCCTTCATGCCGACCCGAGCTATGTCGATCCCTTCTGTGTTGCTTTATGTCTTGCTAACCCCATTCATGCCGACCTCTACTATGCTGAACCACTAATCCAACTGTAACATCCCGTATCTGGAGGCCAAAAGCTAAGCGCTATGGATGCTGCAGTCATCCATAGTATTAAATTCTAGCGACAAAATATGGAAGTGTTAATGGTATCCATAATATCAAAAGCACTTGAATATGAACAAAATCATAGATTTACAATAAACAATAATTTCAGTGATTATATTTCTAATAAATCATATCCAAGTTACAAAAATCCCAAGCGTTATCCCAGGCATTAACCAAATATAAATTACAATAATACGCCAAGAGCGACATATGAAGATGTCCTCTTGGATGATCAAAGCAATATAGACATAATTGTCTTAATACACAGCGGAAACAATTTTAAAACAGAATTCCTAAATTAGCTATCCTTCAGCCATCTGCTCATCTTCGGTTACTTTATTCACCAAGATTTGCTAAAACCTGAAAACCTAAATCCTTAGCCTACTCAAATCAAACTTTGAGCACCCGAAAGTTTAAGGGAAAACAAAAACTTCGAGTCTGACTTAAAGCCTAGTATGAATAATTTATGTTACATCGCAGCTTACAAATAAATAGTGAGACCACGCCGCTTAGCGAAACGTGTTTCTCCTCACCGATATCTCTTTTTAAAACATATATTTTGCAAATCCTTTCCTACAATCAAACTGGTTAATGAACAGATTTTAATAATATAGAAATATCAATTGTGCTAAAAACAGGAAATAAAGTAGACTATCTGCCTAAATCTGAACTATCTGTTCTTTACTGGACTATCTATCGTAAATTCTGAGCTAATTGCTCTTTTTTGGGCTATCTGTTCTAAAACTGGTTATACCAAAATAACAATATCTTTTATTCTAGATAATGGACTATCTTCCCAAAATAGGTAAAAAGGATGGACTAACCGTCCTTAAAAATTTAGCAAGGTCCGTAATGCTAATAAATGACCTATCTATTCATATCAGAGCTGACTGCTCTTTCTAGACTAACTGTCCTTTGGGTGGACTGCCCTCAAAATGGACCGGCTATCCGAATTTTAAATGAGCTTACTGCCTGAATTTTCTTTTGGGTTAACTACCCTTCAAAATTTATGAGCTAACTACACTTTAAATTTTCCTTGAAACCTTTTCAAAATGATTTAGTCCGTCAAACCATATATATATAAAAGAAAAATATACCTTTAGCTTTACTCTAAGCTATTTTTTCCATGTTATATATACTTTACTCAAAATAATGTTGATGATGTTCAATAAGGATTGTCTATCCTTTATAATAAGTTAATTTCCTTTATACTGAAAACACTTAGGCTATCTACTTAGTTCTTATATTCGAAACCTTTGTTTAAAACCATTTGAACAACCTTTCGAAAACGTATATGGTATCTCCTTCAAAACCATTTACAAAACCCTTCGAAAGTATTGAAGATAACTCCTTCATGTCCTTTAATAAACCTTTTGAAATCATTGAAGGTAACTCCTTCTAAACCTTTTAAAAGCTTTCCTTTTACAAGCTTTAAAACATATGACACCTGCCTTTAAAATCCCTTAAACCTTAGCCTTTCGAAAATTTTGCAAAACCTTACCTTTCGATCCTGTCGAAAGGTCCTACCTTTCGATCCTGTCGGAAGGTTCCTTTTCGACCTAATCGAAAGGTTTCACCTTTCGACTTTGTCGAAAGATTGGGGTACTTCCCCTATATAATAAATCTTTTGAAAGAAATATAATTAAAACCTTTTGAAGACATTGGGTTCAATCTAAAATAGGTGAAAAAACCTTTCAAAACCAATCCAAGTTATCTACTTTGAAGCCTTTAAAACATTTCGACTTAAAACATTTGGATTATGCAAAAAGATCATAAAAACATTGGAGTCGAAAGCAACTACTTCGAAACCTTTATAAAACCTTTAGAAACCATTTGAAAACAATGAAGTGTTGGTGTTGGAACCAACCCATCAAAATCAATGGAGAGAGGTGGCAACTTTTAGAATACAAAAGATAACCTTTGACTCCATCTTGTCGAAAGGTTAGGAAGCGACAACTAAGCTTTCGGCCTTGTCGGAAGCTATACCTTTCGACCTTGTCGGAAGGTTTTATTTAAAGCAAGAAAGAAAACCAATCGAAAGCTTTTTCTTTTAAACCATTTGACAATGTCGAAAGCTCTTTGTCAAAAGCTAGCAGATATATTTTCTTTAAAACCAAAACTTGGTTTCATCTCCTTCGAAAGCTCTAACCATTCATCCCTAAACCTTTCCACTCCATCCAATTCACTACGTACCAGTTGTCCGATACCTTATGCATTGGTATTTGACCTAGCCGAAAGGTTTGATACCTTTCGACCTTGTCGGAGGGTCTGGAATGAAGATGGAAGATCTGCCGAAAGGGTTGAAATAGAAGAAAGACTATTTATTTGTACTTCGAAACAGTTCTTTTGTACCCTACCTGCCTTGTTTGTCTAAATTTGATTCGTTGCTAGAATTTTATATTCAAAAATGCTGCCGACTTTTTTTATTTTGAAATTTGAATAATTTTGAAAAAGCCCCTTTCTCCTTTATAATTATATAAAACAATTAAGTTCCATACCTTAAATAATTTTATATAACTATTAAAACGCCTTGAAAATCCTGAAAAAATTCTAGAAAATCAAGTAATAGGTTTTCTTTAACATACAAAATTTTCGAATCCAAACAATAAATTTTTTTCTCATAAATAATTTTATAATCCACATTAACCTTTTCTTCCTTAGAAATTTCATAATAATTCCACAAAAATTCTGAAAATTCTGAAAAACCCATCTCCAAAATAACTTTTTAGATCACCATAAAAATTCGCAAGGCTAACGGATGTCATTTAATAGGGTTTTATCTCAAAATATTTCATAAAATCTATATGAACATATATAAATCAACAATATGTATATATGGTCTTTTTGTCATTCAAACACATGGCAAACCATTGAAAAATCATTCAGTATTAACCTTAAAACCGAAGCCGAAATTATTTAGAGACGTAAACATTATTCACCTTTTACTTTAATGATTAAGGAGCTTGAGATCCGAATGAGTTTGATTTGAATTTTCTTTACTTAAGCTTCTCTTTAGTTTCCTATTCTTCTTCCTTCATGAATGGTGGCCTGCCAAGCTTTTTAATTTTTGAAAGTGAGAATGAATGTGTGTTTTGAAATACATGGCCTAAGGAAGACAATATAGGAATGGCCTCTTTCCCATAATACCCCTCCTCTAATTCATTTTAAACCTTTCTTTTGATTTATTAGTTAAAAGGCACGGCTACCTTAATTAAATCAAATCTCAATACCTTTACTAACACATTATTTTATTTTGTTTATCTAACTAAATCTCCTAAATAATGTTATCAAAAATCTGGGGTGTTACACCAACCCATGCCAACCCAAGCTATGCTGACCCCTTTTTATTCAAGCCAAAATTCACAATTGAACCACTCTTCATTGTTTATCTACCCATTACGTTTAATTTGGGCTTCATATTATTATCCATAGTTGATTATCCATCCATCCATTTGAGCCAAATCTACGATATTCCAGCCTCGATGACCGTGAAGTCTATTGGGTTAAATCCGCTTGCGCACTGCCTTGCCAAAAGACAGGTTAACACCCGACAGTGGGACTAAAGGTTTAATTGATTATCACATTTTGAATGGGTGCTTTGACCTGACCTTGAGGCAAGAACAAAGGCTTAATTGACCATCACTCTCTAGATAAGTGCTTTGGCCAGGCCTGGTGGTAGAATTGAAGGTTTTTCGTCCATCACACTTGGATGAGTGCTTTGCCAAGGCATTGGGGGGGGGGGAGTAGGGGACTAAAGGCATAATTGACCATCACTCTTTGGATGGGTGCTTCAGCCAAGCCTTATAGCGGGACCGTAGGCTTTTCGTCCATCTTCTATTGGATGTGTTCTTTGGTCAGGCCTAATGGTGAGACCTAAGGTTTAATTGACCATCAAATTCTGCATGAGCGCTTCAGTCTGGCCTTGTGGTGATACCGAAGGCTTTTCATCCATCTCCCTTGGATGGGTATTTTAGCCAAGCCTTGAGGTGGGACCAAAGGCTTAATTAATCATCACTCTTTGGATGGGTGCTTCAGTCAAGCCTTGTGGTGGGACTAAAGGTTTTGCATCCATCTCCCTTAGATCCATGCTTTGACCGTGCCTTGAGGCAGGAACAGAGGCTTAATTTTCCTCTATGCTTCTGTTTGATTAATCTCGCTAACATTTTCATGTTACGAGCTAAGTCAAACATGTCGCATCTCAGTCCAGGGGCTATTATTTGGGAAGATCATTTAGTAATCCACTTTATGTGTCCAACATTTGAAATATGGTCTCAAATGTTCGACTTTCCATATTCTTTCTATCATATTTCCATCAAGTCTACTTAATCGGTAAGTACCTATAGGGATCACTTCATGAATGACTAACGACCCTTCCTAATTTGGTCCGAGTAGGCCATCTATTGGATCTTTTATGTTTGCCATTAGTCTCCTTAGAACTAGGTTTCTTTTTTTGAATGCCATATATAAAAGTTCCCTCAATGAGGCTAGAGAGTGTTGGTGGTTTCTCCAAATGGTCTTTTAGCTTCTAAAAGGCTTTCTATCACTCTTTTGTCCATTCAAAGGTCTTTCATTTCTTAATTACATCGAAGAAAGCGATGCATTTATTGGTTTCCCTTGATAAGAACCCGTTGAGTTTGGGACTTGTTAATTCAGTCATATTTTTTGCTTGTTTTTGGTTCTACCATATTCCTAGTTGCTTTGACCTGGCTTGGGTTAGCCTCTATTCTTTGTGCACTCATGATGTATCTTAAGAATTTCCTGGAAAGATCCTAAAGAACACTTTTTGGGCTCAGCTTCATTTTGTACTTCCCAACATCTCAAACATTTCATTCAAATCTCCTATATGATTTACTTCTTTCTTGGACTTTACTAACATATCCATATATACTTCCATGTTCTTCCAAATTTGGCCTTTGAATATTCTATTCACTAACCATTGATACATGGCTCCCACACTCTTTAATCCAAATGGAATGACATTATAACAACACATTCCTTAGTACTTTACAAAACTTGTGTGTTCTTCATCAGGTTTGAACATGGAAATCTGATTATATCTTGAATATGCATCCATGAACGACAACTTATGACCGCTTATGGCATCAATTAGCTAATCAATCCTACGAAGTAGGTAGCAACCTTTGGGGCATGCTTAATTTAATTTTGTGTATGCGACACACATTCTCAACTTCCTATTATACTTTTTGACCAATGCCGAATTTGCCAACCACTTTGGATAAAACACTTCTCTATTGAATCCGTTTTCTAGTAGCTTCTTTATTTCCTTTTGTAGTGCCATATTACGAACTTTATCAAATTTCCTTTTCGTTTCCCTTACAGTAGTAACTTTGAGTCAATATTAAGTGCATGACACATTATTTCAAGGTCAGTCCCTTCCATATCAGCATGAGTCCAAGTGAAGACATCTTTATGTGAATGTAGAAATGAGATTAGTTCCTCTCTCATGTTCTTATCCATCCTTCTTCCTATCTTCACCACCGTAGTAGAATCTTGATAATCTAGGCTTATTTCTTCCCATTTCTCCATAAATTGTACATTTTCTTAACAGCCTCTTGAATCTATGTCCAGTACTATCCCCTCTAAAACTTCATTCTTACCTTTGTCGACTTGATTTAACTCAACATACTTTCTTTTCCTATCTTCTAATTTCACCCTTCTTCCTAGTATTTAATGCTCTTTCATCTAATTACTTTGTTCGTTTGCTTTAGATAGCAGTTCTTAAGGGTTGATATGTAAGGGCTTAAGAGTTTTCGTTGCGTTTAGTTCATCTAATGTAAGTCCATAACAGGATTCACCTCTTTATTATACTGATCATGTATGGCAAAGTACATTACACGAGGACTAAATTGTTCCCCACATATAGTTCCCTATCCTTCCTTGGAATGGAACTTCACAAACAAATGTTTTGGAGACAGAAAGGCATCAATATCATCCAGTGCAGGTCATCCGAAGAATGTATTGTAATAAAATGGATGGTTCATCAGTACAATTAGAGTATCAAAAGTGCTTGAATAAGGTTGGGTCCCAATTTGAATATACATTTGGATTTGTCCAATTTGCATGGAATATTCATTTTGAATTGTCCAATTGGCATTGAATAAGGTGGGGTTACAAATTTGGTTCAATCTTTTCTTCTGGATTATTCATTTGATCTAAAGCACTTTTAAAGACGACATTAATTGCACTCCTGGTATCAACCAATACTTTAGACACATGCAAAATTCTAATTTGCATGGTTAACATAAGTAGGTTGTTGTGTAGATGTCCAACTCCCTTTAATTCCTTTGGAATTATAACTAGATCTTATAGTTGAATAGAACTTCTATAATTCTTTGCTGGTGGTTCTTCACTTATTGAATAGATCTCTCCCTTGGCCTCTATTATATATCGGCTTCTTTCCCTTTACTTATTCCTGGTACATGCGGCCCTCCATAAATCACATCAAAGCAATTAATTGATTATATCAGATCTTGATGAAGTTCATTTTCTAAGATGTTGGCATTATATACTAGAGGTTTCTCATTATGGGAGAGCTTCAAATCATTTTTGGCAAACTCTTTAAGCATTCCTCTCTTAATCATATTTTGTATGATTCCAGCCAGGACTCGACAATGTCCATCTTATGCCCATCCACCTTATGAAAAGCACAATAATCTCCTCCTTTATTCGATTCTGGATTTGTCCTTGATCTAAATGAAGTGGGTACTTAATCTCATCTTTAGTCATGGCATGTATATAAAAGATGGGTTAGTTCAACTCAATAAAGTTTTCTTTAAGAAATTTGTCCCATTTTCTTCTTTTGTTTGAAGGCTGTAAAGCCTTCTCTTTCTCTTTTCTTCTTCTTGTCATGGAATATTCCATCCATTCGGATGAACTTATCTGCTTAGAAGTGAAAGTCTTAAAAATCCATGCAATTATGAATATACAGCGCTTTCCAAAAAAAGGTGCTTTCAATTAACCTAGATTTTACGTCCATTAACTTCTCTGTTTCACTTAATCTTCCTGCCTTGTGAACTTCAACATTAAACCTACTCAAATAATCTCTTAACAACTCACTGGCCTCTACTTTATGTTGGCCAACATATATGCATCAATAGATGGTTCATTAGAAGTGCAGAATTGCACCGAGAACTCATATGCAAACTTCTCCCATGAGTAAATAGTCTTCTCATGATAGTTTTGGTATTACTTTGCGGCTGTGCCAAAGAAAGTGGTTGGAAATAATGTACATTTAACTACTCTAAAGGCATAATACAATTCCATTTGACTCTCAAAATCCATCGAATGGTCATATGGTTCTGTTATACTAACATATTTGATTGATAAGATTTTAATGTACGATGGCAATGAGGCTACCATAATTTCTTCGACAAACATAGCACCTCTAAAGTTATTATTCACTTTTTGGTCCGTGGTCCATTTTCCTTTCAGGTCCGCTATATCTCTCACCATCATGTTGGCCAAGTCTTTTAGGTATGCTTCACCATTTTTATAGTTTCTTTATTTTGGCTTATATTGTTTTTGCAAAACACAACTAGCAGATTGTATAAGGGTAGATTTTGACTCTTTATCTAGCTTTTGAATCTGATGATTTTCGTTTCTTTTTTGCGATCCTAAGGTGCTCTTTTCAACATTCCTATATTTAAAATTCGACCCTTTCGCCTTCCTTCAAAGAGATGCAACTTCTTCTTCTTCGTTTTCTTTCATCCTTTGTGATTTTCTCAAATATTTTTGAGAGACATGCATTTTGACTAGTTCATGGATAGTCTGAAGTTGTCACTTAATGATCGTAAGGTCATTCTCTTCTTTTGATGTCTCCATTGGCATCAACACTTGACCTATCTCAACATTCTTCATATTGAATGGAGGGGTCACCTTTTCCTCTAGATTAATGTGATGCATAGTTTCCCCTTGCACTTGAACATTAACCTTCTTGACCGATCTACCAATCTTCGACAACTCTTCACTTTTCAACCTTCAATAGCTCTTCGTTTGTTAGCCTTAACTCTTCATTTATCAACCTTTGATAGTGCTTCACTTGTCAACATTTGATAGCTCTTCACTTGTTAACCTTCAATAATTCTTTCTTTGTATCATCTTATAGTTTTTCTATCAACATGCAATAACTTCTTTTGTCACCAGCTTGTGATGGCATCTTTTAGCCTCATCTTTCAATATCTTCCTCTATAATCAACTTACAATAGCTTGCTTTCTGAACCTATGATAGCTTTTTCATCATTTCTTGTGATAGATCCTTCATATTCAACCTACGAAAACTATGTTATTTTTAACTTGCAACAACTCTTTCATCATCAGCTTGTGATAGCTTCTCATTTCAACATTTAATGGTTATATACCTTATTAATTTTTTTTGAAAATTTTGGGTTTAAAATATATATAATTAAGATATGATGTGATTAAGAATTTAACAAGAAGCTTACTTATCTGTATCCTTGGATTCTTGATAAGTGATGCTCCAATTATTGTTAGGGATTGATTTTGTATTTGCATTTATATAGACCGTTTTAAAATATTTCAATATAGGAAAGCAATGTTTTTCACAAAACAAGTTGTTAAGAAGAGATAGAGAGTGTGTGTGAAGAAAAGTTTGAAGTTAATTTAATGTTTATTTTTCCACTTAGTGCTTTAAGAATTTGGATCGATCCATCTGATTAATGTATCGACGGGGATTCTTAACACTAGGATGAGGCATTTGGGCAAAATATTTACAAAAGAATATGATGTTTTTGAAATAATATTTTGAGGAATATTTTAAATAATATTTTGAAAAGAAAATAATGTTTAAAGGTAAGTTAAATAACATTTTGAAAGGAGTAAAATATTTTGAGAAAATTTATAGATAACTTTTCTGGGAAATTGTTCTGAAAGGAAAAAAATAATTTGAGAAATATTAAACCATATATTTTGAAAAGAATGTAACATTCAAAGGAAGTATGTTTCACAAAGAGCAATATGTTTGGGAAAACATAAATAATATTTTGGAAAATAAAATGTTTTGAGATAAATTAAGTTATTATTTGGAAGAGTGTAATGTTTTGGAAGTATTAAAAAACTACTTTATATATGTGTGTGTGTGTATTATTTTGGTAAAGTATTAAATTGTTTTGAAAATAACAAGGATATTTCATAAGTTTGGAAGCTTTAAATGACATTTGCAGCCATTGACTATTAGTGGATAGGAGGATCGATGGTGAGGTAATGTATAACATCCCATGAAATGAATAATAATTAAAATAAATTAATATTTGATTGATTAGGCTCAAAAATGGAATTTGAGCAAGCAACGGAATTTGACTATGAAACTTATACCATTGCGTTCATGAAGATTTTCTAAGCAACTTTCATAGATAAAGTTTCACAATTGGAGTTCAAAATGAAGAACTTATAAACATTTGAAGTTTTCAGATAAAAATAATTAAAAAGAAATCTAAGAAAACAATTAATAATAAATGCATGGATCCTATCGGCCGACCCCCTCCTTGGATCGGTCGACCTCTAGTAGTCAACCCCTTAAAAGGGAGTGGTTGACTTGTTTAAGTTGTGGCGGCCAATGTTGAACCTCGGCCCAACTGCCTGGATTTAATTAATATTAATCTAAAGGATAGAATTGATTCTAACACTTATAAATATAGGCTTGGTTCATCTCTTTTGTTCTCATATTTTCTAAACGGAGCAATGAGCTCTTCTATTTTACCTTCTCCACTATTTCTAGAAATTATAAGAATACTATACTATAGTATACAATATTTACTAGAGAATGGCTGAAAATATAAGAGTAGAAGAGAAGGAGTGAATGAATTCCACAAAAAAGGTAAACTCTATAATTATAGATCTAAATTTTCACTTAAATCAAATCTCCTCTCATATCTGTAATACCAATGAGTATGTATATAACTTTTTTTTACATATTTTTGGGTTGAAAGTAAAAAGGAGTCGATTAAAGGAATGGATTTGAATTTGGAGATTTGGAAAGCTAGGAAGGTGAGTGAGAAATTATATGATTTACATATAACACCGAGATGTATATCATTGAATTTTATTTAATTATTATGGCTATGCAAGATCTGTTGAATTGTTGGCTTAAAATGAACATGTTTGATTGAAATCTCACCTATATATTCTGCGAATTATGTAATTGTGATGGAATTGCATATATACCATAATCTGGAAATTTTGGAAATTAGTCCCCACAATATTTTAAAGTATGATGTTGATAGGATTATGAAGTTTATTCTAGATTTATGTTAATTTGGTTATTACATTTGATATTAGATCTTAAGTTACTCTATCATAGGAATTATGATATGCTAAATGGACATATTTGTATTTTTACCAATAATTATATATACATTATATGCCAAACTCTATGAATTCCAATTATAAAAGTAGTTGCTTACCATAAGATGGATAAGGCAACTACAACATCTCCCATTTTAAGGCCCAAAACTACCACAAATAGATGCTGCAGTCATCTATAGTGTTAATTTTCGATGACAAAATGCGGTAATATTAACGGTATTCATAATATTAGAAGCACAAGAATATGAAATATTTCAAACACAATTCCAAAATAACTTTTCTCATTACATTTCAAATCAATATTTCACATTCAGTGCATAATCCCGCAACATTGCCAAGGTTCAAATAAAATACAATGATTACAGAGTATGCCAAGAGCAACCTATGAAGATTCCTCCTTGGATGATTAGAGTTACTAAATAGACAATTATTACATCTTCCATTACATACAACATTCAATCACAATGGAATAGATAGATAGATAATCTCCTACATAGCTAGTCTTTGCCTCATGCACGTCTTCGAAAGGTTTATTCACCAAAACCTACTAAACCTGAAAACCTTGACTCTTAACCTACTCAAATTAAATTTTGAGCATCTGAGATTTTAAGGGAAAACATAAACTTTGAGTCAAACAAAGAGCCTTGTGTGAATAACATTATGACACTAATTTATTGACACTAAGTGAGACCATGCCGCCTAGCGGAATTAGTTTTTCCCTCACTAATATCCTTTAACGCATATCTTTTGCAGTCAAAATCCTACAACCAAACTGTTTATAGTAGAAGATATAACAATAACATGTATGCATACAATATAGGTAATCAGTGGACTATCTATCCCAATATCATAGTTTTATCAGGCCTACTAGACATAGTAAATGTTCTATCTTGCTGTTAGAGAAAAAATAAATGTTTTATCCGCAACTTACAACTTCTAGGGTCATCTGATCCTAAAGGTTTTTCGGGCTCACCAATAACCTATCTCTACTCTGTGTTTCTATGTGTAACCTTCTATTAGTCTTACCCATGACACTGCCCTACACATTGGAATCTTAGACTTATATTAGTTAGGCTCCACTAGCTAAAGTATAGGGCGCGACCCCATACCAGTCCCATTTGGTTTTTTAATCTTTGAGTCATTCTTTTAGTAAAATTCTAGTTAACTACCCTATCCATATTTCCTTGAAAACAAAATCTTCGTAAATGATTTAACCCTTGAAATCGTACCTAAAACAAGAAAAACGGAAAACATTGGTCCTTTATTTTACTCAAAATACTTATGTTATATGCTTTATAAAAAAATATTGATGAAATTTTAAATCATTAGGACTTCGACCCTCTCAAACTTTAGGCTACAAGGCGAAAACTATGTAAAACCTTTACAACTATAAAACTTGGCGATGCCATTGCCATTAAAGATTTTTGGCCATTCTAAAGCATGTTGAATCTTTTATTTGAAAAATTCATGGGGATGATGTCAAAGTTAATACTTCATAAATCATAGTGTTAAAACTGTAAAATTTAAACTTCGATAACACATAAAAACATTGGCCCCAAGGCCTCATCTAGGGTATAAAACTTAGATTATGGGTTAAACTCGATGACTATAAAAGTGCGTAGGTTAGGATCAAAGATTAGTTAAAAGTGGCATGGGATAGACTTGAAGACCATTGCGTCGGCAAGGAAAAATGCTCGGAGTCACTTATAAAATAGAGCGACATCGAAGTTATAAAGGTCGGCGACTCATAAAACATATGCAGTGACATGCCTCTTTGTAAAAACGCTGCATTTATGTGCATCGACATGCCCATGTCGAGGACCATCTCTTCATCTTCATTACTACGACCTCGACGAGGTACTAAACCAATCCGCTTCATGCTAAACTCATTGACATCATACTGCATTGCTTTGTTCCACATCGATGACTCTGGGTCTGGGATGCGGTAGATGTGGCTCGACATAGCCAATATTGACATGGTAAAGTTGTAATTATCATGAAAACTAAAAATTACTATAGAAGTTATTTTCTTTTCACCAATCCTCTACAATTTGTCGAAATCTCGTTGGCTATCAAAACTTTATCAAATTAATTTACTGAAAAACTACCACATATCATAATTTTAAATGCTAAACATTTTTACAATTTAACCCTCGTTATAAACATTTTAATTAAAAAAATAATCCATTTATACTTAAACATTTATTTATCATTCCTAGACTCTTAGGAAAATCCCTAAAAATCAAGATAACTCAAGTTAACAGTATTCTTCAACATGTAAAAATTTCAAGGCCGAAAATTTTATATAATTATTTTAATAATTAAAACCCAAAATTCAACCATTTCTCCTCTTAAAAAATTCATATAAAATCCATACTTGATTGGAAAATTATGAAATTATAAACCCACTTCTAAAATAATATTTATTACATCCTATCAAAATCACAATTCATTTGGGTGTCATATAATAGGTTTTCCAACTCAAACATATCATAAAATTTCATATTTAAATTCTAAAAATAACCAACAATCATATAATCACTCAAACTACTAAAGTATGGCATAATACTTGCAAAAGAAATGGATTTATACTTAAAATCAAAACATAATAAAAAAACGTGAGATGTATATTCATTATTCACCCTGATTTGGAAGAGAAAGATGAGATTTGGTGTATACTTGATTTCTTTTAGCTTTGATTCCTTAAAATTTTAGTTTCTTTCTTGTTTTCCCTTTGCTATTGTCGGCCTCTCTCTATGTTTAGTTTGTATGCGTGTAAAATAAATGAAGGAAATGAAGATAAAAGGGTTTAATGGGTAGGAATGAAGGCTATTCCTATTTTTCCTTAACATTTTCCTCCTTCTTATCCTAACCTTTTATTTCTCTAATTGGTTTATTAACTAAGGCAAGGCCTAAACTTAGCTACCAAATCTCAATTTTCTTATCCCTTTACGTTATTTTATTTAACTTATCGAATTAAATATTCTAAATAATATTGGTCTAAATTAGGGTTATTACAGCAACTTCGAGTTGGGACAGTAGATAGAGCTAAATTAATACACCTACCTTGATTACCCCACAAGGTGTAGGTTGTACCGTAAGGCGTTAACCAAGAAGAGCATGAGCATAACATATAAAGGGATCTCTGAAGTTGGATGGTACTTGACTCCTTTGTAGGGTCTGGACTGGCCTATGATTGTTGATTTTGATGGATTGCCGACCGAAGATGTACACTTAATCCAGACAGATGGGAAGTAAAAACATATATGTTGCAAGCACCTGGAAGTAAGATGTGAAAAAGGATTGAGCAAGTTCTAGCAAGAAGGTGTACATTAACTACCATAGGACAATAATTGGATTTAGATATGTTATCGATGGTCATGACTTACGAATGAGTAGAAAAGAAGGAAAGTCCTAAGGAAAGGATGAATAAAAGTCCATTTTTGAGTCTGACCCCATGTGAAAGAATTTAACAAAAAGATTTTGAAAGTTACTTAAAATGTTTTGAATACCTTTGAAAAAGATTTATTTAAAATAGAAGGACGTTACCATTGAAAAGTATTTATTTCAAAAAAGCATGAAAATTTGGAAATTTTAAAGAGCTATTTGAGATTCCAAGTGAAGTTTAAATTGGTTCGGTTGAAAATTTTCAATTTAAAGGGTTTTCGTTAAAGGGATTTTTCGTTTTTGAAACAAAGGGAAAAGAGAGCATATGTTTGGCGTGATAATTTTTCCTATTTCGGTAAACTTAAAAGTTTCTTTTTAAATCTTTCTAAGGGGTAAATAAATTGGAAATGGTACTCGATTTAAACAGGGTAAAGAGAATGGAAGGATAAGTATGCTCGACGATGAAGATGTGAAAAATATTCCTATATAAGGAAAATATGGAGGGAAACAACTGAAATAGATTTATACATATTTCTTTTCATGTTGATTGAGAAAAGCTTAATAACTAAAGCATTAGGTGAATGCACTGCAATGAATCAATGCGAAAAACAATAAAAGAGGAAAAGGTCTGTTTAAGTAGAAGGCATTTATGTAGAATAAATATAAAAGTAGCAGTAATAGGAAAATTTTAAACAGAAATAGCATTTGGAATTTATATTAAAATAGGGTTAGTAATCTAATTAGAAATAATATAAAAGGAAAAAAAAAGAAAATTGGATAATTTCCATAAATATGTGAAGTAATTGAGCATATCTTTTAGAAGTCCCCCACATAGGCTATCAGAATCTTCGCTAAGGTTGAAAGGGGAAATAGCATGAGTAGTAGGAAACTAATAGAATGAAAGTTATCATTGTGTACTCCAGTTTTCATTGTTAAAGTTATAGAAGATGTTTTACAAAAATGCTTTGGTATGACAATTGAGTTTTTGAATGCAAATAAATGTTATGAGTTGAAAATCCTAATTTTAAAGAAGTAAGTCCATGTTGTAGAAGGATCTTAAAAAGAGAAACTTGATTAGAAAGGGAAATTTTTTCACGGCTCCTTTAAAAATTGTTATCCCACATTTTGGCAAGACCGTAACACCAAGGACTTGACTAGATATTGAAGACGGTTCGTTCCGAAGATCGGCTATCTATGAGTCCACGATGGATACAGGAAAGTTTGATCCGAATCTAGATCGAACTACAATTAGCATGGTATGACTAACAAGGCTATGAAAGACAATATTCCAAATTTTGGGTCAACCGGAGTTTGTATGCTCAAATTATTGATCGATCAAAATCCATGTAGAAGATATCAGTTCGTATCCATCAAAGTCCATCCCACTTCTTATGCATCCAGCTTCGTACCAATCAACTTCGTGTCCATCCCAGTAGGGGGTTTCATAAGTAGGGATTTTCCTTTGATCAATGAGCGTATCTCATATCCATCGAGCAATAGCATTGACCAGAGTTCATCTGCTCAAGCATTGCCCAATTCGTGTCGATCCTACTAATATCAATTTCGTATCGATCAACCAAGCATCAATATGAAACCAACATCCAGGCATTGATACAAAGGTAACATCCAGGCATCAATACGAAGGCAACATCCAGGAACATCGGTATGAAAGCAATAGGGATCCATCGATACAAAAAGCATGGCATTAGATGGATACGAAAGGAAGTAGTCAAGCCAAAGGAATCGAGCTGCAAGCATGAAAGATGGATCTCCACATAATTGTCGCTCCACTTCATCAAAGCACAACTGATCGATACGTAGCCTATCGATACGAAGGAGTTTCGATACGAGAGCATCGATACGCAGCCATCAGCCTGCCTACAAAATCAACCTTAGATCAATAATAATTCGAAAACTACAAGTCCAAATGCTATGAAATTGTCACAGAAGCTTGCATATCACCTGAAGACCAACCGTGATCGATCGCAGCTCAAATGGAGCCAATCGTGATCGATACAAAATGCACTTGGATCGATCCTGATCGATCCCAAATGAACCTAGATCAATCTGATGGGCCCACCCATATGTGAGAAGAGGTATTCCGAGGTTTAAGGGAGATATTTCCAAATCCACTCCTATAAATAGCACCCATATACCTACCGAAAAAGGACTTTTGACTCTTCTATGTTGTTACTCGGCCGTAACTCCATTCTAACTTGAGTGCTAGTGCTTTGTACTATTGTAATCAGTTGAGAATCATCAATAAACCGTAAAACAATTCAAAGTGGACGTAGGCTACAATGCTAGACCACTATAATTTCTTGTCTTTTTCTATTTCTGTATGCTTTTATTAGTGTGATTATTAGATTAGCCTCCTTTTCCATTTACTTTCTTCACTTTAATCCCTTAAATCACATTTGAAGAGTGGTGTGTTCAATTTTGGTACAAACACTTTAGAGCTTTCATAGATGAAAATCCATTTTTCTTTGATTCGGTGGATCCCCTCTCGTTGTTGGATTGCTAAAATCTAAGGAGGAGATCCATATTTTTCTTCCAGTGGTTCCTTCCATTCTATTTGGATTACTCCAGATCTGGGAAAGAGCTACATTCATCATGGTGCGCACTACCAGAACCGCTTCAAATGTTGCGGATCTAGAAGGAAGGGATAGGCAAAATTCCACACAACTAACCACGGTAGGCCAAATGTCTGCTGGAGCTCCAGATCCACAAGGTCCTGTGATTAGAGAAGATTTCCAGACCCTTATGCAAGAGTTAACTCAGAGCCGTCAGGAGCTCACTTAGAAGATCTATGCCAACATGGAGCTTGCAAACCAATTGAACAAAGCTAGGCGAATGAGATCGAGAAGGGATCATGTCTTCCATTCCTCGACCGAAAGCTCGGCTTCATTTGACTTAAATCACAGATTTACACATTGTCGGCTGGATGGAAACTATGTAGAAGCCTCTGGACATTAGCATGCTGTGAATCTCGGACAAGCCGGGATTGGTCCTTCTACAAGGCATCGAGCTGGACCCTCCTCCCAAGGAGGGACACTACTTTATCACACCATTCATGACCACGTAGCTCCTACCGCTATAGATCTGGAACCCGAAATCCAGAACCAGCCAGATCTAGCTCATCGCCAATACGTTCATGCTCAAGATCCTCACTTCCCTGAAGATCAGAAGCCAAGGAGGAGTGGAATGGACCGCTGACAGCGATTAGATCGTCTCCGCAACATGGAACCCGACCATGCCTTGGCTCCGAATATCCAAATGCCCAACATTCCAACCATGATATGCCAAATGATTAGAGAAAGTTAAGCCCTTACGAACGACGATTGGGGAATCTTTCGAAGTCACACTCCATTCACCAATGACATTCTTTATGCAGAGCTACCCCATCGATTCAGGATTCCAACTCTGTCGGTGTACAAAGGAAATTCAGATCCTAACCAGCATATCTTAATGTATGAATGGCTAATGAACCCCGCTCGAGCTGATAATGCAGTTAAGTGTAGAAGTTTTCTTATCTCTTTAGGAGGCATTGCAACTATGTGGTTCACTCGATTAACACCTTGATCCATCTCATATTTTGATCAATTGGCACTAAGTTTTTTGAGCAATTCCGTATGCATGCTACTAGACCAAAGGATGTCAACACCTTGTCCAGTATCAGTTAAGCTCCATGAGAGACTCTTAGACGTTATCTGAAAAGGTTCCATGCTGCTTATGCCGAGGTCAGCAACCCCAATGATATTTTTATTCTGATGGCATTGACTAAAGTAACCGATCCTGATTTCGAGTTTGGCGATTGCTTGCTGGAAAACCCACTGCTTTGTTGGATCGTTTCTATGCTAAGGCAGTCCAATTTTTGAGGAAAGAAGATGTTAGACGATCTAGTAAGTAGGATGATGCGGGGCTCAGTGGTTAAGGCATTCAAAGTAATGTTGTTGTGAAGCAGAACGGTGAGAACTCCGGCAAAGTGCAATTGAATATTCAGAATAAGCAGGGTCAACAGAAGGGTAATAGAGGTCAGGGAAAGAAGAGAGACCCAAATCGCCGACCGAGGCATAGAGCTCCCATGTTCAACTGATTTACTCCCTTAAACACATCGCTGGAAAATGTTTACCTTCAAACTTGTAATACCATACAGTATAAGAAGCCAGCTCCAAAACCATCATCTAAGAAACAAATTCAAACCGGAAAATTCTGTAGATTCCATGATTGTTACGACCATAATACTAATGATTTCCATTATTTATAAGACATCATCGAGAAGTTGATCAGGGAAAGAAAGTTAGAATAATTTTATCGGGCTCCGCAAGATGGAGGTGTCGGCCTATCTAATCCAAATCAAGGTCAAGGTCAAGGCCATGCTAGGCCCAATAAACCTAAGTGTACTAGCGGGAGGTTGGTAATAAACATTGTGAGTGGTGGTCCTCATCCAGCTGATCGAAGCTGGAAGGAAATGGAGTCATATGCCAGTTCGATTAGGCATGTGGACTTTGAATGTTGTAGTAATTATGATGACGAGCCCCGGCAAAACAACATAGGATGCTGACAGTTGACATCGTTTTCAAGAATCGAGATCCTGACAGAGTCGAGGCCCATACTCTTGATCATTTGGTCATTTGAGCTCAGATAGGTCCTGCTTGGATGAAGAGGATCTTGGATGACAACGAAAGCTCTATGAACATTCTTTTTAAGCGTGCTTATGACCAAATGAGGAAGGAAGCAAAAGACTTGAAACCATGTCAATCACGTATTCATTGTTTTAACGGAAGTGCGACTATACCCATTGGGATGGCAGAGCCGCCCGTTGAGTTAGGTATTATAGATTGGCAAAGAGTCCGGATGTTGTAGTTCGTTGTGTTAGACATTCATTCCACCTACATGATTTCTTGGGTCGACGGCCCTTGTAGATTTCAGGGCAGCGATTGCCCCATGGCATTTAACTAAGAAGTTCTCTACTGATAATGGGGTTAGAGTAGTACATGGTGATCAGGCGGCTGGACGCGCCTGTTATGTTGCGGAGCATGGGATGCCCAGCGGAAGGAGAAAGGTAAGAGCATAGATGAATCTCTCTGGGTCCATGTTTCAGAAAATTAATAGCTAATTCCTGGGCCTTGGCCCGGGCTCCATACCCAGTTCCTTTGGGACCTCGATCCCAGAGACAATAATGATGAGGAGGAAGCGAAAGACTGGCAGGCTTCCTCGGTGGAGTTGACGATCGATGTTCTGATCCACAATGACCACGATTCCAGAATGGTAAAGTTTGGATCTTAACTTAGCCACCAGATGAGACAGGAATTGGCTGATTTTCTCTAAGCAAACCTTGATGTGTTTGCCTGGACTCATTCAGACATATGTGGGATCTCGTTGGGCATTGTGAGCCATGTATTAAATATTGACCTGCGGCACATCTCGTTAAAAAAAAGGTGCGGTATGGATCCAGAGAGATCTGCCGCCATGAAGGAAGATGTAAATAAACTCAAGTCGAATGGGTTTATTCGTGTTGCTTTATACCCGAAGTGGGTATCTAATCCAGTGTTTGTCAAAAAGTCAAACGAGAAATGGCGAACATGTGTGGACTACTCAGATTTGAATAAAGCCTGTCCTAAAGATAGTTTCCCTCTTCCCAGAATTGATCAACTAGTGGATTTGATAGCCGGACACGAGCCCTTACCTTTCATGGACGTGTATTCTGGCTACAAACAAATACCGATGCATCTACCTGACTAGGAACATACTAGCTTCATCACTGATTTGGGGTTCTATTGTCACACGGTGTTGCCGTTCGGACTCAAGAACGCTGGAGTAACTTATCAGAAGCTCGTGAACCAAATGTTCGCTAACTAGATCGGAAAGACTAAGGAAGTGTACGTGAATGACATACTCATGAAGTCGGGACTGTCCATTAACCATGTCAGTGATTTGGGAATAATGTTTGACATATTTCGACAGTACATAATGAAGCTCAATCCGTTGAAGTGTCATTTCGGGGTAGCATCTGGAAAATTCCTTGGATTCATCGTCAATGCCAGAGGAATTAAAGCCAACCCTAAGAAAATCTGGGCGATTCAGAATCTCGAAACTCCTAGAACTATAAAGCAGGTGCAAAGCCTCAACGGGAAGGTGGAAGCCTTAAGCAGACTTATTTCCAGATCCATAGACAAGTGCATTCCTTTATTCGATCTAATTAGAAAAGGAAAATGGAATTTCGAGTGGACATAGGAGTGCAAAGGTGCATTCCAAGCACTAGTTCAACATCTGGCGACACCTCCCATTTTGTCGAAGCCATTTGATCACGAGAGATTATATATCTATCTGGCAGTTTTGACATATGCAATCGGTGCTGCATTGATTCAAAAAGAGGATCAGATCTAACGACCGATATATTATATCAGCAAGCGATTGACATGGGCAGAAAGAAACCACCTGAAGGTGGAAAATCTGGCTTATTGTCTCGTCATAACCTCGAGGAAGCTTCGTCCATATTTCCAAGCCCATCTGATCACAGTCTACACTAATCAGCTATTGCAAAATATTCTAACAAGACCTAAGACGTTTGGTAGATTGCTCATGTGGAACATCGAGTTGATTCAATTTGATATCACTTATACACCGAGGCGAGCTATTCAAGGACAATTTCTGGCGGGCTTCATAGATGAGGATTTGCCTGAAGCTAGCGAATCTCCTAAGCGTACATGGAAGGTATACACTGATGGCGAATCAAACGACCATTACTTAGGCGCGGGAGTGGTGCTCGAAACCCTAGAATGTCGATCCATATGCTATGCTTTAAAGTTTGACTTCCGCGCAACTAACTACAAAGCCGAGTATGAAGCTTTGCTTGCCAAACTAAGACTTGCCAGAGAATAGGGATTTATTGCTATGGAGATTTGCTATGATTCGCGATTGATCGTATGCCAGGTCCGAGGAGAGAATCAAGCCAGAGACCGGAGATTGGCCGCTTACCTTGCTCAGGTTCAAGAAATGTTGAATCGGTTCAACTATTATGCTATCCACAATATACACCGAGAGAAAAATCAAAAAGTCGATTCTTTAGCAAAACTGGCCAGCACTTACGAAGCATAATAGATGGGACTCGTCCCCATTGAGACATTTACTGCTCCGAGCATTGAGCAAATGAAGATAGACTGGGTGCATGAGTCCACGCCCGAGAAGGAGTCGTCGATGACTCCATTCAGAAACTATCTTGAGCAAGAGGGTTTACTAGAGTGCAGAAGTGAGAAAAGATAGGTTTTCCAAAAAGCTTCATGATTTATCATCTAGAATGGAGTCGTGTATAGGAGGGGATATTTTGTTCCTTAGCTCCAGTTTATCGCCCACGACAAGATCAAATGAGTGTTGCATGATGTGCATGAAGGAGAGTGTGGTGATCACATTGGGGGGCAAGTCCTAACGAAGAAAATACTCAGATATGGATATTTTTGGCCAACCGTAAATCGAGACGCATCAGATTACGCTAATAAGTGCGACAGGTTCCAGAATCATACTAGGATTCCAAGAGCCCTACCTACCGAAATCACTCAGATGGTTAGTTCATGGCCATTTGCCACATGGGGCATCGATATAATAGGGTCCTTACCTTTAGCCAAGGGTGGTGCGAAGTACGCCATTATCGCAGTTGACTACTTTACTAAATGGGCAGAAGCTGACCCCTTGCTACTATCACGTCAAAAAAGTTAATGAACTTTGTTATGCGCAACGTCATCTGTCGCTTTTCCTCTCACACAACATCGTAACTAATAGCGGGACCTAATTCGATAGTGTCGAGTCCAAAGACTTCTGTCAACGCTACCGCATTTAGAAGAAGTTCCCAACAGTAGCTCACCCTCAAGCAAATGGACAAGTCGGAACCATCAACAAAGTTATCAAGTCCATTCTGAAGAAATGACTAGAAAAGGCTAGAGGTAAGTGGGTCGATGAGCTTCCCATGGCGCTATAGGCGTATTGAACTACCCACAAGTCCTCGATCGACCATACTCTGTTTGCACTTTCCTACGGCTCCGAAGCTGTTATTCCAGCTGAACTAGAAGTACCTTCTCACCGTGTTACCTATTACGATCCAAAGACGAATGCCATCCTACTTGTAGAATCTCTGGATTTACTGGATGAGAAGCATGATGAGGCTAATTTAAGGGCAGCCGCATACTATAGTCGAGTCGCTCGATTGTACAACGCTAAGGTCCGACCCAGAACCTTCGAAGTTGGCGATCTCAAACTTAAGCGAGTTTATCCGGTACCTTCACATATGAAACCGACATGGGAAGGAATGTATGTCATTGAACAGAGACTTGGAGAAGACACATTCGAACTATCAACTGTTGACGGTCTCACTTTACCGATAGTGTGGAACAACAAGAGTCTTTATCGCTATTACACATAACTGGCTTTTATTCATTTCGTCTACTTTTCCTTTGAAATTTGCTTATGCATTTTTTTAATTTGAACTTGTAATAAGGGAACTTACTTTGCCATACTTTCTTATTTCAGCAACAAAATGTAGATTCGACAAGCCAGAGTGATGATTTCTTAAAGTGCATCGTGCAACCGTCACGATGTACAAAGAGCTAAGTACCATCATACGGTGGAACTCATTCAAATAGGGAGTGATCGTGATTCGACCGGTCACTCGCTAAGTGAAACTCTAAGCTCGGGGGCAAGTAATGATAAAGTCAAGAAGGATTGAAACACGACAATCCACTAACGAACTCTAGCTCCCAGAGTGCGAGCTGAAGTACAGAACTCCAAAATCTGATCTTAAGGAGGATGGATCCGTCCATCCAGGACCTCGCCTTCATTCTTCCAAGTTCGAAGAGGATGGTCCGTCCATCAAGACTTTGCTTGCCAAATAAAGGTGGATGTGATTCGACCATCCATAACCTTGATCAATTCCTTGTTCCCGGAGTGCGAATGAGATCCTAATACTTAAAAAGATGTGACTGACCATTTGTCGACTGACTATAGATTCCTAGAGTGCAAACTGAAATATAAACATCAAATGGGTGTGACTGACCACCCATGGATCAACTCTGGTCCCGAGAGCACACAGTGGAGTATAAACACCAAATAGGTGCGACTGACCACCCATCAACTAACTATGGTCTTGAAAGCATGGACTAGAGTATAAACACTAGACGAGTGTGACCGACCACCAGTAAACAACTTATGTCCTCGAAGTGCGGATATAATCATAAATGCTAGATGTTTGTAACTCACCACCCATCAACTAACTCTGGCCCCGAGAGCACGAACCAGAGTATAAGCATTAAACGGGCGTGACTGACCACTCGTAAATTAGCTCATGTCCCCGTAGCATGGATATGATTTTAAGCGATAAGCAGGCGTGACCAACCACCGGCATAAAAGTTTAATCCCCAGAGTGCGGATATAAATACTAGCCGATGAGCGAGTGTGATCCGACCACTCAAACTCATTTCACTTTAACTTTGTTCCGATTTAGTTAAATTAAAATTAGCAAAGGTGGAAGATAACTGCAGGCTGATTACATCAATTCTCCCCGAGACTGAGGACATAAATCAAGTGCCAGCCTCTGACCGAGACATCGCAACTTTAGGACCCGACTTAATGTTTGATTATGACTCGAAGCCATGACTTCGGGATTTAGTGACCAGACTCAAGTTTGACTCAAAAACTAAAGCCTCACAAGTACATTGAATGGGAAAGCGAGTGCTGAAATACTTAGACAAATGAACACGGAGTTGTGCTAAAAAACAAAAAGAAATTTTATTTCCACTATTCTTTGAAAAGGATGAGTACAAAAATCTGTTCGATGAATTCCTAGAAGCAGAGGCCAAACTCGCATCTATACATGGCCTACGAAAGCAAAAGAAAAGCCTATTCTAGATGTCTACCAAAAAGAGAAGAAGCAAAAGTGCAAGTCTACGCATTTGGTTTTCTATCCTTCTTGCTTTTCTTCGGCGTAGACCCGCTCAAACTGTCGCCCAGATGTCTCTTTGAGCCTTTACCTCCCCGACCTGCTCCAGCTGGCTTGTCTCCAGCGGGGGAAATTGAAGCAGTCTCCTCCTCGGAACTCATAGGAACTGAAATATCCTCTGTGGTTAGAACTAGAGGGATGGTGGCACCCTTAATGCTAGAAGAATGAGGCATTATGGTATCGATGACGGTGCCACCTGGAGAAATAACAAGTATAGGGACCGGACCGGGGCCCGCCCTGCCACTGCTAGCGCTACGAGCCTGCACGGCTTGCTCCATCTCAGTCTTGATCTCCTCCATTATTTTCTCAGCTCGGTCAGCCCGAATGCCCATTGGGGCGCTACTAGTTGAGCCACAGGAGCCCGTAATGATCGCATTTTCATCTTTGTTGAAAGGAATTTTGATTTTAGGGTCATTTTGATGGCTAAGGAGTGCATTCATCAATTTCTCATCAAGCAAACAGCTGCTATCATACATCTCCCCAGCTAATGTGGCGACCATTGCAGTTGTAGCCTCCATCATTATTGCCTCCTGCTTGTGATGCATTTCTTGATTTGTAAGAGGATTGATTAATGCAAAATATAGAGCTGAATAAAGATAGGAAAAAATATTGGTAACGTCTTCTGACAGTACTCCTACATTTGGATGAATGGAAGAAGTGTCCAAACTACCTTCCTCGGGTTGACTCCCGTATTAAGCTAATGTGCCTTCCAAGACGTGTTCATGTATCAGAGAATGGTGTGGCTTATCAGGGTCATATCCTGGGACAACTGGAGGATCGATAGAAGAAGTAGGCTTAGATTGAGAGATTGGGAGCGCTTCGAAATCTACTTCATGATGCTCAACTCTAGACCCTTCTCCAGCATCCTTATACTTGGCAGCCAACTTTTCTTTTTCAAGGGCAATGATTGTATTATAGAGGACCTTTGGTTCATCTTCGACAAGTATTTGAGCTTCCATTTCGAACTCATCAATAGTCGCAGTGTCATAGATTACCTTTTTGTCATCTACTAAGCGACTCCAGGCCTTGTATAGTTGAAAAGGATATTCTTCGCCGAGCCAATTTAAGTTGCGGTTTCTTAAGAGAATTGCATTGTACGTGACTAGGAGATATTCAAATTCATTCTTCATCCTGGCCTCCACCACCTTGATTTCCCTATCAATCCTGGCATCGGCTTCCTCGACCTTTAGATTCGCTGCATCCCTCTCCTCCTTAAGTCCCACTGCCTGTTCACATGCCTCCTAGGCGGCTTTGTTGGCCTCGTCTTTTTCCTTGATGGCCTCGGCTAGCTTCGTCCTTGGCTCTTCAACCTCTTTTCATGCGGAGTCCCTTTCCTGAGTAATGACAGTGTTACGATGACCCATCCCTTGCACTAGATCCATATGAGTATTTTTCATGTTTTCCATGGACTGTCTAGCCTCATCGGCTCTCTTATTGGCCTCCATCTCCGATTTCCTTGAAGGTTCAGCTTTATTATTAAGCACTTCTATTAATTTTTCTTTCTAAGCTAGGTCGGCCTCCAATTTCTCAATTGTCTTAGCCCGCTCGAAAGGTACCGTAAAAACTCTCCCGGCTATCTTAACCCATTCCCTGTACTAGTTGTATGCATCGTGCACATCGTCCTTCACCAGTCTTTCTATGTCGTTGGGAATTCTTTTCAAGTTTGGAGGAAAGTGGAAGCCATCAAAACAGATAATCAGAAAATATTTCTTTAACTTGGCAATTTGGATGGCACTCTCTCCTGTGGGCTCCATAGTGGCTTGCTTTGTAACGACGAGAGTTTCCGTTTCAGTTCTACGCCGTTGATCGCCAGATTTTTAAGTATGAGGAGGTGCTACTTGGTGTGAAGTTTCAGAAGATTGCCTGCCAGAGCCGAATGGTTTTGAGGAACCTTTAGGTGGTGGCAATCGCAACCGGGAATGGCACCTGGTTGCCTCACCATCGTGTCTTTAAAACAAAAAGAGAAGCAGAATTAGTCATCTCCAGAGATTAGAAAACATGTGATTAGAAATTGTGTGGTTCTGTGAAGTGCGTGTATGCATGTCCGAACCTACCAACCAAACGATTGTGGTGGCCTTGCTCGTAGGAGTTGGCTCCCCTATGTCTAAAGAAGTTAAGCTTGCACCAGTTCGCGGCAGGGAAGGGAGTTCCTCTAATCCAAGATCTTGGAAAGAAGCTATGTCATTTGGAATAGGAACATCAGATAATCCTCTTAAACAACTTTCTATTTGTGGAGAGGAAGTCTCTAGACTTATAGCAGCCACAACGGGCAGAGATACTACGATGGTCTTACACCTCTTGGATTTGTGGGAGAGAGTCTTGCCTTTTCTTTTTGATTCTGATAATTGGAGACTCTACGAAGGCGCAATCGTGGGCTCACACCTAGTTGGCTTACTCTCGTCATCGCTCTGCTTAGTGTTTATGACTCCAGGAGCTCTTCATCCTCCTTGCCTTAATGGAGCCATCCTAGGAAATCCTATTAGCCCAATGCTTTGATCTCTCTCCATAAGCCTCGGGATGATCAAGTTTTCAGCAGTAATAGACTCAGCATAGACTTATATTAACCAGTTAATCGACGAAGAAGTTGGAGCACTTACATCTAACTAACCACCGTCTAGCAAATCCTGGTGGACATCTAACGAAGAACCATTCGGTCTTGAAGTAATTCAATTTACTCCAAGCATCTGCCACTACTTGGCAGTTCCTAACCACTTCAAGAAAGGTAAACGAAGGATTGTCCCCATGACTCTTGACATTGAACGAGTATCTGATTTTCTCGACGGTCGGGGTTTGGAAAAGATGCTTCATGAAGATAATATACAAGCTGTTGAGAAGAGCATATCCATTCGGATGCAATTGAGAAGGGGCAATCCTCAAAAATAACAACACATCCCTAATAAATTGGTTGAACGGGGGCAATGTTCTGACTACGCATATAAATCTATTGCAAGTAGTAAATCCCTTTGGGGGATTGTGCGCTTTGTCTTCTGGCCCCAGTAGTAAAACATCTTTTAGAGATAATCGATGCTTGAGACAGATTCTGCCTAGCATATCTTTGGAGAATTTGGAACGAACTGAGTTCTCCAGATACAAAACTAACACCGCACCTGGCAATTAATTCAAAGCAGGACTTACTACATCTACCACGATGTCTGGCACTTCGATTCTAGAAAGTGAAGGACTCTGAATTTCAAACAGCTCAGAGCTTCCGGGATCCATAGCTAGTAAAAATCATCATTAGATGGCAATAAACCTGTGTTCCCCTTGGTTTGAAGTGAATGATCGTGTTGTGTAGTGCAGTGCTACATAATGCTTTTAATTTATACAAATTCAAAAGATGGTAAAACGATGAGATTTCGAGATTCGATCGGAGGGACCGTCATCGTTGACCGTCCCAACCGTGCAATCTTGACTTTGAAGAACAATACATGTTAAAGTTTGTTACGTTTGTCAAATTATAGTTCCATCGATGAGCTTCAAAGGATAGTCAAATATGCTGTTTAACAGTCAAGTCCAGATATGCAAGGCTATTGCTCATCGGAGTCTGATGTTCGAATATGCAAAAAGTAACTGGTTTCGCTATCCATCAAGGTTCAACTTGGATCGTTCCACATAAATCCTATTTTCATATCGATCCGAAAGGTTTGATTTCGTATCGATCAATCCATGCATCACTACACTTCTTATAGATCACTCCAGATGCTTTTCGTATCGATCCAAAGACCCTGTCTTTAGATCGATCACCATGCCTCTTCCATCGATATGAACTACTTTGCCTTTGATCAATCATCAAACTATTCCACCTGCAAAACTACTTCACAACATCCCAGATTGATCCATATCTCATATTGATACGAGTTTGAGACAAGAATTTTGAAGTCAGTGACCCTACCGCCTCGCTTGATCGCTCTCCTTCTTCCCCAAGCTTTCAAAACGCCATTAAAATAGTTCCTCGACCTCACTCCAACCATATTCTGGCATCGACGACGTCTTAATTGGCTATTACCTTGGATGCGATGACATCGAGCCTCAAATCTTGCCATTTTAAGGTGGATTTAGTCAATTAATTACCTAGTTTATAGGGATTGGATTAAAGGATTAATGGTTTAGCCGATTGAAGATGAAGGCTTTCACAGTTTCTCATATTTCCGATCGATGCGAAGCAGAAAGTTAAGAAATGGCAAGTAAAAAAATTTCTAAGTCCAAAAAGCATTTATACGAGTTCGTATCCAAGAGAAAAACGTTCTGTATCCCAGTTACTATATCAGAATCAGTCAACTCCATCGATACAAAGACCCAACTTCGTATCCATCAACACAAGGCAGTCCAGGACTTACTAGTTTATATCTATCATCACTTCGTGTCCATTGATGCACATCGATTCGAAGACCACTAGTTCGTATCCATCGATGCGAAGATCGCAACCTGATTATGTCATTACAATTCAACTCCATCGATAGGAAACGAAGCTTTTGTATCCATCAATTTAAGAACCCACATGTTATGTTAATCAATATGCAAGAATGCCGTACTTAATCTATTTCGTATCGACAGCCATCGATATGAAACCTACCTTCAAACATCTCGGATCGATCTAGGAGAGGATCGATATGAAGGAGTGAACTAAAGCGACCATTAATCGTTGTTACAACTTGAATTTCACATCGATCCAGGAGTGAATCGATACGAAACTCAATCCAAACAAGAACAAAAGAACTTGACAATGACCTGTGAATATGCAAATGTAAACAGGAGTTAAGTTAACATACATGCATGTGTGCCAAACTAACATTCGATTTCAAAGTTAATAGGAATTGAATGCTTACCTAGTGACCACCAAAATAATGAACCACAAATTGCTATCACTCAATCTTTGGTTATAACAAACACTACATGATAATTGGCAGTCTACAATTTAGCATTTATTTTACTAGAATTCAATCAATGGTTACATCTCTTGACGAAAAGACAACAACAATTCAACGAATCGGATAGAACTTTTTTGGAATAAAGAATGCAGCTTTTCAAAGCACATCATGTCCACACTGCACGTACTTTGGGGGGGAAAATGTTATCCCGCCTTTTGACATGGCAGTGACACCAAGGACTTGACTAGAGATTGAAGATGCTTCATCTCGAAGATCAGCTATTTATGAGACCACGATGGATACAAGAAAATTTGGTCCAAGTCCGGATCGAGAAAAATTAGCATGGTATGACTAACAAGGCTATGAAAGACAATAATCCAAATTTCAGGTCAATCGGAATTCGTATGCTCATGTTATGGATCAATCAAAACACATGTAGAAGATTACCAGTTTGTATCCATCAAAGTCCATCCCATTTCATATCCATCCAGCTTCGTATCCATCAACTTCGTGTCCATCCCCTTCATAACCATCAAGCAATAACATCGATCAGAGTTTATCTGCTTAACTACTACCTAATTTGTAACAACCCGCAAATTTTACGATTGTATATTTAAATTATTTATTTAAATATAGCATCGTTAGTCGGATTAAAGTCTGAAATGCTACTTTTTGTAAACAGCCGAATTAGGACTCGAGACCACTTCCATTGAGTTCAAAATGGCATTTGCGACCTTTTTGAGTATAAACATCGATATGTTTGGAGTTGAGTATAATTTTGCTATTTTTCTATTGGGCTTTGGGTTTCAACCTACTGACCCAATAAAATACCCTAACTCCACCCCCCCTCTTCATTCATTCATTCTATTTTCCTTACACTCTCAAGCTAAAGGAAAAAGAGGGAAAGAAGAGGAAATTAGAATTCCTAAACCCTATATTACTAGGAAACTCAAGATTCAAGCTCCAAAATCAAAGAGAAGCTTAGGTAAGCATCCTCTTCATCTTCTCCATCTCAATCTCTCTTCAATTCTTAGAAATTCGTAAACACTAACTTAGGAAATTCATTTCATTTGATAATAGATTGAGGATTCTTGAGGTCTTGTTGAAGAGGAATTGGTCTTGCCTTGTTTTATAGCTTCTCATTCATTATTTTGGGGTTTAAAGGTGAGTTCTTGAACTCACATCTATGTCTTTGATAGTTTTTAGGTATGAATTCCTAACATCTATTTCATGTCTATTTGCTTCGAATTGAATTGGTTTGGCGAATTTTTCATTTTTGATATTTTGATGTCAAAATCTATGAAAAATCCTACATTGGATGTTTTAACTTGTTGTTTGGAGTGTATTGAAGAGCCTATAGGGTTGGGTTGTTTCTTAGCATAAATCCTTAGCCATCATTGTTCATTCGATCGCTTTAGAGTTAATTTGGCAATCAATGGCCTAGGCACAATGTGCCCTGAGCTTCAGCTCAAACGTTTGGTAGTATGCTCAGATGTCTAAAGCTACGGAAAAAAATTCTAGACCTTTAGCTCAGACGTATGAGCTTACTTCCTAAACCTCTGGGCGATTTGAAATAAAATTTCCAGTCTTTCAGCTCAGACGTCTGGGAAAATCACCAGACGTCTGGAGCTGCTAATTTCAGCCAACTTACCAGTTTTTGATGTGTTTCCATTTTATATCGATTTTTGGTTGATACAATTAGTTGTTATCGCTTTTATCGACTTTGATGACTCCTTTTCTGGATTTTCGAGAATATCCATTTTGATGGATTTTTTATCGATTTTTATGGTTTTGATTCACGTTTTTGTATGTGAATTTTGGTAATTGTTTGATTTTACAATCATTTTTGTGATTTGTCACTTTTAGAATACAAAGGTTCCTATACTAGCAGTAATACTCAAACTCTTTCACAAAAATGATTTCAACGTTACTTTTAAAACAAAGCTCATTTTTAAAATCGTTTTCTAATCTATTAGTATATACAAACCTTTACCTCATTTGTATGAGAAATCTAATTAAATGGCTTAGCAAAACAAGTGGTATGAAACACTTGCGTTTACTTCGTCGGTTAATTCTTAGACTTGTTCGATTGAAATCTCGCGACAATTTTCGAGTGGAAATCTACAATTTGTTCCTAAATATTTAAGTTAAGCCAGTGGTTATGGAACATGAAGCTAAACTCATTTATTTACTAGATTAGTGTAAATTACACTTCTTATTGATCGATGGTGATCATTTTATGGTTTAGGCTAGCGATATGCGATGTCTTTTTGTCCACGTAGGGGACTGTGCCTAGTTTTATGGAGCTTCGTCTCAATTTTAGCGGCGCGACTCCTACTCTTTTTGACCGTTCATGGAGCAATCGGCTCAATGAGTTTGTTACATGGGGCATATCTTTTTAGATGCATCGATGTTCCGCTCAATAGGTATGTGCATGGGGCGTATCTTCTCAGGTGCATCGATGTTTGACTGTGCATGGAGCATATCTTTTTAGGTGCGTCGATGTTCAGCTTACATGTCCCTAAGCAGGGACAGTACCCGTATTTTATGGGATAGCGACCCATTTGTGATACATGTGTTGGTAAATTTTCATGCTCCCGATTGTGATGGGCCTCCTCCATCGTGATTTCTGGATTTCTAATTGATGATTTTTGAATTTTTGTTTCACTAATTTTTGCGATTGGCATTGATATGTTTTGTCAATATTTGTGGTTTGGTGAATAAAATAAAGAATATGACATTCTTTTTGGTGTTTGAGAAAATTTGAGATATTTAACGATTTTTGTTGTTATTTAATATATACTTGTCACACTATGACATTATTGTTATCATACATTTTGTCATATCTCTTATTCTATCTCATTTCATATGATATTTATAGCTAGATTGATCCGTTTATTATTTTCTTCTTAAATAATACTCAGGTCAGACCGAGGTATTTCAGGTGCTTCTGTTTGACTTCTTATCAGGGTCCGTCATTTGACTTTTGGCTAACTACTTAGATTAGTAGTTTTAGCTTTTATACATTCGAGATAGAGACTCCTTGATGTATACATATTCTTTTGTCTTGCATTTGTACCTATTCTTTTGTGATGTAGTGGATCTTATATGAACACTACTTTGATGTACACTTTTATGTATTGTATTCATATCTATTTCCGCCTTAGTGATATAAATATATGTGAATGCTTTTGTGTTATGTTTATTTTATATTTGTTTCTGAAGACCACATAGCCACTGTGTAGTAGCTTTGAGTTTGTATCTATATGTCGGATTTCCTCTTTAAATGAAATATGTAATCTTCTATTTGGCATATCTATACTTGCACAAAGCAATTACAAAGATTGTCGCTCCTCAATAGCTTTATTCTTCATACTAGTCAACGACATTACTCCATAGTGTCCTTGGCTAGTGTGAGTATAGAGGTGGGACGTCACAGCTTAGTATGGGAGCCAAATTTCGAAACAATATAGAATATTATAGCAAGGATCATTGTCCTAAGTCTCTCTTAGGAATCGTGCCTTAGGTTTTAATTCGAGTCATTGGACCCATTCTATCCTATTTCCTTTTATGATGCCTTGTTTTATCAATCAAGTTTGTTTAATATTCATTCTGAGAATAACCTTTTTCCTCTTCTTTCTTTCTTTCTTAAAGAAGAGAAATGGTTAGGCCTGGCAGTCACATTGCTGGTCAATCCAGTGATCCTCCTCTGGATGTGTATTCATGTCTACACAATAACTTTTGGATCTTGTAAAGGATCAAAGGTTTATCTGTGCTTTGAGTAAGAACACTAAAAAGGTTTTACCTCTGAAATAAGAAGTGCCTTTCAAATAGCATGTAGATATCACTTTTCGACTTGAAGAGGCCAATAAGGGAAGTGATGGAGATATTAGGGTTTCCAAGAAGAGACATATTAAGTTCAAAAGCCCTAATCCTAACAAGAAAGTAAAGCACGTAACTTTGGTAGCAAAGACTCCTACCCCTAATCGTGGATTATGCTACAATTACAGTTCTAAGGACCATTACGCAAATAAGTGTCCAATACCCCTTACTTGTAGCTATTGCAAAAGTTCGGATCATCTTATGTCTTCTTGTCCCAAACTTCAAAGTAGGAGAGAGGGAAAGTTGAATGTTGTGCAATCCCCTAGCAACACTTCTCTTGGTCAAGGTATTTCTCATTTTCGTCCTTGATGGCATTACTTTGTTTTGGTGATTTTCCTATTCGAATTCTTTTTCATTTGGGTGCATCTCATTATTTCATATCTAAAAAACATATGGATCCTTTTTCTTTAAATATTATGGGTTTGATGACTCACTGAGAATTGAAAATCCGGTTGGTGAATCCGCAACACTCAGTTAACTTTGAAAAGATGTCGAGATTATTTTATGTGATTATGCTTTCCGAGCAGATTTGCATGTTATGCATTACTTGGTTTTTGAAATGATTTTGGGAATGGATCGGCTTAACCATTATAAAACCCACATTCTATGTCCTGAGAGGACTATACATCTCCGACATCCCCAATCTGATAAGCAGATTTCTCTTATTTGTAAAGATTTTGATTTCCAAATTTGATGGCATCATTTTATTCTTTAAACCTACATGATGAGGAAGATGTTATTTCTATCATTCAAGTAACTTATGAATTTCCCGATATCTTTGTGCTTGTCTTAGGATTACCACCTAAGCGATCTATTGAGTGGTGCTAAGGTCTTTCTAGCTCGACCTTGCCACCGATTTTCATCAACTACGAGTTGCGGAGGATAGAGTTGCACTTACTGCATTCCACACTAATTATGGTTCTTTTGAATGGCTTGTTATGTCATTTGGTTTAATGAACCATCTAGCTTATTTTATCCATCTTATGTATCAAGCATTCTGCAAATATCTCAATTACTCCATCCTTGTATTCATTGATTATGGGTGAAAACAATAATTTAAAATTGAAAATCTTTCTAATTAGATATATTTATAAGTATAATTGGATTTTGTTCTTAAAATGAAAAAAGAATATCCGTAAAATTTACAAGAGATATTTTATCATGTAGAAGATGATTTTGTGATTGTATTGCCCATTGAGTGCTTTAAAAATTCTGATCGATGCACCTGATCAACGTTATCAATAGGAATCTCCTAAACGCTATGATGAGACAGTCAGACACAGTAAATTGACTTGGAATAAGTAAATTTTTCTATAAATATGATTACATAAAGATAATTATAATTTTGAAAGTCTTAACTTTTCGGGAAAGAGGATCAATTAAAAGGACTCCTTTCCGATGCTCCTATTTTTGTGATTTCCAAAGGGAACCAAGACTTCACTGTTTGTACCGATGCTAGTCGTATTGGTTTGGGTGCCATTCTCTTGCAAAAGGGAATATGTTATTGCTTATACTTCTAGACAATTAAAGCTTGCCGATACTAGATATGCCGCTAAAGATCTAGAGCTCGCAGCCATGGTTTTTGCATTTAGAATTTGGCATCATTATCTTTTTCAAGAGAAATTTGTTTTCTCAAAAGGAACTTAATTTGCATCAACAACGTTGGCTCGAATTCCTTGCATCTTATGATCTTGATATTCTTTATACTCCCCGAAAGGGAAATCATGTTCTCGATGCCCTTAGTCGTAAGCAACAAGCGGTTGTTTCCATGATGATATCCGAATGGAATGATCTCGAGACTTTGTCCACTTATGAGATTCGAGATCGTGAATTAAATTCATGTTCATCTCTTGTTTTATGTAGCCTTAAGGCTTATCCTTCTCTTTTAGACCACACCCTTGAAGCTCAAAAGCAAGATTCTGAATTACTCTTCTTAGCCAAAGTTGTAGGGATTGAAATGTTGATGGTTTGAAAGACTTTAAAATCGATGCCCGTGGTGGTATTTGAAAATTTGGTAGACTTATTGTGCCAAATATTAGTAATCTTCGTAAATACATTTTAGAAGATTCGCATCATTCTAAATTTACCATTCATCCCAGTAGTAGTAAAACATACATGGATATGAAGCGACTTTATTGTTTGGATGGAATGAAATCTAATATTGCTAATTTCATTAAGCGTTGCATGAATTGCCAACTCGTTAAGTCTGAGCATCAAAGGCCCGGTGGGTTCTTGCAACCTTTGGACATTCCCATTTGGAAGTGGGATCAAGTATCCATGGACTTTATAGAAGGTCTTCCCCATTCTCATTCGGATCATGATAGTTTATGGGTGATTGTAGATAGGCTTACAAAATCCGTCCATTTTATTCCCATTCCATCTAATCGGACCATACCTTTTTGGCCAAAATTTATGTTAGAGAAATTGTTAAATTGCATGGAGTTCCTACTTCTATTGTTAGCGATCGTGATCCATTATTTACTAGTGGATTTTAAAAGAGTCTTCAAAAAGCTTTGGCAACGAAGCTTAATTTTAGTACATTTTATCATCCTCAGTTCGATGAACACACCGAGCATGTGAATCAAACTCTTGAAGATCTTCTTCGTGCATGTGTTCTTGATTTTGGTGGAAGTTGGGAAGATCATATTTCCCTTGTTGAGTTTTCTTATAATAATAGCGTTCAATCTAGTATTGGTATAGCACTGTTCGAGGCACTCTACGGAAGGCCATGCCGATTTCCTTCTTGTTGGCTTGAGGCCGGTGAGAAGTTGGTGTTAGGTCCAGATTTAATTCATGATTCCACAGAAAATATTGACTTTATTCATCACAGAATGAAAGAAGCTCAAAGTAGACAAAAATCCTATGCCGATAACAGAAGAAGGAATTTGGAATTTTCTGTGGGAGATTTTGTGTTTATTCGTGCTTCACCTATGATGGGTGTTGTGCATTTCAGTTGATTGAGAAAATTAGCGCCTCGATATATTGTTCCATTTCGCATCACCAAACGTATTAGTTCCATGGCTTATCGCTTTTTATTACTGGCTCAATTTTCTCTATTCATGACGTTTTCCATGTCTCTCAACTACGGAAATACCTTAGGGATTCCGATTCTATACTTGAGCATGGTGTTATTGGAGAAATTGAAGTTTCACCTAATTTGACTTATGAGCAACATCCTATTTGTATCATTTCTTCGGAGGTTAAACGCCTTCGAAATAAAGATGCCCCTCTTGCGAAAGTTCAATGGTCGTCAAATCCTAAGGATTGCTCTTGAGAATCAAGAGAATTCATCGAGCGAACACAACTGGACTTACTCTCTCATGCTCCTTAAGGTGAACTACTCATTTCAAAAAATATATTTTATGTTGTTATGCCTTAGTATGGTTGTTACATTTTATTTTCTTCTTAAGTATTGCGAGGACGCAATTTCTTTAAGGATGGAAGTTTGTAACAACTCGCATGTTTACGATAGTATATTTAAATGATTTATTTAAATATAGCATCGTTAGTCAGATTAAAGTTCGAAATGCTACATTTTGTAAACAGTCGAATTAGGACTCAAGACCACTTCTAATGAGTTTGAAATGGCATTTGCGACCTTTTTGAGTATAAACATCGATATGTTTGGAGTTGAGTAGAATTTTGCTAATTTTCTATTGGGCTTTGAGTTTAGGTTTCAGCCTACTAACCCAATAAAATACCCTAACTCCACCCCCGCTTCATTCATTCATTATATTTTCCTAACACTCTCAAGCTAAAGGAAAATGGTGGAAAGAAGAGGAAATTAGAATTCCTAAACCCTAGATTACTAGGAAATTCAAGATTCAAGCTCCATAATAAAAAAGAAGCTTAGGTAAGAATCATCTTCATCTTCTCCATCTCAATCTCTCTTCAATTCTTAGAAATTCCTAAACTCTAACTTAGGAAATTCATTTCATTTGATAATAGATTGAGGATTCTTGAGGTCTTGTTGAAGAGGAATTGGTCTTGCCTTGTTTTAGAGCTTCTCATTCATTGTTTTTGGGTTTAAATGTGAGTTCTTGAACTCACATCTATGTCTATACCTTTGATAGTTGTTAGGTATGAATTTCTAACATCTATTTCGTGTCTTTTTCTTTTGAATTGAATTGATTTGGCGAATTTTCCAATTTTTGATATTTTAAAGTCAAAATCTATGAAAAACCCTACATTGGATGTTTTGACATGTTGTTTAGAGTGCATTGATGAGCCTATAGGGTTTGGTTTTCACTTGGCATAAATCTTTAGCCATCGTTGCTCGTTTGATCGCTTTTGAGATAATTTGGCCATCAATGGCCTAAGCACAGTGTGCTCTGAGCTTCAGCTCAAACGTCTGGTAGTATGCTGAGATGTT
The DNA here is from genome assembly GCA_030765085.1 of Allium cepa. Lineage (NCBI taxonomy): Eukaryota > Viridiplantae > Streptophyta > Magnoliopsida > Asparagales > Amaryllidaceae > Allium > Allium cepa. The sequence goes on along the minus strand of CM060928.1, from coordinate 533,113,432 downwards.
TGAAGCTATGGAATAAAAATTCCAGACCTTCAGCTCAGGCGTCTGAGCTTACTTCCCAGACGTCTGGGCGATCTGGAATAAAATTTCCAATCTTTCAGCTCAGACGTCTGGGAGAACCACTAGACGTCTGGAGCTGCTAAATTCAGCCAACTTACCTGTTTTTAATGGTTTTCCATTTTATATCGATTTTTGGTTGGTCCAATTAGTTGTTATCACTTTTATCGACTTTGATGACTCCTTTTCTGGATTTTTGAGAATATCCATTTTGATGGATTTGGTATCGATTTCTATGGTTTTGATTCACGTTTTCGTATGTAAATTTTTAGTGATTGATTGTTTTTACAATCATTTTTGTGATTTGTCACTTTTAAAATACAAAGGTTTCTATACTAGTAGTAAATACTCAAACTCTTTCACAAAAATGATTTCAATGTTACTTTTAATACAAAGCTCATTTTTAAAACATTTTCTAATCGATTAGTATATACGAACCTTTACCTCATTCGTATGAGAAATCTAATTAAATGCCTTAGCAAAACAAGTGGTATGGTACGATTGCGTTTACTTCGTAGGCTAATTCTTGGACTTGTTCGATTGAAATTCCATGACAATTGTCGAGTGGAAATCTACAATTTGTTTCTAAATATTTAAGTTAAGCCAGTGGTTAGGGAACATGAAGCTAAACTCATTTATTTAGTATCTTAATGTAAATTACACTTCTTATTGATCGATGGTGATCATTTTATGGTTTAGACTAGCGATATGCGATGTCTTTTTGTCCACGTGGGGGACTGTACCTAGTTTTATGGAGCTTTGTCTAATTTTTAGGGGCTAGCGACCCATGGTCTTTTTGACCGTTCGTGGAGCAATCGGCTCAATGAGTTCGGTAGATGGGGCGTATCTTTTTAGATGCGTCGATGTTCGGCTCAATAGGCCGGTGAATAGGTGTATCTTTTCATGTGCATCGATGTTCAATTGTGCATGGGGTGTATCTTTTTAGGTGCATCGATGTTCAGCTTATCTATCCCCAAGGGGGGACAGTAACCCATATTTTATGGGATAGCGACCCATTTGTGATACATGTGTTGGTGAGTTTTCGTGCTCCTGTTTGCGATAGGCCTCCCCCTTTGTGATTTCTGGATTTCTAATTGATGATTTATGGAATTTGTATTTTACCAATTTTTGCGATTGGCATTGATATATTTTGTCAATATTTTTGGTTTAGTGAATAAAATAAAGAAAACGACATTCTTTTTGGTGTTTGAGAAAATTTGAGATATTGTACGATTTCATTTGTTATTTAATGTATACTTGTCACAATATGGTATTATTGTTATCATACATTTTTGTCATATATCTTATTCTATCTCATTTTATATGATATTTATAGCTAGATTGATCCGTTTATTATTTTCTTCTTAAATAATACTAGGGTCAGACCGAGGTATTTCAGATGATCTGTTTGACTTCTTATCAGGGTACGTCATCTGACTTTTGGCTAACTACTTAGCTTAGTAGTTTTTGCTTTTATACATTCGAGATAGAAACTCCTTGATGTATACATATTCTTTTGTCTAGCACTTGTACCTATTCTTTTGTGATGTAGTGGATCTTATATGACCACTATTTTGATGTACACTTTTATGTGTTGTATTCATATCTGTTTTTGCCTTAGTGATATGAATATCTATGACTGATTTTGTGTTATGCTTATTTTATATTTGTTTTCGAAGACCACATAGCCACTATGTAGTAGCTTTGAGTTTGTATCGGTATGTCGAATTCCTCTTTAAATGAAATGTGAGACCTTCTATTTGGCATATCGGTACTCGCATAAAGCAATTACACAGATGGTTTCTCCACAACAGCCTTATTCTTCGTACTAGTCTAGGCATTACTCCGTAGTGTCCTTGGCTGGTATGAGTATAGAGGTGTGGCATCACACAATTCGTATCGATCCCACTAATACAAATTTTGTATTGATCAACCAAGCATCGATACGAAACCAACATGCAGGCATCGAGACGAAGGCAACATCTAGGTATCGATACAAAGGCAACATTCAGGAACATCAGTATGAAAGCAATAGGGATCCATCGATACGAAAGGAAGTAGTCAACCCAAAGTAATCGGTCTGCAAGCATGATAGATAGATCTTCGCATAATTGTTGCTCCACGTCATCAATGCACAACTGATCGATATGCAGCCTATCGATATGAAAGAGTATCGATACGAAAGCATCGATATGCAGCCATCAGCCTGCTTACAAAATCAAACTTGGATCAATCAAAGCTCAAAAATTACAAGTCCAAATGCTATGAAATTTTCACAAAAGCTTGCATATCACCTGCAAACCCTCCATGATCCATCGCGACTTAAGTGGAGCCAATCTTGATCGATATGAAATGCACTTGGATCGATCCTAATCGATCCCAAATGACCCCAGATGGGCCCACCCACGTGTGAGAAGAGGTATTCTGAGGTTTAGGGGAGGTATTTTTAGATCCACTCCTATAAATAGCACCCCTACGCCAACAAAAAAGGAAATTTGGCTCTTTTACATCGTTACTCTGCTGCAACTCCATTCTAACTTGAGTGCTAGTGCTTTATATTGTTGTAATCAGTTGAGAATCCTCAATAAACAGCAAAACAATTCAAAGTGGACATAGGCTACAACGTCGAACCTCTATAATTTCCTATCTTTTACTATTTCTGCATGCTTTTATTGGTGTGATTGTCAGATTAGCCTCTTTTTCCCTTTACTTTCTTCACTTTAATCACTTCAATCACATCCGAAGAGTGTTGTGCTCAATTTGGTATAAACAGAAACCAAGAAATTTTTTATTTTAATAAAAAGGATTCTAAGTTTTGGATTGAATACTTCATGACTATAAAGGTATAATTTTATAAAGAGTGGTGGAAACCAAAGTAATTTTTTTATACGGGGCAGATAGGGATGACCACCGTAGTAAGATGGGCTAAAGGCCAAGGCTATGAATAAAATAGCTATGAATGCACATATGATAGCAATAGGGAATCCCCATTGAATATACTGGTATGAACTTAGAAAACTTTGATTAGATATGTGTGAAAGCCATAAGAACACTTAAAAGAATGGGAAATGTTACCAAGTACACTTTTGCGAGTCCTAGAGTATACTCACACGAAAGATCAAGGGTAACGAAAGTAAATATCAAAGTTTGAGAATAATATCAAGAGATTTTGATTGAAAGAAGATAGTAGTATGATTGGATAAGTGCGTAATGAGATGGAAAACACATATCAAGGATGTTGGTTGACATCCTTGGAAAAAAAGAAGGCATGACATGCATTTGGAATGTTATTTCACCAAGCTAATTTTTCGATGAATTATTCCAAATGAACATATTTTATGTTTCTTACGTGCTGTAGTTTGAAAATGCCAAATTTATCTCATAATCGGGTGTAATAATTAAGTAATGAATGGACCTAATTTATTAAAAGCCAAGGAGGTAAGTTAAGACATGAAGGTTATAGTAGAATGACATAGTAGAAATGTCCATCTTAATTAAGTAATAAATGATAGGGCTACAAAATCATTAATACCAGTTGATGTTAAAAGGCGGCTTCCAGTAGTTGTTTCTTTTAGGATATTTGGGTTGCAATCGCTAGTTGTCTCTTTTTGGGTATTGAAAAAAGAGAGCATATGTTATGATATAAGATATGTTCCTATTTATTTACCGTGACGAATTTCTAGATGTGCTTTGGCCGCTATATATTGGAAAACAATGTAAATAAGGAAATCTCATAAGGACACCTAACTAGTGTTGAATGTAATGAAGGCAGGAAGTTTATAAAATAAATTAGGAAATTAAGTTAGAAACTGGAAATAAAAATTCTTTAATCCTAAAAACTTTAGAATTCTAGAAAAAAAAGTAAAATTTAGCAAGCGAAGGACATTAAAAGGTTGTTGCAAAACCATAGATCACTATTCATATGTCTTAAAAGCTAAGATTACAAATGCTCGTATGTTGTTTGTTGTTTTGAAATAAAAGGAAAAGTTTTCAAATCTAAGATTAACTACGCAATGCTAGGGTCACTCATATGCATTAACTCATTGACTGAATTCCTATTATGTTAAGATATGACATGATATGTTTTAAAAGATGAAAAGTTAAATGCTTTTGAAAAATTACATTCAAATGTTATTGAAAAGTTGTGGTTAAATGCTTTTGAAAAAAATTAATTTTCAAATTATTTTGCAAGTTTGATTGAAAGTAGAAAACGATTTTTAAAATAAAATGAGAAAATTTTCAATTTTCAAGTGTCATGTGATTAGCATAGGAAGATTCAACGTGTTAATGAATATGAATTTTACCGTTCAATAAGGATGACAGTATACAAAACATAGAGAATAACAAAGGAAAATGATGTTTTTGCTTTTGAATTTCTTTTTTAGTACCTTGTTGATAGTAAAGAAAACTTACTTTAAAATAACTTTGTTTTAAAATCCAAAAGTAAACCACCTTATGCAAATTATACTTGGAAAAATTGGAAATGCCCTATGGCAAAAGAGAAGGTCCCAAGGCGCAATGGAATAGGTATCCAAAAGAAGGATAGAAATATAAAATTCTCCATCTAAATTATCTTTCAAGCGTAGGGGTATAGATTTAGTTAAACTTGATTTTTCTAAATTTTGGATGTTAGAAATTGTGTGTTAGAAATTGGATGGTAGAGATTAGATGCAAAATTTGTTGAACCATGCTCTTATTCGTAGGAGTGTAGAGATTGTTGTATGAAAAAAGATTTTGGTTTTTTGAAAACTTGCCTAAAGGTAAAACTTCCAGCACATATAGGTTGTTTGCATCATATTTACAAAATTGTTTTAAAAGAATGCATTTATATGAAGTGCATATTTAGTATTATTCTGCATACACATCATATGTATTGTGATACGTCATGCACTTGTGTACGATTGGCTGCAAAATTGGTTGCACGCTAATTGGTTGGATAGCATAGAATGGTTGGGTACCATGTTACATGATTTAACCCTTGGTAAATTTCGGGGATGAAATTCTTTTAAAAGCGGAGAATGTATGACCCCGTGAAATGAACGATAATTAGTTGAAAATAATCAATATTTAATTAATAAGACTCAAAAATGAAATTTGAGCAAACGCTAGAATTTGACCATGAAACTTGCACCATTGCGTTCATGTTGGTTTTCTAAGCAACTTTCGTATATACATTATTATGATCGAAGTTCAAACAAAGAAGTTATAAACGTTTGAAGTTTTCAAATTGAAAATATTTAAAAAATCCAAGCAAATAATTAAAAATAAACCCCTGGACCCCACCGGTTGACCTCATCCTTAAGCCAACCGCCTATAAGAGAACGATCAACTGGTTTAAGTTGTGGCACTTGTAACATCCCCCATTTTGAGGCTCGAAACTAAGTGCTACGAATACTGCAGTCATCTATAGTATTAATTTTGGACGATAAAATGAGATCAGTTAATTGTATCTATAACTTCAAAAGCACATGAATATGAAAATTTTCAAAACACATTTCATTAACTTTCATATTCACTACACATTCCCATCAGTTCCAACTTCAGAGAAAGTATAATAATTACGAATATATTCCAGAGTGACATATGAAGATGCCTCCTTAGATGATCAGAGTCTATTTACTTAAAAATTATAAATTCTGTCATTACATCCATTCAAACTTAGCATACACTTTAAACAACACAGTGGAAATAAACTCATAATATTAACTAGCTTGCCTTCTGCATGTCTTCAAAAGCTTATTCGTCTAACCTAAAAAACCATACTCCCGACCAACTCAAATGAGTACCCGAGAGTTTAGGGGAAAAAACAAAAACTTCAGGTTAGACAAAAATTCTGGTATGAATAATAATATACCATCTCAAAATAAAGTAGATATCTAGTGAGACCACACCACTGAGTGAAGCGGGTTTTCCCTCACTAGTATCTATCAAAATACGTCATTCATAAATCATGCACCTGTAACCACAATGGTTAGAACAAAACATAACATGATCATATGCATGTGTATTCAACATGGGTAAGTCTGACTAGTCTGTCATCCTAGAGTTATGCATACGAAGGTTTACCCTTTCCAAAACTAGGCTATCTGTCTCAAATCATAGTTTTCCTAGGTCACTATGAACCTAATGGTTTTACAGGCCAGCCAATAACATATTGTGCTGACTTGGGCCCAACCTTTAGCCAGATATTTCAAAATCTCTAGATACAATTAGGAGGAAACTAGACTGACTATCTGAATCATAGTTTTCCTTGGGTAAATATGAATGCAACGGTTTAGTAGGCTAACCAATATCCATTTTCTATGAGCATATAGAGCTACGAGTTTCTTTTTGTGCGTATACATCCTTTAATCTCACTAACGGCTGAAGTATATGATGCAACCCTATACTGTCCCATATTTGCACTTATTATCTGGTTTTAAATCCATGGGTCATATCCTTTTGATCAATTCAAGGCATCCTAACACAATGATTTATTTGATCTTCTGGATGCAATTCTACTCACTCAGAAGTTTAGTCTGACCATACTCACTACTAGGACAACCTAACTTGTAATTCTGCCTTAAAATCTTGAGATGCAATATTGGGTTATAGTGATGTGAGTATGTAAATTGATAAATATGCAAATTTAACTGATCAAGTGATAATAAGAATATATAACATTATTCATCAACAAATGTTCAAACAATTGTCATTTCCCAAAATTACTTAATCTTAAGTAATAATATCCTTTGGCAAAATCATATAAAATCGGGCTAAAACACTATTTTATTTCCTTGAAAATCTTTACCTTCAGAAGTGATTACGCATTCGAAATCATTCTTTAAAACGAGGAAAATATAACCCAAACACATTGCCAAAATCTTTACATAGCTTTTGAAACATTTATTATCAAAATAGAGTTATCAAACCTCTGGAAACTATGGGCTATCGAGCATCTAAAAAGTCTATGTTTACAAGATACACAACTACCATGCTGCTAAAATATAGATGTCGAGTCTCTATGTTGAGCCTCTAAAACATAGTTTCTTGGTTTATAAAACATATAACTATAATACTACCAAAACATTGTTATTGAGTTTCTAGGAAATAGGAGCTATCGAGCCATTAAAACAAAGTCTTTCTGCTTTGCAAAACATAAGACCATCGAGCCTATAAACATAAGTATTAAGTTATAACGCATAAGGCCATTATGTCGCAAAGCATGGACATCGAATAGATACAAAGGTTGTTATTGAATGACAAAGGATAGGAGGTGCTGAGTTTTTAAAACAATTAGGGATACCGAGCCCTTACACGTAGGGGTGCCAAACCCCAGAAACCTAATAGCGTCGAACCTTAAAAAAGGATAATGTTAGATCTTAAAGACATAGGTTACCGAGCCTCTACAACCTTGAGATACCGAACCCCTTAAACATATAAGGTGTCGAGTTTCTAATAAGTCGGTACATCACATAGCTACTAAATAGCTATCGTATGCGTCAACCTATGTGGTTATTGAGTTTATAAAGTAGATACATCATATAACTATCGCGTAGTTATTCCAGGTATTGACTATTATAGATGTCGAATATCATTATAGTAAGGGTGTCGAGTATCTACAATGGCATTTCCATAAATAAGTTTAAAACTGTTTTATTTCCTTTTAAAGCTAATATTTTCCGCCAACTTTTGCCTCTTCTCAAATTATCATTGGTTAACAAAATAGTTTTCATTTTTTTTAGAAATTACCAGTAGATCTCATTCTACCTTTCCAAATAATTTGCAAACCCTTACAATTGATATTAGTAATTAATATTAATTAAAAGCTTTTCTAACATAATAGGTTCTCAGAGAACCATGACCTTTTGGGAAAATTTTCCAAAAATCAAAATTTCCTACTTCTTTCATATATAAAAATTTCGGGACCACAATATTAATTTAATTATTTTTAAAAAATAAAACCCAAACTAAACACCTTTTCTCTCTTCGGATATTCATTAAATATACGTATAATCTTGAAAAATTATGAATTTGATAATCCATCTCCAAATAATATTTTACACAACATATTCAAATTTCAAACCAATAGAAGATCAAAAACTTTGGTTTTGCCTTTAAAACCTATTAAAACAATTCCATAAAATTTCCAATAAATCATCATTCAATCTAATAATGACAATTGTTAATCCAAGCATGACATATATTCACAACCGATTCAGAAATCATTCATAGATCTTTGAAATAAGCATAAATAAATGATATTAATACTATCATTTACCTTAGATTGGATAAGAGAGATTGAGATTTGATGTAGATTAGTTTCTCTAAGCTTTTCCCTTGGTTCCCTTAGCTTTCTTCTTATTTGTCCTCTAAGTAATGGATGGCCTCATTCTTTAGTTTTGTTTTAGCTTTTGAAAATGAAATGTGAATAAATGAGAGAGAGAGAGGAAGGGTCTAGGAAATAATTTAAGGAGTTATTACAATATGCTCCTTTCATTAATTTCTTTCTATTCTATATTAATACAATCTTACTAAGTGATCAATTAAGGTCTGACCCCAATTTGTTGACAAATCTCATTCTCCTTATCACCTCATATTATTCTATTTAATTTATCTAATTAAATTTCCTAAATAATGTTAAACAAAAATTAGGGGTGTATAGGCTCCCCCTTAAAGGATTTCGTTCTTGAAACTACGATAAGGAAAACAACAAGAATATCAATCATGCGTATATGTGTGACAAACACATAACAACAAAACTAGCCTATCTGATTACTGAAAAGTTTATACGACAAATATATAACATACCATCAAAACAACTTAGGATAAGTATCTCTAATCATGTCTTCTATCTTCCAAGTACAGTCTTTCTCATTGAAACTCTACTGGACTTTCACTAACTTGACTGTCTTGTTTTTTAATCTCTTCTCATCTCTTGCTACAACACAAACTGGTTGTCTAACAAATTCATATCTGGTTCCACTACTAAATCATCTAATACAGCCGGTGTAATAGTAGTTTCTAGATCATGTACACACTTCCTAAGATGAGAAACATGGAAAACATTATGGACTCCTACCAAACTATTTGGTAACGATACCCGATAGGCAAACTTTCCAATCCTTTGCATGATAGGAAAAAAACCAACATATCTCGATGCAAATTTCCCTAAATTTCCAAACGGTGGCATACCCTTCATCAATTTAACATGGTCTCCAACTGAGAACTCAAAATCCTTAGGTGTCTTATCTGCGTAACTTTTTTTGCCTAGATTGATCTTTCTTCATCCTTGCTTGGATCAACTCAATCTTTTCTGTACCTTCTCTCACCGTATCTAGACCAAGAATCAATTTTTCTCCGGTCTCTAACCAACATGCAGGTGATTTGCACAACCTTCCATATAGTGCTTCAAAAGGTTCCATTCCTATACTATTTTAATAACTAATATTATAGAAAAACTCGACTAAGTGAAAATGGTCTTTCCATGACCCTCCAAAGTCTAGTACATAAGCCCTTAACAAATCTTCAACAACTTTGTTAAGTATTTTCATTTTACCATCCATTTGTGGATGGTAAGTGATATTCATCTTATTCTTGGTACCTAACACGTCTTGTAGACTCTTCTAGAATTCACTTGTGAACAAAGTATCTCCATCACTGACCATACTACTAGGAATCCCATGCAACATTACGATGTTCTTCATAAACAACTTTGCTAAAGTAGGTGTCGTCCTTGTTGACTTAATGGGAATATAGTTTTCACTTTTGGTTTATCTATCTACCACGACCCAAATGCTTTCATTTCCCTTATTTGACCATGGCAACCTATTAATAAATTCCATGGATATGGAATCCCATTTCCAAATTAGTACTTCGAATGGATGAGGCAATCTACCTGGCTTCTGATATTTGGCTTTTACTTGCTGACAATTCAAACACTACTTCAGCCATAAGCCTACATCTCTTTTTCATCCCTCCCCTGAAGAAACTCCTCTTCATGATCTGATACATCTTAGTACCTCTAGGATGAAAGTAAACAGCGATCGATGACACTCCCTTAATACTTCCTTCCTAAGGTTTTAAACATCTAAAATACATAACTATCCCTTTTTCCACAACCATCCACTCTGGTCAAGACTAAACCCTTTTAAATGATCAATCTTAGTTCGCTCTTCACATCTTCTAATCCGTTTAGCTAGTATTGGATTATCTCTCTACTTAGAAGCAATTCTTTTGGTCATTACTAGTCGAACTTACAAACAGGATAACATTGCAGCATTCCGACTAGAACTAGCCATCGACCTTAACTCCACACCATAAGTGGTCAATGCTTCTAAATCCTTCCATTCTGCTAACATGGCTAACACCACACTTTGATGTTTCCTGCTAAGTGCCTCTGCCACTTTATTTTCTTTCCCTGGCGTGAACTCAATACCGAAATCATAAGCTGCCAAAAACTCTAGCCACCTTTGTTGTCTCTAACTTAATTTCTTTACAGAGAATAAATACTTCAAGGACTGATGATCCGTAAACAACTCGAATCATTCTCCTAACATATATTGTCTACACACTTTCAAAGGAAAGATCGCCACTGCTAACTCTAAATAATGAGTCAAATTCCTAATTTCATGTGATTGTAGCTATCAAGAAGCAAAGGCAACACTTTACCTTTTTGCATTAACACAGCTCCTAACCCTATCCCACATGTATCAGTATATACCACTAAACTTTGATTTCCATCTAGAATAACTAATACAGGTGCATTGGTCAATAAAGTTTTTGTTTTGATAATGGTTATTCACATTTATTGGTCCAAACATACTTTACATCTTCCTTGTTAGTTTAGTCAAAGGCATCGCTATTCGAGAGAAGTCTGTGATGAACCACCGATAATAGCCAGCTAACCCCATAAAACTTCTTATCCCGGTTACAACCTTGCGACTTTTCTAATTACTAATAGCTTCAATCTTAGCTGGATCTACGGATAACCCATTTTTTGAAACTAGATGACCACTGAACTTCACTTTTTTCTTCCAAAAATTACATTTTGAAAACTTCGCTTTTGTTTGATGTTGCCTCAACATTTCTAACATTATTCTAAGATGAATCTCATGATCTCGTTCATTCATAAAATATATCAGAATATCAACTACTAACACAAATTTATCCAAATACTCTCGAAAGATCTGGTTCATCAAATCCACAATGAAAGTAGGCACGTTGGTCAATCTAAAGGGCATGACTAATCATTCGTATGAATCATATCTTGTTCAAAATGACATAAATAGAATGCTGTCCTCTGCTACTCTAAATTGATAGAACCCTGTTGCTAAATCCAATTGGGAAAATACTTTGGCTCCACTCAATTGATCAAATAAATTATCCATTCTCAACAAAGAATACCGCTTCTTTACCATCTTTTCATTCAACTTACGATAATCAATACACATCCTTAATGACCCATTTAGGTTCTTCACGAACACCATGGACGCTCCTTATGGAAAACCGCTTGTCCCAATAAAATTATTTCATTCTAGATCCACCAGCTATATCTTTAACTCTTTCATCTCAATAGGTGGCATTCTACTAGGTGGTCTACTTATGGATTCAGCTCTAGGTACAAGATCTATTCGAAACCCAATAGCTTGTCTCGATGGTAGCCCTATTATCAGCTCTAAAACATCTGCAAACTGTCTTACAACATAAACTCGATTCACCTCATTTTCCACTTCCATTGCACCTAATAAAGCACATGTATCGAAACTTGAATTTTCTACTGAGTAAATAATTTGATCATGGCTACTAGGATGTCTCAATGATATCTCTTTATCCTGGCAAAATATCCTAGCGTCATATCTGCTTAACCAATCCATACCCAGAATAATCCCAAAAACCATAAAATCAAAAGCACATGTAAATTATAGGTAAATGCATGACCTAATAGTTCAAAGTCTAAACGGTCACATCTCATCCCAAGAGTTACATAACATTTTACCGGATTCGTAACCCTTAAGGAAGTAATAAGGTATGATGGTTCTAGATTTAACTTATTTATCGAACATTATGAGATAAAAGAAAATGATGCGTTAGTATAAAATAATACATTTTTAGGTATGCCATGAATCAAAAGCATACCTCACATCACAAACCTTCCTTTCTCTTTTGCAGTCGTTCCAGAAGCTGATGGTTCCAAAGCAAAAACTTTCCCTTTATAAGCCTTGCCAGTTTTGGACATTTATTCTTGTATGCCCTATCTGGTTGCATTTGTAACACTTTAAACTTTTCTTTCCCACAACCTTCTTTCCATCACCAGATTGACACTCATTAGAAAAGTTCCCTTTCTTATCACACTTATAGCAGACGGTTTTAGCCTTCCCTTTCTTGGCAGATCCTCCCTTATGAGCACCATTCTTATTAAGGAAATTTCTTTTCTTCCCTTGAAAAGTTTTAGCCTCCATAGGCTTATCGCTTCCAAATATCGAAAGCATTTTGTCATTCCTTAATGCCATCTCCACCACCACATCACATTGATCTCTGAGATGCGGCATAGTTGCCTTGGTAATCTCGAGCTTTAATCCATGAATGACCTTCTCATTCTTTTTTATCACAGTATAAATAGTAGCATATCTATATCTGGACATCTCATCAAACTTGATTACGTAATGTAGTACAGACATCTCTATCTACTCTAATTCCCTGAACTTCCTAAGCAAAGTTGACTTAGCTATCTCAGACAAAAACCTTTCCTCAAATCTCCTTCTAAATTCAGCCCAAGCCAAATTCTTCTTTGGTACTCCAACAGTCACACCGTTCCATAAATACAAAGCAGCTTCTTGCAACTTTCTAGATGCCAACCTGCTCTTCTAGCAAAGAACGTTTCACAATGCAACAACCAATTCTCAACTTTAATGCACTTTTCGTTCCATAAAAGGCTTTCCTCCAAGATTGGAAAAAATCATGGCTCAACTTGGCATAATTGTTGCGAGAAAATACCTCAGGATTAGCACATTTCGCATTGCAATGTTTCCTCTAGCCAAACTAGCAACAGATCTAGCATCATATTCACAAAGAACTGATACATTGTCTGTAACATCCGCTTACTTGGAAGTCCAAAACTAACGGCCAGGGATGCTGCAGTCATCTATAGTTAGTAATCCTTGACGACTATTTACGGTGATATTAGATACATTGATACACAGGAACACAAGAATATGGAAAAAATTTAAACAAAAAAAAATTCCACATTTCATTTCAAAATATTTCAGATTGATTACATAATCCCATATCGCAGACCACGTTTCGATAACAAATAATTATTACAAGATGCGTCGAGAACGATATATGAAGATGCCACATGGTTGATCAGAGTATATTAATAGGCAAGAAAACAAATTTTCCTTTTCAAACAAAACTCACAGCGGAAATAAAAGAACTCTAATAACAAGCTTGCCTCCTGCACGTCCTCATAAGCTTTATTCGTCCAAAAGAATCCCCGAAATCCTTAACTCTCAACCTACTCAAAATCCATTGAGTACCCAAGAGTTTAAGGGGAAAATAAAAACTTTGAGTAAGACATAAAGCCTGGTATGAATAATAATTTACCATCTCAAACCATTTAGGTATCTAGTAAGACCACGCTGCTTAGCAGTACAGGTTTTCCCCTCGCTAGTATCCTAATACATTTATAAAACCATATACTGTGTTGTATCCACAATGGTTAAAACATAGTATTTCAAAAACATTATGATGATATGAAAATAAGTAAATAAAATCTAGATTACCCATCCTCATTCATTCCGACTATCTGTCTCAATTATAGCTACTAGGATTACTATTAACCTGTTAAATGTTTATGGACTATCTGTCCAATATCATAGTTTTCATGGGATCACTAAGAACCTATTGGTAACTCCAATATCTTATCTCTTATCCTAGTTTTTATGGGCCAATTAGGAACATATTGACTGACTGTAAATATCTTAATTTGGATATAGTTTTTATGGGCTAACTACAAACCTACTGGCCCCTGCCAGTATCAAATCAAAGTCTTCATAGGTTGACTATGAATCTTTTAGCCCTGCCAATATCATTAGTTATATATAGTTTTCATGGGCTTACTGCAAACTTATTAGCCCTTGTTAATAGCTTTAGTTAAGATTTTACATTTCTTAAGTTATATTCAATATTGGGTCAACCTAACCGGTTATTCTGCTCTTCCCTAAAGTACTGTTATAGGTTAATTATAATGTGAATAAGTAAGAAGTAATACTATTAAAATCTTTAGTTATGCAATTGTATTTCCTTTATAAAAGTGAGAGTGGGTTATTTGTTTCGAAATTTTTAAAACATCACCTTCGAAACCACTACATGGCCTCCTTCGAAAGCATAAGATTCTTTTCAAAACATAATAAACATACCTTTCGAAGCCCTTATTAAATGTTCACTTTTGAAACCAAAGGTACCTTTCGACCGTATCAAAATACTTTTTAAAACATGGCTTCCACACAAATAAAAGTACTCTGTCGAAAGCATTGGGTTTTCTCTTTAAAAACATCCTTTGGGTCAAATGATTATATACGAAAGCATCTCTTTTGAAACCACTTATAAAATTGTTTTTGGGAAAAATTTGATAGTGTCGAAACCATCTAGTTGAAAGCATAATCCTTTAAATTAAAACTTGGAAGGATAGAGTCGAAACTCTCATCCGACTCCATTGCCTTTGAAACCCTCATCCCCTTTAGAAAGCATTCAGGAAAAAGGCTTATTTTAAGTTAAAATGGAGGTAACCCCTCGACAGCGTAGATGGCTTCAATACAGTCGAAATTTAAATTAGCGGCTTGGTCTCGACTTGATCGAAACCAATCCTTTCAAAAACTCTTATTTGAGGAAAAAGTAACCCTTCGAACGCTTATTTATAATGTCCCTTTCGAAAGCATGGCTTTCGACTATGTTGAAAGCTTTAAGTAAAACAAGGAATAAATTTCAGTTTAGGAAACAAACCTAGGTTTTGACTTTATAGGGTATCGACTCAGTCGAAAGGCCTTCAAAAACTAGGCAGATGCTTATCTTTTAAAAGTGAACCTTGATTTCAACCCTGACGTAAGCATTGCTTTCGACACCCAACCTTCCGCTACTTACCAATTCACTTGTACCAATTTCATTGATACCATGTGCATTGGTTTAGACTCTAATGGTTTCGACTGGGTTGATGCGGAGGTAAATGAGTCGAAAGGTGCCTCCGAATTAGGTGGAATAACCTTTTCTGAAACACTGACTTGTAGCTAAGTATGGAAATTATTTATAACTAACCTGCCTGTTGTAATTCCTTGATTGGTTTCTTTTAAACTTTTCAAATAATTTACAATTATAACCGCCGCATTTAACCAGATCTAAATCAAAGAAATTTTTATGTTTAAGCACTTCCATTAACAAAACCTGTATCTACAAATAAGTCTCTCTCTTGAAATAATTTATTTTCCCTAGTAAATCAATTGGGAAAAATCCCCAAAAATCACAGAAATTCAATTTTATCATGTAAACAAACAAATTAAAATTTCAGATCCAATTTTTTCTTGAAATACTTAAAATAAATTTTAAACCCAATTATATCATATTTTCCTGTAGAAATTCATAATAAATTTTCTATAGCTCAGAAACATCTGAAAATTAAAACCATTTTCAAAAATCATGTTTTACTTACATAAAAAATTTCCATGGCATTATAAAGTCATAAATTCTCGGTTTTACTCTAAAACTGTGCTAATTCATATGCAATTGAATTAAATTAAATCAAACATAATATAGTTCAAGTATACCATCATTCATAGGATCATAAAAACAAATTTGATCATAAATCCAAAAACATATAATCATAGAATCAAATAAATATGGTATAAATATTTACTCACCTTAGATATGATAAGAAATTTGATATTTTTTGTTGATTAATCCTTCCTAGCTTTGATCCTTAGCTTTAGATTATAATCATCCTATTTTCCTCCTTGTTAATCGCAGATTTTAGGGTTTTGCGTTTATTTTGAGTTGAGAAAAAAAATGAACGTGAATGGACAATTACATAAGGTCATAGCCACGTAAAATGAAAAGGTTATTTTACTAATATACCTGTATAATTTAATTAGTTTACTAACCCAATTAATCCCATTTACTTATTCATTAAGCATGACCCTTTATATAATTTATTCAAATCTCAATCCCCTTATCATTGTTATTCTATTTAATTTATCTGATTAAATTTCATGAATAATGTTATCAAAAATTAGGGATGTTACAGGCTCCCCCTTAAAGAATTTCATCCTTGAAATTCAGTAAGGACTAAATACTAAACATAGAAATCATCTATAACAACTCCTAACAGCCGTACTAGTCTAACTGACTAGCAACTATCTATATAAATCTAATATAGACATACCTACAAAGAAGATCAGGATAAGTAGCTCTAATCTTTTCCCCTGTCTCCCAAATACGGTCCTTCTCGTTGTCGCTCCACTGAACTTTCACCAACCTGACTATCTTATTCTTGAATCGTTTCTCATCTCTAGCCACAACCCGAACTGGTTGTCTAACAAAAATCAAATTAGGCTCTACTACTAATTTTTCCAACCCTCGGAGGAATAATAGTCTCTGGATCATGCACATATTTGCGAAGATGAGACACATGATATATATTATGGACACCTGCCAAACTGCTCGGTAACTCTATCTTGCATGCGAGATTTCCAATCCACTCTATGATCTGGAATGGACCTAAAAATCTTGGGGCCAACTTCCTTAACTTTTCAAATCGTATCACACCCTTCATTGGTGATATCGTAATGAAAACGTTTTCTCCAACTGAGAATTCTAAGTCCGTACGCCTCTTATCTGCGTAACTCTTTTCTCTTGACCAAGCTTCCTTCATCCTTCCTTGGATTAACTCAATCTTTTCTGACGCCTCTCTAACCAAATTTAGAACTAAGACTAATTTGTCTCCAACCAACATGGTGGTGATTTGCATGGTCTTCCATATAAAGCCTCAAACGGCATTATTCCTATGCTTGTTTGATAATTGTTATTATAGGAAAACTCGATCAAATGTAGGTGATCTTCTCAAGATCCACCAAAGTCCAATGCACAAGCTCTCAGTATATCCTCAAGTACCTTGTTGAACCTTTCTATCTGCCCATTTGTCTGAGGGTGATACACAATACTCATATTAAGCTTGGTGCCCATCACTTCCTGTAGACTCTTCCAAAATTCACTAGTGAACAAAGCATCTCTGTCACTGACTATACTACTAGGAACTCCATGCAATCTAACTATGTTCTTCAAGAATAACTTAGCTAAAGCAGCTTTCATCCTGGTTGACCTAACTTTAATGAAATGGGCACTCTTGGTCAATATGTCCACTATACCCATATACTTTCATTACCTATATTAGATCTTGGCAACCCATCTATAAAATCCACGGATATCGAATTTCATTTTCGAACTGGAATCACTAAAGGTTAAGCAACTTTTTTGATGTTCAACTTTCACTTGTTGACAGTTTGCTCACTGCTTAACCCATAAGCCAACATCCGTCTTCATGCCTTCCTAATAGAAGCACCTCTTCATGTCCTTACACATCTTGGTCCGTCCAAGATGAATCGTAAACTTGGACCGATGACATTCTCTAAGAACTTCTTTCCTCGAGTCCTCCACATTCGAAACACACAACCATCTCTTATTTTTTCAACCATCCTCTCTAGTAAAGGATAAAATCCTTTAGATCATCGTTCTCAGTTCCAATCAAAAGCCTTCTAATTCTTTCAACAAACACTGGATCCTCTATTTGCTTAGAAGTAATTTTCTCAATCAATCCTGGTTGAACTTCTAAACCAGACAACCTGGTGGAACTCTGACTAGAACCAACAGTCGATCTTAACTGCACATCACAACTGACTAAAGCTTCTAAATCTTTCCATTCTGCCAACATAGCTAACACCACATTCTGATGTCTTCTACTAATAGCATCTACTACTTTGTTACCTTTTCCTGGTGTATGCTCTATACCAAAATCATAAGCATGCAAAAATTCTAACCACCTATGCTGCCTCATATTCAACTCTTTCTGAAAAAATAAATACCGTAAAGACATATGATCGGTATAAAGCTCAAACCTCTCCCCTAGGAGATAATGTCTCCAAATCTTCAATGGGAAGATCACAGTTGCCAACTTCAAATCATGAGTAGGATATCTAACTTCATATGGTCTAACCTACCAAGATGCGTAGGCAATAACTTTACCATTCTACATCAGTACTGCTCCTAATCTAGTTCCACATGCATCAGTATACACCACCGATCCTTGGTTCTGTCTGGAACTACTAACATGGGTGCATTGGTTAACAAATGCTTTAACTTAAGGAATTCTTCCTCGCATTTGTCGGACCAAACAAATCTCACTTCCTTCCTGGTTAGCTACGTTAAGGGTGCTGCTATCCGTGAGAAATCCTTAATGAATCTCCGGTAGTAGCCAGCAAGTCCAAGAAAACTCCCGATCTTGGTCACCATCTCTGGTCTCTTCAAATTATTCATGGCTTCGATCTTATCTAGATCGAAAGACAATCCTTTCTTTAAAACATGTGACCAAGAAATTTTATCTCTTTCTTTCATAAATGACACTTGGTAAACTTTGTCTTTAGCTGATTCTGCCTCATTGTCTCAAGTACCAATCTAAGATGAACTTCATGCTCTCTCTCATCCCTAAAGTATATTAGAATGTCATTTATAAACACGAACAAAAACCTATCCAAATACTCTCGAAAAACTCAGTTTATCAAATCCACAAAGAAAGTAGGTGCATTCATTAATCCAAATGGCATCACCTACCACTCATATGAACCATATCTAGTTAGAAATGATGTTAAAGAAATACTGTCCTCCGCCACTCTTAACTGATGGAAACTTGTCACCAAGTCCAACTGGAAAACCACTCTGGCTCCACTTAACCGATTAAACAGATAATCTATTGTGGGCAAAGGATACTTATTCTTAATTATCCTTTCGTTCAACTTACAATAGTCGATAGACATCCATAAAGACCCATCTGGTTTCTTTATAAACACCGCGGCCGCTCCCCAAGGTGAACTGCTTGGTCTAATAAAACTCATTCCTTCTAGATCCACTAGCTACACTTTCAATTCCTTCATCTTAGTTGGTGTCATCCTGCTAGGTGGTCTACTTACATTCATAGCTCCTGGCATAAGATCTGTTCTAAACTCAATAGCTCTTTTCAAGGGTAGTCCAGTGACTGGCTCAAAGACAGCTGCAATCTCTCTTGCTACCCGAACATAACTTAGCTCCTTTCCTACCTCCATAGCATTAAGTATATCACTAACACTTCGGTCAGTATTCTCTACTGAGAATATCACTCGATTATGACTATCAGGGTGTCTCAATGATATTTCCCTATCCTAGAAAAATATCCTAGCCTCATACCTACCTAACTAATCCATATTCAAAATAATTTTGATATCTATGAAATCAATAACATACAAATTGCAAGTAAACTTATGACCAAACAAGTCAAGTTCTAACTGGTCACATCTTAAACCTAGAGTTGCACACCCTTCTATTGGATTCGCAACCCTTAAGGAAGTAACAAGGTAGGTAGGTTCTAAACATAATCTATCAACCAAACACTAAGATGTAAATGAATGTGATGCAGTAGTATCAAAAGTACTATAACTAGAATACTCTGAATCAAAAGCATACCTTCCAATACAGTCTTTCCTTTATCAGTTGCGGCAGGCCTAGTTGGTCCTATAGCAAAAAAATTCCTTTGTCCTCGCTAACTGGCTCTCGACACTGATACTTGTAATGCCCAACCTGATCATAGTTGAAGCACTTCACATTCTTCTTACTTGTAGCTTTCTTCCCATTTCCTAATCGGCATTCATTAGCAAAGCGACCCTTCTTATCACACTTATATCAAACTCCTCAGCCTTTGACTTCTTAACAGTATTTCCCTTCTGGGCCTTCTTTTTAAAGAACTTCCTCTTCTTCCCCTGAGAACCTTGAGTTTCCACCGACTTCTCTTTAGCTAAATCTGCAAGTAACTCCTCATGGAAAATGACCATCCCCACCATTATATTACAAGGATCATAGACATGTGTCATGAACATTGTAGCAAGCTCGGGCTTCAATCCCCGAATGAACCTCTCATTCCTTTTGATGTCAGTATTTATAATGCATATCCATATCGAGACAGCTCTTCAAACTTAGTAACATACTCAACTATTGACATCTCTCCTTGCGCTAAATCCATAAACTTCCTCGTCATCTCAGACTTGGCAAACTTGGATACAAATTTACACTCAAATCTCATTTTAAGATCAGCCTAATTTAATTGCTCTTTCGAAACTCCGACATCGATACTATTCCACCAATGTATTGCTGACCCCTATAACTGCCTAGAGGCCAATTTTCTCTTTTGCCCATAATTTAGACCCAAGTCAATAAATATATGCTCACAATGCAATAGCTAATTCTGAACCTCTATGGCACTCTCCGTTTTCAAGAATGGCTTCCCACCCAAACTGGTGTAATCTCTACTCGACAAAAAAAATTATTCCCGATTGGAGCCACTGGATTTGCATCTCTTGCATTTCCAGCAACACCAGCAGCAGCTCCTACTTGCATCAAACCAACAAAGAACCGATACATCGCCCCCATATCTACTGGTGGATTTCCAACACTCACATTGGTATCAACATTTTGATTACTATCATTAGCCTATCGATCCAGGATCCTCCTGGTAATGGGTCGAGCATTTCCATTAGTTGTGGTGCTTCCTCCATCTAGATTTCCTCTTAAGTTTCCTGCTTTCGTATCACCTTTCTTGTAAATCCGCATGCGAGCCTTAGTAAGATATAGAAGAATGGTCTAAGAGAGTGGGGGATACGTACTTATAAATATATAACTATATATAGAAAATACAAGTACGTTACTATAGCGTTGACCTAAACCCGAATCTTATTATCTGATTCATTGGATTATGTTTGGAAAATCTTTTAGGTTTACGCTTCTTTTAAAGTTTCATAAACCTATGCACTGATACCAACTTGTAACATCCCTCTACTTGGAGGCCCAAAAGTAATGGCTATAGATATTACAGTCATCCATAGTTATAAACCTTCGGCTACCAAATACGACGATTTTAGATACATTGATATACAAAAACACAAGAATATGGAAAAAAAATTAAACAACGAACAAATTCCACATTCCATTTCAAAATATTCCAAATTGATAACATAATCCTAAATAGCAGATCACGTTCAGATAACATATGATTATTAAAGATACGCTAAGAACGACATATGAAGATGCCCCCTTAGTTGATCAGAGTATATAAATAGGCAAGAATTTTTTTTCCTTTACAAATAAAATACACAGTGGAAGTAAAAGAATTCTAATAACAAGCTTGCCCACTGCATATCCTCGAAAGCTTAATTCATCTATAAGAGCACCTGGAAACCTTAACTGTGACGACCCACCCTTCTCAACCCTCGAAAATCGACACAAACATGCCACTGTATAATATACCGAACGATCGAGTGCCGGAAAAGACAGATTGCTGAGGGGAAAGAAAGAAGGAGGTAGAAGAAGAGAAAACAAAACAACATCAGAATCTCACAATCGCAGCAGAACAATATATAATAGATAAATGACTGATCTTTATACAAAAAGAACTATATCTGTTTTATACAATACATCATCAGAGTATAACACAATCAATAGCAAAATACTAGAAAGTTATATTAACTTGTCCCCACAAACTGAATACACAATTTATACTACACATCAGAATTTACTTCAAGTACATGTGATACGTCTCGCCATCCAGCTCGTCTCTAGAGCTCCACAACATCCTATCTTGTATTTTATAATACTTGGTCTGACCCGAGCATTATAGTAAAATAACACCCGAGTCAGTCTGGAAAACCAACGTGAGAAAACATGCACAATTGAATTATTAAAGTTCCAAACCTTTTTGAAATCAAAGGTATCTCGTAAGACCCCGCTACAAATAAACATGTCAAGTTTTTACCATATGATAACCAAAACATTTCTTATCAAAATCCTCTGATATTATAATAATGTCTAAGTACAAATACTTCTAATCTCGTAAGACCACGCCACAAATAAACATGTCGGGTTTTTACCATATGATAACCAAAACATTTCTTATCAAAATCCTCTGATATTATAATAATGTCTAAGTACAAATACTTATTCAAATAGCCGAAATTGTTATATTCATTAAATTCCAGCAATACTAGGCTATACAACCAAAATCGTGAAGGGCACGTAGGGGGAATGGATTTCCAACTAATGACTAGGCACCGGGGTACCACCTATCACGGTATCTAGTCTAGATCAGCATACCGAGGACCCCTCTCGGTCCTTTGCAACATAAGACCGAAGCTATCCCTTATTGGATAGTCCGAATAAGATCACCCCATAGTTGGGATCAGCAACCGCCCCACACAGCCGAATAAAAGGGACATTTAGGTAGGGATGACCTTACCCTAATTGGGTTCTACCTACTTAGCCTTGTTGCATATCCCCTGATTTTCAGTCATTCCCGGTTGATGAGGCTCGAGGCTAAGCGTTACCTTTTAGAACACATTTACCTAGGATGCTCACCATCCTCCTAATGATGTTCTGATAGCATTCATCCATAAAAATCCGTTCCTGGTCCGAATGGAATCGAAGGCATTACTCGTACTACATCCATTTTGGAACCACCCTCAGGATTAGTAGCGATTAGCCCTTGCACTTCACTACTCCATCTTCGACTCCAAGCTCTTGTCTTCATCACGAAAACATACACTTTGCATCGAAGTGGTTTTCGGATCACAATCCGATCCCGGTCTCTTCAAAACAACATTTGATATTTTCGGTAAACTCAACCCTAGTTCTTTAGGAAATACACAGATGAAAATAAGATCGGAGATCACCTCCTAACCGTTATTGGAAAGATTTCCTTATAAACATCCTAGAAGAACGAACGAGTTTAAACGTACAGTATAGCACCTCGAACGATAACCGTACCATATAATTCTCATACCTCTTCTAGATATTTCCAAAGTTATATTTAGGACCAGATTTGACAGTCGGTTATTTAACTATCAAATAAAAAATCAATTCATCTAATTTTTATTTCCGCAGGAAACATCAAGTCTTATAAAAATTAGATTTTAATAATTTAAATCACTTTTCCCAAAATACATACTTAAAATATTTTAAATAAAACTACTTAAGTTACTTTATTCAAACAATAGTAATGAAATTCTATAATAATTACCAAGTAAAACTTTAGCCAAAACCACTTAAAAATAAAATTACTATTTAAAGTATAATATTTAGTAATTGTCTTTTTAAATCATAATACTAATTAAACCTTTAAAATAATCACTTTTATAATTAACTTAATAAATATTTACTTAAAAACATTAAAATGATTTAATAATAATTTCTCTAAAACATTATTTGAAAACAACTTTAAAACTTCCAACTTATACATAAACATACCCTTTGAAAATATACTTGGCTTTACAGGGAAATACACTTTCCATTTCAATATAGCCCATCTATTCCTTTATTAATCCTGGTCGATTTATCCTAATTTAATTTACATCCCAATCCCGTAAATTTCTTTCAACACTTTAAAAATAAAACAATTTTATTTTTAAAACACATTTCCCATCTCTTTATAAATTCCCACTATGAATTTATACTTTCAAATTTATCCACTGATAAATATTTCACTTTAGTTATAAACCCAGTTATAAATTTCCATTCCTCATTATTCTTTAAATCACAGTTTTCAAAACATGTAACCTATTTCAAACCGATTTCCTGAGTTAAATTCCTTTTAAAATTTACCTCTCGATTTATCCAAAATCAATTCCAAAATCCATTAGCACTAAATTCACCCTTTATTAAGATTTAAAATCTTTATTTAAATCTGAAACATTAATTTCATTCTTTACTCCAAAAGTTCTCTTTTCATTTTCTTTAAGAACCCAATTCATTTTATTTCTATATTTAAAATACCAAAATATATTCATCCAAACCATAGCACCAAATTACTTAGATTTCCAATACAATCTATCACAGGATATAAATAAAACATATCACCATTATGAAAATAATTTCAATATTTTGAGGAATCCAGTTAGATCCCTCCAACCCGTTTTTCTGCATCCACAGATGTTAGCACAATAAATAAAATAACAAATCCCACTTCGAGGGTGATATCGCGGTATAAAGGGTCATTCACTATTATGCGGGGCGCATAGGGTCTCATCTGCTATATAATGCGGGAATATCAATCACTCCAATACACACACACACTACTATATAAAATATCACATCCAGACTGATAATAACAATCACATTCAATCAATCAACCAATAATTTAAATTTTAACCATTTAAAGTTTATTATGGTAATGCAGATGTGAGTGAGATTAACTCACTTTGAGTTTAAAACGCCGAGCGTTCCAATTGTAAATTAAATCGACCGCCTTTGATTTAATCTAAAATTTTCACTCGCTTAAATTTGCCTCGAGATATGCTGCAAAACGTTGAGCTCGTCGCTGCGGTTCTGGCTCTTCTTATTTCGTCAAATTCTGACCACGCATGCATGAGATATAAGATTTTAAATATTGCATGTAAATTTATATAAAACAATTTCTTTTATTTTATTTTTATTTATAATATTACCCTTCAGATCTACCGTTCATATGAAAATGTGAATCTGGGCCGCTATGTTCTTCTTATCTTCAACATACCAGGCAGACAAAATCATCGAACTCAAACATCGCGTTAATACCCCGATCACTGTTCCTCCGTTTCGTGGCGAGATGACGATCAATGACAGCCACCGCCTGCGCCTCCATGCCGCGTGCCTCCACCCCCAATCCCAAGACACTCGGCCTCACTAAGAACTCGAGATTTGAACTAAAACATGGGAACTTTGTGTAACGACCCGGAAATTTCGATCCCGAAAATTCTAGATAGTTAGAGAAAAGAAGAAAAGAGATAGAAGAAGAAGAACAGAAATGAAACACAAAATCTCACATTCGCAGTGGATAAAATATAATATCAATAATAATAGTTATACCAAAGAAAACTATATGTATCAATTTATATCAATATATCAGAGTTACAACAATTTTATACAAACATTGGATAGATACAATTCAAAATGTCTCAGATATATACAATAATACAATACAGCCGAAACACTCCATACGTTCCTATCATCCAGCTTGTCTCTTGAGCTCCAGAATGCCCTTACCTGAAAATCGGTAATACTTGGTCTGACCCGAGCATTACATCAAAGTAACACCCGGGTCAGGCTGGAAACCAACGTGAGTAAACCCATTTAACGTGAAATTTCAGATTCATAATCTTATTTAAAAACCCGAGTAACTCGTACTTTACTACGAGTTCTCAACTTATTATAGTCAATACATTTCACACAACAATTTCTAAGTACCAAACTTAGATTAAATGGTCCAATTTACTTAAATCATTCCATTTCAGCCTATGGATTCCACATATCTCATAGCATCACAAATCACATATCTGAGATATCAATCAATCTACGGCATACAATATTATCAAATCATTCATAAGCCAGATAAATTAGTCATACCATTTCTAATTAATTTAATTAACTACCAATGAATTAAATTAATTACTTATAAATCTTTCTTATTTAACATTAACTAATTATATTCAATTAATTAGTCATCCCTTAATTATTCATCTTGATTAATCATCCTTGATTAATCATTCTTTAATTACATTAACTACTTAACTCTTAATCAATTAATTAATCATCACATTAAATAATCCCTTAATTACTCTTATAAGGTAATTAACAATTATTTATTTATCCTTAATTAATTCTCAAATTAATTGTTCTATACTTGATTAATTATCCTTTCATTAATCACACTGACCCTTGATTAATTTCTTTAATTAATCAAACCTTAAATTACTTACACTAAGTAATTATGACTCTATAAATTTCACTAAGTAATTATACTTAATAGTGATTATCCTCAGTTAATTACTCCTTGACTAATCATATAAATAAATTAACCTTAAGTTAATTACATTATTAATCAATCCTTTAATCATCAATCAATTACCCTTAATTCCTTTCATTAAGTAATTAACCTTAAATTTGTATTTGATTAATCTTAATTAATCCTTACATTAAGTGGTTATTCTTTGATTTACTTCCATTAAACAATTATTCTTTAATTACTTTTATTAAGCAATTATTATTATTATTTAATTACTTTATTTAAGTAATTAACCTTCATTAAATTATGCTTCAAAACCCTTTATCTTTTTATATTACCACTTAATTACTTTATTTAGTTTATTTAGGATAACTTTAAGTTCCTTTGTCAATATAATTCCAAACAAATCTTTATATTTATGGCAAAGGGTTTTTAAAAGTTTTACTTTGAATCACATACTTGTGATAAACGTGGGAAGACAAATTCATAAAAAAAAACTTACACAAGCATTTATTTATAATCAGTTTCTGATAATTTTACAACCCACGTTTCAATTTAGATTTTTGTCAAGCAAAACTTTTGGGCTGAAACCCCAAAACCCAAACTAATCAAATTGAATCCCATAATCTCAATTACAAAAAAAATGGGCCGAAGCCCAAATCAAATAAACATCCCACACGCCTCTCCTTCCTCTTTCCAATCACCAGGCTAACCGAAGACCATCAAAAATTAGGAGCGCCACTCCCCTTCGAACGATAACAACACAGCATGAAACGATCAATCGAAAATCCCGAAGCCAAAACCAACCCCAAACGCACGCATACGCAACTCGACCTCAACTCCGGAACCGAACCCAAATTACTACACACGATTCGAATCCAATCTGACGCTCTTCGTGCACGCTGTGCACATGCACAGCCTCACCTTCGACCATCTCTCCGATGCGACACTCAAACCCAGTCACTTATCACATTCCGACCCAAGTTCGCCACAACGACGATGCAAATTTGACCGCTGATCAAAAAACGATCTCCTACCTATTCAAAACTGTAACCAGAAAACCAAACCTCCTCCAAATCGACCCATCCAACCTCCGGCCGACCATTACTGCATTCGCTACCCACCTCCAGTGGAAGCACACACATGCAGCTACCTCTTCGCCAAAAACCACGGGATCCGGTCGCACCATCCCATAAAACGAACATCGCGTTCGTCGGCCTTACCTTGCCACCCTTAAACCCTAAACTCGATCGCTTCCCACTATCCGGGCATTAATCGAAAATTCTGCCACGGTCAAACCCCTACCTAGGACCACTTGCCCCTTCCTGAGCTGACCTGTGACAACCTGGAATTTTCGATCCCGAAAACTCCAGATAGTTATGAAAAAGAAGAAAAATATATAAGAAAAAGAAGAAAACAGAAACACCAAAACACAGATTCTCACATTCGCAGCGGATCAAAATATAATATTAAATAAATAGCAGTTGTACAAAGGAAAACTGTACTGGTCAAATTACACTTTAATGTATCAGAATTACAATATTTACACAACACTGAGCAGTTTAATTCAACATGCCCAGATAAGCTACAATAAAACACAGCGGAATACTCTACATACGTTCCTGCCATCCAGCTCGTCTCTTGAGCTCCAGAACGTCCTTACCTGAAAATCTGTAATACTCGGTCTGACCCAAGCATTACATCAAAGTAACACCCGGGTCGGGCTGGAAACCAGCGTGAGTAAACCCATTTAACATGAAATTTCAAATTCATAATCTTATTTAAAAAAACCCGGGTAACTTGCACTTTACTACGAGTTCTCAACTTATTATAGTAAATACTTTTCACAGAACAATTTCTAAGTACCAAACATAGATTAAATGTTCCAATTTACTTAAATCATTCCATTCAGCCTATTGATTTCACAAATCAATCTATGAAGAATCAAAGTGGTTTCGGGTATGTACTGGTACCCGACCCTGGTCTCTTCAAATCTAATGTCATCTTAACTCAAGCATTCAGGTGAAAAAAATTCAAACTATTTAAATATGATTTCCCTTTACACAGTAATACATCTGGATAGATGACCACATTATCACAGTTCACCCCAATCATATCACAAAACATTTCATATCACACAGTTTCACAATCACACACCAGGGACAACAAATAATCCAAGGCATTCAAATATCGTTCAATCATTCATAAGCAACATAAATTAGTCATACCATTTATTTCTATCAATGAATTAAATTAATTACTTTATAAATCTTGCGTATTAAAAATTACTCAATTATTTGATCGTCCCTTAATTATTCATCTTGATTAATCATCCTCGATTAATCATTCTTTAATTACACTAAGTAATTTCTCTTTAATTAATTACACAAATTGATTATTCTCAAACCCATCACATTAATTAACCTTTAATTGCCATCTTGTTTATTACCTAAATTAATTATCCGATAATTACTTACATTGATTAATTATCCTCTAATTAATTTACACTCATAAATTAACTCATTCTTAAATAATTTCCTTAATTAATCAATCCTTTTATTAATTACACTAAGTAATTATTCCTTAATTACTTCCACAAAGTAATTAACCTTCTTATTAAATACACAAAGTAATTAAACCCAAATTACTTCCATTAGTTAACTATTCTTCAGTAATTATCCATTAATTACTTACACTAAGTAATTATGCTTTATAGATTACATTAGGTAATAATACTTTAATTACCTTATTAATAAGACCTTGATTAGGATAAACATTTATCTTAACTAATTAACTTCTTACTTAATTATTACTTAATTTAAATTAAATGTTTGGAATACAAAATCACTTTAACTCTCATTTATTTTGATTACTCCGAATTTATTACACTTATCCTAACCACTAGATTAATTACATCATTAATTTCATTTGAAACTCTTAGAGAGTTTTAAGAAAAAAAAAATACACTGATGTAATTATTCCAAGTCGAAACAATTTAAACTCAACAAAACGAATTATAATTATATTTTGAAATGCGTTTGAAAATTTGACAAATATTTATACTTTGGGAACTTGTTACTAACTAAATTTGAAACTTGTATCAAATTTTAAACCAGCTAAAATATTTATTTAAACTTGCAAGCATAGGAACTGATCGAAACAATCCCCGAGCCCAAAACCCAGAAACCCCGATCGACACTAGAGCCCAACATGAAAACTTCCCGAGTCTAATCCTTCTTCTCCTTCCAATTCGCACAGCAACATCCAACGAAAAACACCCACCAATATGTCAGTGCACCGTGCATGTGTACATGGCGTCGGAGCAACGCCGACCAACCTCGATGTCATCCCTAAGTCACCGCCGACCTTCCTGACCCTCCAAGCTGACCAGAACCCCAACCGATCACCTAAATTGAAAAATGAGATCACAAAGCGCCATCAACAACAAAGCCCAGACACAAAACCCCTCGTCACGCCCAGCTCCGATCACCGGATGTCACGTGCTCGCATCGATAGAAGTGCTAGACCACCCTATTGCTTTCTCTCCATGACTGATCATGACCGAATTAACGATGACTCTGCGATTTCCTCGAGAACAACCACCTCTCGAACCCAGGTCTAAACCCTAATTTAGACTCGCCGCGCCACCTCGACATTCTAGAAATTCGTAATTATTTTTCGCACGCTCCGTGACCCACTCGCTCCCTCCGACGTGAATCTCGACTCCACCTTACCTCATGTTCGCTTGAAATCGAATAAAGTTCAAATTTCGATCAACTTGGAAATTCACGTCATCTCCAAATTTAAAAATCAAGATATATATATATATATATATATATATATATCAAAAATCCTCATTTCAGATAAGAAATCAGATTGTATATCTGAATACATGATTTCTTTAAACGAGATTTCGATATAGTCATGCTTTTACTGTATTTCTTCATTTAATAAAAAACTATCATTAAATCTTGCCTGAAATTATTTTTAAATCAACCCTTGTTATTACAATCTAGTTTGATTTATACATCTAGACCTAACAAGAATCGGTAACAGATATGTTGAATTTTTAATCTAGTTTGAACCCTATAAAACCTGAAACCAGAGCTCTGCATAAATATAAATATATACATACACACACACACAAAACCAATACATATTTATACACATGCATGTATTCAAATTCCATTTACTAGAACATTATCACAATAAATATTCATAAAACATCAAGATAAACCTGATCTGAGTTTTAATAGAGAAATTTACTCACCTATTATAAGATGAAGAACAGAGACTTAAAACTGAGATGCTCTGATTTTTTTTTTATTTAAAAAACTGGAATCACTGATCTTTGAAAACTCGATTGTGTTGCTTAGTTGAGTTGATCCAAGCTTTGTTTTGGTTCCAGGTTTTATGTTGCTTTGATCTTGTTGAAATGGTTTGATCTTCTCTGTTTACAGGTTTGAGTTCTTCTCGGGTTCTTCTTTCCAGATTTGAGTTTAAAGACGAGTAAAAGGTTTAAATTTTGAACTGAAAAAATAGCCAGTTTTCTCTTTCTTTTATTTATAATTAAATTGTAAAAGAAATTTTAAGTTTGCCACTTGTTAATTGTTAGCCTACACACGTTTATTTAAGCAAACACTTGTAATTGCATGGATTTAGTTTACTACACTTGTTAGAAATATAAATATTTTGTGCTTAAATCTTTAACTCATTTATTTATTACTCATGTTTTTTTTTAAATATTTTCAAATGTTTTGAAGATAAATTATTAATACTCCCTATGTTAATATATTTATGTATTATATGTTCTTAGATTATACTTGTTTTTATTTATTTATGTTTTTATATAATTTTTAAATTATATCTTTCTAATTTTAAAGAAAATGTTTTACAACGAATATACATTAAGTAAATTACCTATATATATTATTTTAAAATCCAAATTATTTTACTGAGGTATTCATTTAAATTTTAAATTCAAATTTCAAATTCAGACCAAATTCAAATTTTAAATCAACTCAAAAATATATATTAAACAAACACAAATTCAATATATAAATTTTAAGTAATTATATAAGGAGATTACCAATATTTATCCAGATATTAAAATCCCATTTTAATTATATTTTCAAATTCATTTACACATCCAGATATCCTAATTACCAAAATTTATCTGTTCAACTGAATAAAACCAGTAAATTATCCAATTGTCAGATGCCAAAAATCCGGGTTATCACATTTCTCTCCCCTTAGAATCTTCTCATCCTCGAAAAGGAACGAAGCCATAATTTATTAAAAATATTTTTAAAAAATATATATTATAGAATAGTTTTATAAAGATACTTTTATAACTTGATGTTTTATCAAGTTCATCCTTGTTCTCACAGAAATTCGATCATACGTTGATCAGGCGTAGAACTGAAAATCTATAAGTACTTGGTAAACCCATTTTCAACACCCAGTGAAAATATTTGGAAAATAATTTATTTGAAAATATAGAAATCATTTTTGAAAATAGAGAGAATATCTTTTGGTAAGAATGCTCAGGAGATCATCACTCCCATCCATGGTCGTAGTTACATCCTGGGTTACGTTGCCATCATAGCAAAAGTCCATGTAACTGTAGGCACTCCGCGCCCCTCGATTACGCCATGGAATCCACAACAGATCGCAGTTACATTCTAGGGTTACGTTGCCATCACAGCAAAAGTCCATGTAACTGTTGGATCTCAGAAGCACACACGATTTTCGCTGTCAAAATGAAACTTCTCCACTCCTACATAGGTCGCAGTCTACCGATATAAAATCAAACGCAGACTGTTGGCTCTCAGCGGCACACATGACTTTTGCTGTGTTACCATAGGTCGCAGTCTACCGATATAAAATAAAACGCAGACTGTTGGCTCTCAGCGGCACACACGACTTTCGCTATGGTACACATTACTCATAATCCCCAGGAACTAGTTTTGTCCGGACTCCTCACAAGATCAACTTTAGAACCCCCCCTGGGGCTCAAGGCAGCACCACCCGGTGGCACTCCTGAGAAGTTCATTTCAAGGAAGCGCCTTTTTCCCCAAAGCCATTATCAAAACACTTTATACTATACACAAATAGTATCTTTCAAATCATACACCTAGTATGATCTCATACAAAGCTCCTTTACACAAAATAGATTATCGCAAAATCGATTATTCTCAACTAGGCTTTCCAAATTCCAATATTGATTTTACCCAAAAATCAAAAGCCTTTCCAAATCCAAAGATTCCCAAAACCTTTTCTAAAATCCTCATAAGATCCTTTATATATATATAGATATATATAATTTTTAAAACTTTGGATCATCTCAAACCTGTATAAAACTCCTTTTATACTTCAATTATTTCCAAAAATCCATTTTCTTATGGCAATAGATTCAACAAGGGGAGATTTATCTTACATAACAAATACACACACACACACACATATAAGTTTGTTTATCAAATATTCAAATTTGATTACTCTATAAAGTCACTAACCAAATTACTTACTTCCATAAAGTAAATTTTTACCACGGAATTCTCAAATTTCCACTTTACTTCATCATATATTTCACTTCAAAAACCATTTCACATTTCTAATCCACAAATTCCCAGTATCAATTTTATTCAAATCCGTACGATGTACACATATCATCCGTACGCTATACTAATCTGATCGCTCTCTCTATCACACAATTTCATTTCCGAACTAGTATCGTCCACCCGACTTCCTAATGCGAACACAGATCTGGTTTCTTGATTAGAAACCGTCATTCTCCTTGCATAGCCATAACTATGATAGAGAATATCCAGAACCAATCAACAATCCATATCCAGGTTCACCGTCGAAAATCGAGTAAAAAATCCCACTCGGATCGATATAACTATCTAGAAATTCTATGCTCGAATCTGGATCAAATCACTATGCGAATAGAATAATATATGTACATCCTACGTAATTATCTTCATTGATTATCAACTAAATCAATTTCTCTTTCTATTCACATTTCCTTTAATTTCTACCCACTTATTCACAGTTTATTCAATCACATTTGGATTATCACCTCAATTGGGTATTTAATCATAAGCAGTTCGAACTCTGTCTAGTTTAAATTTAGAAAATAGCTTGAAAAGTATAAAATAGATAAGCAATTGAAAAATAATTATTAGTTTGTAAAATAGCTGCAAAATAGTTAAGTAATGGTAAAATAGTTGGAAAATAGTCAAATAGTTATAGAAATTTTAAATAATTGCAAAATAGCTATAAAATAGTAATTAGTTATAATAGTAGTTAAAAACAGTAATTATCTTATAAAACAGTTGAAAATTGTTAAATAGTTCCAAAAATAATTGTAAAACAAGTATAAGATAGTTTTAGGTTTAAAAAGAAAAGTTGTATAGTAAATAGTTTAGAAAAATAGATTTGTACTAAAACAATTTATTTTGAAAATAGTTCAAAGTCAAACTGTTCAATTCCCAACCCCCATTTCCAATCAATTCAATTTAAGTTTCCACTTCCATTTAAATTGACTTAGTTCCAATTTAAATAACTTCAATTTCCATTGAAATTGATTTAACCTCAATTCAAGTTGAATTAACCTCAGTTTCTTTCCAACTTTATTCAACTTTGATCTCAAATTCTACTAATTCAAATAAATTTCAATTGAACTAGTTCCAATTTCAATTCATTTCAACTCCAGTTTTAATTAATCCCAATTCCAAACTCCATTTCCAAATCAAATTGAATTATTCTTGATTTCCTCCCAAATTCAATTCAAATTCCAACTGAATTTAAAACTATTCAACTTTAATTTCAATTCCAAATTATTCAAATCAATTTGGACTAATTCCAAATTGAACCCACCTCAAATTCAAATCATTTCAAATCAATCCAATTCAAATTTCCCATTTGAATTTTTAAACTTAAACATCTATAATCACAAATCCAATTAATTTAAATCAAATTCAATTTGAACTAATTCAATTCAAATTTCAAATTTAAACCATCTCGAATTATATATATTCGAGTTAAATCTTTAAGTGTTGATTTAATCCTTTAAATCAAATCAACTTATATCTTTAAACCATTTAATTTTGAATCCAAATTCCATTTTTTAAACCTATTTCAATGTTCAAATAATTATTCAAATCCTTTTTAAACTACTAAATCTTTGAAATTCGATTTATCATCAAATTTAAATTTTGAAACCAAACCTTTGAATTTTTATCTTAAACATTCAAATCTTAAGTCCAAAATGATTACTTTTTATTTTAATAATGGATATATTCCCATACCCAATTTCTTTATTCATTTAACCAAATCCAATTTCAGCTTAAAGATTATTAATAACAACAGGATGGTATCATTCCAATTATTTTAAAACATCCATCCATTTCAATTTCCAGATCTCAAACCCATTTTGAGATCACACAAACTCCCAATTTAGATCAACCATTTAACTTTCCAAGTTAAATTTCAATTTCATTTGGAAATTTCCAATTCAGGTTGTTCATTCAAACTTATTTAACTTTCTCCAAGTTAAATTCAATTTAATCCCATTAACCTTACCCAAATTTGAACTTTCCATTTCAAATCTCAAAATTCTTTCCCATTTAAGTTTTTTTTTTAAAACTTACTTCACTTTGGGTTTCACATCACATTCTAACGGAAATTCAAACTCAACCTTAGAGTTTATTTCCTTTACACACCTGGTTACCTTTAAATTTTAAACTACCTTTGGTTTTAAATTCAAACAAATTCCTTTAAAATTCCAAACAACCCTTGTTTGAAATAGGACCCTTTCATTCAAATATATTAAATAACATCTCTTATTTTAAAATAGGATCATATTCAAAATAATTTTGAATAACATTATTTCCTTTAACATTTTGAAACCAATTCAAATGTTTAAATTTAGAATTCAGAACTTCACAATTTGAACCCCACTTTATTTTACATCCTTTCAAATTTACAAGTTACTCTTTTTAAATGGCTACTTCCTTAAAACATTTTATTGTTTATTGAAAAACAATCATCTTATTATTAAACACAATAACCATTTATGATAATAACCAAGATTATCATATCTAAAACCATCCGTTGTCATCTTATTCTAAAATACTTCTCCAATTCAAGATTTCAATTTTAGTTTGAATCCATTTCAAATTTATCTTTATTTAATTTCAGTTTGGTTGTATTATATTACTTCGTAATTTAATTCTAATAATTCAACAGGCAATTTCCTTAATATTTATTAGAGTGAAATATTGCTTTATATATCAAAATATAATCTTATATAAAATCATTTAAAATCTTTATATAAGAAAATAACAAGTACACTGTCTCATATATATATATATATATACACACGCTCAACTCATTCTAGGTTACTATTGACCCTATGCTTAATGAGTACACTCATAAGAGCCAAGGTTCTCACTTAACCTAAGGCTCTGATACCAACTGTGACAACCCAGAATTTTCGATCCCGAAAACCCCAGATAGTTATGAAAAAGAAGAAATAGATAGAAGAAAAAGAAGAAAACAGAAACACCAAAACACAGATTCTCACATTCGCAGCGGATCAAAATATAATATTAAATAAATAGCAGTTATACAAAGGAAAACTGTACTGGTCAAATTGCATTTTAATATATCAGAGTTACAATATTTACACAATACTGAGCAGTTTAATTCAACATGCCCATATAAGCTACAATAAAACACAGCGGAATACTCTACATAC
This sequence comes from Allium cepa, assembly GCA_030765085.1. Taxonomy (NCBI): domain Eukaryota; kingdom Viridiplantae; phylum Streptophyta; class Magnoliopsida; order Asparagales; family Amaryllidaceae; genus Allium; species Allium cepa. The sequence continues at coordinate 533,077,538 of CM060928.1, read as the reverse complement.
GTTCCTGCTATCCAGCTCGTCTCCTGAGCTCCAGAACGTCCTTACCTGAAAATCTGTAGTACTCGGTCTGACCCAAGCATTACATCAAAGTAACACCCGGGTCAGGCTAGAAACCAACGTGAGTAAACCCATTTAACATGAAATTTCAAATTCATAATCTTATTTTAAAAAAACCTGGGTAACTCGTACTTTACCATGAGTTCTCAACTTATTATAGTAAATACTTTTCACACAACAATTTCTAAGTACCAAACATAGATTAAATGTTCCAATTTACTTAAATCATTCCATTTCAGCCTATTGATTTCACAAATCAATCCGTGAAGAATCGAAGTGGTTTCGGGTATGTACTGGTACCCGACCCTGGTCTCTTCGAATCTAATGTCATCCTAACTCAAGCATTCGGGTGTAAACAATTCAAACTATTTAAATAGGATGTCACTTTACACAGTAATACATCTCGATAGTTGACCACATTATCACAGTTCACCCCAATCATATCACAAAACATTTCATATCACATAGTTTCACAATCACACACCAGGGACAACAAATAATCCAAGGCATTCAAATATCGTTCAATCATTCATAAGCAACATAAATTAGTCATACCATTAATTTCTACCAATGAATTAAATTAATTACTTTATAAATCTTGCTTATTAAAAATTACTCAATTATTTGATCATCGCTTAATTATTCATCTTGATTAATCATCCTTGATTAATCATTCTTTAATTACACTAAGTAATTTCTCTTTAATTAATTACACAAATTGATTATTCTCAAACCCATCACATTAATTAACCTTTAATTGCCATCTTGATTTATTACCTAAATTAATTATCCGATAATTACTTACATTGATTGATTATCCTCTAATTAATTTACACTCATTAATTAACTCATTCTTAAGTAATTTCCTTAATTAATCAATCCTTTTATTAATTACACTAAGTAATTATTCCTTAATTACTTCCACAAAGTAATTAACCTTCTTATTAAATACACAAAGCAATTAAACCCAAATTACTTCCATTAGTTAACTATTCTTCAGTAATTATCCATTAATTACTTACACTAAGTAATTATGCTTTATAGATTACATTAAGTAATAATACTTTAATTACCTTATTAATAAGACCTTGATTAGGATAAACATTTATCTTAACTAATCAACTTCTTACTTAATTATTACTTAATTCAAATTAAATGTTTGGAATACAAAATCACTTTAGTTCTCATTTATTTTGATTACTCCGAATTTATTACACTTATCCTAACCACTAGGTTAATTACGTCATTAATTTCAATTGAAACTCTTAGAGATTTTTAAGAAAAAGAAAAATAAATAAATATACCGATGTAATTGTTCCAAGTCAAAACAATTTAAACTCAACACAAAAGAATTATAATTATATTTTGAAATGCATTTGAAAATTTGACAAATATTTATACTTTGGGAACTTGTTACTAACTAAATTTGAAAATTGTATCAAATTTTAAACTAGCTAAAATATTTATTAAAACTTGCACGATTGGGAACTGATCGAAACAATCCCCGATCCCAAAAGCCAGAAACCCCGATCGACACTCGAGCCCAACATGAAAACTTCCCGAGTCTAATCCTTCTTCTCCTTCCAATTCCCACAGCAACATCCAACGAAAAAAAAACCCACCGATATGTCAGTGTACCGTGCATGTGTACATGGCGTCGGAGCAACGCCGACCAACCTCGATGTCATCCCTAAGTCACCGCCGACCTTCCTGGTCCTCCAAGCTGCCTAGAACCCCAACCGATCACCTAAATTGAAAAATGAGATCACAGAGTGCCATCAACAACAAAGCCCAGACACAAAACCCCTCGTCACGCCCAGCTTCGATCACCGGATGTCACGTGCTCGCATGGATAGAAGTGCCAGACCACCCTCTTGCTTTCTCTCCATGACCGATCACGACCGAATAATGATGACTCTGCGATTGCCTCGAGAACAACCACCTCTCGAACCTAGGTCTAAACCCTAATTTAGACTCGCCGCGCCACCTCGACATTCTAGAAATTTGCCAATTATTTTTCCCACACTCCGTGACCCACTAGCTCCCTTCGACGTGAATCTCGACTCCACCTTACCTCGTGTTCGCTTGAAATCGAATAAAGTTCAAATTCCGATCAACTTGGAAATTCACGTCATCTCCAAATTTAAAAATCAAGATATGTATATCAAAAATCCTCATTTCAGATAAGAAATCAGATTGTATATCTAAATACATGATTTCTTTAAAACGAGACTTTGATATAGTCATGCTTTTACTGTATTTCTTCATTTAATAAAAAAACTATCATTAAATCTTGCCTAAAATTATTTTTAAATCAAATCCCTTGTCATTACAATCTAGTTTGACTTATACATCTAGACCTAACAAGAATCGGTAAGAGATATGTTGAATTTTTAATCTAGTTTGAACCCTGTAAAACCTGAAACCAAAGCTCTGGATAAATATAAATATATACATACACACACATAACACCAATACATATTTATACACATGCATGTATTCAAATCCCATTTACTAGAACATTATCACAATAAATATTCATAAAACATCAAGATAAACCTGACCTGAGTTTTAATAGAGAAATTTACTCACCTGTTATAAGTTGAAGAATAGAGACTTAAAACTGAGATGCTCTGATTTTTTTTAAAAAAAAAACTGGAATCGCTGATCTTTGAAAACTTGATTGTGTTGCTTAGTTGAAATGGTTCTTTGATCTTGTTGAAACTGGAATCACTGATTTTATGTTCTTTGATCTTATTGAAATGGTTTGATCTTCTCTGTTTACAGGCTTCAGTTCTTCTCGGGTTCTTCTTTCCAGATTTGAGTGAAGATGAGTAAAAGGTTTAAACTTTGAACTGAAAAAAATATATCCAGATTTCACTTTCTTTTATTTATAATTAAATTATAAAAGAAATTTTAAGTTTGCTACTTGTTAATTGTTAGCCTACACCTGTTTATTTAAGCAAACACTTGTAATTGCATGGATTTAGTTTACTACACTAGTTAGAAATATAAATATTTTATGCTTAAATATTTAACTCATTTATTTATTACTCATGTTTTTTTTAAATATTTTCAAATGTTTTGAAGATAAATTATTAATACTCCCTATGTTAATATATTTATGTATTATATGTTCTTAGATTATACTTGTTTTTATTTATTTATATTTTTATATAATTTTTAAATTATATCTTTCTAATTTTAAAGAAAATGTTTTACAGCGAATATACATTAAGTAAATTACCTATATATATTATTTTAAAATCCAAATTATTTTACTGAGGTATTCATTTAAATTTTAAATTCAAATTTCAAATTCAGACCAAATTCAAATTTTAAATCAACTCAAAAATATATATTAAACAAACACAAATTCAATATATAAATTTTAAGTAATTATATAAGGAGATTACCAATATTTATCCAGATATTAAAATCCCATTTTAATTATATTTTCAAATTCATTTACACATCCAGATATCCTAATTACCAAAATTTATCTATTCAACTGAATAAAACCAGTAAATTATCCAATTGTCAGATGCCAAAAATTCGGGTTATCACATGACCGCTCTACCCCTCGACGACGAAGTCGCCTGAAATTCATTTTTGAACTGAAATTGTTCAACTTTCAATTTCCCAAACCAAGTTCACTAAAAATTTTAATTCCTTCACTAAAATTCAAATTTTCATTCAACAATCCCAGCTGCATGTTTGAAATTTGAAATTAAAAATATTTAATTTCCACAAAAATTTGATTGCTTATTGTAAATTTGAACCCTATCGAACTGCGCAGCATAAATTTTCACAAATCTATTTTTAACAAAAGGTATACTAGAAAATAAACAGATTTCTAGTTTACATCATCATATAAAATGATTTAGGTGAAGAGATATTGATTTTTGAATGCCAAACAACATAATCACTTACAGAAAACAGGGTTCCTGTTTTTAAAAATTCAGTTTCTCACCCAAATATTCATGTAAACTATATATATTATATCACTGTTGCATGCATCAAGGTCTATACATTCATTTATCAGCAGTTTTGAAAATTGTTAAAACAAAGGTTTACTCACCTGGCTAAAAATAGAGAATAGTTAACTCCTCTTCTACATGCTGATTTGGAATTGAAGGCTCAAACTTGAATTTGAAAATGAAGTTGCTTGATTTTAAACTTTTGCTTTGAGTACTTGATATACTTAGATCTGAGATTTGCTTTGAAACATGTCTTTGTCTTAAGCTTGGTTTTGAGACTTTGAATTCCGCCTCTTTATTTTCTTCTGGTTTGAAGTTGTTTAGCAAGTTTTGTATTTGGTTCCAGATTTTTATTCGATGATTTCAGTTTTGAAGAAAAATTACAGGCTTTGAAAATGAGCAGATAGGAAAAGAGATGGGAAAGAGGAGTAAGGAGTTTATATAGTGTTAATTAGAATTTACTCAAAGTTAAAGAAAATAAACACAAATTTGTGACACTTGTTAAAGTTTATCAACATTTGTCAATACCATTTTTAACTCCTTACACATGTATATAAAAAATTTAAGAAGCTAATACTTGTCAATGTTTATTTTATTTGTTTTAAAATGATTTAGAAACCTTTATAATTAATTTGCTACATAGTTAGTACATTTATTAATTTACAAATGCTTTTCTTAATTTGTGTACATAAAACTTTTTAAAAGAAATAAAATAAAAATCCATTAGATTCTAAAGAAAATCACAACAATATATTAATTCATTATTAAATGTTAATGTAAAACTATTGAATTTATTTAATATTAAATAAACACTTCCTAAATTTATATAAATAAATTTTCTTTTAAAGAAGATATTATAAAACAAATCTTATTTTAAATAAAAACCTTGTTCATATATTTTATATCCAAAATATTTTTTATCTTTAACAATTTAAATTTTAAATTCAAATGTAAATTCAATTTAACATCCAACTTAAAAATCAATCCAAATAAATATATATTAATTTGAACAAACATATTATTAAATTTGGAAATATTAAATTCTAATTTTAAAGTCATACACTTAAACAATTCTTATTAAATTGAAAATGATTAGTCTATTTAAAATTAAATTTATAAAATAACAGAAACTAAATAATTATTCTACTTAAAATGAATCTATAATTCAATATTTCTATTAATTAACCCAATTATTAGTAATTACAGATGACTAGAAATTCGAGATATCACATTCCTCTCCCCTTAGAATCTTTTCATCCTCGTAAAGGAACGAAGCCAGAATTTATTAAAATACTTAATATTAATTAAATCACCTTTGATCATTTTTTTAAAATACTTTAAAATCTATATAATTTTGCCAAAATAGTTTTATAAAAATACATTTATAACTCAATGTTTCAACAAATCCGTCCTCGTTCTTATAGAAATTCGGTCATACGTTGATCAGGTGTAAGACTGAAAATCTATAAGTACTTGGTAAACCCGTTTTCAACACCCAGTGAAAATACTTGAAAAATAATTTGTTGAAAATATAGAAAACATTTTTTAAAATAGAGGAAATATCTTTGGTGAGAATGCTCTGGAAATCATCACCCACATCCATGGTCGCAGTTACATCCTGGGTTACGTTGCCATCGCAGCAAAAGTCCATGTAACTGTAGGCACTCCGCGCCCCCCGATTACGCCATGGAACCCACAACAGATCGCAGTTACATTCTAGGGTTACGTTGGCATCACAGCAAAAGTCCATGTAACTGTAGGCATCAGCGCCCCCGATTTTCGCTACCAAAAATGAAACTTCTCCTCTCCCACATAGGTCGCATTCTACCGATATAAAATCAAACGTAAACTGTTGGCTCTCAGCGGCACACACGACTTTCGCTGTGTTACCATAGGTCGCAGTCTACGGATATAAAATCAAACATAGACTGTTGGCTCTCAACGGCGCACACGACTTCCGCTATGGTCTGCAATAGATCGCAGTGACATCGAGTTACACTGTCGTCACAACATAACTCAAATGCCTCTGTAGGCATCAACGCCCTCGACTTTCGCTACACATTACATAAAACCCTCAAGAACTAGTTTTGTCCGGACTCCTCACAGGATCAATTTTAGAACCCCCCTTAGGGTTCAAGGCAGTACCAACCTATGGTACTCCTGAGAAATTCATCTCAAGGGAGCGCCTTTTTCTCCAGAGCCATTTTCAAAACACTTTATACTATACACATATAGTATCTTCTGAATCATACACCTAGTATGATTCTCATATAAATCTCCTTTCTCAAAATCGATTATCCCAAAATCAATAATTCTCAAATTAGGCTTTCCAAATTCCAATATTGATTTTACCCAAAAATCAAAAGCCTTTCCAAATCCAAAGGTTCCCAAAACCTTTTTCCAAAATCCTCATAAGATCCTTTATATATATATATATATATATATATATATATGATGATTTTTTTGATTATTTAAAAAAAAAACTTTGGATCATTTCAAACTTGTATTAAACTCCTTTTATACTTCTAACACCTTCAAAATCCTTTTCTTCCGGCAATAGATTCAACAAGGGGAGATTTATCTTATATAACAAAGATATATAACTTTGTTTATTCAAAATCAAATATTCAAATTTGATTACTCTTTTTTTTTATAAAGTTGTTTCCATCTTACTTATCATCATAAAAATATCCAACGTTCACTTTTATCCATTGTATATTTCATAAAATATACTTTCATTTCAAAAGAAATCATTTCACATTTCTTATTCACAAATTTTCAATATCAATTTCATTCAAATCCGTACGTTGTACACTTATCATTCGTACGCTATACCAATCTGGTCGCTCACTCGATCACACAATTACACTTTCGAACTAGTATCGTCCACCCGACTTCCTAGTGCGGACTCAGATCTGGCTTCTTGATCTGAAACCGTCATTCTCCTTGCATAGCCATAACTATGATAGAGAATATCCATAACAAATCAATAATCCATATCCAGGTTCGCCGTCGAAAATCGAGTGAAAAATCCCAACTCGGATCGATATAACTATCTCGAAATTCTGTGCTCGAATCTGGATCAAATCACTATGCGAATAGAATAATATACATATATCCTACGTATTTATCTTCATTAATTATCAACAAAATCAATTTCTCTTTCTATTCACATTTCCTTTAATTTCTATCCACATAATCATAATTGTTTCAATTCCATTGGATTATCACTTTAATCCTTATCCCAAATGGATATTCAATCATAAATAGTTTGAACTCTGTCTAGCTTAAATTCAAAAAATAGCTTGAAAAGTTTAAAATAGATAAGTTGTTGAAAAATAATTATTAGTTTGTAACATAGCTATAAAATAATTAAGTAATTGTAAAATAGTTGGAAAACAGTCATATAGTTATAGAAATAATTGCAAAATAGTTGTAAAATAGAAATTAGTTATAAAGTAGTTGAAAAACAGTAATTAGTTTATAAAATTGTTGAAAATTTCCAAAATAGTTCCAAAAATATTTGTAAAACAAGTATAAGATAGTTTTAGGTTTAAAAAGAAAAGTTATATAGTAAATAGTTTGAAAAGAATAAACTTATATTAAAACAATTTATTTTTGAAAATAGTCCCGAGTCAAACTGTTCAATTCCCAATCACCAATCCCATCAATTCAATTTAAATTTCCACTTCCGTTTAAATTGACTCAATTCCAATTTAAATAACTTCAATTTCCATTGAAATTGATTTAACCCCAATTCAAGTTGAAATAATCCTCAATTTCTTTCCAAATCCAAATCAAATTCCATTTGATTTTAAACCTATTCAATTTTAATTATAATTCCAAATTATTCAAATAAATTTGGACTAATTTCAAATTTAACCAGCTTTAATTTCTAATCATCTCAATTCTAGTTTAAATTAAACCCAATTTCCCTTTTGAATTTGAACTCATTAAACTTCAATTTCTTTTCAAATTATCCAATTCAAATTTCCATTTGAATTTTAAAACTATTCAACGTTAATCACAAATCCAAATTATTTAAATCAATTTCAATTTTAACTAATTTCAAATTCAATCTCACTTTAAATCATCTCGAATTATATAAATTCGAGTTAAACTTTCAAATGTTGATTTAATTCCCTTAATTCAATTTAACCTTTACTTCTTCATAAACTAATTTCTAAGTTCAATTAATAATTCAAATCCTTTAAACAATTTAATTCTGAGTCCAATTCTCAAAATTCCATTTCCAATTTGCAGATCTCAAACCCATTTTGAGATCACACAAACTCCCAATTCAATTTTACCATTTAACTTCCCAAGTTAAATCCCAATTTCATCTTGAAATTTCCAAATCAGGTTGTTCGTTCAAACTTATTTAACTTCCTCTTAAGTTAAATTTAATTAAGTCCTGTTAACCTTACTCAAATTTGAATTCCCATTTCAAGTTTTAAACTTCACATTAATCATCTTCCACTTATAAGTTCAAAAACTTATCACTTTGGGTTTTACATCACACTCCAAGTAAAAATTTAAAACTCGACACTTAGAGTTTATTTCAAATCATCTTTGATATTATGTATATCCCTCGTATATACATATTTATTTCTTGGCCCACCAAGCCAAATTTTAAAATTTAAACTACCTTTGGTTTTAATTCAAAACAAATTCTCTTTAAAATTTTCAAACATCTCTTATTTTAAAAATTAGATCACATTCAAAATAGTCTGAATAATATCATTTCTTTTATCACTTTGGAAACAATTTCAGACGTTTCTTAAACTTAGGATTCAAAACTTCACAATTTAAAACCCACTTCTATTTAGAATTTATACTCATCTTAAAAGTTTACTTTATTAATACACATTTTATTATTAAACACAACAATCGTTTATGATAATAACCAAGATTATCATATCTAAAACCATTCATTATTATCTTATTCTGAAACTCTTCCCCAATTCAAGATTTCAATTTCAGTTTGAATCCATTTCAAACTCATCTTTATTCAATTTCAATTTGGTTGTATTATATTACTTCTTAATTTAATTCCAATAATTTAACAACCAATCACCTTAATATTTATTAGAAGGAAATATTGCTTTATATATCAAAATATATTCTTATATAAAATTATTTAAAATCTTTATATAAGAAAATAACAAGTACGCTCTCATATATACATACACACACACACACTTAACTCGTTCTAGGGTACCATTGACCCTATCCTTAATGAGTAATCCCACCAGAGCCAGGGTTCTCGCTTAACCTTAGCTCTGATACCAAATGTAACGACCCGGAAATTTCGATCCCGAAAATTCCAGATAGTTAGAGAAAAGAAGAAAAGAGATAGAAGAAGAAGAACAGAGATGAAACGCAAAATCTCACATTCGTAGCAGATAAAATATAATATCAATAATAATATTTATACCAAAGAAAACTTTATCTATCAATTTACATCAATATATCAGAGTTACAACAATTTTATACAAACATTGGACAAATACAATTCAAAATGTCTCAGATATATACAATAATACAACACAGTGGAAACACTCCATACGTTCCTGTCATCCAGCTCATCTCCTGAGCTCTAGAACGCCATTACCTGAAAATCTGTAATATTCGATCTGACCCGAGCATTACATCAAGGCAACACCTGGGTCAGGCTGGAAACCAGCGTGAGTAAACCCATTTAACATGAAATTTCAGATTCATAATCTTATTTAAAAACCCGGGTAACTCGTACTTTACTACGAGTTCTCAACTTATTATAGTCAATGCTTTTCACACAACAATTTCTAAGTACCAAACTTAGATTAAACGGTCCAATTTACTTAAATCAATCCATTTCAGCCTATTGATTCCACATATCTCATAGCATCATAAATCACATATCCGAGATATCAATCAATCCACGACATACAATATTATCAAATCATTCATAAGAAAGATAAATTGGTCGTACCATTTCTAATTAATGTAATTAACTACCAATGAATTAAATTAATTACTCATAAATCTTGCTTATTTAACATTAACTAATTATATTCAATTAATTAGTCATCCCTTAATTATTCATCTTGATTAATCATCCTTGATTAATCATTCTTTAATTACAATAAATGCTTAACTCTTAATAAATTAATTAATCATCACATTAAATAATCCCTTAATTACTCTTATAAGGTAATTAACAATTATTTATTTATCCTTAATTAATTCTCAAATTAATTATTCTACACTTGATTAATTATCCTTTCATTAATCACACTGACCCTTGATTAATTTCTTTAATTAATCAATCCTTAAATTACTTACACTAAGTAATTATGACTCTATAAATTTCACTAAATAATTATACTTAATCACTTTCTTTTAGTGATTATCCTCAATTAATTACTCCTTGACTAATCATATAAATAAATTAACCTTAAGTTAATTGCATTATTAATCAATCCTTTAATCATCAATCAATTACCCTTAATTCCTTTCATTAAGTAATTAACCTTAAATTTGTATTTGATTAATCTTAATTAATCCTTACATTAAGTGGTTATTCTTTGATTTACTTCCACTAAACAATTATTATTTAATTACTTTTATTAAACAATTATTATTATTTAATTACTTTATTAAGTAATTTAACCTTAATTAAATTATTCTTCAAAACCCTTTATCTTCTTTAATTACCACTTAATTACTTTATTTAGTCTATTTAGGATAACTTTAAGTTCCTTTGTCAATATAATTCCAAACAAATCTTTATATTTATGGCAAAGGGTTTTTAAAAGTTTTACTTTGAATCACATACTTGTGATAAACGTGGGAAGACAAATTCATTAAAAAAAACTTACACAAGCATTTATTTATAATCAGTTTCTAATAATTTTGCAACCCATGTTTCAATTTATGTCAATTTATATTTTTATCAAGCAAAACTTTTGGGCCGAAACCCCAAAACCCAAACTAATCAAATTGAATCCCATAATGTCAATTACAAAAAAAAACAATGGGCCGAAGCCCAAATCAAATAAACATCCCACACGCTTCTCCTTCCTCTTCCCAATCACCAGGCTAACCGAAGACCATCAAAAATTAGGTGCGCCACTCCCCTTCGAACGATAACAACACAGCAAGAAACGATCAGTCGGAAATCCCGAAGCCAAAACCAACCCCAAACGCGCGCATACGCAACTCGACCTCAACTACGGAACTGAACCCCAATTACTACACCCGGTTCGAATCCAATCTGATGCTCTTCGTGCACGCTGTGCACATGCACAGCCTCACCTTCGACCATCTCTCCGATGCAACACTCAAACCCAGTCACTTATCACATTCCGGCCCAAGTTCGCCACAACGACGATGCAAATATGACCCTTGATCGAAAAACAATCTCCTACCTATTCAAAAATGTAACCAGAAAACCAAACCTCCTCCAAATAGACCCATCCAACCTCCGGCCGACCATTACTGCATTCGACGCCCACCTCCAGTGGAAGCACACACACGCAGCTACCTCTTCGCCAAAAACCACGGGCTCTGGTCGCATCATCCCCTTAAACGAACATCGCGTTCGTTGGCCTTACCTTGCCACCTGAAAACCCTAAACTCGATCGCTTTCCACCATCCAGGCATTAATCGAAAATTCTATCACGGTCGAACCCCTACCTAGGACCACTTGCCCCTTCCAGACCTAACCGCTCCACCCCTCGATGACGAAGTCGCCTGAAATTCATTTTTGAACTGAAATTGTTCAACTTCCAATTTCCCAAACCATAGTTCACTAAAAAAATTGATTCCTTCACTAAAATTCAAATTTTCATTCAACAATCCCAGCTGCATGTTTGAAATTTGAAATTAAACATATTTATTTTCCTCCAAAATTTTATCGTTTACTGTAAATTTGAACCCTATCGAACTACGTAACATAAATTTTCACAAATCTATTTTTAACAAAAGCTATACTTGAAAACAAACAGATTTCTAGTTCACATCATCATATAAAATGACTTAGGTGAAGAGATATTGATTTTTGAATGCCAAACAACATAATCACTTACAAAAAACAGAGTTCCGGTGTTTAAAAATTCAGTTTCTCACCCAAATATTCATGTAAACTATATATATTATATCACTGTTGCATGCACCATGGTCTATACATTCATTTATCAGCAGTTTTGAAAATTGTTAAAACAAAGGTTTACTCACCTGGCTAAAAACAGAGAAAAGTTAACTCCTCTTCTACATGCTGATTTGGAATTGAAGGCTCAAACTTGAATTTGAAAATGAAGTTGCTTGATTTTAAACTTTTGGTTTGAGTACTTGATATACTTAGATCTGAGATTTGCTTTGAAACAGATCTTTGTCTTAAGCTGGGTTTTGAGACTTTGAATTCTGCCACTTTATTTTCTTCTGGTTCGAAGTTGTTTAGCAAGTTTTGTGTTTGGTTCCAGATTTTTATTCGATGATTTCAGTTTTGAAGAAAAATTACAGGCTTTGAAAATGAGCAGATGGGAAAAGAGATGGGAAAGAGGAGTAAGGAGTTTATATAGTGTTAATTAGAATTTACTCAAAATTAAAGAAAATAAACACAAATTTGTGACACTTGTTAAAGTTTAACAACATTTGTCAATACCATTTTTAACTCCTTACACATGTATATAAAAAATTTAAAAAGCTAACACTTGTCAATGTTTATTTTATTTGTTTTAAAATGATTTAGAAACCTTTATAATTAATTTCCTACATAGTTAGTACATTTATTAATTTATAAATGCTTTTCTTAATTTGTGTACATAAAACTTTTTAAAAGAAATAAAATAAAAATCCATTAGATTCTAAAGAAAATCACAACAATATATTAATTCATTATTAAATGTTAATGTAAAACTATTGAATTTATTTAATATTAAATAAACACTTCCTAAATTTATATAAATAAATTTTATTTTAAAGGAGATATTATAAAACAAATCTTACTTTAAATAAAAACCTTGTTCATATATTTTATATCCAAATTTTTTTATCTTTAACAATTCAAATTTTAAATTCAAATTTAAATTCAATTTAACATCCAACTTAAAAATCAATCCAAATAAATATATATTAATTTGAACAAACATATTATTAAACTTGGAAATATTAAATTCTAATTTTAAAGTCATACACTTAAACAATTCTTATTAAATTGAAAATGATTTGTCTATTTAAAATTAAATTTATAAAATAACACAAACTAAATAATTATTCAATTTAAAATCAATCTATAATTCAATATTTCTATTAATTAACCCAATTATTAGTAATTACAGATGTCCAGAAATTCGGGTTATCACACTTTGAGAGAGATTCATCGCCAATCGCAGCTCTAAAAATGATCATAGCCGTTCACATCTTAGACCATGCCGAGCATTTCGACTTCCACGTTGAAACTTTTCGATAATATTGAGCTGATGAGTAGAGATCAAAGGGTAAAGGTGGAAGGGTTTCGGCCATTGAATTTATAATGGTGGCCATGAATTCATTTAGGGTTTTGCTGTGCAGTGAATATATATAGAGATTTATATATTAATTTAATAATATTTTCACAAATTACTTAACTTTTCAAACGAATTCCAATTGAAATGTGCCGGCAGCCGTTTATAATGTTTTGCCCATATTTCAAACATAATGGAACGTGTTTCGGGGTCCAATTCAATCATATGTGGAAGACAGCTTTTTGAATCGATTTAAAATGTTAAATTTTTTATTTTAATTTCAACGCGTTTCTCACCTGTACGAACAAATAGTAACTCCAAACGCTACGAAATTTGAAATTCTATAATAATACACTATTATGGATCCAACGAAACTGATTTCGTTGAATTCCAAGACTATGTCCCGGAAGGCTATTTTAAATCGTCGATTAAATCAAGCGATTTTCAATATCGTGGAAATCATTTAAAATTTTACTTTTAAAACTTTACTAACTTAATTATAAATCATATAGAATTTATATTCACATTAGAAATCATTCTGATTCATTCTAAATCAAAATTTGATTATTTACATTATTACTATACATTAAATTCCATTATTAAATTAATATAAAGATCACAATTTTAACATATCGACTTTTGATTCCATCCAACTCGAGTACTATAATTCAAATCCAACTAAATCATTATATTTGAAATTATAACTCATTTTACTAATTCAACCCAAATCTCCATATTTCAAAATCAATTAACAACCCACAACCAACATTTAAAATGAATTAAATGTTTTAAAAACTAACGACCAAAATTCCGGGTTGTCACATTCCTCCCCCTTATAAAAATTTCGTCCTCGAAATTTGCTAAGGTAGGAAAAATGCTCCTAAACCCATTAACTTACCCAAAACCCACTTAATTAATATCCAATATTCACTTCCCAAATCCTTGTAGTTTAATCCAAAAACAATTAGCCTTCATTTCCAACTTAAAACTTTGATTTCTAACATCGTTCCAAAAATCAACTTTTCTAGTTATCCAAAATTTCCAAAATTTTAAAAAATTTCTAACACCCAAAATTTTCGGAAATTTTTGACAGTATCTCCTTTGAACGAAGAGCGTTTTACAATATCAAAAATATGACGAAAGTATATACATCGACTCACACGGCCGGAAGACAAAATATATAGCCATATATTATCATTCCTTAATTTTATTGCGTAGGCACACCTTTATTTAGCATTTTTAAGCGAGCGGCTTATTTATTATGCATTTACACAACCCAAACTCTATCCAATAGCCTCCTGTACCTATACTTACTCAAACAAGCTCACAAATTTCCAAAATCATGAAATTTTAACAAAATTTCCATTTACCTACTAGCCTAACACAATGCTTCATAACCCAAATAAATAAACTTAATAATCCATCATGTTTACCATAAATTATAAGCGATCACAAGGTTTCAAAACTATTTTAATTTCCTCCATAAATCCATATTTCATTTTATTCCACCCAGAATGATTTACAACCAAATTTTACTATACTCAATTCATATTTACAACGACCAAACTCATTTTCATTCCAATATGATTTTTATGTGCCTTACTTATATAATTTCAACTTTTTACAAATTTATTTATTTGCATCACATTTATGATTCACTTTCATTTATGAGCAATCCACTTTATTAAATTTCATTCCGTTCCAATTGATTAAAAAACCAATTTTATCTACTTTCGTCTACGACAAAACAACTAGTTTTCGATGCAAATTTGATGTTATTCATGCAAATAACAATTAGTTAAGATTATAACCTTTTTAAATTGATTCCACCTCAATTCATATTAATTTCATTCCATTCTGAAATATTCACAACCCATACATTCGTATTTCATTACATTATTAATTTAAATCCCTTCACTTGCATTTCATTTCATTGACCAGCAGGTTTCATTCAAGACCATTCCATAAAGCTCGACAACAATCATTTCACAATTTACTTAAGTCATTTCAACTCAAAAGTAATTCCATTTCTTCTTGCATCAATTCTATTACCATTTTAATTTTATTCTCATCCAATCAAATTCCAACCCATTTACTAATTTAATTCAATTAGTTTACTCACTCAATCCATTTTAAATTTTAATTCACCTTCTCAATTCATTCTTGAATTTTCTTTATTAATAACATGGCCATTTTCAATTATTTTATACCCAAACTGGATTTATTTACAACTCTAACCATTCTATTTTAATCCAACTTCATTTCATTCGACAATCTTTCCATCATATTTAATTTATTTATAATATGTGTCGAATTCTATTTATAACTCAAGCTTTAATTCTAAACTCCACCATTAACTCGTAATTCAACTTCTATTTAACCACATTAGGTTCCATTTTAAATTTCACTAACTATTTTGTTATCTAAGTAGTTCACTTTCAAATCTTAAATCAACATTTGATTTTTATTTTATTTACCAAAATATCAAACAAATTTATTTTGGGTTTTATTTTAGTTTTCAATTTTATTCAAACTCAACTAAATTTTATTTAACCAACTTAAATCCATACCATTTCTTTCACTAATTTAAATAAGAATTTAATTCCATTCAATATTACTTATAGCTCAACTCAATTTTGATTTCAATTCAATCCAAATTCAACTCAATTTCATTTAATTTAAGTTAAATTCAATTCGATCCAATTTTATTTATTAGTTTATAAGTTCAAAATTTTATTTACATACCTAAGTCCATTCATATTTATATTTCACTTTACCTTATTTCAATTCTTATTTCTTTTAGAATTAAATTTTGAATTTTCCATTCTTATTTAGATCAACTTCACTTTATAAATTCAATACTGATTTCTCCTGACTTTCCAAATCTTCTAAATAGAATTCTCAAATTCAATTATCCGGTTTCATTTCAAAACCATTTTGAAATCATAATAATACATACTCTCTTAGTATATCAAATCAAACCTTCGGATTTCAAAACAACTTGGTTTTACCAAAACAATTTCCCTTTTTGAAATTTCTAAACAAACTTGTTTATAAAACAAATCCAAACAATAATTATACCAAACCACCCCGGTAGCAATCCATCACTTAGAAACTCGAAAATGAATACTGATGATGTGGTCATCATCACCAGGATTATTTTCCAACGACTGAAGTGAATTCAGTGCTTCCTTACTTTACAAAATTCCTTTTTGAAACAATTTTCCTTTTTCCAAAAACATTTCCAATTAATACGCCCTTATTCCTTCCAAACTACTTTGGAAAATTATTTCCAAAATTCTCAAATTCCCAAAAAATTTCTGTTCAAATTCATTTAAAAACATTTTTTTTCCAAAATTCCCAGGATTTATATTCTAGTTTAAATCAAATTTTAGTTATGTTCCATTGTATTATTTCATACTTAAATAATTCTATTTGGTTATAAATAAAGGCCATTTCAAATTTTAGATTCTTATTTGATTATAATATTAACAACCAAATATATATATAATAATTTCAAAAAATTATTTCTCTTATATCAAAATATAATTTTGGGTAAAATTATTTCATTTACCCATTTTAAAATAATACTATGTTGGTTTATCTTGTTTAAGAGTTTAGAAACCCCTATCGATATGGTTGTACTTCCCATACCGACCATAATTCATAAACACTCAACCGATAAATCAACACAATATAAAAACAGTTTTATATTCACTAACAATTACGCGCTCGTAGCTATTAATACACTCAACTCATTGTAGAGTACTATGGACTCTATCTTAATGAGTAATTTCCCCCACTAAAGCCTAGGTTATCACCAACCTAAGCTATGGTACCACATGTGACGACCCGCCCTTCTGAACCCTCGAAAATCGAACAAATACGCCACTGTATAATATGCCGAACGATCGAGTGTCAGAAAAGACAGATTGCTGAGAGGAAAGAAAGTAGGAGGTAGAAGAAGAGAAAACAAAACAACATCACAATCCTAGCGGAACAATATATAATAGATAAATGACCGATCTTTATACAAAAAGAACTATATCTGTTTTATACATTACATCTAAGAGTACAAAACAATCAATAGCAAAATACTGGACAGTTATATTAACTTGTCCCTACAAACTAAATACACAGCTTATACTGCACAACAGAATTTACTTCAAGTACGTGCAATGCGTTTCACTATCCAGCTCGTCTCCAGAGCTCCATAGCATCTTATCCTGTATTTTATAATACTCGGTCTGACCCGATCATTATAGTAAAATAACACCCGAGTCAGTTTGGAAAATCAGCGTGAGAAAACACACACAATTGAATTATTAAAGTTCTAAAACTTTTTGAAATCAAAGGTATCTCGTAAGACCACGCCACAAATAAACATATCGGGTTTTCACCTTACGTTAACCCAAACATTTCTTATCAAAATCCTCTGATATTATAATATTGTCTGAGTACAAATACTTATTCAAATAGCCAAAATTGTTACATTCATTAAATTCTAGCAATACCAGGCTCTACAACCAAAACTGTAAAGGGCATGTTGGGAGAATGAATTCCCAACTAATGACTAGGCACTGGGGCACCACCTGTCACGGTAGGTGATCTAGATCAGCATACCGAGGACCCCTTCCGATCCTCTGCAACACAAGACCGGAGCTAGCCCTTACTGGATAGTCCAAATAAGATCACCCCGCGGTTGGGATCAGCAACCGCCGCACACAACCAAATAAAAGGGACATCTAGACAGGGATGACCTTACCCTAATTGGGTGCTACCCACTTAGCCTTGCCGCATATCCCCTGATTTTCAATCATTCCCAATTGATGAGGCTGGAGGCTAAGCGTCACCTTTTAGAACACATTCACTTAGAATGCTCACCGTCCTCCTGACGATGTTCTGATAGCATTCATCCATACAAGTCCGTTCTCGATCCGAACGGAACCGAAGGCACTACTCCTCCTACATCCATTTTGGAATCACCCTCGGGATTAGTAGCGATTAGCCCTTGTACTTCACTGCTCCATCTTCGACTCCAAGCTCCTGTCTTCATCACAAAAATGTAATCGTTGGATCGAAGTAGTTTCGGATCACAATCCGATCCCGATCTCTTCGAAACAACATTCGACATTTTTCGATAAACTCAACCTCGGTTCTTTAGGAAATACATAGATGAAAATAAGATCGGAGATTGCCTCCTAACCGTTAGTGGACGGATTCCCTTATAAACCTCCTAGAAGAACGAACGAGTTTATATGTACCGTATAACACCTCGAACGGTAACTATACCATATAATTCTCATACCACTTCTAGATATTTCCAAAGTTATATTTAGGTCCAGATTTGATAGTCGGTTATTTAACTATCAAATAAACAATCAATTCAACAAATTTTATTTCCATTGAAAAACACCAAGTCTTATAAAAATTAGATTTTAATAATTTAAATCACTTTACTCAAAATATATAATTTAAATATTTTTAATAAAACTACTTAAGTCACTTTATTCATACAATAGTTATGAAATTCTATAACAATTTCCAAGTAAAACTTTGGCCAAAACCACTTAAAAATAAAATTATTATATAAACTATAATATTTAATAATTATCTTTTTAAATCATAGTACTAGTTAAACCTTTAAAATAATCACTTTTATAATTAACTTAATAAATATTAACTTAAAAATATTAAAATGATTAAATAATAGTTTCTCTAAAACATTCTTTTAAAAAAACTTTAAAACTTCCAACTTATACATAAAAATCTCCTTTGAAAATATGCTTGGCTTTATAAGGAAATACACTTTCCATTTCAATATAGCCCATCTAATCCTTTATAAATCCTGCTTGATTTATCCCAATTTAATTTATGCCTCGATCCTATAAATTTCTTTCAGCCCTTTAAAAATAAAACCATTTTTACTTTTAAAACACATTTCTCATCTCCTTATAAATTCCCACCACGAATTTATACTTTCAAATTTATCCACTGATAAATATTTCATTTTATTTATAAACCCAGTTATAAATTTCCATTCCTCATTATTCTTTAAATCACAGTTTCCAAAACACTTAATCGATTTCAAACCGATTTCCTGAGTTAAATTCCCTTTAAAATTTACCATTTGATTTATCCAAAATAAATTCCAAAATCCATTAAATTCACCCTTTATTATGATTTAAAATCCTTATTTAAATCTGAAACATCAATTTTATTCTTTATTCCAAAAATTCTCTTTTCATTTCCTTTAAGAACCTAATTCATTTTATTTCTATGTTTAAAATACCAAAATATATTCATCCAAACCATAGCATCGAATAACTTAGATTTCTAATACAATCTTTCACAGGATATCAATAAAACATATCACAGATTTTGAAATAATTTCAATATTTTGAGGATTCCAGTTGGATCCTTCCAACCTGTTTTCCTATATCCATAGATGTTAGCACAACAAATAAAATACCAAATCCCACTTTGAGGGGGACATCGTGATAAAGGGTCATCCACTATTATGCGGGGCGCATAGGGTCTCATCCGCTATATAATGCGAAAATATCAATCACTCCAATATATATACCCCACTATATATAATATCACATCCAGACTGATAATAACAATCACATTCAATCAATCAACCAATAATTTGAATATTAACTACTTAAATTTATTATGGTAATCTAGATGTGAGTGAGATTAACTCACTTTGAGTTTAAAACATCGAGCGTTTCAATTTTAAGTTAAATCAACCGCCTTTGGTTTAATCTAAAATTTTCACTCGCTTAAATTTGCCTCCAGATCTGCTGCAGTGCGTAGAGCTCATCGATGCGGATCTGGAGCTTCCTGTTTCGGCAAATTCTGACCACGCATGCATGAAATATAAGATTTTAAATATTGCATATAAATTTATATAAAACAATTTCTTTTATTTTATTTTTATTTATAATATTACCCTTCAGATCTGCCATTCATCTAAAAATGTGAATCTGGGCTGCTAAGTTCTTCTTCTCTTCAATGTACCGGGCAGACAAAATCATCGAACCCAAACATCGCGTTACTACTCCGTTCACCGCTCCTTTGTTTCGCGACGAGATGACGATCAATGACAGCCACCACGTGCGACTCCACGCCACGCACCTCCACCCTAGTCCCAAGACACTCAGCCTCACCAAGAACTCAAGATTTGAACCGAAACATGGGAACTTTGAGAGAGATTCGTCACCAATTCGCAGCTCTAAAAATGATCATAGCCGTTCACATCATAGACCAGGCCGAGCTCTTCGACTTCCACATTGAAACTTTTCGATAATATTGAGCGGATGAGTGGAGATCAAAGGGAGAAGGTGGAAAGGGTTTCGATCATTGAATTGAGAATGGCGGCCACGAACTCATTTAGGGTTTTACTCTCAGTGAATATATATAGATTTATATATTAGTTTAATAATATTTTCACAAATTACTTAACTTCTCAAACGACTTCTAATTGAAACGTGCCGATAGACGTTTATAATGTTTTACCCATATTTCGAACACAATGGAATGTGTTTTGGGGTCCAATTTGATCATATGTGGAAGATAAGTTTTTGAACCGATTTAAAATATTAAATTTTCGATTTTAATTTCAACGCATTTCTCACCCGTACGAACAAACGGTAAATTTGAAATCTGATAAAATACACTATTATGGATCCAGTGGGACTGGTTTCGTTGAATTTCAAGACTATGCCTTGGAAGGCCATTTTAACTCGTCGATTAAATCGAGCAATTTTCAAAATCATCGAAATCATTTAAAATTTCACTTTTGAAACTTTACTAACTTAATTACAAATCATATAGAATTTATATTCACATTAGAAATCATTCTGATTCATTATAAATCAAAATCTGATTATTTACATTATTACTATATATTAAATTCCATTATTAAATTAATATAAAGATCCCAATTTTAACTTATCAACTTTTGATTCCGTTCAAAAGTCCAATACTATTATTCAAATCCAACTAAATCAATATATTTGAAATTATAACTCATTTTACTAATTCAACCCAAATCTCCATATTTCAAATTCAATCAACAACCCATACCCAACATTTAAAATGAATTAAATGTTTCAAAAACTAACGACCAAAATTCCCGGTCGTTGCATTAACTCTAAACCTACTCAAAATCACTTGAGTACCCGAGAGTTTAGGGGGAAAATAAAAACTTCGAGTCAGATATAAAGCCCTGAATGAATAATAATTTACCTTCTCAAACCATTTAGATATCTAGTGAGACCAAGCCACTTAGCGAAATGGGTTTTCCCCTTACTAGTATCCTAAAACAGTTATAAAACCATATACTATGCTTCTACATCCACAATGGTTAAAACATAGTATTTCAAAAACATTATGATGATATGTAAAACAAGTAAATCAAATTTGGGTTACCCATCCCTGTTCATTTTGACTATCTGTCTCAATTATAGTTTCTAGGATTATTATTAACCTATTAAATGTTTGTGGACTATCCTTCCAGTATCATAGTTTTCATGGGACCACTAAGAACCTATTGGTAACTCCAGTATCTTATCTATTATCTTAGTTTTCATAGGCTAATTAGGAACCTATTGACCAACAGTCAATATCTTAATCCGGATATAGTTATTATGGGATAACTACGAACCTACTGCCCCTGCCAGTACCAAATCATAGTTTTCATGGGATGATTATGAACCTATTAGCCCCTACCAATATCATTAGTTATATATACATTTTTCATAGGCTAACTGCAAACATATTGGCCCCTGTTAATATCTTTAATTAAGATTTTACATTTCCTAAATTATATACACTACTAGGTCAACCTAATCGGTTATTCTGCCCTTCCTTAAAGTACTGTTACGAGTTAATTACAATGTGAATAATTATATGAAGAAGTAATACTTCTAAAACCTTTAGTTATGCCATGATATTTCCTTTATAAAAGTGAGAGTGGGTTACTTATTTTGAAACTTTTAAAACATCACCTTCGAAACCTCTGAAGACCTCCTTCAAAAGCATAAGAGTCTTTTTAAAACATAATACACATACCTTTCGAAGCCCTTGTTTAATATTCACTTTCGAAACCAATGGTACCTTTCAACGGTATCAAAATACTCTTCACAACATGACTTCAAAACAAATAATAGTAGTCTGTCGCAAAAAACCATCCTTTGGGTCAAATGATTATATACGAAAGCATCTCTTTCGAAACCACTTATAAAATTGTTTTGGGGAAAGAATTGATGGTGTCGAAATCATCTAGTCGAAAGCATAATCCTTTAAATTAAAACTTGGAAGCATAGAGTCGAAACCCCATTTCGACTCCATTGCCTTCGAAACCCTCAACCCCATTCGAAAGCATTCAGGAAAAATGCTTAGTTTAAGATAAAATAGAGGTAACCCTTCAACAGCATAGATGGCTTTAATACGATCAAAAGGTTAATTAGCGGCTTGGTCTCGACTTGGTCAAAACCAATCATTTTGGAAAATCTTATTTAAGGAAAAAGTACCCCTTCAAACGATTATTTATGAAGTCCCTTTCGAAAGCATGGCTTTGGACTATTTTGAAAGCTTTAAGTAAAACAAGGTAGAAATTTAACTTTAGAAAACAAACTAAGGTTTCGATTTTATAGGGTATCAACTCAGTCGAAAGCCCTTCAAAAACTAGGCAGGCGCTTATCTTTTAAAAGTGAACCTTGGTTTCAACCCTGACGAAAGCATTACTTTCGACACCCTACCTTCCGCTACGTACCAATTCACTTCGTACCAGTATCATTGATACCGTGTGCATTGGTTTCGACTCTAATAGTTTCGACTGGGTTTATGCAGAGGTAAAGGGGTCGAAAGGTGCCTCCGAATTAGGCGGAAAAACCTTCTTCTAAAACACTGATTTATAGCTAAGTATGGCAATTACTTTATAACTAACCTGCCGGTTGTAATTTCTTGACTGGTTACTTTAAAACTTTTCAAATACTTTACAATTATAACTGCCACATTTAACCAGATCTAAATCAAAAAAGTTTTACGTTTAGGCCGTTCCATTAACAAAACCAATAGTTGCAAATAAGCCCCTCTCTTGAAATAATTTATTTTCCCTAATAAAATCAATTGGGAAAAATCCCCGAAAATCATAAAAATTCCATTTTATCATGTAATCAAACATATCAAAATTTCATACCTAATTTCTTCATGAAATACTCGAAATAAATTTTAAACCCAATTGTATCATATTTTTCTTTAGAAATTAATAATAAATTTTCTATAGTTCGAAAAATTCTAAAAATTAAAAAACATCTCAAAAATCATGTTTTATTTAACATAAAAAAATTTCGTGGCATTATAAAACCATAAACTCTCGGTTTTACCCTAAAACTATGCTAATTCATATGCAATTGAATTAAATTAAATTAAACATAATATAGTTCAAGCACATCAGCATTCATAGAATCTTAAAAACAAATTTAAGGATAAATCTGAAAACATATAATCATAGAATAAAATAGAGATGGTATAAAATTATTATTCACCTTAGATATAATAAGGAAATTGAGATTTATTATTGATTAAACCTTCCAAGCTTTGATCCTTAGCTTTAGATTATAATCTTCCTCTTTTCCTCCTTGTTGATGGCTGTCTCTTGGGATTTTTGCATTTATTTCTGAGTTAGAAAAAAATGAATGTCAATGGACAATTTGAAAGGTCATAGCCGTGTAAAATGAAAAAGGTTATTTTACTAATATGCCCATGTGTAATTTAATTAGTTTATTAACCCAACTAAGCCCATTTACTTAATCATTAAGCATGGCCCTTTATATAATTTATTCAAATCTCAATCCCCTTATCATCATTATTCTATTTAGCTTATCTAATTAATTTATTCAAATCTCAATCCCCTTATCATCATTGTTCTATTTAGTTTATCTACTTAGTTTATCTGATACCAAGTTTTTAACATCCCCTATTTTGAAGCCGAAACTAAGTGCTACGGATGTTGCAATCATCCATAGTATTAATTTCCAATGATAAAATGAGATGACTTAATTGTATGTATAACATCAAGAGTACATAAATATGAAAAAATTCAAAACACGTTTCATCAATAACTTTCATATTCATTACATCCCATTACATAATCATATCGATAAAACATTCGGAGAAATTATAATAATTACGAATATATTCCAAGAGTGACATATGAAGATGTCCCCTTGGATGATCAGAGTCTAACTACTTCACAGTTATAAATTCTATCGTTACATCCATTAAAACATAACGTCCACTTTAAACAATACAGTGGAAATAAACACCTAATATTAGCTAGCTTATTTACTAAACGTCTTCGAAAGCTTATTTGTCTAACTTGAAAATCCCTACTTCCGACCTACTCAATAGGTACCAGAGAGTTTAGGGGGAAAAAACCTCGGGTCAGAGAAAAATTCTGGTGTGAATGATAATATACCATCTCGAACTAAAGTAGATATCTAGTGAGACCACACCACTGAGCAGAACGGTTTTCCCCTTACTAGTGTCTTATCAAAATATGTCATTCATAAATCATGCACCTGCAACCATAATGATCAGAACAAAACATAATATAATTATATGCATGTATACAATAAGGGTAAGTCTGAATAATCTGTCGTCCTAAAGTTATGCATACCTAAGGTTTACTCTTTCTAAAATTTGACTGTCTGTCTCAAATCATAGTTTTCCTAGGGTCACTATGAACATAATGGTTTTGCAGGCCAACCAATAACCTATCCGGCGGACTTGGGCCATTACTTTAACAATATATTCCAAAAACTCCATATACTATTAAGAGGAAACTGGACTGAATGTTCGAATCATAGTATTCCTAGGGTCATTACGAAACTAATGGTTTTGCAGGACAACCAATAACCATTTTCTATGAGGATATAGAGCTATAGGTTTCTTTTTGTGCATAAACATCCTTTAGTCTCACTAATTACAAGGCTTACGCACTAAAATCGTGGACCTTTACCAACTGGTGTCTAACGGCTGAAGCATAGAGCACGACCTTACACCAGTCCTACATTTGCACCTATTCTTTGATTTTAAATCCATGAGTCATATCTTTTTGATCGGTTCAAGGCATCCTAACATAATTGATCTACCTGATCTCCTAGATATAATTCTACTCACTCAAGAGTTTAGTCTGACCATACTCATTATTAGGACAACCTAACTGGTAATTATGCTCCTAAATCCTAAGATGCAATATTGGGTCATAATAATGTGAGTATGACAATTGATAAATATGCAAATTTAATTGATCAAGTGATAACAAGAACATGTAGCATCATTCATCAACAAGTGTTCAAAGAATAGTCATTCACATCTTAAGTAATAATTTTCTTTGGCAAATTCATATAAAATCAGGCTAAAACATTATTTATTTCCTTGAAAACCTTTATCTTTAGTAGTGATTACACACTCGAAACCATTCTTACACAGTTTTTGAAACATTTATTATCAAAATAAAGCTATCAAACCTCTGGAAACCATGGGCTATCGAGCCTCTAAACAAAGTCTTTAATTACATAATACGCGACCACCATGCCGCTAAAATATAGATGCCGAGTTTATATGTCGAGCATCTATAACATGGTTGCTTGGTTTATAAAACATATGGTCTTATACTGTCGAAACGTGGTTATCGAGTTTCTAGGAAATACATGCTATTGAGCCACTAAAACAGTCATTTTGGTTTGCAAACATAAGACTATCGAGCTTATAAACATAAATATTAAGTTAGAAAGCGTACGGCCATTATGCCGCAAATTATGGATATCGTATAGCTAACTGGTGGCTACTGAATGATAAAAGATAGGAGGTCCCAAGTTTTTAAAACAATTAGGGATACCGAGCCTGTACACTTAGGGACGCCATACCCTTAAAAACATAGAGGTGTCTAAATATAAAAAGGATAATGTTAGATCTCAAAAACATAGGTTGCCAAGCCTCTACAACCTTGAGATATCGGACCCCTAAAATATAGAATGTGTCGAGTTTCTAATAACCTGATACATCACATAGCTACTAAGTATCCATCGCATGAATCAACCTATGTGGTTATCGAGTCTATAAAGTAGATACATCATATAACTATCAAGTAGTTGTTCCAAGTATCGACTATTATAGATGTTGAATATCAATATAGCAAGGGGTCGAGTATCTACAATGACATTTTTGTAGATAAGTTTAAAACTGTTTTATTTCCTTTTAAAGCAAATACTCACCACCAACTCATGCCTCTTATCGAATTATCATTGCTTAACAAAATACTTCTCATTTTCTTTTTAGAAATTACTAGTGGATCTCATTCTGCCTTCCCAAAATAATTTGCAAACCCTTATAATTAATATTGTTAATTAATATCAATTAAAAGTTTTTCTAACATAATAAATTCTTAGAAAACTGTAACCCTTAGGGAAAACTCTCCAAAAATCAAAATTTTCCTACTTCAGTCATATACAAAATTTTTGAGACCAAACTAATTTAATTATTTTTAATAATTAAAACCGAAAATAAACACCTTGTTCCTTTTAGGTAATTCATGAAATATTCATATAATCTTGGAAAATTATTAAATTGAAAACCCATCACTAAAATAATGTTTACACAATATATCCAAGTTTCAAATCAATAGGAGATCAAAAACTTAAGCTTTGCCTTTAAAACCTATTAAGACAATTCTATAAAAATTTCAATGTACCATTATTCGTTCCAATAATGACAATCGTCAATCCAACCATGACATATTTTCACAATAAATTCCAAAAACAAGCATAAGTAAAAGAGATGGATACTATCATTCACCTTAGATTGGATAAGAGATATTGAGATTTGGTGTTGGTTAGCTTCCCTAGGTTTTTCCTTTGAATCCCTTAGCTTTCTTTTTCCTTTTCCTCTAAGTATTGGTTGACCCTATTCTTTAGTTTTGTTTTGTTTTTTGAAAATGAAATGTGAATGAGTGAGATGGAAGAAGGGTTTAACGAGTTATTCCCATTACACTCCTCTCATAATTCCTTTCTGTTCTATGTTTAAAACAATCTTATTAATTGATTAATTATGCCCTGACCCAAGTTAGTTAACAAATTTCATTCTCCTCATCACTTTACATTTCTATTTAATTCATCTAACTAAATTCTCTGAATAATGTTAAACAAAAATTAGGATTGTTACATGGCTAGGGTTGAACCTCGGCCGAATGGCCTAGATTTAATAAATATTAATCGAACAGATAGACTTTATTCTAGTGCCTATAAATACAGGCCTAGTCCCTTATTTTTCTTCTCATATTTTCTGAATAGAGTAGCGAAGCTTTACCATTTTCCCTTCTCCACTATTTCTAGAAATTACAAAAATACTACACCATATTATATATACATATATGTATGTGCGTGTTTGTGTGTTATGGAGAAGGGTAGAAAATAAAATAGAAGAAGAGAAGGAGTGAATCAATTCTGCAAAAAAGGCAGTCACTATAATTGTAAATCTAAATTTCCACTTAACTTAAATCTCCTCTTAGATCTATATTTCTAATGAGTATGTGTATATCTTTTTTATACATATTTTTGGGTTGTAAAGAAAAATAAGTCAATTAAAGGAATAGATTCGAATTTGGGAGATTTGGAAAGCTACGAAAGTGAGTAGGAAATTATATGATTAATATATAACATCAGAATTTATATCGTTGGATTTTATTCGATTATAAAACCTATGCAAGATCTGTTGAATTTTATGCTTAAAATGAATATATTAATTGAAATCTTGCCTACATAATTTGTAAGCTATGTAATATTCACTACGCCATAAACGGCCTTCTGCAACACAAAAAAAATGTTGGCTCAGGCCCGAAAAATGTTGCCATAGGTCTATGACAACACTTTTAGGGTGATGCAATTTTTGCCGTTGCCTTAGACCTCAAAGACAACGTTTGACTATCTAAGGCAACATAAGTAATATTGTTGCAATAGAACCCTATTTGGGTCTATGGCAACACCCATAGGTATCTGTAGCAACATTCCAAAAATGTTGCTATAGATAATAACTTTCTGAAGTTGTGGGGCCCACAATGTGCGGCCCACGACCTAACTGGGTCCATCCCTATGGCAACACCTTGAATGACCATTGCAACATTATTTTAAGCAACATTTATAACCCGGTGGAAACACTATTATGAAGCTACTGCAACACTATTCTGAAGCTACTACAACACTATTCTGAAGCTACCGCGACACTGTACTGAAGCTACTGCAACACTATACTGAAGAGACACTAAGAGCACATAGAACAGTACAATACATAGAACACTTGCATAATACACAGTACAATATCACTTAAAACACTTGCATAATACACAGCATAATACGCAGTACAGATAACAATTCATACAGCAGTACACATCACAATTCATGCCAGTTACCTCAAAATACTACAAAGCTACCCCAAAATATCCGGTACACATAACAATTCATAAATGAGACTTAAGAGTTGGTGCCTCCAGTCAGATTATCAGTATCACTGGACATGATTGTGGAAGTTAGATCCTCTACATTGATGTTCATTTCCGTGTTGGCATCACCTAATCTCTTAAGCACCCTAGCCAAATTCTCTTGTACCTTCTGATTTACCTTGGATTCTAGTTGTGCTTCCATTTCTTCGACAAGCCTTTGCCTTAAGTCATGTACGTAAGCATTTGTTAGAGACTCGGTTGATTTTTTTGCACACTTTGCACACCTCCCTATAAGCAAAGGACGACCCTGTGATTTTCCATTCGAAATTACTGTTTCAACAGTATTTCCTCCTTCTCCACCGGCCATTGCCTTTTGAACTAAGTCCTACAAAATAAAGCCACATCAAAATTACCCTACAGTAAATGCAGAGAATGCAGCAAATGCTTACATATGGATTGTGTACAGCAAATGCAGAGAAAGCCACATTTTGGAAAACAATTTGTTTATGTGCATGTAATTAGAAAACAATTTATAACATATATACTAGTAAAAACTGGAAAACAATTCCGCCGACAGCCAGCTACGGCTTCGTCATCTGGATTCTGAGGCTTCAAACGGCCATTCATTTTATTTATGCACATATGTGTATTACTATAGACATATATTTTTATATAATCCAAGTCAGTAATCCCTTTAACCAAATTCATTTCTTCGTTTCCAGTTTTTGTGTCATTTCTAGCCAAACGCAAAAGCAAGTCCTCTTCATTCGACTAGAAAAGGAAATGGCCGAGGGATCAAAATTCTTAATCTCACAATATACTCAATTACAATTTCCAAAGCAAACATCTATGCCATTAGTACGTTTGCGAAACTCAGGTTCAACAAGTGTTTCAAGGACAGTTTCAAGGACATGAGCATACATACACATGAGCAAGACATGAACAATGTGCAGCATGTGCAAAACAGAACAAAATTATTACAAAACAGAATAATTACTTACGAGTTTGTAATTCATTACCTGAGGATTAGACACGTACTCAAGTCCATCTGTTCTCTTACGACTTTTAAGAAAAAGTGCTACATCAGATGGTGTCTCCTGATACAAGTTCAATAGATAGTTTAGAATACACTCTCTTTCGTCAAAAATGTAAAGTATCACATACCATCTTATGACGAAGCTGGGCGAACGACTTTGGACCAGCGGTGTGTGTGTCTTGATGCAACTTACGACTATCAGAATTTTTCAGGGCTTTTTGCTAAAAAATACACAAAAAACAAAGTACTCGTTTATCTCACAAAAAAAGTACTCGTTTATCTTGCGAAATAAATAATATGTACGTATACCTGAATCTCATCATCTGCCCAATACCTCAAGAGCACTTTAAAATCCTCCACTGGGATGTTGTCCGGCTTGTTATCTAGCCTCTCCTCATCAGTCTTATATGCTTAATAATGAGCTGTTTTTATGCAACTCTTGTACCCCCTCCAACAGTCACGAATAGACTTCAACACCCGGTTTTCACCTTCATCCGGAATAATATACCGTTGCTTAAATATAAATCAACGATAAAAAAGAATAAATAAATCAAAATTCAGCTACATTATAGTTAATAGATCAATATTACTTATTAAAGTAAAATTCAGCAACATTATAGTTAATAATAGATTACCTTAACATAATCCCATAGAGATTTCTTCAACTTTTCAGGAACATCCGACTAAGATTCATACGTAAGTGGCACAAACCTTTTCAATGTTCCTAAAAAGTTGCTAAGTTCAGATATTACTTTGTCATCATCTAAAATAGGTTGGAACCACTGGTTCATCATAATTACAACTCTTTTGTCATTCGCCCTTGTATGATTGTGTGACCTCTGAGCCTTTTAGGGACTTCACCTTTAATTAAAATGAAAAGTCCCGTCAAATAATAACATAAATCATAATGTAAATTCGGTACTTAAATATTAATCCTACTGTAATATTAAATATTATTATCACATCAATTCAGTACCTGCATTTTCAATGTCTGGCAAGACATTCTCCGCAACATACTTATTTGCCATACCTCTTGCACTAGCTTTTGCAGCATTTTTCTTTTGTCGTTCCCGCAGAGCCAAATTATTAGTCATTGTTCCTTTTCCTTCAACATCCTTCTCAGTTGAACTTACTACCAGGCTTGGGCTTGGGCATGTGCTTCTCAACTTTTCCTTTTCCTTTGCGATACCACTAGCTGAACGAGTTTGTGGTCCACTAACAGGCTTGGGCTTCTCAACTTTTTAGTTCTCTAAATTGTATATATAAGTAGGAAATAAGATTGGATTTTATAGTTATTATCTTCATAAGCAGAAAAAAGATAAGATATGTAGCAATCACACACCTTTCTTGGACTTTGTGAAGTATCATCTTCACTATGCTCCTCATGGTCCGGATTATATTCCTGATCACTATCCACATCCTCTTGCATCTTTTCTTTTCCTTTATCTTTTTTTTTGTTTGCATTTCTCAGTTCAGCTGAAATTGCAAGCACACCTAGAGAAGCAAGAACTTCGTTGTTCCTCATCACATTAACAGCTCTATGTACTTCATAATCTTTTAGGTTCATCATCATCTTAGCAGCTCTCTGTACTTCATAATCTTTTAGAGATAATGGAGGTGTAGAATACTCATTTGGAGGTGGTGGAGGTGGTAGATGAACATCCTGCAAGTATATAATAAACAGGAACATCATAGTAAGTATGCTGCAAGAGTGGTACAAAATATTCAAATTACAATAAGATCATCATAATAAGAATTCTTCAAACCTGCATGCCATTTTCATCCATATCTTCTTCTTCCGATGTTGGTAAACGTGATTCCAACTTCCTCTTAACACTTGATGAGTTCAGATTCACTGTTGAATCGCTGATTTTTTTTCTTTTTTCTGTGTCATCTTCTGAGGATTTACCTGATCAACTAACTTTAGATTCACGGTTGCATTGTTGGGTTCTGGATTATTCAGCCGTGTCGACTTCCAAGGACTCCTCACCTCGGCTAACTTTAGATTCTCGGTTGCATTGCTGGGTTCTGGAATATTCAGCCGTGCCGACTTCCGAGTACTTTTCACCTCAGCTAACTTTAGATTCACGGTTGCGTCGTTGGGTTCTGGATTATTCAGCCGTGTCGACTGCCGAGGACTGTTCACCTCACCTAACTTTAGATTCACAGTTGCATTGCTATTCAGCCGTGCTGACTTCCGAGGACTGTTGACTTCAACTAACTTCTTGTTTTTTCGATTCTGTTGTAGTTGATGAGCTGTCACGTACTGTTGTTTCACTGGTTTTGTAGCTGCAACAATACAATGATATTATAATCATAATCTTTAAATGTTATAATCAAAATATCACAATAATTTTTTTTTTTGCTATATCAAAATATCACAATCTGTAAATGATATTAACTATCCATTTATATATACCTGTAACCAGATTCTGCCTTGGCCGCATGATTACATGCGGCTGCATTTGCTTTAGTGGCTCAATTGCAGTATCGACAATGTTGTCGATATAAAAATCCAAGTTGCCACCACTTTTAACTCCTTTGACTAATTCGGAGAGGTCCGCATCATTCGTCACTAACATCCACCCACTCTTCTCACTATTTCTCATATAAATTCCTCCTATTTCGGTGTATTTAAGGTCACCCTTCACAAACTCCATGAGCACTGTGTACGAGAAGTAGTCAGGATCAACCCTCTTTACCACAGTATCGGTTCCACCAACATATTGTGCCTTCTGAAATGCACCCTTGTGATGAAATGTGAGCTGCATGAGTTCCCCCATCCTATACAAAATGGATACAGAATGGTGAGTTTACATTGGAAGCAAGATATGAAATAATAAAATGGGAAGGTATATTAAGTACATATGTGTATGCAGGTATATAAAGCACTAGAAACAACAAGGGAACACATAAAATCAGAAAGTTACAAGCAGTCAAGTAATTAAAAAGTAGTAAATTAATTATGAAAATCAACAGATATAAAAGCTGTCCCTTAATTAAGAACCAATCATAAATAGAAGTCACTTGATATTGCTATATAGAAATCAAGAGGAAGTTTCCTCTATGCTAGGCGGAATGAGGATTTGTGTTGTCGGGACGTCATCTCTATACCACCTAACTTCACTAACTTGATTTCCTATTCCATTACCACATTGAATATCATGTAAAACTGGATCATCTTCATTTCCATTTTCATTTTCGACTTCACACCAGTCCCTCGGCAATTTCTTGACAACATTATAAAGTGCTGTATCAGTTGGATCTTGTACATAAAATACTTGTTGTACTTGTGAAGCCATAACACACGGATCAGATTTCTGGCACAATCTATAAAAATTAACTTGAGTCATCCCATACAAATCTTTCTCTTCTTGGTACCAGCAACACTTAAATAAAACCACTGAAATTTCTCCCCAATAATCAATTTCTAGTATTTCTTCAATTGCTCCGTAGTAACTAACATTACCAACCAATGGATTTTGATCTTTTGAACTTGCAAAGCTAGTGGCCAAGGCAGTCAAGAATACACCACTATTCTGTGTTTTACACTTAGCATCTCTATATTTTGTATGGAATCTGTATACATTAATAACATATCCACTAAATTTCCTAGCTGTCCGATTAGGGCCCATTGCAAGCACTTCTAGCTCTTTCGAAATGTCCTCTTTTTTCCCAACCTCATCTTTCAGCCATTTCCAGAATTCTTCAGTATGTGCTCTCTCTCTTTTATATCTTCTTGATATTGCATGACTATCAACTAAAGCTCGATGTTCCCTACAATAATTATGATGGTATTAATATCAATAAATAAATATTCTAATTCTTTAGTACTTGCTAGAATAAAATTAGAACATAAAAACTTACTCTTGTACCAATAGCATATTCCATATTTTGTGGACAACTTTCAAATTTAGGTACTGCATCACCACCACTTAAGAATCTTGAGTAGAATGTCAAGCATTCTTCTGCCAAGTAACCTTCGGCTATGGAACCCTCCGGTTTAGATCTGTTGCGCACATAAGGTTTGAGTTTAGCTGGATAACGCTCAATCGGAAACATACATCGAACGTGCACAGGTCCACCGTATTCAACTTCCTTGCACAAGTGAACCGCCAAGTGAACCATTATGTCAAAGAAAGCCGGTGGAAATATCATCTCAAATTGGTAAAGAATTTCGACAATTTCTTGTTGTTGCCTCTTCACATCTTCCAAATCAATTACTTTGCCCTAAAGACCTCTTAAGAATGCACCAAATCTTATCAGAGGCAATGCAACCTCAGGCTTCAGTGTTTTTTTCACAGTAAATTGCAACAAGTAGTGAAGTAGAAAATGAGCATCATGGGTCTTGTACCCTAAGATTTTCCTTTCCTTCGTGTGAACATACCGACTGATATTGGCTGCATAACCGTATGGAAATTTAACATTCTCCAGTACTGATCAAAATATTTCTTTATTCGTCATGTCAAATATGCCAGCCCTAATCTCAAAGTGTTCGCCGTCATTTGATAAAATGGGATGCAGGACCTTCCTGATGCCCATTTCCTGTAAATCAAAACGAGCATTCAAATGGTCTTTTGACTTGCCACTAATATTTAGCAAAGAACCAAGTATGTTGTCGCATATGTTTTTCTCTATATGCATAACATCAAGGTTATGTCGCAATAAATTGTGGCTCCAATACGGTAAATTGAAAAATATTGACTTCTTTTTGAAAGGGGAATCCTTTTTCTTCCCAAAATTATTTTCAAAGTCACGCAACAGTTCTTCAATGTCTGTTCCTGATAAATTTCCCGGAATCTGTCCTATTTCAACTTCACCATTGAACCTCCTCTTATCAAACCTCCACTTGTGTTTCGGATCTAGAAATTTTCTGTCCTATTTCAACTTCACCATCGAACCTACTCTTATCAAACATCCACTTGTGTTTCGGATCTAGAAATTTTCTATGATTCATGTAGCACATTTTTTTACTATGTTTCAAGTACATTGAAGGAGTCTCATAATGGCATACAGGACAACCCAATTTACCCTTTGTGCTCCAACCGGATAACATTGCATACCCCGGAAAATCGCTAATGGTCCACAACACACTTGCACGTAACATGAATTTTTGATCAGTAAAGGCATCATAAGTTTCTATGCCTAGATCCCATAATTCTTTCAACTCTTCAATTAGAGGCTGCATATATACATCAATTTTATTCTTTGGAGAGTCTGGACCGGAGATGAGTGTTGAAAGAATTAGATTTTCGGGCTACATGCACAACCAAGGTGGAAGGTTGTAGTTAACTAATACAATTGGCCATGTACTGTAAGTTGTACTCATTGTACGAAAAGGATTGAATCCATCAGAGGCTACACCCAATCTGATATTTCTATTTTCTGATGAAAAATCAGGATACATAGCATCCATCGCCTTCCAAGTCTCGCTATCAGCTGGATGTCTACGTTTTCCATCTTTTTTTGGCCCACAGAATGCTATCTCATAAGTTGTGAATACTCCTTGCATATAAACAGCCTTTGCAGCCTTGGTTTTAGCGGAAAGTAACACATTACTTTTGCCGGGACATTGTGAATCAACTTCTTCGGATCATTGTCACGGGTGCCTTTCTTTTCCTCTTCCCACCTCGAAATACCACAAGAGTTACAGACATCTTTATCTTCATTTTTTTCCCAATAGAGCATGCAATCGTTTTGATATGCGTGTATTTTTTTGTAATCAATACACAAATCTTTAATGATTTTCTTCGCGGCTCTAAAAGATAAAGGTATGTGGGCCTGTGGAAAAGCCTCTCTCATCAAGTCTAGTATATCCCCAACTGCAGACTCTGTAATTCCATGTACACATTTTAAAGAATAAAGCCTGATGATAAAACTTAATCTCGAAAATTTTGAATAGGCAGGATGTAATGGCTGATTTCCATCTTCGACAAGGCGATAAAATCTTTTAGCATCGGCATTTGGTGCATCAGAATTCTCATCTTCACATTCTTCATATTTCCATGAGTACGGTGCAACATTTCACCTAGATTATCTCCAAAATCACCAGCATCACAGTCTATATCTTCATCACTCCTTCCAAAATTTGGGTGAGAAACCTCACAAATCCATTTCACATACAATGGAGATGGACCATTGTAGATGAGATGATCATAAATTATATCTGGACGATGCCACTTGCTATTTTTACAATTCTTGCATGGGCACGTCATTTCATCGCCTACGGCCAATTTAGAAAAACCGTTTTGTATAAAGGCTCTTATCCCGCTAATATATCCTTCACTAAACTTTGGAAGTTCTATCCAAATGTTTTCGCTGTCCGTCACTACAATTATGAATATGAGTATTTTAACATAAAAAGATAAAATTTGTGTGTGTGTCCAACAAGTGGAAACCTAGACGAGTCGAATTGTTAATTCAGGCCGAATTAAGAATTTAAAGTAGTTTAAATCGAAACGCTAAAGTGATGGGAGAGAGTGTTATATCTCAAAATAGAAATTGAAGCCCTAAAGTGATGTGAACAATGCTTGAACCCCCAAATCGAAGCGAAATCATTGAAAAAAGCTTGAACCCCCAAATCGAAGCCCTAATCGAACCGAAATCGCTGAACCCCAAATTAAGAATGTTCGCTTGAACCTTTGTAAGAAGACAGAGAAGAATGAAAATAAAAAGTTATTTGCGGGGACTTTTTTCTTCGCGGCTCTAAAAGGTCAAGGAGTGGTGTTCGGATTGATGAGGTGTCACGTTCTCTAATGTAGGATTTGCCTTGGTAGATTGGCGCGGATCGACGTGAAAGATATGCAAAGGTCTGCTATAGCAACACTATAAAAAAATGTTGCATCAATTACACTTGTTTAGCTAGAGCAACACATTTTTATGGCTAAGGCAAAAATTCAACGTTGCAGTAGGACCAAAATTGTATAGCTATCGCAACATTTTACCTAGCAACACCTTGCAAAAATGTTGCAGAAGACCATCTATGGCGTAGTGATTGAACGAATGGCACTGGTTTGGAAATTTTGAAAATCATTCCCCGTAATATTTTTAAAGTATGATGTTGATAAGATTGTGAAGTTTATTCTAGGTTTATGTTAATTGGATTTCTTACACAATGTTGATTACACGATCAACACCACTGCCAATCAATGAAGAGAGTTGTTAAAATCCATGGCAAGGCAATGTCATTTTATTTTAAAATGTATGCAAATATGAAAATATATGGAATGTGATGATGTGAAGTATGTGTATGGCATGTTGTATGATTTTGTTGAGATTTAATAACGGTAGCTATATTTAAATGCATTTAGATATAAAAGTGTATATATATATATATGTCTAAGTTTTCAACTTAAAGTAATTTTCAAAATAAGTATGTTACTTGTATATCCTGAATAAAGTATAGATTTTTGAAGTTATTTATATGAATAACAAATATTTTGTAAAGAAAAAGTTTCAAGGAAAAATAATACTATCATAAATATATTAATGAAGAATGAGATACTAAAGTGTGTTCATAAAGTAAGCAAAAGGTAATTTTGCAAAATTCGATGTTAAGGATAATAAATTTACAAGGAAATTGCGCATTATATTATTGCCTCATTAAAGTGATGAGGATTTGTCATTTATGTTAAAAATGAGTTTTTGGAGATAAAAATGTTTTGAAAAATGTTAGAAAGTAAATAATGTGAATTTTATATTATGAGGTTTGGAAGAATTTTTCAAGATGGAAGACATTCATAATATTTATGGGACGCATTGATAAAAAAATTTCGCTACAGAGGTTTATAAATTTGATTTGTGACAAAATTGAGTTTTTGAACTAAAAAATATATTAGTGTTGTTTTGGAGATTTATTTAAAACAAAGTGGTACTTTGGGAAAATTATTTGATATGAGATTTATATAAGAAGATGTGTTTGAATTAAATAATTAGAAAATCCTCTTTGTTTCTATATACAACATTTTATTATAAGGTTGGAATTTTGTGATTTTTGGATTTTTCAAAAATCGGATTTGAAAGTAAACACCTTAAAGTATTTTATATCTATGTAATAAAGGTGTTCATTTTATGAATGAATGTAATGTGTCAGTGAATGATATGACATGTACCATTTTTCAAAAGATAAAAATGAAGTATGTTTGTAATAGAAGTTTATATCATAATTATGGGGATTGTTAGTTGTGAATTTTCAAAATACCCTTCATGTTATAGAGACTGCTTTTATGTTTTCTGAAAATTTTGACGTCTGATATATTTTGGGTGTTTGAGAATTTGATGTCTTCCCAAATGAGTTTGTTCAACTCATAGCTCATGACCTTATTTTTTTAGTCTAGAATGATAGTTCTTAATTTTTGGGAATGCAACCAAGGGTTTAATAATTGTTATGGATTTAGTTGAGCTTGATTATTTGTTGGAAAGGAGGCTTGGATGATAATAGTTTTAATCCTCTTAGTAATTAGTTTTCATTTGATGCGAGGGGTATTATATACCTAAGTAGAGGTGAAAGCCCAATTATCGAATATTTTAGAGTGTTGTTTTGTATCCTTCTATTTAACACTTGACAGATTGAAGTTGATCACTTTATGAGCTAAGTTGAAAATGTAAATAAAGTGCTTTATACGGTATGTTTATGATTGGATTTGATGGTTGTGTCATGTTTTGATGGTTATCTATTATATATTTATGTTTAAATTATAGATGAGTGTGGTAAGGGTAGAAGTATTAGGTCATTATAATGATTCCCCAAGGAGAAATTGCAAGGACATGTTTTTTCAAGGGGGGTCTGTAACAAGCTGATGTTGAGGGGAAACTAATTATGTCTTAAATATTAAATGGAATTAAATTATAATACTGGTTATTTAATATGATTTGAATATATAAAACTTTGTTTGGGATTTAAAAGATTAAGTATTTCTATAAAATTGGAGTTTTTGTAGTAAAATATTTACTAATGAGATTGGAGTAAAGACAAAAATTGGTTTGGGAAATTTAATTATGGAAATTTATTTGATAAAAGTGGTTATTGATAAATTATTTTGGTATTAAACATTTTTACCAAGGAAAGCCTATTTTATAGTGGTTGTACCATTATATATATAAATATGAACATGTGTGAAGTAGAGAGACCTCAACAACTACATAGAATTAGTACATAATAGGAGTAGGTTGACAATGTCTGACTACTAAAAAGCAAATTCAAATACTATCCTCCCTTGAACAAGGAGGAGACACTATCATTAAAGATGGTTCATGCCCAATGACATACAAATATCTAGAAAACAAAGATGTAAGATAAGGAACATAGTCCAATGACTCATTGCTATAGAGATATTTCTTGTCCCATATGTCATCTATCAAAATCGCCTTATTCCATACACCAAGATCTATAAAGGAAGTAAGAGACAAGCCAACTCCTATAACAAGATAAAATAGATGCTTATCCTTTCCTTTAGTACCATAACAAACTTGTAAAAACTTCCACTCCCGGGATTTAAGCGCATACCAAAGCTCACATGAACATAGACATGCTTATAAGGATTCCACTTCAGCACTTCAAGAGAACTAATAGGATCAACCATAGTCATGTCAACAATAGTATGTAAAATAGATGGAGTTCTAGCATGAGGCAGAATAATATCCAAAGAAGGGGAAAGGGTGGCATGAGAACTTTCTATAGTGGTAGATGAAGGTATAGCATGATTTGGTTTTGGAACCTACTCCATGGCAGGAGGATGAGACAAAGAAGATTCGGTAGGAATAGGCAATGTGGCAATATCGCATGTAGTAGATTCTGAAGCAAGAGCACATTAACAAGTGTCTGTGGTGTGACCAAAATAGTAGCATGTCAAACATATGTTAGGAGCCCAACTATAGCGAACATCAACCATTGCAACATGGCCTTCCAAATCTTGTACTTGGAGTTTGGTTGGAAAAGTTTTTTGAAATATCTCAATCAATCTCATAGCATATACTAGTCTTCTTCTTACCACTTTATTTTCGTTAATACACTTCATATTCCCAATGAGGCTAGCAAACCAGCCGAGACCAATCATGAGTTGCAATACTGATGGAATGTAAGAGAAATATGCCCATACTAGATTGGATAAAACTTACTCTCCAGCTCTATCAACTGAAGGCCTCCACACAATGATAACAAACGGCTTCCCCTCAATGAAAGAAGGCTTCAATTCAAGAACATGTTATCTTTTTTCGATATCCAAGAATTTTGAAAAGGATGTCAAGTTGTTGTCGCAAGCTTTGAGGCCACCTATGAGCTTCCAAATGCACCAACAATGCTCTTTGACAACATCATAATGGGGGTTCGAGTCAAGGGAAAAGCCATTGGATAGTTCGACCAAAGTTCAACACCCGCTTGAATAACCTCATTCCAAGGAAACATTAAACCCTCTACTCAGAAGTTTCAAAAGATCGAGGAGTGTATTCTCCTGCTTTTCTGGGAAAAGAAGAGAACAAAGATTTCCAATTATTTGTAGTTTATTATTTGTTGTTGCATGCAAAATATTGGGTACATGCACATTCTTAATTATTGGACTTGAAATAAATAGCTCATGGAGTGTGTAGTCTTTCTCAATTGGATACAAGATTAGACCAACATTAATACTTGATGACATAGGATCACCGGATAAGGCTAGATTAGAGTAAATGGCCGTAGCCAAATCATTGAAGTGGGAAAAGATTTTGTGTGGCTAAAAACTACAACAGAGTTGGTTTTAACATTCTGTCGAGCACTGTAGATGCGTTGCAAAGAACGTTGGTTATTCGCATCGGCCAAGCAGGGATTGTTTAACAACCCAACATCATGATCCACTGATATTTCACTACATTCAGTCATGTTACCAAAGATCGCACTTGTTAGGACAAAAGTTAGGCTCTTTAAATTTCAAGCTATTGAACTATGCAAAGTGAAGGAAGTGTGGTTATTATGAATACCATCGTCTCAAGCGCTTTGTAACAACCGCACATTCATGGGCCAAAATTTCAACTAAATCGAAACCCGTTCCAATTAGGTATGAATTATTGGTGTTGGTAGCCTGTAATAAACATAAGTATATCAGAAAGTTATCTACATAAACTCTCAATGGGATAGAAAAATATAATAGAACATATATACCTACTAAGGCTATTACCTTGGAATAAATATTATTCCTTGGATTTCTAGTCCCCTTGTCAGTATCGAGCATAATGAGAGACTTCTTCATCTACCGTTCCCATCTTGCACCAATAGCTTGTCCCTCCAAATATATCCTATAATTTATAATAAGGGAGGGTCAGAGCAACGTTCTGGTGACTCTTAAATTACATACTTTATGCATAACACTAATTTATACCGATCATTTTAAGTGATGTCCATTGTTTATGACTTAACCATTTATTTCTATATGTGCATACGATATATTCAACATTCTCTGAGATATAACTATATGTGTGTGTGTGTGTATGTATGTGTTCACTGCCCAAAAGGAAACCCCAGCCACTTATACTTCTTTAATAGGGAGGAGGCAGACCCATGGTCATTTATTACCTCAACCCCAAAGCGGGCCCTCCTT
This sequence comes from Allium cepa, assembly GCA_030765085.1. NCBI lineage: Eukaryota > Viridiplantae > Streptophyta > Magnoliopsida > Asparagales > Amaryllidaceae > Allium > Allium cepa. The sequence goes on along the minus strand of CM060928.1, from coordinate 533,035,896 downwards.
AACATAATTGCTAGTAAATTGGCCCTTAGCTACAAAGGCTGATGACTCCTAGATATGGCTCTATAATTTAATTTCTCGTAATACTAACACATCTCAAAGACTTATCTAGGGATTAACTAGCCTGCCTCTTACAAACAAATAACTAATTAAACTTTTGAGGTCTTTGCATATCCCATACGGATTCTATACTACTAGGAAGTGAAATCCATCAGGCCATAACCTAAGTCTTTGCTAATGACCGCTTAGGACTGCTAGAGTCAAAGCCTATATGCCAGCCCTACTACTATATATCAATTTATAGACAAAGCCGGCCGACAACCTACAAACGAAATCTCGTCTAGACTTATCAAATGTATGCCAAGGAAAATCCCATCCCAGTTACTTAATATCCCTTTTTAGAAATGAAGCAAACCCTATTTCGATATTAGGTACCATGGAAGGTTACTTAAACTTCTTATATAGGAAGGCGACAGACCCAACGGCCATTTATTCCATCTCGAAGTAAAACCCTTGACACCCATAAAGGTACTAAGCCGTTTAATACTTCAAATCCGAGGTGTACCCTTGGAATATTTATCCATCCCTATATGCGAACGTGTATCCCTTCCTCATGGGTCCTATAATTGGAGATGTCCCACATCACTAGTACGTATACATAACTTTTGATAGCCTCTAGGTAAAGGGCAGACTTCTATTGTGTAACCCAACTAACCTTGCATCCTAACCGATAATAAACCAAACTATTTATCCTAAACCTAAATATCGTGCTAGGCCCACTAATTTATGATCGTCCTAAACGTATTATTGAGGCAGTATAATTTCCATTATGGAAATTATATTTCCTTTTAAGTTTGTTTATATGTATTAAATTAATTATTCATTATGAACATATTCATATCTTATAGGCTTATTTCCAATGTTATTCATTTCCTTCTTATGCCCCATAAATGTCAATTATCCATAATAAATGTTCATTTGATATTCAAATTAGACAATTCACTAGTGACATTTATCTATTCATTTCCAATTCAACTTATTATGACTATTTCATTTTCTCATACATATCATATAAATTCTGCAATCAATCTCATTAAATTTATTTATATCCCCATTTAATTTCTGTGGCTTCCTATTAACTGCACATTTATTGCCCATTAAACTTGCAATCATTGTTCATAATTTTTGGAGTTACTATATCTTTTCTATTTCAGCCTCCTAGTCCTATGATTTACTACGCCATTAATATTTAGTCGTTCTAATTATAACTAATACGAGCACTGACGTATATTTATTTATTAAGCTTTATCTGTTACCCTATGTATATTTATATTTTTGATCAGTAGGCGTGTTATGCGTATTCACACATACACACACATATATATATTTGCACTTTTAACTCACTAATTCCTATGAATAGAAATTCCATTCACTTATATATACATTTTGTATAGAACATTCTTTTAATATTTTAATATATTGGAGCTATACTTTCCGAAAAGGATTATCATCCAAACTATCCATTAACTACCTAAAAGATAGACCATTGCTCCATTTGAAATAACAAGGAATCATTTGTTTTCTTTTATTGAAATAGGCAGTTCAAACAATGGAGTAGAACATCCGTACTTTACACATCATTTTCTTTTTGTTATATTCCATATTATTCTAAACGATGCACTTTTTATACATAGTTATGGAATTGGGTTATTTATGGAAATTTACATGGAAATAGATATAGCTAAATTGTAACCACAATGCTCCTTATAAATTAAAGCATAGAAATTCACGTTCCAAGTCAAATTAGAGCAATCCAAATTAATACTAATAATTAACAGCCCAATTATCATAAATCTGGAGTTAATTTTACAATCTTTCAACATTCTACTTTAACAAATTTAGGGACTGATTTTCAAATTTTTGGATTATTGTATATATACTATTCCATTCCAATTACCTGGCTTATAGAAAATGTAGGCATAATTTCAATTGAATATGTTCATTTTAAGCCTACAACTCAACAGATCTTACATCTACATAATAATTAAATAAAATTCAACGATATAAATTTCATTGTTATATATAAATCATACGATTTCTCACTCACTTTTAGCTTTCCAAATCTCATAAATCTAAATTCAACCCTTTAATTAACTCATTTTCCCTTTCCAATCCATATATATGTATATCAAGATATATACATACCCATTAGAATTACAAATCTGAAAGGTGATTTGAGTTAATTGGAAATATGGAGTTGTAATTATAGAATTTACCATCTTATCGTAAAATTGATTCACTTCTTCTCTTCTATTTTTTCCCTTCTCCGATATATATATATATATATATATATATATATATAATAATAATTTTTACAATTTCTAGAACTAATGAAGAAGGGAAAATGACAGAGCTTTGTTGCTCTATTTAGAAAATATGAGAAGAAAAATAAGGGGCTAGGCTTGTATTTATAGACGTTGGAATCAATTTATCCAATAGATTAATATTAATTAAACATGGGCTGTTAGACCGAGGTTTAACCCTAGTCACCGCCTCTTTTACCAGTAGATCGCTCCACTATAGGCGATCGACCGCTAACCTATAGGCGGTGAACCTGCCCAAGGAAGGGATCGACCGGCGGTGTCCACGAGGTTAATATTATTTATTTTCCTTTTATTCCTTTTTAATTATTTTCATTTCGAAATCTTAAAACACCGATAACTTCTTCGTTTGAACTAGGAGCATAAAACTTTTAAATATAAAAATTTCTTAGAAAATCGCCATGAATGTAATGGCGCAGTTTGGCGATCAAATTCAGACGGTTGTCCAAATTTCATTTTTGAGATTTATTATTTATTTATTATACCATTAATTTTACAGAGTGGTACGTTCTCCCCCTTAAAAAAAGTTCATAACCGAAATTCCCCAAGGGTTAAATATGATATTCAAGTAGTGTGCAATCAATTTTGCAGCCAATCGTATACAAGTGCATGGTATATCACAACACATATGATATGCATGCTTACTAAATCAGTTCAACGTGTATGAATGCATTCTTTTGAAAACTATTTCGAAAATGTGATGAAAACAACCTATATGTACTTGCAGCTCTATATGAAGTTTCAAAAACCAAAATCTTTGTTTTCATGCAACAATTTCACACTGCCACAAAAAGATGTATGGTTCAACCAATTTTGCATCCAATTTCTACCATCCAATACCTAACACATAATTTCTAACATCCAAAATTTAGAAAATCTAGTTTTCTTAACTCTAATCCCTTAAGTCGGAAAGAGAAATTAGATGAAAAACGTTATATTTCCATCCTTCTTATGGATATATATTCCATTGTACATTGGAACCTACTCTTTTGCTCGCATTTTTTCCAACTTTTCAAAGTACAAATTGCATAAGGAGCTATATTTTTTGGATTTTAAAATGGAGTTATTTTAAACGCAAGTTCCCTTTACTATCAACAAGGTATGGAAATAGAAATTTCAAATCTAAAACAACTTATTATCTGTGCTTCATATATTGCCACCCTTACCGCATAGAAAAATTCATATCTATTAACACGTAGACCTTCTCTACGCTAAGCATGTGGCACTTGAAAAATAGAATTTCTCTCATTTTCCATTAAAAAACTCTCTTTTTCGATCAACTAGCAAAATAATTCAAAAAATAAAATTTCAAAAGCATTTAAACACCATTTTTTTTTCAAAATCACTTGAGCAAATTTTTTTCAAAAGCATGTGAACTCAACTTCTTTTGAAACAAATCAAGCCACATCTTAGCATTATCGGGATTCAGTCAATGAGTTAATGGATATGATTGACCCCAGCATTGCACTGCAAATCCTAGATTTTGAAAGCCTTCCCTTTGATTTCAAAACAACAATGACACATATTTATAAATTTTAGCTTTTAAGGCATATGTATAAAGACCATTGGTTTCACAACAACCTTTCCCTGTCATTCGCTTGCTAAAATATAATTTTCCCAAAATTCTATAGTTTTAGGATTAAAGGATTCTTTATTTCTAGTTTCTAATTTATTTTCCAAATTTATTTTCCAAATTTATTTTAAAAACTTCTAGCTTTAATTTCATTCATCGCTAGTTAAGTGTTCTTATGACATTTCCATACTTATACCATTTTCCAATATATACAGCGGTCAAAGCTCATCCATAAAATCAACATAGTGATAAAATAGGAATGTATCTCATATCATATCGTAGGCTTTTTTTCAATAACCAAAAAGATACAACTAGCGATTATAACCCGAATAACCTAAAAAAACAATTGTTGGAAGCTACCCTTCAACATTAACTAGTATTAATGATATTGTGGCCCTATCACTTATTACCCAATTAAGATGGATATTTCTAGTATGCCTTTCAACCCACATGTCTTAACTTACCTCGTTGGCTTCCAATAAATAAGGTCCACCCACTACTTCAATTATTACACCCGGTTATGAGATTATTTTGTGTTCCTACACTGCGATCGGTCAAAAATATAAACTATGTATATTTTAGAACAATTCATCGAGAAAATTGGCCAAGTGGAATAACCTTCCTACCACCCACCTTGTCTTGAGTAAACCAACATCCTTTATATGTGTTTACCATCTCATTACCCTCTTCTTCAATTATACTACTATCTTCTTTTAATCAAAATCTCTTGATGGTATCCTCAAATTTTAGTATTTGCTTTCTTTCCGTATCCTTGAGCTTTCACATAAGTATACCTTAGGACTCGCAAAAGTGTACTTTGATAGCATTCGCTATTCCTTTGAGGGTTCCTCTACTAGCTTTGACACATGTCTAACAAAACATACATAGATTCATACCAATATTCCTTATATTCAACGGGGATTCTTTGTTTCTACCCTACGAGCGTATGTAGATATTTTATTCATAGCCTAAACATTTAACCCGTTTTAACTAGGCGTTTATCCTTATCTACTTCAAATCAAAAAATGGTTTGATTTTCACCTCTTTAAAAAATTAAAACTTCACTTTCATGAAGTACTTAATCCAAAACTTTTATTTTTGAGAATATAAACTAAGTAACTTTTTTATTAAATTCAAAAAATTGCTTGGTTTCCAAAAGGAGTCATAAAAAATTTCCATTCTAACTAACTCTCCCTTTTTAAGGACTTTTTACAACATAGACTTACTTCTTTAAAAGTAGTTTTGTTAACTCAAAATATATATTTACGTTCAAAAGCTCAAATGTCGTACCAAACCATTTTTCAAAACAAACATCTTTTGTAACTTTAAATAATGAAAATTGGAGTAAATAATTATAACTTCCATTCTATTATTTTCCTACTATTTATGCTATTTCTGCTTTCAACCTTAGTAGAGATTCTAAAAGCATGTGAAGGGAACTTTTAAAAGATATGCGCAATTTCTACACATTTTTATGGAAACTATCAATTTTTCTTATCATATTCCTATTGGTTTTCTCATATAATATTTTTAGTTATATTACTAACACTATTTTAATATAAATTTAGAATACTATTCTATTCAAATTTCATAATATTGCTATTATTTAAAATTTATCCTACCTAAATTGCTCTTAAACAGCTTCTCCTTACATAGCTCTTTTCCTCTTTTATTTTTTCTATTATTTACTCATTGCATTGCATTCCTCTACTGGTTTAGTCATTTGGCTTTTCTTCACTAATGTGAAAAGAGATGTGTATAAATTATTTTAGTTACTTTTCTCTATATTTAACTTATATGGGAATATTTTTCCTATCTTCTTATCGGCATTTTTACTCTTTTATTCTCTTTATCCTATTTAAATCAAGTACCATTTCCATTTATCCACCCCTTAAAATAAATTTTAAAAAATAAATTTTTTAAATTTAAGGAAATAGGAAAAATCATCAAACTAAACATATGTTCTCTTTTCCATTTACTTCAAAAATGCAAAATTTTCTTACTACAAACCTTCAAATTAGAAATTTTTACCACTACCAATTTTAAACTTTACTAAGAATCTTTAAATAGCCCTAAATTTAAAATTTTCAAATTTCCTTGCTTTATCAAAACAACAACTTTCCAATGACAAGGCCCTTTTATTAAAATTACTCCTTTGAAAAATGATTCAAAACGTTTTAAGGATTTTTAAAAACCTTTTTTCAAATTCTTTTGCATGGGGTCGGATTAAAAATGGATTTAAATTGTCCTTTCTTTTGGACTTTTCTTCTTTTCCCTTTACTCCTAACCTCTTATTGGTGATTAATGAACACCTTCTTATGGGAACTTGCTCAATCCTTTTTCACATCTTTCTTCTGGATGCTTGCAACATATAAGTTCTTACTTTCCATCCATTTGGATAAAATGTACGTCTTCAATCGGCAATCCATTAAAATCTATAGTCATAAGGCAACTTAGGCCCAATAAAGGAGTCAAGATCATCCAGCCTATGGGATTCTTCTATATGTCATGATCATGCTCTTCTCAGTCCACTTCTTATGATACAGCCTTCTCCCCATTAGGTAATTGGGGGTACACGCATCAGTTTAACTCTATTTATTATTCCAACTCATAGTTGCGTCATCTAGCTTTTCAGAATACGGTCGCGAAAACTTCTATAGTCGGAGTACATAAAGTCTGATATAATATATATATATATATATATAGATAAAAAATACAAATACTTTCTCTTAGCATATCCTAATTCCTATGATCGACTAAACTTAGCTCTGATACCAACCGTAACAACCCGCACCTTAGTGGGCCGACATTCGACTGAATCAAAACCCAATTCCATTAGCGTAGGGATCATTAGTGTTGGTACATGTAATAAACATAAGTATATCAAAGAGCTATCTATATAAACTCACAATGTAATATAAAAACATAATAGAACATATATACCGACTAAGGGTACTACCTTGGAATCAATATCATTCCTTGGTTATCTAGTTGCCTTATTAGTATCGAGCATGAATGAGAAGACTTCTTCATCTATTGTTCCCATCTTGCACCAATAACTTGTCCCTCTAAATGTATCGTATGGGTTGTACTGAGAAGGGGTCATAACAATGCTTTGCTGATTGGTAAACCACATACTTTATCCACAACACTAACTTATGCCGATTGATTTCTATCTAAGTGTTATGTTCACTATTCAATGCTTACCCGTTTAATTCCATACGCATGTACGATATATCCAACCTTCTCTGATATATATATATATATATATATATCTGTGTGTGTGTGTGTTGTTCACTACCCAAAAAGTAAACGAGCCACTTAATACTTCTTTAATAGGAAGGAGGCATGCCCATTGGTCATTAGTACCTAAACCCTAAAGCGGGCCCTCTATAATGTAATCGCTAGTCAATCGACCCTTAGCTACAAAGACCGATGACCCGTAGATATGGCTTATAATTTGATTTTTCGTATTACTAATGTATCTAAAAGACTTATCTAATGGGTTAGCCAGCCTACCCTCGAAAACAAATAATTAATAAAACTTTTGTGATCTATGCGTATCCCAAATAGCTTTTACACCAGTAGGAAGCGAAATTCATTAGAGCATAACCCGAGTTTTTGGTAACGACTGCTTGGGATCATTGGAATCAAAACTTATATGTAAGCCCTACCACTAAATATTGGTTTACCAACAACACTAATATAGCCCACCAACATCCCATAGTCGAAATCCCATTTAGACTTACCTAATGTAAGTTAAGGAAAATGCCCATCCTAATTACTTAATACCTCTTGTTAGAAATGAAGCAAAACCCATTTTCCTATTAGGTACCATCATAGGTTATTTAAGATTTCCTATATAGCGAGGAGGCAGAGCTAACAACCACTTAGTTCCTTCCACCTAGAAGTAAACAACTTGATATCCCTAAATGTATTGAGCCTGAGATGAACCCATGGTACATTTTACCACACCTATACATGAACGTATGTCCCTTCCCCAAAGTCCTATAATTGGAGATGTCCCACATTAGTAGTACATATCCACAATTTATGGTAGCCTCTAGGTGAAGGGCAGACTTCTGCTATAATCCTACCGACCTCGCATCCCAACCCATACTAAACCAAAACCATTTATCTTAAGCCTAAACATTGGGCTTGGCCACTAACTTACGCTTGTCCTAAACGTATTATTGAGGACATATAATTTCCACTATGGAAATTATATTGCTTGCTAATTTATTTATTGGTATTGAATTACTTATTCACTGCAAACCTATTCTATCTTATAGCTTATTTCCTATATTCTTCATTACCTTTTATGTCCCATAAATGTCAATTATCTATAATAATGTCATTTAATATTCAAATTGGACAATCAGTAGTGATATTTATTTATTCATTTCCAATTCAACTTATTATGCCTATTCCATTTCCTATAAATGTCATACTAAATTCTGTAATCAATCACACTAAATGCATTTATGTCCCCATTTAATTTCTGTAACTCCTATTAACTACACATTTATTGCCCACTAGACTTACAACCATTGTTCATAATTTTTGGAGTTAGTATTTTTTTCCATTGCAACCTTCTAGTCCTATGATTTACAACGCTATTAATATTTTGTCATTCTAATTATAACTAATACGAGTGCCAAACGTATATTTATTTATTACTCTTTATTAATTACCCTATGTATATTTATATTTTTAATTTGTTGGAGTAGTAATGCATATGTATATCTAATCCTATTTTTAACTTATTAATTCCTACGCTTAGAAATTCCAGATTGTACGCTTATATGTACATTCTGTAAAGAACATTCATTTTCATATTTTAATATATTGGAGCCATTCTTCCTAGAAAGAAATATCATTATAACTTTCCACAAACTACCAAAAATGAAGATTTTTACTCCGTTTCAAATTATAAGGAATCGCCTTTTTTATTGAAATAGATAGTGCAAACTATGGAGAAAAATGTTCATATTTTACACATCTCTTTCATTTTGGTATATTTATTATTCAAAATGACACACTTAATATACATAGTTTTGGAATAAGGTTATTTATGGAAATTTAAATGGAAATAGATATAACTAAATTATACCCATAACATTTATAATAAATTAAAACATAGAAATTTCAAGTCAAATTAGGGCAATCCAAATTAATACCAACAATTTACAATCCAATTATCATAAATCTAAAATAAATTTTACAAACTTATCAACATTCTACTTTAACAAATTTAGTGACTGATTTCTAAATTTCCATTTTAGGATGCATATACTATTTTATTCCAATTACCTAACTACGGAATATGAATGTGAAATTTCAATTGAATATGTTTATTTTAAGGCTACAACTCAATAGATCTTATATATATATATATATATATAATAATAATTAAATAAAATTGATATTTTATATAAATCATATAATTTCCCTCTCACCTTTTTAGCTTTCCAAATCTTCCAAATCTGAATTCATCCTTTTAATTGACTCCTTTTCCTTTCAATCCAAAAATATGTATAACAAGATATATAAATACCCATTAGAATCATAAATATAAGAGGAGATTTGAGTTAATTAGAAATGTAGATTTATAAGTTTTTGTAGAATTGATTCACTCATTCTCTTCTTCTCTTTTATTTTCTTCCCTTCTCCGATTTATATATATAATAATTTATAATTTCTAGAAAAAATGGAGAAGGAAAAATGGTAGAGCACCGCTGCTCTGTTCGAAAAATAGGAGAAGAAATATAAGAGGCTAGGCCTGTATTTATCATGTGGATCCCATCGATACACCCCCTCCGAATGCTATTAAGAAAATAAAAGTTGCTTAGAAATGCTACTAAGAAATTATTTTCGTTTTAAAAACTTCAAATGCTGATAAATTCTTCGTTTGAACTCCGATCGGAAAACTTTAAATATAAAAGTTGATTAGAAAATCTCCATGAATGCAATGGTGCAAATTTCATGGTCAAATTCTGCTCAAATTCTATTTTTAAGCCTTATTAATTACTTTTCTGTGGGGTATTACACGCTTGTTCAAAATCTAAAGTCATGTATTCACGTTAAAGAAGTAATCATGTTGTAACAACCCGATATTTTCAACCCTTCGCTTCCGTACATGTCGGAATTGAATTGCTCAAAATATCGCGTTGTAAATAAAATTTAGCAAATCTTAGAATGTACAGTAAATAATAATCACAGATCACAGACACAGAGTATTTAATAATGCAGCGGAAGTAAAAGAGATAGTAGTTCATGAAGCTACTATGTAAATATATCAGAGTTAAATAAAATACAACGGAATAAATAAAGTACAACAGAAGTCTTAAGATGATAACTAAGTACAAGCTGAATAGAACAACAGAACTGGAATAGATAAAACTAGATAAGCAGATAATCTCCGGCGATTCCAATCTCCAGAAAGTGGAATCCAAATCTGTGAATAACTTAGGTCGACCCGAGCGTAAATAAAAATACAAACACTCGAGTCAGGACAATATATCTTATATAATGTAAACCAACCCAAATGAACTGTAATAAGGTACGAGTAACTTAAAGGATTCCTGGCACCGCCCATCCTCTAAGGATCCGTTAAACAATTTACTATATAGTAATATTGCGCTATTATAATAATGTCTACAGTAAAATAAACTTACTTTTAAATAGCGTTCCGGGCTACCCATATCACCCTTCACACATAATAGTCATAGTAGTCCATCCAATATCATGATATCTCTAGATCGGGAAACTATCAGAGGATACCACACGGCCTACGGGAGAAAAACAAACTCATAGTAAAGGCTCGGTATGGTAGGTGACACGACACACAAGGCAATGCCAGGGTAGATATACCAATTACGCACACGGGCTGGTGGTAACGCAGCAGCCACATACGCCCACCTCGGAACACACTCCCATATCAAAATCGGAGGATGGCCATCTAATCAATCATAAGTAAGAGTATAGTATCGAAGGAATGCGTCCGACCAGAGGAGCTACCCCTTTTAGCCCAAGATCGCTCATGTTTTAGCCACCTTATGCCAACTCACGGGAGTCGGGTCCACGTAATATACCTCAAGAACGTCGCCACCATCCTACTTCATTCTGGAAATCTCCACCGCGTATACAGTTGTTAAAGTGGTTTTCGGTATCGACAGAGAGTATGTCCATATCTGATCCCGGTCTCTTTAACAACCAATCGTTGTTATAACCCGTAGTTATAATTTGAAAATCATAGTTTATGCTTCAAAATAAAGTATCATTTCAAATTCAAATCTTTATCAAAATAAAGATCTAATCATTTCCAAACCATTTCAAAAACATCATATCTTTCCAAAACTTCATTTCAAATCATTTCAATATATCAAAATATCATATCTTTCCAAAACTTCATTTCGAATTATTTTAATATATCGAAAAAATATCATATCTTTCCAAAACTTCATTTCAAATCATTTTAATATATCAAAAATATCATATCTTTCCAAAACTTCATTTCCAATCATTTTAATATATCAAAATATCATATCTTTACAGAACTTCATTTCCAATCATTTTAATAAAACAAAATATCATATCTTTACAAAACTACATTTCAAATCATTTTAATATATCAAAATATCATATCTTTACAAAACTACATTTTAAATCATTTTAATATATCAAAATATCATATCTTTTCAAAACCATATTTCAAATCATTTAAATATATCAAAATATCATATCTTTTCAAAACTTCATTTCAAATCATTTATATATCAAAATATCATATCTTTCCAAAACTTCATTTCTAATCATTTTAATATATCAAAATATCATATCTTTCCAAAACTTCATTTCAAATCATTATTTATTTCATTTAATTTAAAATACCATTTCAATTCACATTTCAAAATAGTTTATATTTCAAAAATCATTTTAAATTATTAAAAATGAAGTTATTATATTTAATAATTAAATTATTAAATTTCCACAATTTTCAACTTTCAAAGTTCATTTATTCACTTAAGTTTATCAAAACAGTGAAAATTCACTTTTCGCAGCATTTAGAAAATGCTACGGAAAGTTACATTCAAAACAATTTAATTTAACAAACGGCAGCATTTTAAAAATGTTGTAATAGGGTTTACTTAAATTTCAAATAAACTTAGTTAAATTCAACAATTATAGCACTTACATAAAAAATTCTATAATAGCCTTTAATTCAATTTAGCTTTTTAGTTCATTATCATCAATTACAGCATTTACAAATGTTGTAATATCATTTACATTACAATTAATAGCATTTCAAAAATGCAATTAGTTAACTTCAAATATTCAACACAATTTGACAACCAATTATATATTTTTTTATTTAAACATTTTAACTTATAAAATCATACATTTTCACATTTATAAACACCATTTAATTTTTCTTAAGTTCATGATTTTATAAAGTTAAATTTCCATTCAAAAATCAAGATTTAATAAAATTTCACTTATTAAATTTCAACACTAAATTTTAAATTCATTGAATTAAATTTCAACTTAACACTTAAGTTTAAAATTTAAAAATATAACTTAATTTCAATTTTATTTATTTAACTTAAAATTCACTTTTAAGCCAAATTCACAAATTCCCATTTTGGTTATATTTCAAAATTTCAACTTGTATAATCATTCATTTCACATTTTAACTTATATTCAAAAATCATTAATATATTAAAAATCACTTTAAATTCATTTTAAATTCAAATTATCATAAATTTATCATAATTTCATATTTAATTCAATTTCCAGTTATAATTAAATCAAAATTTCCAAAATAACTTACATTCAAATTTTCTAACTTTTCCATAATTTATTTAACTTATAAATTTCCAGAAAATCAATAATACTTTACAAAAATTATTTTTAATGAAGTTTAAATCAAAATATAGTAATATTTACATTTCTAAAATATTTTTAAAAATTTTAGAAAACATATTTTAACTACGGGTCTGTATATAATTTTCTAGCCTAGGTAAAGTGATACGGGTAATATATCATTTCAACCCGTAATTTACAAAGAAAATCCGGGTTTTATCATTTCAAACCCACAATCCCAAGTAAATGAAATAAATTGAAAATCGCACAGGCCTATCATTTCAACCCATAACGATTTTCCCCTATTCTAAAGTCCGTTCGGGTATGTATCATTTCAACCCATAGTGATTATAATCTAAAGGGAACTTGCAGTGTGATAAACTGATAAAAATAACAGAACATCATAATATAACAGTCACATATGATATAATAGGTGTTTAAGCATGGGTGAACACCATATGATCATAATATAGCAGATGTGATATGGTTATGCATTTTTACAGATTCAAAAGAGGTCAATTTACTAATTATATATGTACATATTGTCAGGTGAGAATAACTCACAGGTATAGGCTGGAGACGACAACTGAAACACACAAACTGAGATCTTCAGAGGCACGAAAGCACGACACAGATTCGAGTTTGCGAAAGCCAAAATTTAATTGCCTTGGACACATTCAAACATGACAACACAAACAACATAAGATTTCAACTAAAAAATACGATTAAACAATGTTAGAGATGAATGCATAAATCATCTCCAAACCACTTGCACTTGCCTTCTACCACTAATGCTTCATCCATAGGTCAGGTTAGCATGGCCAAAGTGTGTGTTAGGGTCTGGTTTTGGGTTCAATAGGGTCGGCCAAACATGGATGGTGATGGGGGCAAAGAGATATGTGCATAGAATTCAATTACAAAGGCAAACTACATGGATTCAATGCAACATTTGGCTCGGCCCAAGAAAGACCAGGCATGACCATCTCTGTAGTGGGCTGGAGGATGGTGTGGAAGTGGGTTTCAGGTCGTCCATGGGTTGTGGAGGTGGAGTTGGTGGCGGCCAAAGGAAGGTCGAAGGTGATGAAGGCATATGTGTTGGTTATGGTGCATATAGGTGAATTTGTGTAGATTTAGGTGGAGTTTGATCAACTATTGGGCATGGCCAGTGGCTTGGGGATGGAGAGGAGGTGGTGGGTGGTTCATATGGTGGAGGAGGCGGCCATGGTGGCTGGAGTGGTGGGGCCGAACCTGAAGTAGAAGAGAAGGCAAGTAAAAATCAGCATAAACAAGTAGAAAACAAGGGAAAAGAAGTAAAAGAATTTACCAAACTCTTGGAGATGATGAAGGCCGAATTTTTTTCAGAAATGAGAAGTTTATTCACGTGAAAAATGGTAGGGAGAAGTGGTCGGCTGAAGGAAATGAAGAGATATGGCCAATTGAATGAAAAGTAAGGTTTAAATGTGAAAAGGTGGAAAATAAAGAGCCATTGGAAACCAAAAGTCAAAACCTTTTCAAATTACCCTTAATTTATTTATATAAGTATAAATTAATGAGAATAATAATAATTTCAGTAAAATTTAGAAAATGCAACGGAATATAAATAAATAAATATATATATAAGGTAAAAATAAGAAAATAGCTCAAAAAATGCAAACTAGTCAAGAAAATTTGAAGATAAACAGAATAAATTTTGAAAAAATTGTATGGACTTGGAAAATATTTAAAAATAAAGATAATAAAATAAAATAAAAATTCCTTCACCAAAAATGAATAAATAAATTTTAATTAAATATAATTTAAATAAAGAAAATAGCAGAAAAATGGAAACTAGGCTTTAAAATTTGGAAATAAATTCAATAAGTTTTGGAAAAATTCATACATCACTTTAAAATTATTTAAAAGTCAAAATAAACATAATATAACATAAATATACAAATTATAATAAGATATATCAAGTAAAAATATCATTTATATAAATTAAAACAAAGAATATTGTTAAATAACCCTATATATACATAATATTGTAAAGGGTATAACTTTCACAATTTAAATCCAATTTTAACGAAACGAAAAGCAGTATTCATGATATTAAATCTATTTTCATAATAAAAGATAAAATTCAAGAGTTCAAATTTTTTAAAATTTAAAATTTAAAAGTCAAAGTTTGACCAATTTTTACCACAATTCCATTTTTCAGGAAAATATTCAATTTATACCAGTTTGAAATTATAATTCATATAATAATAAAAATTTATATTTAAAAATGAAATGTTTGAAATAAAAAAAGTTTAAAATAATTTCAAAATAAAATAAAGTCAAATTTAAATTATATGCAAAAATCTGGGGTTGTTACATTCTCCCCCACTCAAAACTTTTCGTCCCTGAAAAGGAATGAGGTACGGGAAAGCATAGAAAAAAATAAAGTGAAATAAGATTAAGACAAGATGACAAGTAGATTGAAATTATACCTGATAACTATTGTTATAGGTAATTTTAACAAGGTGGAGATTATCAAATATTATAGAAAGATTTCTAAACAGTAAAATTATAGAAAAATGCCTACACCAGCCTGAAGCAAGATAAGGAAAATAAGGACAACCAAAAGATAGTTTGAAAAACAAAATAAGATAATAAGTTAGAAACCATGGAAATTTCAACTTAAATAATTAATTAATTTTTACACAAGTTAAATAAATCTTTACTATCTCAAATTTTATTATCTTATCTTCTAATCATCTTAAATTAACAATTTCTAAAATCATGGACTTGAAAAATAATCACTCATTATACTCATAATGTGCTTAATAAATTTAATTCTTCTTTATTCCTACTTAAAGTTAAATTTATTCCTCTCAATATATTTTATCATCTATGCCCATTATACTTACTCTTATTATAACTGCTTTAATTTATTGTTAGTTCCATTAACATCATTTTATATTGTAAATTATTCAATTAACCTTTTATTCTATTTACTCCTGTTAATCATTTTATAACTAAAATTTAAGTGTATAACATTTATTTTAACTATTCAAATTTTATTTATAAAATCATTTTATATTGTATATTATCCAATTACATTGTTTAACTTCTGTATAATTTGGGTAAGTTATATTTAAATGCAATTGAGTATTATACAAATAAAATTTTCTATTTCCCTCATCTCAATTTTGAATCATTTATCTAAAATTTTGATTTTCTTTTTATAATTGAAATGATTCTTTAAGATAAAGTTTAAGAATAAAATTTCTGATTCCTTCAAACCATTCAGAGATAAATACATATATATACATAATATGTCAAATCAAATTTAAATCATATATATATATATATATTATAAATTCAATCTTATTTTAGAAATTCAAATCAATTAAATTTCCTAAAAAAAGCTGTAGCAAGACTACAGAACGGTCTCTTCACTTCAAAACTCGAAAATGAACGTAGATGATGCCACGGTCATCACCGAAGTTATTTTCCAACGACAAAGAGAAGAGCACTAATTTTAAACTTTAAAATTTCTAGGAAACAAATTTCTATTAGAAAATATTTTAAATAATATACCCCTTTTAAAACTTTAAACACAAGGTTTGAAACCATCGGAAATAAATTCTCAAATTTCTTGTTTTTAACTCATTTCAGTTCCCAAATCAATTTATAAACATCTATTTATAAATTCATTTATAGAACAGTAAATGATAAATCAAGTATTATCATTTCAAATGATTGATTTAAATCAGTTTATTAAGTTCCATAAATTTACTTATACCAAAATTTATTCCATTAACCAAAATTTTAAAATAACATTGTGTCGGTTTATTCTGTCAAAGTGTTTTAGAAATCCTATCGATAGCGTTGATCAGACGAATCAATCGGAAACCCAAATCAACATCAACAACTCAAACAACACAATATAAAACAAAACATTAATATTGATTTACAAGTACAATTCAAAATGTTTGGAAGATAGATTGGAAAAAAAAGACAAGAGGATTGAATAACAAAATAGGGAGGTGGATAAGCTTAAATAAATCGTGGGCAACCTTAACCGAGTCAACCGTGACTTAAAGAATAAGATCGATGTGGATTTTCTAGGGTAAATCTACATTCGATCTCAATAGATAGAGTTTGGAATAACAAAATATATTAGCATCTAAACCAAGGATAGATATAAATCTCATGGTGAATCGATGTTAATTGTAAAGGAGTTTCCCCCTTTACAAATGAATTTTTGAGATTGGCGGGACCGCCAATTCACTACAAAGCTCATTCGAAGTGGAGTTATGTGATACTCCAAAATCAAAAGGAGATGAATAGTGAGGGACACGAATGAATTTTGGAACCGCAGGGAATGTTCCAAAGTTCAAATGGAATTTGAGTCAAAGAGGAAGAGATTCAAGTTTGGATGAAAGTGATTCTGTAACCAAATTTTCCATACATTCTAAGTTTTGCCTCAAAGCCAAAGCTTTGATACCAAATGTAACGGGCGGTGCCAGTGGGGTAACGCCCACCGTAGCATACATTGGTACCTGTGTTCTGCCTTTATGGCCAGCCTCTCGACTGCACCATCAACCCCCACGGGGACATGTAGGAGTAAGAGTCAACCGTTCGCAACCAAACCAGGAAGCGAGAACCCTCTATCATGCTGCACCCTCCAAGTGTAACAACCCTAGATTTTTGCAAATAATCTAAATTTGACTTTATTTTATTTTGAAATTATTTTAAACTTTTTTTATTTCAAACATTTCATTTTTAAATATAAATTTTGATTATTATATGAATTATAATTTCAAACTGGTATAAATTGAATATTTTCCTGAAAAATGGAATTGTGGTCAAAATTGGTCAAACTTTGACTTTTAAATTTTAAACTTAAAAAAATTTGAATTCTTGAATTTTATCTTTTATTAATAATATAGATTTAATATCGTGAATACTGCTTTTCGTTTCGTTGAAATTGGATTTAAATTGTGAAAGTTATACCCTTTACAATATTGTGTGTATATAGGGTTATTTAACAATATTCTTTGTTTTAATTTATATAAATGATATTTTTACTTGATATATATTATTATAATTTGTATATTTATGTTATATTATGTTTATTTTGACTTTTAAATATTTTTAAAGTGATGTATGAATTTTTCCAAAACTTATTGAATTTATTTCCAAATTTTAAAGCCTAGTTTCCATTTTTCTGCTATTTTCTTTATTTAAATTATATTTAATTAAAATTTATTTATTCATTTTTGTGAAGGAATTTTTAATTTATTTTATTATCTTTATTTTTAAATATTTTCCAAGTCCATACAATTTTTCCAAAATTTATTCTGTTTATCTTCAAATTTTCTTGACTAGTTTGCATTTTTTGAGCTATTTTCTTATTTTTACCTTATATAATTATTTATTTATTTATTTATTTATATTTTGTTGCATTTTCGAAATTTTACTGAAATTATTATTATTCTCATTAATTTAAACTTATATAAATAAATTAAGGGTAATTTGAAAAGGTTTTGACTTTTGGTTTCCAATGGCTCTTTATTTTCCACCTTTTCACATTTAAACCTTACTTTTCATTCAATTGGCCATATCTCTTTATTTCCTTCAGCCGACCACTTCTCCCTACCATTTTTCACGTGAATAAACTTCTCATCTCTGAAAAAAATTCGGCCATCATCATCTCCAAGAGTTTGGTAAATTCTTTTACTTCTTTTCCCTTGTTTTCTACTTGTTTATGTTGATTTTTACTTGCCTTCTCTTCTACTTCAGGTTCGGCCCCACCACTCCAGCCACCATGGCCGCCTCCTCCACCATCTGAACCACCCACCACCTTCTCTCTAGCCCCAAGCCACTGGCCATGCCCAATAGTTGATCGAACTCCACCTAAATCTACACAAACTTCACCTATATGCACCATAACCAACACCTATACCTTCATCGCCTTCGACCTTCCTTTGGTCGCCACCAACTCCACCTCCACCACCCATGGACGACCTGAAACCCTCTGCCACACCATCCTCCAGCCTACTACAGAGATGATCGTGCCTGCTCTTACTTGGGCCGAGCCAAATGATGCATTGAATCCATGTAGTTTGCCTTTGTAGTTGAATTCTATGCACCTATCTCTTTGTATCACCTTTGCCCCATCATCATCCATGTTTGGCTGACCCTATTGAACCAAAAACCAGACCCTAACACACACTTTGGCCATGCTAACCTGAGCTATGGCTGGATCACATTAGTGGTAGAAGGCAAGTGCAAGTGGTTTGGAGATGATTTATGCATTCATCTCTAACATTGTTTAATCGTATTTTTTAGTTGAAATCTTATGTTGTTTGTGTTGTCTTGTTTGAATGTGTTCAAGGCAATTAATTTTTGGCTTTCGCAAAATCAAATCTATGTCGTGCTTTTGTTCCTCTGAAGATCTCAGTTTGTGTGTTTCAGTTGTCGTCTCCAGCTTATACCTGTGAGTTATTCTTACCGGACAATATGTACATATATAATTAGTAAATTGACCCCTTTTGAATCTGTAAAAATGCATAACCATATCACATCTGCTATATTATGATCATATGGTGTTCACCCATGCTTAAATACCTATTATATCATATGTGACTGTTATATTATATTTTTCTGTTATTTTTATCAGTTTATCACACTGCAAGTTCCCTTTAGATTAGAATCACTATGGGTTGAAATGATACATACCCGAACGGACTTTAGAATAGGGGAAAATCGTTATGGGCTGAAATGATAGGCTTGAGCGATTTTTATTTTATTTCATTTACTTGGGATTGTGGGTTTGAAATGATAAAACCCGGATTTTCTTTGTAAATTACGGGTTGAAATGATATATTACCCGCATCACTTTACCTAGGCTAGAAAATTATATACAGACCCGTAGTTAAAATATGTTTTCTAAAATTTTTAAAAATATTATAGAAATGTAAATATTACTATATTTTGATTTAAACTTAATAAAAAATAATTTTTGTAAAGTATTATTGATTTTCTGGAAATTTATAAGTTAAATAAATTAATGAAAAGTTAGAAAATTTGAATGTAAGTTATTTTGGAAATTTTGATTTAATTATAACTGGAAATTGAATTAAATGTGAAATTATGATAAATTTATGATAATTTGAATTTAAAATGAATTTAAAGTGATTTTTAATATATTAATGATTTTTGAATATAAGTTAAAATGTGAAATGAATGATTATATAAGTTGAAATTTTGAAATATAACCAAAATGGGAATTTGTGAATTTGGCTTAAAAGTGAATTTTAAGTTAAATAAATAAAATTGAAATTAAGTTATATTTTGAAATTTTATACTTAAGTGTTAAGTTGAAATTTAATTCAATGAATTTAAAATTTAATATTGAAATTTAATAAGTGAAATTTTATTAAATCTTGATTTTTGAATGGAAATTTAACTTTATAAAATCATGAACTTAAGGAAAATTAAATGATGTTTATAAATGTGAAAATGTATGATTTCATAAGTTAAAATGTTTAAATAAAAAATATATAATTGGTTGTCAAATTGTATTGAATATTTGAAGTTAACTAATTGCATTTTTGAAATGCTATTAATTGTAATGTAAATGATATTACAGCATTTGTAAATGCTGTAATTGATGATAATGAACTAAAAAGCTAAATTGAATTAAAGGCTATTATAGCATTTTTTATGTAAGTGCTATAGTTGTTGAATTTAACTAGGCTTATTTGAAATTTAAGTAAACCCTATTTAAAATGCTGCCTTTTGTTGAATTAAACTGTTTTGAATGTAACTTTCCGTAGCGTTTTCTAAATGCTGCGAAAAGTGAATTTTCACTGTTTTGATAAACTTAAGTGAATAAATGAACTTTGAAAGTTGAAATTTTTGGAAATTTAATAATTTAATTACTAAATATAATAACTTCATTTTTAATAATTTAAAATGATTTTTGAAATATAAACTGTTTTGAAATGTGAATTGAAATGATATTTTAAATTGAATGAAATGAATAATGATTTGAAATGAAATTTTGTAAAGATACGATATTTTGATATATTAAAATGATTAGAAATGAAGTTTTGGAAAGGTGTGATATTTTGATATATAAATGATTTGAAATGAAGTTTTGAAAAGATATGATATTTTGATATATTGAAATGATTTGAAATGTGGTTTTGAAACGATATAATATTTTGATATATTAAAATGATTTGAAATGTAGTTTTGTAAAGATATGATATTTCGATATATTAAAATGATTTGAAATGTACTTTTGTAAAGATATGATAGTTTGTTGTATTAAAATGATTGGAAATGAAGTTCTGTAAAGATATGATATTTTGATATATTAAAATGATTGGAAATGAAGTTCTAGAAAGATATGATATTTTTGATATATTAAAATGATTTGAAATGAAGTTTTGGAAAGATATGATATTTTTTGATATATTAAAATGGTTTGAAATGAAGTTTTGGAAAGATATGATATTTTGATATATTGAAATGATTTGAAATGAAGTTTTGGAAAGATATGATGTTTTTGAAATGGTTCGGAAATGATTAGATCTTTATTTTGATAAAGATTTGAATTTGAAATGGTACTTTATTTTGAAGTATAAACTATGATTTTTAAATTATAACTACGGGTTATAATAACGATTGGTTGTTAAAGAGACCGGGATCGGATATGGACATACTCTCTGTCGATACCGAAAACCACTTTAACAACTGTGTACGCGGTGGAGATTCCAGAATGAAGTAGGATTGTGGCGACGTTCTTGAGGTATATTACGTGGACCCGACTCCCGTGAGTTGGCATAAGGTGGCTAAAACAGGAGCGATCTCGGGCCAAAAGGGGTAGCTCCTCTGGTCGGACACATTCCTTCGATACTATACTCTTACTTGTGATTGATTAGATGGAAATCCTCCGATTTTGATATGGGAGTGTGTTCCGAGGTGGGCGTATGTGGCTGCTGTGTTACCACCAGCCCGTGTGCGTAATTGGTATATCTACCCTGGCATTGCCTTGTGTGTCGTGTCACCTACCATACCGAGCCTTTACTACGAGTTTGTTTTTCTCCCGTAGCCCGTGTGGTATCCTCTGATAGTTTCTCGATGTAGAGATATCATGATATTGGATGGACTACTGGGACTATTATGTGTGAAGGGTGATATGGGTAGCCCGGAACGCTATTTAAAAGTAAGTTTATTTTACTGTAGACATTATTATAATAGCGCAATATTACTATATAGTAAATAGTTTAACGGATCCTTAGAGGATGGGCGGTCCCAAGCATCCTTTAAGTTACTTGTACCTTATTATAGTTCATTTGAGTTGGTTTACATTATATAAGATATATTTTCCTGACTCGAGTGTTTGTATTTTTATTTACGCTCGGGTCAACCTAAGTTATTCACAGATTTGGATTCCACTTTCTAGAGATTGGAATCGCTGGAGATTATCTGCTTATCTAGTTTTATCTATTCCAGTTCTGTTGTTCTATTCAGCTTGTACTTGGTTATCATCTTAAGACTTTTGTTGTACTTTATTTATTCCGTTGTATTTTATCTAACTCTGATATATTTACATAGAAGCTTCATGAACTACTATCTCTTTTACTTCCCCTGCATTATTAAATACTATGTGTCTGTGATCTGTGATCTGTGATTATTATTTACTGTATATTCTGAGATTTGCCAAATTTTATTTACAACGTGGCATTTTGAGCAATTCAAGTCCGACATGTGCGGATGCGAAGGGTAGAAAATATTGGGTTGTTACACATGTACGTAGTCAAAAGTCCAAAATAGTCAAAAATGCAAATTTTCTATAGTACAGGTCCTTTTTTACAAGATTATCGATTTAATTTGCCCTAGCGGCCATGGATCCCCAAACCAAATCTCATTTTACATTGAAGGGAAAATGAAAAATGAAGGAGAAGGAGATCTGGTACATGCTTATTTATAGAGAATTTGAGCCTTGAGATTCTTGACACATGGCGCCTTAGTGGAAATAAACGGTTGTGATTAGCTAATGTGGCACACATTCGAAATGACACGTGGCACGTCTTTTCTTGGCCTAGTGAAATTATTTGCTTTATGAGAGCTTGACTTATAAACATACAGCGACTTTATTTCAACTTCCCACGATGTCCCCGGGAACTATCATTTGATGGCTTTAACTTTTCAGTTCTTAATAGCTGTATGTGACGTCTCATGGTGGCCTTAGGTACCTTATGTCATGATTGCTCTATGAAACACCTCATTGATGATTCCAAGTGCTTTATGTCATGATAGCTCCATGAAACACCTTACGATGACTCCAAGTGCTTCACGTCATGATGGCTCTATTCAACACCTCATAATTATTCCTAGTGCTTTATGTCACGATAGCTCTTATGAAACACTTTACGATGACTTCGGATGTTTTATATCATGATAGCTCTTATGAAATATCTCATGATGACTTTGGGTACATCATGTCATGGTTGCTCTACAATTTCAATGGACTTTTTTTAATGGCTTCTAGAATAATATCATGATAGTTTAAACCTATCACACCATGGCTCTACATCATTTCCCCTTTTACACTTCATTTTCATTCACAATGATTACCAAGTTCGCTTTTCGATAGCATTTGCTCATCATCCCACAAGAAACCTTTATTGTACTTATTATCCCACGAAAGCTCTTGTATATTCCATAAGATGGCTCTTGTACATGCCCCACGAAAGCTCTTGTTCATCAACCCATGAGAACCTTCATTGGTACTACTATCCCACGATAACATCTACATATTTCTCATTAAAGCTTGTATGCATCATCCCACGACAGCTTCTTACCTTTTTGTCCCGCGATGACTTATGCATTTGTGGTGTAACACAAGCCCCCCTCATTTTAAAATATTTATTTATACTTTAATATAAAATGACCCTTTGTATCCCTTGATTTTTTTCATCCTAAGTGTTCATCCTTATCGTGCATAATCTAACGTTTATCATCACTTTCCCTCATATTATAAATAATACGCTTCCTCCTTATTTTCCATTTTGTAGTTTTGCTTAAGAAGAATCACTTTGTTCTTATTGCTTGAATTTCAATTCTCTCCCAACTTTCAATTAGTAAGTGGCCTTAATGACTGTTAATCCATTCGTTGCTCATTTTATTACTACTATTTCGACTCGATTTAGCTACTTTTGATTTTAAAACCAATCAGGGTTTAGTTGTTAATTTCAATGTTGATGTGTTTTCTTAATTTGTTTTTAGAAATTTCTATTTTGGTCTTAATTTATTAACCTAGGCCATTATATTTTATTTATGGGTTTCAAGTCTTATTACTTTAGACGTTCGTTTCTAATTAACTTGAACTATTGTCATGTAATAAGTTATCATTCAAGAGCCTAATACACGAAAGTCATGCTTTTAAATTTTATACACGAAGTTTATGCTTAAGCTCAACATGCGAATGCTCTCATTTTAAAATTTTCATAAAAAAACTATGCTTAGACTTGACACACAAAAACCTACATTTTAAACTGTGCATGTGAAAATCATGTTTAGGCTTAACACATGAAGGCTCTTGCTTCAAAACATACGTACAAAAGCTATGCTTATTCTTGACACACGAAAGCTCTATTTCCCTCTCTACTCATGAAATTCCAGTTTTCAGTTTATACGTGAAAGATTTGTATAAATCTCTATACATGAAAACAAGCCCTACACATATAAGCACGCTCTTGCTTAACACATAAAGTACCTATGTTTTAATAGTTTCTACAATATCTAAATTTCAATGAGTAAACATGCTCATGGTAACTTGATGATTATAGATTCGAAAGTTAATCTAACTGATTTGTGATGATTCGTAAAACGTTTACTTCATGTTTGCATGTAGTGACTTGGGTTTGTTGTTATTATATTTCTTAATATGATATTGTTATTACACAATAAATTAACTTGTAATGGGCCATGGTTCAAAAACTACTTCTATCGATTCATAGTCATTTATCATACTATGTATCCACATTTTGGAAAACTAATTTCTCCACTATTATTAGTCCATAATACCTTATTACTCGAGTATTATTCATTCATTTAAATTTATCATAAATTAAATTCATACTTAGGGTGTAATGTTTACTTTATGATAGTTTTAATATTAGAAAATTATCTCCTTCGGCCATTATTGAGTTATACATGTATTGGCATACGAATATGGCTTATTGGTCCTTGTATGGTTTTTATACATAAGAGAGGTTGATATTAACATATATACTACAAGTTAGACGTATTGTTATAGTTTAATATGCATGTAAACTAATTCTAACATTTAGAAATATTATAGTATTTTGATATATATTTGCACAATTATATTTTGTTACCTCTCATTTATCTCTTTGAAGGTTTTATCCATAATATTCTTTTTTATCAATGAAGCCCAATTTCATACTTTAAATCTAATCATTGTAGGTATCATAGTTGGAGGTAGAAAAGAGACTCCCAAAGGAACGACCAAATCTGCCATGGTTATAGAATCCTTTAAGGAGAAGATCTACATTTATCACCAATCCTATTTAATGACTCAAGAGGACGTCGATTCTGTTCTGCATCACTTTGGCATATCAAGAATTGAAGCTAGGGCCCTAGGCCTAAATGACATAATAAACTCTTCTCTAGGTTTTTTGTCTTCAACCCTCTTCATATCTATCATTCCTGCTATATACCCTTCAATCCAGTATTATCCAATGTCTTGCCCTACCTCAAAATTGCTCCTATCTAATTGAATCCTAACTCCCACGATTATATCAATTGTTATCTAACTTATTGACCAAGCAAGCTTTTTACTCAAATCTAAATTTTTAGATAAAGTCAAAATGATTCACAGACTTAAGAACATGCTTGGAAGGACTATGGTAGTGGGATTGAGAAGTTGCAAGGCAATTAGCAATGGTTTATGTAGATATGGCTTGAGTGATTGTCGTAAAGCATACTTCTTAAGGAATAGGTGAACATCTCCAAGGAAGCTTCGAAAGAAATCAAACAAGAACAAGTGATAATAAACCTCTTGAAAATAACATCATCTTTAAGGAAAAGTGCTTGAAACACGACGTATTGGGGATAGAAGATCAAGGGAGGGAAGAAGGCATGGTTCTCGCTGTAAAATTAGGTCGGTTGCGACCATGTTTGGTCGGTACCGACTTGATTTTATAGCTTAATAGCCCCGATCTGTCCCACCTACACACTTAGATCTGGATCTGGTAGCTGATGGGCCTTCGGTCCTCTTGGACGGTTTTCCAATAAATACAGACCCTATAGCATTAGAGAAGGAATTTTTGGCTTGTTATCTTCTTCGGCTTCTATCTCTCCTCCGTTATAGTCGCTAAGGAAGTTACTATTTGCTGGTATAACCCTTTAGATTAGTAAAACCCTTGTACTAATGACTCTCAAATCTATAATCTATAAAAATTATATTGGACGTAGGCCAAAGATTGACGAACCACTTTAAAAACCTTGGTGTTCTTTTTTTTCCATATATTTTCTATTAAATTTATATATTTCTACAAGACCTTACGTATTGTGCCACTTTTGGTATCGACATTTTGGTGCTTTCACTGAGAAAACAAATTCTCATGCATAGAATATCTAGCTTTCTATTTTGGATTGGAGCATCCAAGGGTTAGAACCAAAAGGTTTTCATTAAGGATTTGAAGAATTAGCATACTAGAATCAATGGCACATGGGGGATCAGGAAGAACACCGAGAATGGTGGCTAGAGATGAAGGAAATTCTCATCACATGGAAATTAGCAACCAGCAGGCTTTGCTAGGACCATACGCTCCTTAGGAGATGATTAACTAAAGTGAAGTTTGACAAAATAATGTTAGAGTTAAATCAGAAAATGGCTGACAGTCAGAATGCCCTAATGAAAAAGATGGATGCTAATATAGCTTTGTTGACACAGCAACCATAGAGGAGTAGGAGGAACATAACGTAAGTTTCACTTGTCGTATCTAAAGAAGAGAACTTGTTTATTTCTGGTTAGAACAAGTGAGATGAAAAAAAAATAGCTACTGGAATGGCAGAAGGAATTGTTACAGGAAGTCGGGGAGATCCTCCTAAAAGAAATCAACTCGGTATCGACTAGAATCAAATCGGTACCAAGAAGAATTTAGGCACTTTAGGGGGATAAGGAGCTAAGAACATGGACTTGTTTGATTCAAAGGATGATTTGCAGCACAGCAGTAATGATTATGAGCTTGTTGTTGCTATTTGTGATGCTGGTGTGCAAACAACCGCTACGGAGCTAGTCAAGCGATAGAAAAGACCTAAAGGAGTGGTTCTCCCAAAGACCGAAGAACCTAGACATCAATGGGCAAATCGAGATTTTTTGCACATGCAAACACTTGGTACGACTCCTAACGGTCGACCTTTAGAGTTATAGGCAAGTGAGAAGTATATGACATATATGGTTAAGTGGTTGGTAGAAGAGAATAAGTGGAGAAATAATAAGGAGTGGGGTTCTGCGCCAAGTAGGATTCCATTTATGGAGAACATTCTAGAGAAGGAGTATCCTAGGTGGTTTTAGTGCTAATGATACCATCGTATAATAAGACCAACGATCGCAGCATTTATTTAAGTATGAGTGGCACGTGAATGGTGCTAAGGAAACATACACGATATAGTTTTGTTGTTTTCCTATTTTCATGGAAGGTGTTGCATCAATTTGGTTCACTCGGCTCATGCTAAGATCTATATCAACCATTGATGAGTTGGAAAAACAATTTATGGAACAGTTCCAACTCCAGGCTACTCAGCCTAAGGACGTGATGTCCTTCTTGAGCCTTTCTCAAAGACCCAAGGAGTCGTTGAAAGGGCTTTTGAACAGGTTCAATATCGTGAGTATGAAAGTGAGTAATCCAAAGAAAGATTTAGTTTTTATGTCTTTGGTCCAGGGCATACTTCCAAACATGGATTTTGGTAAGTGTTGAAGATTAAACAACCAATGACTATAGAGGAATTCCAATGAAAGGCCAATCAGTTCTTTCGTTTGGAGGAAGCATGTCAGGCAGTCAGACATACTGTTGGTGGACAGTAGAAGGAAGTAATACAGAGCAACATGGCGATTAAATAGATCGGAGAAATCTCTAGTAATGTGATAGCTAATGTTGGAAATTTGAATAATCAAAAGAAAAGGAATCAGGGCTTTGGTAGTAGGTAGAATGAAATCAAGAAGCGCCCAAGGAACATGAGGCTCGATGAGTACGCGCCTTTAAATGACACATTGGAAAATATATACCATGCTATGCAAGGAACAAAACGATGCAATAGTATGTCAGAGATCCACTTGAGAGACTTTATTAAGGAATTGATAAAGAAGTATGCCGAAGAGGAAAGAGGCAATCGAGGAGGAAAGGCTCTTAGGAAAGTACTGTCATTTCCACAAAACTCATGGACATGACACGAACGAGTGCCGACAGTTGAGAGATTTTATTGAGGAATTGATAAAGAATAAAAAGATGCAATAGTATGTCAGAGATCCACAGGATGGCGTATAAGAAGCTAAACCCTACCGAGTTCCCAAGGGAACCAACCTAGACTGAGCGGAGGAGAACCCTGGCACACTAATAGAAAGATAGTTATAAATACCGTAAAAGTAGGATCTCATTCAGTAGAGAAAAGCTGGAGAAAATTGGAATGGTATGCGAACTCGTTGACGCATGTACTGCACGAGAGTTACTTTTCCATAGTCGACGGAGCTCCGGCTAAGTAGCAAAGATAGTGATAGATGATATAATTTTTAGAAATAAAGACACTGATGGAGTCAAAGCACCAACATTCGGCCTTATGGTGACAATGGTTGTTATTAGACCAGTAACGGTATGGTAGGTCCTGGTGGATAATTAAAGTTCTATGAACATTTTGTTTAGGAGAACATTTGATCAAATGATGATTAATATAAAGGAGGCTGTGTTTTGTAAAACCAAGCTTTAAGGGTTTACAGTTGAGGCAAAGCAACCAATAAGAACTATTGATTTGCACGAAGTTGGGTGATGGTGATCACAGGGTGGTTTAGATTCATAGATTTGTCATTTTGGATGAATATTCGGCATATGATGCCTTCTCGGGCTGACCATCCCTAACCGACTTTAAAGGGTCAGTGTGACATAGAGAATGGGTCAGTTTGACAAAGGGGACCCGAGCAGGGGAAGGGAATGCTATATCGTAGAGCCGAGGGAACCAAAGCAATGAGAAAAGAACAAGAATGTGGGGAATTCCCTCTACATTAAGAATTTGAAAGCATATCAATTAATGCCCAAGCCCTGGTTTGAGAACCATAGTTGGTTCGATAAGTCTATGGATTCCAGGAAGAAGTTAAAGGAAGTGTGGGTGACACTAGTTGAACTGACGGTTAAAGTTCCATTTGATATGGATGATCCATCCCGAACTCTCAAGATTAGATCTAATCTCAATGTTAGACGAAGAAAGGAATTGGTAATTTACTTCATGGAAATTTGGATGTATTTACTTAGGCGCGTTCAGATATGTATGGGATATCACCAAAGGTGGCATGTCACGCATTGAATGCGGATCCAATATTTCCAATAGTAAAGCAGAAAAGTCATAATATGGGTCTGGAGTGATCCGCTGCTTTAAAGGGAAAGTGGATAGATTGATGGCGAATGGCTTTATCCACGATGCTTTATACTGAACTGGGTATTAAACACCATGCTGGCCAAGAAAACAAATGGAAAATGGATGAAGTGTATTAATTATTACAATTTGAATATAGCATGCCCGAAGGATAGTTTTCCTTTACCTAGGATCGACCAACTAGTAAACGGGACTAGATGACATGAGTTGTTCTCATTTATGGATTACTCAAGATATAACCAGATACTGATGCATATACCGGACCAAGAGCACACTATCATTATAATGGATTTGGGATTGTACCGTCATCGAGTAATGTCGTTTAGTTTGAAAAATACCGTAGCCACGTATTAGAGGTTGTTGAATTCTATGTTTAGAAAAAAAATTGGACAGACAATGGAAGTGTACGTAGATGATATGCTTGTGAAGTCATAGCTATCAAGGAATCATATTGATGACCTTTTAGAAATGTTCGAGGTATTGTGGAACTACGGAATGAAGTTAAATTCATTGAAATGCAAATTTGGAGTTTCATTGGAGAAATTTTTGGGATTCATCGTAAACTTAAGTGGCATTGAAGCTAATCCGAATTAGATTAACGCCTTAAGGAATGTGAGAGTTGTGATATCCCGGAAATTTTGGCAATATCAATTTAATAATCTGTATTTAAAATTAAATGGATTTGATAAATTCTGTTAATAAAAATTTACTTGATTTAACAATCCAATTAAATGAATGTTTAATTGGTAAATTTTGTCTTTTAAAAGCTAATAAAATGCTTTCTATTTATAATGTGTGTGTATATATATATATATTGTAGATAGATAAGTTTTGATTTGAAGTTAAATAAACAAATAAAATCTTGTTTTTAAATTCTAATAATTCATTTTGATAATTTGGAAATTATTATTTTATTTAATAAATAACTATTCAAACTATTTAATAAATAACTATTTGGTTTTAAGATACTTAAAGAAATTGTTTAAATATATTTTAAAGCATAGTTTAAATTTTAAATAAGATAAACAAAGGTTTATTTTATTTCCTTTTTGAATATAGCTTAATAATTATAATTTGGAATTATACATGGAAATTTAAAATACCATTTATATATTAAACATTAATGCATTTAATTAAGATAAATAAGATAAGTAATTTATAATTTCTTTTATAAATGATTTAAAATTGATAAATGAGTTATTTTCAAATAATAGTAATAAATGTATAAATATAGATAGATTTTAAAAGACAATGTTATTATTTTAAAATTAAAATATGTTGATATAAATTAGTTTTAAAATTGGATTTTTAAATGTATGAATAGAATTTGAATTTGAATTTAATTTTGAAATTTCAAAAGAATAAACATGTCTAAATTATATAAGTAAGCTTTCATTTTTTCTCTATAATTTGTTTCATTTTAGTTTCTTTAAAAAGAAATGCACATACACATTTACATATGAAAATATCTTATATATATATGTATCTAATAAATAAAGAAACGAGGGTTTCATTTACTTTTAAATTAAATAAAAATAAGTAAATATTTAGTACATGTATTTAATAAAACAAGTGTTAACATCTTAAGTAACAAATGAAACAAGTGTGAACTAGTAACCTACTCTAATTGACAAATGTAAGTATTTAGTACATGTGTCATATTTATTTTCAATTATTCTTTTAATTTTTAAATAAATCATTTATCTTATATAAGCATGTTTTCTTCAATCTTTTCTTCTTCTAATCTTCATTTTTCAAAGTTAAAAAGATTTGTTTTTAGCTGAAACAAATCAATAACAAACTCTCCAAAACCAAAAATAAAATCATGTTAAAACTGAAATTCCTCCTCAAATCAAAATCCAATTCAAAGATCTGAAACCCTTCCTTAATCAAAGCCTGCATGTTAATCCTGTAATCCACTTCAAATCCTTCCTCAAACAAAAAAAATTTTATCTGCATTTTTTCTCAATTCTGTTCCTCTGCAAAATCATTTTCCTTCAATCTGTTCTAAAGGCCTGTAACAAGATTTAAAAACCAACCTGCAAAGCATTTTTTTAACCTGTAATTTCATCAACCTGGAATTTGGCTGAGGCAAGTTCAAGTTCCAATAATCTGTAATGCAAGTTTAAATTCAAAAGCCAAAAGGAATCTGGGTTTGTCTTCTGCAATATGGATTTGTTCAAGCCTGCAACTCAAGTTTAAATCAATCTGCAACTTAGTTTATAATCAGGAAGTAAAAGCTTTCAAAATAAAGGCTCTGTCCTCATTTGTTTCAGGTGAGTAACCTCACAAATTTAAAACTTAAGTAGTTATGGTCGCATGCTAGTTTTCTGTGAGAAATATTGTATTGTGTATGTTGTCTTCTGCGTATGAATGGATGATAAGTATAGATTACTGTTTTATGCTACTACAGTTTTTTTTTAAGTTCTAGGTTCATAATTTAGTAAAAACTCAAGTGCTCTTGAATAAATCTTTAATAGTACATGAGTCTGGAACAAAGTATGTTTAATTTATCCTAAATTTTAGTTTAAAATTTTGTTTAAGTTCTGCAGTTTTACTGGAAGGTAAGGAAAAACAGTGCAAACTCAAAACAAGTAAAATTCGATTTAATTGTCTTATAGACTCAGGTACATGAATCAAAAGATAAAGCTAAAAATTGATTTTTGAAACAAAAATTATGATTTTTAATAATGGGATTTAGGAGCATTTCTGGTTTAACCAGAATTTGGTTTTCGATGAAAATCTGTTGAACTCTGTAATCTGGAAGATAGGGGTTGTTTCTGGTTATGATAGGATGATCTGTGAGTGGAGGAAAAATAATGGATCGATGTATAGTTGATCGTGGCGATGGTGGTTGATAGGGTAAGTTTCTAAACCTAGTTTTTGCTAGTTTAAGAATTCGTGATCGTTCCACTGTCTTTAGGTAATCGAGTGCAACAATTTTTGAGGTGATGGTAGCTCGGGTGTTGAAGAAGAGATGGTCGGAGTCCCATAGTCTCCGATGGCCGGAAAGAAGGAATGGAGGTTTTCCAGGATTTAGGTTTTACGGTGAACTGGTTCCAGTATGTTTCAGGTTTTGAATTAGGGAACTCAAATTCGATTCCTTGATGATTGTAGGGTTCTGATGATTGGAATATGTTTCTGTGATGGTCGACGACATGCTTGTTATCTTGTTGGTGACTAGAGGAGGCTCGAACCACCGTGCATATGCACGGTGAAGAAATGGTGTCAGGTTGATGTTTAGGTTTTGCAGAAGTTTTGTACTCGGGTCCTACTCGAGTAATTCGAGTTTTTACTCGAAGTAGTTCAGAGATTTACTCGAAGTAAATCAAGGGGACTCGGGTATTTTTGAAGTTATAGGTTTCAGAGAAACCTGCATATTTCCAATTCAAAATTAGTTTTAAAATCTGGAACAAGGTTTTAAACAGAATTAAAAACTTAGATTTAAAGTATGGTTTTCAAACTGAGTTTGAATCCAAGTTTAAAATTTTAATTTAAACTATTTAAATTAAAATGTTTAAACAACTTTTAAAAGGGTTTAAATAATTGAATTTAAAGATAAAGCTTTAAATTAAAGTAAAGATTTAAACATAAGTTTTAAATCTGAAATCAAAATCCAATCTGAATCAATGTTTGAAAATAAAGAAAGTTTTTAAAATTTTAAAATGTTTAAACAACTTTTGATGTTGAAACATATTTTAAATATGATTTGTATCTTAAAATAAATATGGGTTTAAATTTCCTTTAAAATTCTTTATAAAATAAGAAATTATTTAGTAGAAGTTTTGAAAAAAGTTTTTAAAATGTTTTTAAAACTTTGCTAAAGTTAAGTTTGGTTTTCATTTTAAATTTTAAATTTTAAATGTAATTTGAAAACAAATTTTAAAGTAAGTTGTTTAAATTTCTTTGTTAATGATAATGCAATCATTAATAAGAAATCTTTTATTTTAAACCAATCAAAGATTTAAATGATTTTGATTTATTAAATCAATAAGGTAATTAGATGGATAATTAATTAATTTATTTAATTTAATTATTTAATTAATTAAGGTTGAGTTAAATAATTAAGATTAATTAATTTGGAAATAAGATCATTAATTAAATAAGTTAAGGTTTTAATTAATGATAGAAATTAATTTATCAAGAGATTGAGATTTATTAAGTTAAAAATTTAATTAATTAAACAAATTAGTGATTAATTAAATGATTTATTAAAGATTAATAAATTTGTGATTAATAATGATTAATTTAAGTCAATTACTTAAGAAAGGTAATTAAGGAAATTGTTGATAAGTTAATGAGGGTCATTAATTTGGAATTATTTATTAATTAATTGTAAGTGATTAATTTTGATAATTAATTAGATTAATTAAATTAGATAATGATTTATAGAATTTGGTTAAGTAGGATTACTTTATGAAAGTAATTAAAGTTATTAATTACTCATTGTAATTAATTAATTTACTTGATTAGTTTAAATTAATTAAGTTTAATTAATTTAGAATAATCATTTGATGGGTTGATAAGTAATTAATGAAGAATAATTACTTAGAGAAGTAATTAAGATGAGTAAATACTGAATGTAACTATTTGAAGTATGGAAGAGTTTGGGGTTAATTGCTTGTGTAATTATTATGGAGGATAATTACTTTGTGAAAGTAATTAATAATTAATTACTTGGTGTAATTAATTTAAGCATTGATTGATTAAGTCATTTGGGAAAATAATTAAGTAATTAATTAAGGGTAATTAATTACTAATAAAATTGATCAAGGATGATTAATAAATATAATTAATTATTAAATAAATTTAATTTAGGGGTAATCAATTTACTCAATGAAGTAATTAAGAATAGTTAATTACTGAAGTTAATTAATCAAAAGTAATTAATAATTAAGGTTAATTACTTAATGAAGTTAATTAATTTGAATGTAATTAGGAATCACTAATTAATATAATTAATGATGTGATTAAGATTAATTAATTGAGATTAATCAATCAATGGTAAGTGATTAAAGTAATTAATTAAGCATTAATGTAATTAATTATAATTAACTAATTAATGAAGTAATTAAGGTTAATTATTGTATTTGGTTAAGGATAATGAATTTGTGAAAATTAATTACTTGAATGTAATTAAAGAATAATTAATCAAGGGAATTAATTAGTGGTTAATTAATTAGTGATTGGTTTGTAATCAATGGTTATATAAGCAGGATTTATAGATTTTGGTAATTAATTTAATTTACTTTAAATTAATTAGAGATGATGTAATTAATATAATTCATTTTAAATTAATTATATATGGTGTGATTATTAATCCTTGTTTATATATGGATGATATAGATTTCCTTGAATGGTTTGAATCTCAGATATAAGATTAGTAATGATGTGTGATATGGATGCATTGGTTGCATTGCGATGATAATATGAATTATCTATTGGTGATGATAATGGAGATTATCAATTTGTGATGATAATATGGATTACCTGTTTATGATGATAATGTTGATTATCTATTGTGATGATGTGAATTATCTATCTGTGTGTATATAGATAATTAAATTGTATTTTTTTAAACTTAAAACAACTTGGACCTAAAAGACACGCTTTGGATTTCGATGAGACAGAGATCGGGTTTCCAGATTTGTATATCCGAAAACCACATCGATCCAAATTAACGATAGGTCGTGAATCTCACGTGAAGATGAAGATTCAGAGTGCAAGGGTTATCGTCGTTAACTCTGAGGGTGATTCCAAAATGAGTATAACGAGATAATGCCTTCGGTTTCTTTCGAACCCGGAATGAACTTGTATGGATTGAATGCTTTCAGAACATCGTCAGGTGGACGATGAGCATTCTAAGAGATGTGTTCTCTAAAGGTAATCGTAGCCTCAAGCCTCATCATCTGGGAATGGCTAAAACAAGGGAGGTGCAGCAAGGCTAGGTGGGTAGCGCCCATTTCAGGACAAGATTTTCCCCTGTCTAGAAGTCCCTTTTTATTCGGCTATGTGGGGCGGTTGATTCACGACAACTGCCAGGGTTGTCTTGTTCGGGACTGTCCTGTAAGGGATGGTTCCGGCCTTGTGTTGCAGGGGAGCGTGCGTACTCCTCGGTACGGTGATCTAGACCACATACTGTGACGGGCGGTACCCCAATAGCCCTGCCGTTGTATGGAATCCAAAATCCAATAAGTGCCAACGGTTTTGATTGTATTACCCACTTTTGCGGCTAGTGGCTGGAATTTAATAATGTAACAATTTCGGCTATTTCTTTTTTAGTTGAAAACCCTAGACCTATTATAATATCACCAGATTTCCTATCAAATGTTTTGGTTAGCATAAGGTAAAAAAACTTTTCCATGATTATGTGTGGGAAGTCTTACGTGATACCTTTATTTTTAAAGGTTTATCAAAAGTTAAGCAACTTTAACCTGATACTCACACCAGACCCATGTCTGACCCGGAGTTTATTTCTGTTTTTCTTAAACTCTTGGGTACTCAAATTGTTACGAGTAGCCAAGGGATTCAGGTTAGCTTTGACGAATTATGGAGGAGCAAATGGAGCAGGAGGCTTCTGCGTTATAGTTATCTAATTTTACGCCATGTTGGTATCTTTGAGTTGTTTGTTTGAGTTGTTTTGTATTGTGATGTAATAACTAGACAGGTGTTTATAACTATCTAGTATGAGATGTATAATCTGTGTAACTCTGATAGTTATTGTATATCTATGTAATGCTTTTGTTATTAATATAATTTATTCGTTCCGCTGTTGAGATTCTGTTGTTGTTTCTTCTTTCTTTCTCTTTATATCTCTTTCTTTCTTAATTCATGATACGTCTTTCTGGTTAGTGGAAGACGGGTCGTGACAAGAGTCCTGACTACAAAGGAGTTAGAAAGCTTGAATGGGAAGACTGCTGCCTTGAGTCAGTCCCAAGGGTGATGGATAAGTGCATACCATTCATTAATGCCCTCAAAAAGGGTAAGAAGAATTTTAAGTGGAATAAAGGCAGTCAGAATACCTTCGAGGAGTTGTCGAGACATATGGTAACGCCAACATTTCTATCCAAACTATTGGACGCGGAGAATTTGTTCATTTATTTGGCAGTATATGCTCACTCACAAAGCGCAGCATTAGTATATGAGGAGGCAAGTATTCAAAGGTTGGTTTATCATATAAGCAAGTAGTTTATATGAGCTAAAAAGAACTATCTGAGGTTGGAAAGACTTGCATATTGCTTGATGATTTCATTGAGCAAGGTGCAGCCATACTTTCAGGCTTATTCGATTAAAATGTTGATAGATCTGGTCCTGAAGCAGGTGTTAGGCTGACCCGAGACTTTGGGGAGGTTGCTTAAGTGGAACATAGAGTTGTGTCAGTAAGATATTGCTTACCATATGAGAAGAGCAATATACAAGCAAGCATTGGGGGCCTTCATCCTTGAGTTTACTGCTCGAGATGGTGAAGAGGAGGACGAGTCACACTTCCTCATTTGAAATTATGTGTAAACAAAGCTTCAAACGAGCATTGTAACTTCGGAAGGACGATCAATCTGTTACGCGTTGAAGTTGGAATCGCAATTAACAACAAGGCTTACTATGAGGCGTTAGTAGTGGGACTAAATATAGCGAAGGAACCAGGGATAAGGATGCTACATACATTCAGTGATTCCCAGTCAATCATTTGTCAAGTAAGGAAGGAGTATCAGGCTAAAGGTGCAAATTTGCTTTTTACCTGACAAAAGCACTGGAACTATTGGATGATGCAGAGCATTGCTCTATTATGCATATCCCCAGAGAGGATAACAAAAAAGTTAATTCATTGGCTAAACTGGCTAATTCTAGGGAAGCTCAGGTGATGGGGTTGGTTCCAGTAGAGGTTTTGGCAGCTTCAAATATAGATCAGATGGACGTCGAATGGATTCTGGAGACCGTAGAGGAAGGGAGTCGTGGATGACTCCATTAAGGATTATCTGCTCAAGGGAACTCTCGAGTGAGATTGGAACGAAAGGAAGAAATTCCTTCGAAAAGCATCATGGTTCTTGGTGCAAGAAGGCTACTGTACAGAGAAGGTTTCTCTACCCCTTGCTTTGTTTTGTAACCAAGGATGAGGTGAAGAAAATCCTCATAGAAACCCACTAGTTGTAGTGACCATACCAGGGGGCAGACATTGGCTAAAAAAGGTACTTCACTATGGATAACAATTAATCGAGATGCGGCTGATTACACCAAATAATGCAGTCGTATTCAAAGGTTTGTGAAGATACCAAGAGCCTCACCTATGGAGTTTATGTAAACGGTTGGCCCATGGCCATTTGTGGTTTGGGGAATTGATATTATCGAAGTGCTACTAATGCCAAAACGAGGAGCTAAAATTGTAATGGTTGCGGTGGATTACTTCACAATGTGGGCCGAACTAGAACTATTTCCATGACCACAACTAAAAAGGTAGTCAATTTCATGACAAAGAACATCATCTACATGTTCAGAGTACCTCGGAAGATTATAACGGACAATGGAACTCGGTTCCAAGGTATTAAGTTCAAGAATTTCTGCAATTGGTGATCGAGAAGTGCTTTTCAATGGTAGCATATCCACAGGCGAACAGACAAGTGGAGGCAGTGAATAAAATCATCAAGTCAACCTTGAAGAAATGGTTAACAAAAGCCAAGGGCAACTAGGTCAATAAGCTTACGCTGGCATTGTGGGCTTATAGGAAGACCCATAAGTCTGTGACTGGATGTACACCGTTCGCTTTGGTATATGGATTGAAGGCCATGATCCTAATAGAATTGGAGTTTACTTCTCATCGTAAAAGGATTTATGATCAAAAGGTAAACGGGGAACTCTTGCCTGAGTCCCTCGATTTGGTTGATGAGAGAAGGAAAGAAACAGAATTAATGGTAGTTGCTTACGAGAAAAGAGTAGCACGACACTTGCGCATCAAGGTCTATAACTGTACTTTTGAGGTAGGGGATCTTGTTTTTGAAACGACTTCTCCTAGGTACATGGGCCCTTGGTCCAAATTGGGAAGTTCCTTATGTAGTTGAGTAAAAGCTTGAAGATGGAATGTTTAAGGTAGCAACTATCAACGGAATTCCAATTCCACGGGCATGGAATAGCAACTTTCCATGGCATTATTTTCTTTAATTTTATGTAGTTTATTTTTTGCAAATAAGCCACTCAGAGAACCCGAAGGCGATGTAATAAGGTAGGACTTGCCATGTTTTCATTTGTAAATACAATTAGCTTCTAGAACCAATGGAACCGCGTTCTTGTAACTGAAATTCTTGTGCTGCACTATTAGCAGCACAGTTAGGTATAAACTCCCTTGGTCTAGGATCAGGACTGGGAAGCATATTTTCAAGGGTATTGGATGATTCAACCCTATATTTTCAAGGATCGATCAGATAATTTGACTCTAACCTTTAGGTATTGGCTGTTTCCCCGAGTTAGGCGGCTTCAAGAAGGAATTCTGGAATCAGATGGTTGGGCCAGTTTCTAGAGATAAAAACTAGTGTATGGTTAAAATCTCGATGACCACACTTAAAGTCTGGCAAGATATGCTAGGCTGAGTTTAGAGGAGGATGGTCAGCGGGTACGCTCAATATACACCCAGAGCGAAGTGAGACTGGGAGCGGATGCCTAGACATAGCGTCCAAAAGCGCAAGTTCTCGTATATTTGAACTACTGCATGGTCAAACCTTGGCGATTGTGCTTGCCTTCTAATAGGTAATACCAGACTCTTTCGGCCTAGGATTAGGGATGGGAAAGTATAATCGAACTAGGGGAAATTGAATACTTTGCCATATACGATTAAAACACAGATCACGCCTGATTATTGGAAAGATTGGGAACATCGGGATATTCAAATCGCTATTCCCTGAAAATAGGAAACGCTTTGGCTACTATAAACAAGGCTAAGTAATGTCATGTGACTAAAGCAATCTCTATAATTTTATTAATATGAATAGAATTGTAGTGAGTAAAAGCATTGCACTGAAATAAACATGTATAACATAGGTAAATTGCGATACAAGTAGTTATATTATATATGCAGGCAGTTGTGCGTAAGCGAGTACATAAATAAAAATGTGGAAAAGTAAGCAAACAGATATTATAAAGGAAAAGTGATATTTCATTACTTCAATTTTTTATACAAAGATTGCAGGAGCTGCTCCCGCATAAATGCGTCTTATGTACTATAAGATGGAAAGCAAAATGTGCGACCAAAAGACCCATCTCGCCCACAAGTCTCAGGAATCTCATACTTATTCTTCCTTCTCTTGCTACCCTTGCCGCTCCAACCACTGATTAGCCTCTTATGCTTCCACTAGTCTTTGGTTTTCCCTTCTTCGGGAATGTCGCCTTCAGACTGTGTGGTCTCCCTATCAGTTGTAACTAGGGGTTCATCGGACTTTTCGACAGGGGTATCGGTATGGGTTTGATCTTAAGAGGCTTCAGCTTAACAGAGGGAAATTTAATAGGCGGGATTGTTGGCATGGTACTGTCGGACTTTTCATTTGTTCAGCCTTGAGTTTAACCTTGGAAAGGTCAATTTTAGTCTTTTACCATGGTGATTTGGTCAGTCCGGTCTGTGATGCTGGTGATAACATCTTTCTTCAAGGACGGAGTCACGTCCTCCAAGTTTTCTAGAGCGCCTATCTTTTTGGAATCAGGCCTTGGGCCGGAATTGAAAGAAGGGACAGAAGTAATAAGTCAGGTGGAGATGGAGGTTGAAGTGATGAAGATTGTTGCAGCACCCATGCCTTGAGTGGCCGGCGGTGGCGGAGGAAGATGCGAATGACCTACAGGTTAACATATGTGAATGATAGTGAATGCTTTTCTTATTCTATCACCATGCTTCGTTTCTAATAGACACATACACTTGGAGAAGGTGTTATCCGACTTTTTAACCAAGCAGGCTTTATACTCGAATATAAACATCAGGATGAAGACGAAATGATTCATGGACTTGAGAACAAGCTCGGAAGGACTATGGAAGTGGGCTTGAGAAGTTGTAAGGCAATTGAAGCAAATAGGAATACTCGGTACCAACCTCTTTTCTTCCCTCAACGGGCCCCATAAACAATGGTTTATGAAGATATGGCTTGAGTGATCATCACGAAGTATATTTCCCAAGGAATAGGTGAACAACTCTAAGGAAGTTTCGAAGAATAGCAGATAAGTGCAAGTGATATCAAAACCTCTCAGAAACAACATCGTCTCTAAGGAAAAGTGCTTGAAACACAATAGATTGGGGATAGAAGATCAAGGGGAGGAAGAAGGCATGGTTCCCACTCCAAAAAATAGGTGGGTACTGAGTTGATTTTACAGCTTAATGGGTCAGATCTTCCCCTCCTACATTCTCCGATGTAGATATGAACTTGGTATCTCATGGCCTTCGGTTTTCTTGGACAGTTTCCCTATAAATACAGACCTTACAGCAACCGGAGAAGAACTTTTTTAGCTCGTTATCTTCTAATTCTTCTATCGCTCCTCCATTATAGTTACTAAGGAAGCTTGTATTTGTTGTTATAATCCTTTAGATTAGTAAAACCCTTGTACTAATGACTCTCAAATCTATAATAATAAACACTATAGTGGATGTAGGCCAAAGATTGCTGAACAACTTTAAAAACTTTGGTGTTCACTTTTTTTCCATATATTTTCTATTAGATTTCTATATTTCTATAAGACATTGGATATGCCTCTTTTTGTATCACATCAACTCTTAGTTTATTTTATTTAAGGATCTTAAATTGGAAGATCTATCTCCATCTACCCTGTGCTC
Source organism: Allium cepa (assembly GCA_030765085.1). Classification (NCBI taxonomy): domain Eukaryota; kingdom Viridiplantae; phylum Streptophyta; class Magnoliopsida; order Asparagales; family Amaryllidaceae; genus Allium; species Allium cepa. The sequence continues at coordinate 532,994,630 of CM060928.1, read as the reverse complement.
TCTGGTCACCCTTCAGAAGATGAAGTGCCAACCTGAAGGTTCTATTTACTATCTTAGTTTTGTGGGTAGTGGAGTGGTTCTTAAATTCGTCAATGGGCCTAGGGACTAGATTCATCGATTTTTCTTTATCATATATTATTCTTCAAATATTACTGAAAGAATTTTTATTCCTAGTAAATTGCTTTGTCTTTGATTATATTTGTTTAATCGCTGCCTTATATTAGTCTTATTGATTTTTATTGAGTTTTCTTTAATGGCGATTGTCAGCTTCTAACTCGAAGAACACAGATCCTAAAATTTTGGCGAAGGTTAACTGCTTTAGTGATGCCTCAGAGTTTTCCAAGAGTTGACTGAGACTCCATACTAAAGAAACTGAGAAAGTACTCTCTGATTCAACCTTCTTACCACGTCTTAGTTGAATCTTTGATGATAAAGACGAAGAGAAATTACCCACTGACCCTCGTTGCAGTCAAACTTGATTTTCTCAATAAATTCTCTGATACAACGCTTAGCCGCTGGAAGTCATGGATATTCTCTAGGTTTCCTCTCCTACTTTTTCATCTCTTTATATAAAATGAATTTCCATAAAACCTCTTATTTTATGAACATACCTTCCCAAAGTACATCTGGTTAGCAAGAATGCTTTATCATCTAGTAAAGGTCCTTCTGGTGTGCCTGCTTCTTTTAAAGATATTGAAAACTCTATGTCCTCAAAAGCTCCTTCACTATCTATTAATGCCATTACAGAAGATGCTTTGCTACAGGCTAGGTCGAAGAAATGAAAATGTTTTGGCGTTGAGCTTGTTTCCTCTAAGGCTTCCTTAAAAAAATCCTAAAGAAGCCAAGCTTACTTTATCTCTGCCCATAGTTCCTACTTCTAGCATTGTCATCACTGTGACTACTTTTCTGACCCAAGATCTTATCATTGATACTTCATGTCCTTCTCTCCATAAGTGTATGGCCTCCTTACAACAAGCCTTGGGTCTTAGTTCCTTTTCTTTTGAAGATATACCTCCCCCTCCTCATTTGGAGGTAGTATCTCCCTCTGACACAAATTTCGCAAAATGGCTGATACGCAACCTTCAGTCTCTTGTTTTTATTCTGCCAAGATCTTCAGAAGCTTCTTCTCCTCTTTCTAAAGAAACTTGGTTTTTCCTACTATAACAACTTATTCAGGTACAGATTCTTCCTCCATTTTTCTTTAAATATGTACACTAAGAGCTTCCGCTTTTTTACTAATTTTGTAGCATTATTTTTATCAGATTAGGCAACATTTATCTAATTTTAAGCAATTGTCCATGCTTTCTTCTTATATTATGTCATCACTAAAGGAACCAAACTCCTCATTGTCTGAAAAATGAAGCAATATGGAAATAGATTTCAAAAAGAAGTTTGACATTCTTTTAGATCGCATTCCTGGAGACTACTCTAAATCTAAAGATGTAGTTATTATTGATCCTGTCAAGTTTTGGCTTTTAATGATATCCCATCGGATAATGATGAAAAAATCAAGGAATGATGAGGAGGATGATAGAGATGATGAAAATGATAGTGATAATGATTATGATGAAGATGGTGGTGCTAGTGGTTCTATTCAAGGTAACTCACCAAGAGGGAATGGAAATGATGGTTCCAGCCAAGGCAAACTTGGAACCTTCCAGGGCCCAAGTTATACTCCTAATCTTGCGCCTTCCGATGTTAAGAAAAAAAAATCTAACAAAGACCCTTCTACTATACCTCCTCTCGGTAGGTCAGCGCATGTTGAATTAAGCAGGTTAGGCGAGTTCATTTTTTATGCTCCCCATATTCGTTCCTTTAGACCAAACGTTACAGCAACACCCCCATAGGTGTCTTATATTAGTTTGTTTTCCATTCATTTCTCTTGCATATATATATGCACATAGTCAGTAGTTATTAATATATATTAATTATCAGCGTAGAAGGGAAAATAGAAATTACGTAGAGATCATTTTAGACAAAAAGAAAGGGGTAATTTTAAGACTTAACCAAGAAGGAGAAAGGTTATGCAAGAACTTAAATGACTCGGATGAGAGATACATGAGACTTCTAAAACGTCTCATGTAACTTGAAGATTTCAGGAATAAGAAAGTCATGCCTCTCCTTTGAAAATAGCGTTTTCCCCAAGCAACCTTTCACAATAAAAATGAAGAATTGACCATGCTCTTTTGGATGTTAATTGAGGATAGAGCCAAACTATTGGTGTGTTTATATCTTTTATATGATTGTTTTCCCATGACCATCTTTTCTTTCCTTGACGAAGACTGCCGGGGACTAATTAGATGCCTTCATAAGAGATACTGGGATTTACATGGATCTGACCCTCATTGAGGGAGTGTTAGAATATGCCTAGGGTTGCAACACGCCTTAACCATTGACACCTTATCTTCTGATAATGTTAAATTTAATAGGGATAAATTTGTCACTGATTATTATAGAGTGTCCATTCTTTATGAACCTTTGTAAAGTTCTAAACTAATTATCTTTTTTTAAGTTGAAATTGTACTGATTTGGTGGACTTTGTGTTTTGGTGTACTCATCATTAATGTGCATACTTCTAAATTTATTCAGGTTTATTCATCATCTCCCATGTCAAAAGATAATTTAAGTAAATTGGTCAAATTAAAATGGACTTTCAAAGAAAATTTCTCCTTGAATAACAAGTCCTGCCTAGGAAATAATGCTTCCTTTAAGATCTTCTACATGCGTATACTCAGTTCCCGAATTTAGATTTCTCTTTCTTGGGGACCATAAAAACTAATTCCTGCATGACATTAAAACAAACTATGCCAAGCTATTGTGCAGCAGACTTAACCCTCCTTCTAAAGAATAAGACTACCATGGGTTCTCCCGATTAACACCCCTCCTGACATTGAGGCACCTTTTAGCACTACATTTCCCATCTTACCTTACTCCTTCTAGAAGATTCAAGACGCTCTTTCTAACTTTTGTAATTAGTCGTATTGTAATTCTTATAACTATTATTACTATAAATGTATTGGTTTGTTGATTATTAATGAAAAGTTTGCAAACCTTCGTATTTCTCCCTTTTCTTTCATTAAAAGTTCGTTATTGTTTGTCTCTGGATGATCCTAGTCTTAACCAATGTCTAGAGAGCATTCATGCTAACCCAACAACAACTTTAATGGATTAATCTTCTAGTTCTCTCGTTGGTTCAAAATTTATTGATGATACAAAAGCTAACAAATGGCATTATCTAAATGTGAGATCTATTTTAAAGAATTCCCTGGAGATAATCAAGGATCTTAAAAAATGATGGCTATATTTCAACTTCCCATGGTTTCCTATGGAACTATCATTTGATGGCTTTAACTTTTCATTTCTTGATAGCTCTTTGTGATGCCTCATGATGACCTTAGGTGCTTTATGTCACGATAACTCTATAAAACGCCTCGAGATGGCTCCAAGTACTTTATGTCATGATAGCTCTATAAAACACCTTGCGATGACTCCAAGTTCTTTACGTCATAATACCTCTATGCAATACCACAATGAATTCTAGTGCTTTATGTCACAATAGCTCTTATAAAACACTTCACGATGACTTCGAGTGTTTTATATCATGATATCTCTTATGAAATATCTCATGATGACTTCAAGTACTTTATGACATGATAGCTCTAAAGTGTCATTGAACTTCTCAAGATGGCCTTTGGAAATCATATCACGATAGTATAGACCTATCACACAACGGCTCCACATCATTTCCCCTTTTTCACTTCATTTTCATTCATGATGATTACTTAGTTTCCTTTCGATAGCTTTAGTTCATCGTCCCATAAGAATCTTCACTGTCCCTATTACCTTATGAAAGCTTTTATATATTCCCCAAACTCTTGTACATGCCCCATGAAAGCTCTTGTTCATCATGCTATGAGAACCTTCATTGCTACTATTATCCCTACACATTTCTCATGAAAGATTATGCGCATCATCCCACTATAGCTTCTTACCTTGCTATCCTGACATGACTAATTCATTTAAGTGTAACAGTACCCAATACCCCTAATTTCTAAAGTAATATTCATTTGTCATTTCTTAAGATATTAGAAGCAGGAAGGGATAAGAGTGGTGGGAAATTCTCAATCAATAGGATTCCAGTTTGAATTATGGAAGATTGGTGTTTATGCAGACTCCAAAGGCAGGCTTTTCCGAAGAGGCGTTAATTTCATCGAGCAGCTAATTCAAGAAAAGCAATAATGGATTTTCATTCGCTGCAACATCATAAGCCGTATTAGTAATGGCAGCAGAGGGATGTTGCAGATTGGATTTAGTGGAAGAGAGCATGGATTAGGGTACGGGGTTGAGGCTATCAAAGTATTGGCGCTTATTCTTCTTCTTAGGTATTGAACATTTTGAAGCATGAATTATTAATAATGATAATTTTAGGCCTTTTCAAAGTTAAATAATGGTGAACAAAAGAAGGTTGGGATTTAGTATTATGAAAAATGGACTTTTATTTAATTATCGAGGCTAATAGATGATTATCACTATAAAATGGCCCTAATAGTGTAATTTAGAGATAATTATTTTTAGAGTGAGAAAATTATGGAAATGTAATTTTATAAAAACGTACAATGTTGGATAAACACCATTATTAACTGAATATGATTTTTCATTGTAATGTGGAGTATTTTAGTAGGGCGGAAAAATTATGTTGTGATGAGGAATAGAGAAAATAAAATGATAAGAGAATATATTTCTTAAATCTTTAAGCCCAAGCCCAACAAACTGAGACATGGATCATTTTCCCTCGCTTCATTTTCTTAAGAAGTCTAGAGACTTCATTTACTTGTTTTAAAATTTAGTCATTTGCCTCATTTTCTATATTCTGAGGCTAAAAACCAAACCTATCTTCATCCTCAGACATCCATATCAAATAAAATAAAATCCCAAAAATCATGAATTTAGTTTTCTAGTTGGAATAAAAGTTGGATTTTGATTAAGTTTTAAAATTCATCTTTGATGAAGTAGTAAATGGAAAAGAGGGAGTTTGGATGTGCAGTAAAGTGCAAGTGAAGATTTGGTTTGCTATGTTAAGGTTAGTGTTGTCACTCACAAATCAATGTCTATACGATGAAAGTTTGAATGTGTGAACACTTTGTTTATGCTCAAAATTGCTTTGTGTATTATTTGTGTTCACTCTGTTAATATATTGTGTTTCTTACTACTAATATAATCCATCACTATAAATTTATAAACCTAGAGTGGGTGTGAATTGTATTAAACATTGAATGAATTTAGGTGCTGGAATGAAGTTGGAATGATGGCAACGAATTTATGTTCAAATTGGGAAAGAAATAGTGTAAACTAGGACCTTCATTGCTCCAGGCCAGGCTGGGCAGTCGACCACAATGTCAAGCCCAGTCGACCGGTCTCGACGCCTAGGGCGAAGAAGCTTCAGGTATTTGCATCTTGTTATTTGAAAATAAATTTCCTCTAAAAATAATAAAGAATTTTCATTTAAAGTATAATGTAGACATATTCCAAACATGAATATATTATGTGGAAATAGAATAAATTGTATTGAATATTAATTATCGTATAAAAGAAATTGATTTATTAAAAAGAAAATTGATTTTAGGATAATAAAAATTGTTAAAAAATCGTATTTAATTCTAAAACATTAAGGAATGATCTTAATAAATAAAAATTGATTTTAATAGAGATTTCTAAAAAAAGAAAAGAAATTTGAAAATTAGTTACAAGGTTTAAAAAATCCTATTTTTGTATTAAAAATAAATAAAAATTTGATATTGGCTTTGCGAATCCATTTAAATATCTTAGTTGATTTTGAGAAATTATGGAATGATTTCAAACAAATATTATTGACTATTAAAACTGTTCTCTATGATTTTTTTGAATATGTGGAAGAGATTTTAAAATATATGTCATTGTTTAAATTCCTTATTTATTGATTTGAATAAATTGAAAAATTATATTTTTAATATTGTATAAAGTAAAAGCTTTTGGATGAATAAATATAATTTTCCTATAAATAAAATCTCTTTTATAAATAATTTAGGTGTTTATTTGATTAAATTTTCTATGTAATAAGGATTTGAATAAACCAAGTTATAATATTTTCTGACACTGGACTTTTAGTATTATTTCTTTGATTATCCTTAATTTGGACTTGTTATATTTAATAATAGCATGTTTATGTGAATTTTGAGTAAATGAGCGAGTAAAACCAAGTGGTATGGAACGCCTGCATTGATATTTGTTTGGTTACTTTTTGTAAGTAAATGCCACTTTCATTTAAAATGTTGGGTTAGGAATTTTCGATTCGTCTATAGGTGACTCTTTTAGAGCTTAATAGTCGAGTAGTTCATTCATCTCCAGGGACTGCAAATTGGAAGTTATTATGAGGATTGTGGGTTTATTCTTTAAGGGATAACTGGACGACGATAATTTCCTCTTAGAGCTAGTGGTCGAGAACTTATTGTACTATGTTGAATTGCTCTCTTTGGACCTAATTCAAGGGTTATTGCCCTCACTAGGACTCATCGAGTCGAGAGTATTAGTTATTACTCTCGTTAGGAATATTAACAAGGAGTATTTATTTGGAATCTACATCATTGAGTTTATGCCACTATGTAAAAAATGTGATTAGAACCTACCAGACGAGCTAGCATCCATCATATGGACCTGATTGTGAGACTGTGCTTTAGGTCTGTGACATAAATTTGATGAGATTGAGGCAAAGAGTTACTGATTTCATTAGAGCCATTGCCCAGATATCACTATTGGCCAACGACTGTTAACAAGGGAAAGTAGGAATGGTGGAAAATGCACAGTGTAGTCTTGCAATGTGTTTATGACATGCAAACGGATATTTGAGTAATAATTCAGGGAGTAACTACGGGACTATAAGAAAGGTCTATGGTTATTAGCATTTCGTAGAGCTCAGGTAGATTCATTTCCAATGAGATTTTGATATTATCATCTTATTAGAGACGATGATTATTTGACATTAGAGATTGGCTATGTGCTTTTCTGCCACTCGAGATCGCCTAACCCAAGACAGCTACGTGCTCATCTTTCTATATGACATTAAGACTTTTTGTGTGCTTGTCTTCCGTTCTCTCCAAGAGCCTTTGATTAAGATATTTGTGTTCTCGAGTCTACATATCATATCGTTTATATATCTTTTAGCGCGATGCAGCTAAGAGTTCGCTTCTCTCATTAGGACTGTGGTTCGAGATAGATCATTATGTTATATTTATGTGTTATTATATGAGTCAGCATGTCCTATTATTTATATATATCTCTTAGGGCCACGCAATCAAGATTTATTGTCTCTCACTACGGTCGTTGGTCGAGATATATATAATTAGATGTTGTATTTTCCTAGTACTTTAATCATTTAGATGATGTTTCACCCATTTTGTTTCTATAATTATTTGACATGATAATTGACTATTCTTTACTATGAGTGATGTATTATTATGTAAATGGTTTAAGGAGATATTGGTATATTTAAAATATTTATATGCCACCTTAAGATATATTTATTTATACTTTACATTATCTATTATATATTGACATCCATAATGTAGACACAGTCTAACCCATTTATTATTTATACAATACTCGAGGTCAGTTCGAGACATTTAAGGTTCAGGGATGAAGTGATTAATTGTGGTTGTGGGGCATAGTTGGAGGTTAGTTTATCAGTATATTGTTATATCATTATTCATGCAGTTTCATGTACGTATATGATGTTGTACGTGGGACGTATGTATTAGACATGTTATATTTTGAGAGATAGTGGGTATCTGACTCTTTTTTAGACCCGCTTGGACTTTTATATGTCATATATTATATATTATCATAGCATTGATGGCTTAGTGATCTATATTATTTGTTTTATATCATATTTGTTCTATCCTGGAGATGCATGTATTTATTTCTTTATACTGATACCGAGTATGTACAAATGAGTAATATATAATTTTGAATATCTATCGATGTTATCCCTAGGGAATATTCACGTGTAATAGCCTAATATCGCTGTATTCTCCATATTATCAGACAGTATTACTCAAGAATACTCCTTGGTAGTACGGGTATAAAGGTGGGGTGTTACAAAAATCTTCTAAGTTCACTTGCTTTCAATACTTCTAATTCCTCTTGCTTCCAAAATTGCCTAAGTCCAACAAGGATGATCGACATCAATCCATCACTTAGCCAGATTTGGCTAAAATTTTCTCTTTTGCACTCTCTTCTCGTTGACCATTTTGGTTCCCTCACATGGTCATCATCCAAACTCAAAACAACATCGATTATCTCCATCACTTTTCCAATCCATCGAGTCATCTCATGATCCAAGCTCGTTTATTGTCCAAAGGACCTTCCTCCATAGTCCACTCCATGCACTTTCAAGAGCATTCCTTCCATAAAACATGAACTCTTCCAAATTGCATTTCCCCTCGATCGTAATGCAAACATCCATCCAAAAAACGTGCAACATAACATACAACAATCAAATCATCATATCTAATCTATATAGACATTTAAATCTACCTCTAACATACATATGCATATCCATATCATCAAATCACATGGTTTAGAACACTTAAAATTATCAAAACACAATTTTTTATCTTTTTTAAATCGTATCATATTTAAGAATCATATTTTTAAGTTGAGAAATGGGCGCAAAACATGTTTAAACATATATAATGATAGAAAGTTAGTAAAGGATCATAGAGCGCTCACCACTCGACGTAAAATCGATGAAATCAACCCCAAATCAAGCAAATTCAAGATGGAAGAGCAAAGTTATGAACTTCCCCTCCTAAATTTTTTTAATTTGATTATACCCTATTGATCTCTTGCTTAATGATGTCTTAATCTTCTTGTTTTAAATAAAAAATGGAGTTATTTAATGATGGTTTAAGTGGGGACAGGTTAATTTTAGTTTAGACCTTTTTAGGAAGAAAAGGGAACGATTTGGGACTACTCTAACACCAGTAACAAGCACATTTATCAAAATTCATTAGCATGCTTAACTATGAACCTAGGGTCAATTATGCTAGATTTAGGGGTGCGTCCTAGGGAAATTATGTAATTTGTTACATATACCTAACTCAATAACCAATCTTATTCGAAATAAAAGAAGTTTTCTTTCTATTATATACTTGATATAGTGTATTATATTAATTAATTAATTTTATTAAAATATATTTAATAAAGAATCCATAAATGATATGTTTTGTGATAGTAGTTACAAAGTGTTACAACCATGAGTAATTTATCGCATTGAAAAATAATATACCATTTTAAATATTCCTAGTCAAGATGTACCGAGACTGGATAGCGATACATCCGTTGAGACTAGAGTATGTAATGCTCCCCAAATATTGGGCAGTGTATTACTCATGGCTGTTGGAGGCATCATGAGGCTACGTACCGATAGTTATTGTATAACTATAAAATGACTCACTTGATAGTTTTCTGTTGGATAATATAATTAAGGTCAAACGAAAATATCCAACAGAAAATATTGATGTGAAAAAATTACACAGTTATCTTAACTTAAGAATATCGTTGATCTTCAATATGAAAGCTCCACTTTGATAATAGTTAAATCATGGCACAACGTCCATCGAACGACTATAGTTGGATCGAGTGGAAGCACTGGAAGTGAAACACTATTCAAGAGAGGATTCGTTTCCTCATTTATGCGAGGTTAGTATCATGGTCAATTAAAGTTAACTCAAAGTCAAAGTCTTTGACTAGAGCATTTTTTATTATAACTGTTATTATTATACCATGGGCTTTGTGTTTGGACTATAGAGTTAAATATGGACGATATTGGAATTTTGACCATTATTAAATTCCATAAGTCCAAAGTAATATAGTTTTGACGAAGAGAACTAGTGTAAATAATAGTCACAACCGGGTAACGCTCAATAAAGTAAAATTAGATTTTTACCGAAACGAAGTAAGCATTTTACCAAAACGTCACACTACCTATTAAGTGATGTGTGAGTGTTATTAGTTGAACAGTTCGGTATTAAAAGCTGACCAAATTTGCACCTGACGAGTCACACAACCAAAATAATGAATCCTCCTTTGACAAACGATTTTATTAATTTATAATTGTTATAAATTAATTCCATTAAATTATATTAATGAATTATTATTTATAAATTTTATTTTTATTTAATAATGAATTTTAAATATATTTATAAAAATTATAAATATATTAATCGGTATATGATATCGATAAGCATTTTGAATTAGATTTAAAATGCAAAATATTCATTTGGACTTAAATGGGTTTAAGACCCATCATGAGGGCTGATAGAATTGGTTAAAATATGAGGGTATGGGAAGCAATAATATGGGTTAGAGGGGCTTTATAAAGATTGCCTAGATTAAAGGATATTGAGCAAAAGATATGATCCTAAAGTCTCTCTTTCCTTCCTCTATATAAACATTTCTTCATCCATTTGATAATGACCTTTTGGAGCCTCCATAACTATTCATTACTGGCTGAAATTCCTCTCTCTTCTCTTTATTTTTCTCAAGTTCAAATCAAATCAGTTTAGCTGTTATCCGATAGCTTGCGATCAACGGTTCAACGACTAGCACTTTATTAGATCGAAAATCGTTTCTACGAGCTTACATCATTGTTTCAAGGTGTGCTTAAGGGCTTTGACTGCAAGATATGTTTTTAATTAAATACAAACATTAATTTATATTTATAATTCTTATTATATATATATTATTGTTAACTAGGTGACGTTGATTCATTGTTACAATTTAGATTGATTGTATGTATATATGTTTATAAAAAAATTAACGATAATTCATCCTTATACTATACGGCTCAGAATTTAAAAAAAACTTTTTTTTTATTATTATTTAAATGATTTGATATATAACACACACATGTATTTGTATAGTGTTACTACCATTATTGATTCTGAAGGCATGACGCAACAAGAATGTCAAAGTTAAAGGATCTTGTATAAAAAGGAAGAGTAAATTAAAGAAAAGCATGTCATCAAAGCCAATGGCGAAGGCATACAATGATGCCGCATATCATTAATGTCTCCTAACATCAATAAAGCACTATACTTCATCAATGCCACGATATAGGAAGACAGCATATCATAAGCCATCAATGTGATTAAGGCATGATATATCATTAATGTCGCTTCTCATCGATATCGCCTCTTGTCAATGCAGCTTCTCTTCGATGCCGCCTCTTAGCAATGCCGCTTTTCTTCGATCTCACCTCTTATCAATGCCACTTCTCTTCGATGCCACCTCTTATCAATGCCGCTCTCTTCGATGTCGCCTCTTATCAATACCACACTTTATCGATATGAAAACCTACAATGATGTCGCATACCATCTACTCCGCACTTCACCAATGTGATAAGAAAAAGTCACGTCCCTTCAATATAAGTAGAGAAGACTGTCACATGATAACAATATAAAAGAGCATATTGCATGTCACCAGTATGATAAAGGATGCCAAATGCCTTCATTTCTAGGGATGATGACAAAAGCTATCAAGTTGCATGTAATCAGGATGATGATGTCGTAATCATTCAATACACCAAAGGATGCTATGAATCATCAAATCAAAGCAATATCCCAAGCGCCATCAAGATGGACCTTGATGTCGAAGATCAAGCATGCCGCAATGACATGTGGCATCCATACCATACCTTTCTACCCCTTTAAATAAGAACCTAAGGGCATGGAGGAGGGGGCGATCGATTCTTTTCTCATTCTTATAATTTAAAATTTAGTTACCCTAAATCAATTTTGGAGATTTTATGTCAATTTTAATTCTTATGACCTTTATGCAAATAAGGGCTTATACAATTGTAATCGCATAGCATATTGAATAAAGTATCATGATTTTGACTTATGATTCTTATGCACAAGTGATTTTGGCATTACCTTTTCTTCACTATTAGATGTTTCGACGTGAATTTGGCTTTGTTATTGAATGCATATACTTTCAACAAGTTGACATAAGGCGTCGATTGTAACTTGAATTATGACTAGTTTTTTGAGTTCTCAAGAACTTGTGATTTCAATCATAACTTTTTGGGATTCCTAAAACACTCATGATTTCGAGACTAACATGGATTCAACATGGAGAATATGCCTTCCAAGCTAACTAGGTTAGGATTGCCATAGTCTTTCCTCAACCAAGTTTCACTCTCCTTACACTTTTTGGGTTAACAAAGAAGTTTGTTAACATTTTGGCGCTAGAAGGAGGGCTCGAACCTCCTTCTCCACTTAACCCCTAAGTGGAACTACACTTAATCTACATATATAGGGCTTAAAGGATTTATCCCTACCAAGCATACCCCATTAAGGAGCTATTCCAAATCCCATCCAACCTTATTTGAGTAATGACTATCTCTGAATAAGGATCTTTTAAGCCTCGAGTGGCTAGGCCAACCTACCAAATCATTAGTAGTCTAAATTTAATGAAGAGCAAGTACTAAGAATGTTAGCACTACATCATGAAAGATAAGAAAAGGTAAGTAACTCCTTATGATCCAGATAAATGGAGTTTAAATCCATTTCACATAGGACCTACATCAATCTTCTCTTTGGGAATGAAAGATAAGAAAGATAACATGTTCATGGAAATAAGAAAGTGACTTCAACTCCAAGTAAGGGGAACCATCCTAGAAAGAGAAATAACAAAAGACTTTGATCAATTCACTAAACGGTGGAAGAATGTGCTTAATCATTCCTATAAATTGAATGAGACTCAAATCTCTTTAAACAGAAAATCTACCATGGAGGCTGAAGTGCTCATCACATACAATAAAAGAGCTAAGTGGAAATCTAGGGAACATCCTCCAAAAGTTCACGACTCGCTAAGAACTATTCTCTCATCTCTTCTTATGAGGGTATTTACCTCATAACCAAGGAAAGGCTAAACTATTAGCCTTCTCAAAAGAAACGATCAAAGAATGAACGAAATATTGGAGTATAATATTGTCATTATCACCAGTCAAATGGTCACAACACTAATCAATGCCGAAGCTGGGAAGGGATGATCAACAATTTCCTAGGACAAGGAAAACTTAAAGAATTTTTTGAAAAGATGTAGAACAAGTCAACAATAAAGAAAGATTCATGAAATGAGATAAGTATACCTACTGGATCAATCATAGAAACAAGTAAGAATCTCCTAAAATAAAGGAAAAGCCTAAATCATTACCTATAAGGTAATAAGGGGTGAATAAAGCCTTTGATCCCGCCACAAGGGACTGGTTAAAGAATCTTCTAGAGGGAGGTTAGAGTAAACCTTAGATCCCATTATAAATGGCATGGACAAAGCATCTACAAGCCTTCGGTCCCACCTACGTGGCCTGGCTGGAGTGCCTCCTAGAGGGAGAATGGAGTAAGCCTTTTCTAGTGCTCCCTGCTCCAATATACTTCTTCAAATAAAGCCCTTCTTTAACAATTCACTTACTTTCTTATTTAGTTCTTATCTTTCTCTATGATCCATAGGCTTAAGGTGTAAGAAAATAGGTCTAGCATTATCTTTAAGGTAAATTCGAAACTCGATCTCCCTATATGGAGGAAGATCGGAAACTTAAGAAAAGACATCTATATAGTGATGAACTACTGGTACTGAAACTAATTGAATAGGTGATAGGTCTATAGCATATGCGTAACTCAACATAACATAACTATTGGGAATGAAATAAACTTCAAGGCTATGCCCACTACAAATACCTAATAGAACTACCTTCCTATCACAATTTAGCATAGCATCATACATAGCCATCAAGTCCATTCCCAAAATAAGCTAAACTTTGAGTATTCCAAAACAAAAGCATCGCAGTCGAGCTCAGCACCTAAGATATATAACTTCAAACACTTACAAGTCATGGATAAATGAATCGGTCCTCTAATAGGGTTCGATACAACTATAGGGTTTGTACTATACTAGTTTTTAAGTGCAATTCATCTATTGGTCTATTCAAAATAAATGGGTGTGAGGCTTCGTTGTTAAATAAAGTACAGATGGATAAAGTAAAAAGGGTAATACGCCTTCTATGACAACTTCTTTCCCTTATCCATAGCTGGAGCAGCGCTCGAGTTAGGAGTAGCATCAAGTGCATATATTGGAACTACCTCGGTTGAAGTCTTAGCTGTATTCGAACAGTCTTTCTTCGTGTGCCCAATTGATTGTAGTTGTAGCATTTGATCTTAACAATGCTCATCCTGCAATCCATTATTAGATGCGGCTAGCCCTGACACTTTTTACACTTAAAAACTTTCATTTCTTTATTTTCTCCTGAACTCCCATTCCACTTCTGTGGTGGTCTGGCTAAACTGGCTTCACCTCTGCCTTCTTAGGTTCCTCGTTCTTAACTAAATTCAACTACACCATCTCAACCAAGCTCTCAAAAATAGCCATGGTTGGTACATGGCTCAAAGAAATACATCTCAAAGACATATTCAACCCCTTGGCAAATTTCATTGCCTTTTGTGCTGGTGTATGGATAAGGTCCAAGCCAAATTTTGCCAACTGATTAAACTCATTCACATACTTGTTGATACTACAGTCATCTTGTTCCAAATGAATGAACTTCTCAAACTATACTCCCCGTTCCGCCTCAAAAATAAACTTAGTCTCAAAACACCTCTTATAATTTGACCAAGCAATCTTAGTCTCATCTGTCTTAGCAATAACAATCTCCTACCGTTTAAGGCTTCTCCTTTTAGGTGGCATGAAGCTAACTGTCTCTTTATTTTATCCTCCACACCTATTGTATCAAAAGTATTATCATAATTTATTAACCATACTTACGTCTCAATAAATGATTCGGTTTCAAAATAATTCCATCCATCGTGACTCTGGAAATTCTGACTTAACATAGGAAAATCCAATGCATGTGGAGGGGATAGGCTGCCACATGTGCAGATGATGCGGGTCCTCCATTGGGATTGAGTTCGGTCTAGCCCTTTCTTGAAGATATTGGCAGAACGATATAGGAATATTCACGTCCGAAACCTCAGCTACCTCACCAGAGCTATTTCCAATTTGATTGCTCATTCTCACTTATTTGTGAATATGAATCATCAGCAACTTTTCTCATATAGTGTTAAGCATTATGTGAATATGAGCGTGATTTTAAATTATACTTATATATATGCAGTTAATACCCCGCTATTCCCCTATTGTATCCTATAGCGGATTTCTACTGCTATGATTTTCTCAAATATCCTTAAAAATAGCCTTTCTGTTTTATGCCTCGCTATATCTCGTTATTCCAACAATATCCCGTTACCTATATCCTCTTTAAAAAAAATGAATTGAAAAATGACACTTACACATTATAAAAATTAGAATTTTTTTAATTTAATTTTTCAAATATTTTCATTAATAAAATTACTCTAATATTCTATTAAATTCAATTATGTTAAAGATAATGTTTAATTATAATATATTTACAAATGTTTTTATTTAAAATTAAACATGTATTAATTATAATTAAATTAAATGTTAATTATGCATTTAATTACCATTTATATATTTGTAAAAACATTAAATACAATTTTTATATGCTATTGCAGAGACAACCACTATATCCTCGTTGTATCCACACTATGACTTTTTACACCTCTACCGCATTAAATCCACTGAGCGCTTTAACTGCATAGACACGCACACACACACATATATATATACACACATATACACATATGTATACACACACATACATACATATATACACACACACATATATACATATATACATACATATTATAACTTTTGATAATATACAAGAACGCTCTTTAAATATGCATCTAATCCCTCAAGAATCCGAACGCATTGATTTGAATCCTAAAGTAGCTTAACTTGCATCGTGCCAAGAAGTTTGAGATGTCGGGATTTTACAACATTACATGATATAGAAACTGATATAAAATTTAAACTATTCTATACTTTCAAATCTCACAGTGAAAGAAAATAAAATATAAATAATGAAAATAACCAATAATAATCTCAGCAATAAGTAGTCCATATAATGATGTCTCCTAATAACAACATAAAGTTTGATTGATAGAATAATATGGTATAAAATACAAGGAGAGTAGCTATAAGAAATGTAGCTCTGGATGCCTAGTCTCCTACTTCATATACTGTATCCTGGCCAAATCACCTACTAGCATGTCCTCCTGAAATGGGTATAACAGGCAAAGAAAATAAGTTGATCGAACCAAGTATGGTAAATGAATTGTATTGCTAGTGTATGGTGTTTATAAGCAATTAACTTCGTATATAATCCATACAACCTAGGGTGTTTATTTGTGTCCGTGTATTACATATAAAGGATTAGTTATTTTACAATGGTATAATTCTTATTATATTACATCACCAACAACTTACTATGGTTTCCAACCGAGGATTGAACAATTGACAACTAATAACTCTAGGTCAATTCCTAGTATACGATCCTGATATATAACTTTCTAATCAACATTGAGTTAACATTTTCAATGACGAATTATGTGTACGTACTTGCACACTAAGAAAACACCGCAATGTCTAAGCTCACGCTGAGTGTACTATCTCGACGATATATGGCCTACCGAAACATTCACGTCGCCTTTTTAATGGTAAACATGTTCTATGCTCTTTATCATCAACCTGAAGCTAAAGAAATAACTAAGTGATTCCCCGTGGGTTTAGCCATCGCTCGACTATATAGTCCTACTGATGTGGATATCTATGTCTCCTTTCCCTGATTCTAACGTGTTTAACCATGATCGGGCGTGCCCCATTAATAATAAGAGCTTCTACTTGTGCTGTAAATTAATCCCTGTCGAGTTCCACGTTATGCCCATCATGAAATGTGAACCTTGGTACGTTATCCAGTGTAGAACTATTACTACTTATTGCACCTACTCCATGAAGCTACGCGAAATCCTAAAAATCGAGAAAGATGGAACAAGTCTCCATATTCACTCTGCTTGGCCCACATCAAGTCCAGGTTCAACTTGGACTTACTGAAAAAATTCAGAAATCTGTCCCTCTTTAAAAAACATATTTCTCGAGGAATTCAGATGTCCGGCTTCTTTCTAAGGTGTCGGAATTTGATTCCAGGCGTTTGAAAAAGAATTTTTATGTCCGAATCAAGTCGAATTTGAATTGATTTCTTTCAGGTTAAGATTATTTGAAATCCAGACGTTTGATAATGTTTCAGACATACGGTTAGGGCTTTCCAGATTTTGATAATTTGTTTATTTTATTCATTTTATTTGTCTTCTTCGCTGATTTGAGTATGGACTTAAGGTTCATCTTTAACTGTATTTTGTGTATAATCACTATTTCATTTACATGAATTCTGCTACTTAATTTCAACGATTACATATTTACACACGCGCGCACATACATATACATACATATATATATATATATATATGTATATATGTATGTATGTATGTATATGTATATATATGTGTACATATATGTATGTATGTATGTATAACTTTTCAATAAACTACCTATATACCTTCAAACATATATGTTTGTGTGTGTGTTCCAGGTTATATAATTAATTAAAGGTAAGATAAAGTATATTCGATCACATTCATTTCATTCATAAAATAGAAGCAAACTTTATCAAATAAGGATTTATCGTCATAGAATTTGATATGAATTTCATTGCTAGTCTATCTTTTTATTTTTTCAATAATTATTCTTAGTAAATTAATGCCTAAGGTTTTTCAATTATCGCTACCCGTTTTGATTTATAGTTAAAATCATAAATCAAATAAGCTCTAGGTTGAAATTATTCTTCCAAACTCAAAAATTATATTTTATTTAGCTAGATATAAAGAAATTTAATTACTTATGAATCATCATAACACCATGATCAATTCACTCACATTTTCAAAGCTTACCTTCTTCTAATTTGATTTGAATCTCCTTTCCTTAGCCTCCAAGCTTGATTGATTCGCCATTTCTTCTCTCTTTCTCTTTTAATTTTGATTCTCTCTCTTTCTTTTTTGAATTAGATATGTTTTATTTTGTTTTTGTTGTAGAAATTTTTGAAGAAAATAGAGGTGTTGTTTAGATTTGAGAAGTTTCTAAAGAGGAGAAAGAAGAATTGTATGTATAGAATTAAGATGTCATGACCCGCCTTTCTCTCCACAGAAAGACACATCATGAGTAAGAAAGAAAGGGATAGAAAAGAGAAAAGATAGAGAAGAAAGAAACAACATCAGAATCTCAACAGCGGAACGAATAAATTATATTAATCACATAAGTATTACATAGCATACAACATCTATCAGAGTTACACAGCTTATACATCACATAATAGACAGTTATAAACACTTGTCTAGTAATTACAACTCGAATACAACACACAAAAATGACTCAAAGATCAACACAGCGGAACCACCTAGATATCTACAAACGCTGAAGCCTCCTGCTCCATATCTCCTCCAGAATTCGTCAAAGCTAATCTGAATCCCTTGGCTACTCGTAAAAATTTGAGTACCTAAGAGTTTAAGAAAACAGAAGATAAACTCCGGGTCAAACATGGGTCTGGTGTGAGTAACATGTTAAAGTTTCTTAACTTTGAAAATCCTTTGAAAACAAAAGGTATCTCGTAAGACTCCCCGCATATAAACACGGAAAAGTTTTTATCTTACGATAACTAAAACTTTTGATAGAAAATCCAATGATATTATAATAGGGTCTAGGGTTTTCAAATAAATAAGATAGCCGAAATTGTTACGTTTATTAAATTCTAGCATACATAGATATACAATCAAAACCGTAAAGGGCACGTAGGAAGAATGAGTTTCCAGCAATGGCAAGGCTACTGGGGTACCGCCCGTCACAGTACATGGCCTAGATCACTGTACCGAGGATTACTCTCAATCCCCTGCAACATAAAGCCGGAACCATCCCTTATTGGACAGTTCCGAATAAGACAGCCCCAGCAGTTGTTGCAATCAACTACCCACATAGTCGAATAAAAAAGGACCTCTAGACAGGGGAAATCTTATCCTACTTGGGTGCTACCCACTTAGCCTTGTTGCACCTCCCATGTTTTAGCCATTCCCGGTTGATGAGGCTTAAGGCTATGATTACCTTTATAGAACCCATCTATCTTAGAATGCTCATCGTCCACTTGACGATGTTCTGAAAGCATTAAATCCATACAAGTTCATTCCAGGTTCGAACGAAACCGAAGGCATGATCTCGTTATACTCATTTTGGAATCACGCTCATAGTTAACGACAATAACCCTTGCACCCTGAATCTTCCACTACGCCATAAATGGCCTTCTGCAACACAAAAATAATGTTGGCTCAGGCCGAAAAAATGTTGCCATAGGTCTATGGCAACACTTTTAGGGTGATGCAATTTTTGTCGTTGCCTTAGACCTCAAAGGCAACATTTTAACTATCTAAGGCAACATAAGTAATATTGTTGCAATAGAACCCTATTGGGTCCATGGCAACACCCATAGGTATCTGTAGCAACATTCCAAAAATGTTGCTATAGATAATAACTTTCTGAAGTTGTAGGGCCCACATCTTGTGGGGCCCACAATGTGGGGCCCACGATCCAACTGGGTCCATCCCTATGGCAACACCTTGAATGACTATTGCAACATTATTTTAAGCAACATTTATAACCCGGTGGCAACACTATTCTGAAGCTACTGCAACACTATTCCGAAGCTACTGCAACACTATACTGAAGAGACACTAAGAGCACATAGAACGGTACAATATCACATAGAACACTTGCATAATACACAGTACAATATCACATAAAACACTTGCATAATACACAGGATAACACACGGTACAGATAACAATTCATACAGCAGTACACATCACAATTCATGTCAGTTACCCCAAAATATCCACTTACCCCAAAATACTACAAAGCTACCCCAAAATATCCGATACACATAACAATTCATAAATGAGACTTAAGAGCTGGTGCCTCCAGTCAGATTATCAGTCTCACTGGACATGATTGTGGAAGTTAGATCCTCTACATCGATGTTCATCTCCGGGTTGGCATCACCTAATTTCTTAAGCACCCTAGCCAAATTCTCTTGTACCTTCTGATTTACCTTGGATTCTAGCTGTGCTTCCATTTCTTCGACAAGCCTTTGCCTTAAGTCATGTACGTAAGCATTTGTTAGAGCCTCGGTTGATTGTTTTGCATACTTTGCACGTCTCCCTATAAGCAAAGGACGACCCTGTGATTTTCCATTCGAAATTACTGTTTCAACAGTATTTCCTCCTTCTCCACCGGCCATTGCCTTTTGAACTAAGTCCTACAAAATAAAGCCACATCAAAATTACCCTATAGTTAATGCAGAGAATGCAGCAAATGCTTACATATGGATTGTGTACAGCAAATGCAGAGAAAGCCACATTTTGGAAAACAATTTGTTTATGTGCATGTAATTAGAAAACAATTTGTAACATATATACTAGTAAAAACTGGAAAACAATTCCGTCGACAGCCAGCTACGGCTTCGTCATCTGGATTCTGAGGCTTCAAACGGCCATTCATTTTATTTATGCACATATGTGTATTACTATAGACATATATTTTTATATAAACCAAGTCAGTAATCCCTTTAACCAAATTCATTTCTTCGTTTCCAGTTTTTGTGTCATTTCTAGCCAAACGCAAAAGCAAGTCCTCTTCATTCGACTAGAAAAGGAAAAAATGGCTGAGGGATCAAAATTCTTAATCTCACAATATACTCAATTACAATTTCCAAAGCAAATATCTATGCCATTAGTACGTTTGCGAAGCTCAGGTTCAACTAGTGTTTCAAGGATAGTTTCAAGGACATGAGCATACATGCACATCAGCAAGACATGAACAATGTGCAGCATGTGCAAAACAGAACAAAATTAATACAAAACAGGATTATTACTTACAAGTTTGTAATTCATTACTTGAGGATTAGACACGTACTCACGTCCATCTATTCTCTTACGACTTTTAAGAAAAAGAGCTGCATTGGATGGTGTCTCCTGATACAAGTTCAATAGATAGTTTAGCATACACTCTCTTCAGTCAAAAATGTAAAGTATCACATACCATCTTATGACGAAGCTGGGCGAACGACTTTGGACCAGCGGTGTGTGTGTCTTGATACGACTTACGACTATCAGAATTTTTCAGGGCTTTTTGCTGAAAAATACACAAAAAACAAAGTACTCGTTTATCTCACAAAAAAAGTACTCGTTTATCTTGCGAAATAAATAATATGTACGTATACCTGAATCTCATCATCTGCCCAATACCTCAAGAGCACTTTAAAATCCTCCACTGGGATGTTGTCCGGCTTGTTATCTAGCCTCTTCTCATCAGTCTTATAAGCTTTATAATGAGATGTTTTTATGCGACTCTTGTACCCCCCTCCAACAGTCACGAATAGACTTCAACACCCAGTTTTCACATTCATCCGAAATAATATACCGTTGCTTAAATATAATCAAAGATAAAAAAGAATAAATAAATCAAAATTCAGCTACATTATAGTTAATAGATCAATATTACTTATTAAAGTAAAATTCAGCAACATTATAGTTAATAATAGATTACCTTAACATAATCCCATAGAGATTTCTTCAACTTTTTAGGAACATCCGACCAAGATTTATACGTAAGTGGCACAGACCATTTCAATGTTCCTAAATAGTTGCTAAGTTCAGATATTACTTTGTCATCATCTGAAATAGGTTGGAACCACTAGTTCATCATAATTACAACTCTTTTGTCATTCGCCCTTGTATGAACATTAAACATCTTTGTGTGACCTCTGAGTCTTTTAGGAACTTCACCTTTAATTAAAATGAAAAGTCCCATCAAATAATAACATAAATCATAATGTAAATTCGGTACTTAAATACTAATCCTACTGTAATATTAAATATTATTATCACATCACTTCAGTACCTGCATTTTCAATGTCTGGCAAGACATTCTCCACAACATACTTATTTGCCATACCACTTGCACTAGCTTTTGCAGCATTTTTCTTTTGTCGTTCCCGCAGAGCCAAATAATCAGCCATTGTTCCTTTTCCTTCAACATCCTTCTTAGTTGAACTTACTACCAGGCTTGGGCTTGTGCTTCTCAACTTTTCCTTTTCCTTTGCGATACCACTAGCTAAATGAGTTTGTGGTCCACTAACAGGGTTGGGTTTCTCAACTTTTTTAGTTCTCTAAATTGTATATATAAGTAGGAAATAAGATTGGATTTTATAGTTATTATCTTCATAAGCAGAAAAACTAAGATATGTAGCAATCACACACCTTTCTTGGACTTTGTGAAGTATCATCTTCACTATGCTCCTTATGGTCCGGATTATATTCCTGATCACTATCCACATCCTCTTGCATCTTTTCTTTTCCCTTATCTTTTTTTTTGTTTGCATTTCTCAGTTCAGCTGAAATTGCAGGCCCACCTACAGTAGCAAGAACTTCGTTGTTCCTCATCACATTAACAGCTCTATGTACTTCATAATCTTTTAGGTTCATCATCATCTTAGCAGCTCTCTGTACTTCATAATCTTTTAGAGATAGTGGAGGTGTAGAATACTCGGTTGGAGGTGGTGGAGGTGGTAGATGAACATCCTGCAAGTATATAATAAACAGGAACATCATAGTAAGTATGCTGCAAGAGTGGTACAAAATATTCAAATTACAATAAGATCATCATAATAAGAATTCTTCAAACATGCATGCCATTTTCATCCATATCTTCTTCTTCCGATGTTGGTAAACGTGATTCCATCTTCCTCTTAACACTTGATGAGTTCAGATTCACTGTTGAATCGCTGATTTTTGGTTTTTTTTCTGTGTCATCTTCTGAGGATTTACCTGATCAACTAACTTTAGATTCACGGTTGCATTGTTGGGTTCTGGATTATTCAGCCGTGTCGACTTCCGAGGGCTCCTCACCTCAGCTAACTTTAGATTCTCGGTTGCATTGCTGGGTTCTGGAATATTCAGCTGTGCCGACTTCCGAGTACTTTTCACCTCAGCTAACTTTAGATTCACGGTTGCATCGTTGGGTTCTGGATTATTCAGCCGTGTCGACTGCCGAGGACTGTTCACCTCACCTAACTTTAGATTCACAGTTGCATTGCTATTCAGCCGTGCTGACTTCCGAGGACTGTTGACTTCAGCTAACTTCTTGTTTTTTCGGTTCTGTTGTAGTTGATGAGCCGTCAGGTACTGCCATTTCACTAGTTTTGTAGCTGCAACAGTACAATGATATTATAATCATAATCTTTAAATGTTATAATCAAAATATCACAATAAATTTTTTTTTCTATATCAAAATATCACAATCTGTAAATGATATTAACTATCCATTTATATATACCTGTAACCAGATTCTGCCATGGCCGCATAATTACATGCGGCTGCATTTGCTTTAGTGGCTCAATTGCAGTATCGATAACGTTGTCGATATAAAAAGCCAAGTAGCCACCACTTTTAACTCCTTTGACTAATTTGGAGAGGTCCGCATCATTCGTCACTAACTTCCATCCACCCTTCTCACCATTTCTCATATAAATTCCTCCTATTTCGGTGTATTGAAGGTCATTCTTCACAAACTCCATGAGCACTGTGTACGAGAAGTAGTCAGGATCAACCCTCTTTACCACAGTATCGGTTCCACCAACATATTGTGCCTTCTGAAATGCACCCTTGTGATGAAATGTGAGCTGCATGAGTTCCCCCATCCTATACAAAATGGATACAGAATGGTGAGTTTACATTGGAAGCAAGATATGAAATAATAAAATGGGCAGGTATATTAAGTACATATGTGTATGCAGGTATATAAAGCACTAGAAACAACAAGGGAACACATAAAATCAGAAAGTTACAAGCAGTGAAGTAATTAAAAAGTAGTAAATTAATTATGAAAATCAACAGATACAGAAGTCGTCCCTCAATTAAGAACCAATACATAAATAGAAGTCACTTGATATTGCTACATAGAAATCAAGAGGAAGTTTCCTCTATGTTAGGCGGAATGAGGATTTGTGTTGCCGGGACATCATCTCTATACCACCTAACATCACTAACTTGATTTCCTATTCCATTACCACATTGAATATCATGTAAAACTAGATCATCTTCATTTCCATTTTCATTTTTGACTTCACACTAGTCCCTCGGCAATTTCTTGACAACATTATAAAGTGCCGTATCAGTTAGATCTTGTACATAAAATACTTGTTGTACTTGTGAAGCCATAACATACGGATCAGATTTCTGGCACAATCTATTAAAATTAACTCGAGTCATCCCATACAAATCTTTCTCTTCTTGGTACCAGCAACACTTAAATAAAACCATTGAAATTTCTCCCCAATAATCAATTTCTAGTATTTCTTCAATTGCTCCGTAGTAACTAACATTACCAACCAATGGATTTTGATCTTTTGAATTTGCAAAGCTAGTGGTCAAGGAAGTCAAGAATACACCACTAATCTGTGTTTTACACTTAGCATCTCTATATTTTGTATGGAATCTGTATCCATTAATAACATATCCACTAAATTTCCTAGCTGTCCGATTATGGCCCATTGCAAGCACTTCTAGCTCTTTCGAAATGTCCTCTTTTTTCCCAACCTCATCCTTCAGCCATTTCCAGAATTCTTCAGTATGTGCTCTCTCTCTTTTATATCTTCTCGATATTGCATGACCATCAATTAAAGCTCGATGTTCCCTATAATAATTATGATGGTATTAATATCAATAAAGAAATATTCTAATTCTTTAGTACTTGCTAGAATAAAATTAGAACATAAAAACTTACTCTTTTAAATTATCTATTTCCTCGTTACCACAATTGAATAGAATGCACCGTTGACATGCCATCCACTCAGATTCTTTTAGATGAATAGCTTTTCCGTCTTTATTTCCTCTTGTACCAATAACATATTCCATATTTTGTGGACAACTTTCTAATTTAGGTACTGCATCACCACCACTTAAGAATCTTGAGCAGAATGTCAAGCATTCTTCTACCAAGTAACCTTCGGCTATGGAACCCTCCAGTTTAGATCTGTTGCGCACATAAGATTTCAGTTAAGCTAGATAACGCTTAATCGGAAACATACATCGAACGTGCACAGGTCCATCGTATTCAACTTCCTTGCACAAGTGAACCGTCAAGTGAACCATTATGACAAAGAAAGCCGGTGGAAATATCATCTCAAATTGGCAAATAATTTCGACAATTTCTTGTTGTTGCCTCTTCACATCTTCCAAATCAATTACTTTGCCCCAAAGACCTCTTAAGAATGCACCAAATCTTATCAGAGGCAATGTAACCTCAGGCTTCAGTGTTTTTTTCACAGCAAATTGCAACAAGTAGTGAAGTAGAAAATGAGCATCATGGGTCTTGTACCCTGAAATTTTCCTTTCCTTCGTGTGAACATACCGACTGATATTGGCTGCACAACCGTATGGCAATTTAACATTCTCCAGTACTGAGCAAAATATTTCTTTTTCTTTATTCGTCATGTCAAATATGGCAGTCCTAATCTCATAGTGTTCCCCATCATTTGATAAAATGGGATGCAAGACCTTCCTGATGCCCATTTCTTGTAAATCAAAACGAGCATTCAAATGGTCTTTTGACTTGCCACTAATATTTAGCAAAGTACCGAGTATGTTGTCGCATATGTTTTTCTCTATATGCATAACATCAAGGTTATGTCGCAATAAATTGTGGCTCCAATACGGTAAATTGAAAATTATTGACTTCTTTTTGAAAGGGGAATCCTTTTTCTTCCCAAAATTATTTTCAAAGTCACGCAACAGTTCTTCAATGTCTGTTCCTGATAAATTTCTCAGAATCTGTCCTATTTCAACTTCACCATTGAACCTCCTCTTATCAAACCTCCACTGGTATTTCGGATCCAGAAATTTTCTATGATTCATGTAGCACATTTTTTTTACTATGTTTCAAGTACATTGAAGAAGTCTCATAATGGCATACAGGACAACCCAATTTACCCTTTGTGCTCCAACCGGATAACATTGCATACCCCGAAAAATCACTAATGGTCCACAACACACTTCCACGTAACATGAATTTTTGATCAGTAAAGGCATCATAAGTTTCTATGCCTAGATCCCATAATTCTTTCAACTCTTCAATTAGAGGCTGCATATATACATCAATTTTATTCTTTGGAGACTCTGGACCGGAGATGAGTGTTGAAAGAATTAGATTTTCTGGCTTCATGCGCAACCAAGGTGGAAGGTTGTAGTTAACTAATACAATTGGCCATGTACTGTAAGTTGTACTCATTGTACGAAAAGGATTGAATCCATTAGAGGCTACACCCAATCTGATATTTCTGTTTTATGATGAAAAATCAGGATACATAGCATCCATCGCCTTCCAAGCCTCGTTATCAGCTGGATGTCTAAGTTTCCATCTTTTTTTGGGCCCACAGAATGCCATCTCATAAGTTGTGAATACTCCTTGCATATAAACAGCCTTTGCAGCCTTGGTTTTAGCGGAAAGTAACGCATTACTTTTGCCGGGACTTTGTGAATCAACTTCTCTGGATCATTGTGACGGGTGCCTTTCTTTTCCTCTTCCCACCTCGAAATACCACAAGAGTTACAGACATTTTATCTTCATTTTCTGCCCAATAGAGCATGCAATCGTTTGGACATGCGTGTATTTTTTTGTAAACAAGACCTAAATCTTTAATGATTTTCTTCACGGCTCTAAAAGATAAAGGTATGTGGGCCTGTGGAAAAGCCTCTCTCATCAACTCTAGTATATCCCCAACTGCAGACTCTGTAATTCCATGTACACATTTTAAAGAATAAAGGCTGATGATAAAACTTAATCTCGAAAATTTTGAATAGCCAGGATATAATGGCTACTTTCCATCTTCGACAAGGCGATAAACTCTTTTAGCGTCGGCATTTGGTGCATCAGAATTCTCATCTTCACAGTTCTGCATATTTCCACGAGTACGGTGCAACATTTCACCTAGATTATCTCCAAAATCACCAGCATCACAGTCTATATCTTCATCACTCATTCCAAAATTTGGGTGAGAAACCTCACAAATCAATTTCACATACAATGGAGATGGACCATTGAAGATGAGATGATCATAAATTATATCTGGACGACGCCACTTGCTATTTTTACAATTCTTGCATGGGCACGTCATTTCATCGCCTACGGCCAATTTAGAAAAACTGTTTTGTATAAAGGCTCTTATCCTGCTAATATATCCTTCACTAAACTTTGGAAGTTCTATCCAAATGTTTTCGCTGTCCATCGCTACAATTATGAATATGAGTATTTTAACATAAAAAGATAAAATTTGTGTGTGTGTCCAACAAGAGGAAACCTAGACAAGTCGAATTGTTAATTCAGGCCGAATTAAGAATTTAAAGTAGTTTAAATCGAAACGCTAAAGTGATGAGAGAGAGTGTTATACCTCAAAATTGAAATTGAAGCCCTAAAGTGAATGCTTGAACCCCCAAATCGAAGCGAAATCGCTGAACAAAGCTTGAACCCCCAAATCGAAGCCCTAATCGAATCGAAATCGCTGAACCCCAAATTAAGAATGTTCGCTTGAACCTTTGAAAGAAGACAGAGAAGAATGAAAATAAAAAGTTATTTGCGGGGACTTTTTTTCTTCGCGGCTCTAAAAGATCAAGGAGTGGTGTTAGGATTGATGCGGTGTCATG
Source organism: Allium cepa (assembly GCA_030765085.1). Taxonomy (NCBI): domain Eukaryota; kingdom Viridiplantae; phylum Streptophyta; class Magnoliopsida; order Asparagales; family Amaryllidaceae; genus Allium; species Allium cepa. Next base: position 532,966,823 of record CM060928.1, on the reverse strand, counting down.
TTCTCCAACGTAGGATTTGCCTTAGTAGATTGGCGCGGATCGACGCAAAAGATATGCAAAGGTCTGCTATAGCAACACTATAAAAAAATGTTGCATCAATTACACTTGTTTAGCTAGAGCAACACATTTTTATGGCTAAGGCAACACCAAAAATTCAACGTTGCAGTAGGACCAAAATTGTATAGCTATCGCAACATTTTACCTAGCAACACCTTGCAGCAATGTTGCAGAAGGCCATCTATGGCGTAGTGTTCATCTTCACTTGAGATTCACGACCTATCGTTAATTTGGATCGATGTGGTTTACAGATATCCAAATCTGAAAACTGATCCCGGTGTCATCGAAATCCAAAACGCCATCATTTAATGCCAAGTTGTTTTAAAGTTAAAACAATTCAATTCTATTATCTATATTCACATAGATAGATAATTCATAATCTTACAAATATATAATCCACATTATCATCACAATTCAACCAAAACACCCAATATCACAAATCAGCACATATCTCATATCAGAGATAAACAATTCAAGGCATTCAATATCATTCAGCCATCCATAAGCAAAGATCTATTAATCACTGTTAGTCCTTGAGATGATGGTTTTGATGACAACAACCTTAGAATAAGATTATAAAATATAAATACTAACATTATAGTTTAGATATATATGTATATGCAGGATCTAACCATGCAGGTACCAAGAATGAAGACTGTACAGTATAGAGATTCAAGATATCAAGATTGAAGACTCATGAGTATCAAGAATATCAAGAGTTCAATATTTCAATAATAAGTCATTTAATTAAGAATTTTATTAAAACTCCTAGAAAATCACTGGCATCTTAAAATCCAATTTATTCGTGGAATGGAATCCACTTCGAGCCTGTTAAAGGGATGGAACCCTAAGTAGGATGGAACCTACGAAAAATCTAGTGAAACATTGTTTTGTATCCGCTAACCTTTTATTCAAATGATTACAAAATTATATCTTGTTTTCAAAATGATTTCAAAACCTTCCTTTTAAAAGAATCAAAAACATTTATCCCGATTTTAAATATCTTTAGCCTCAAAATAATCTTTATTTTCAAAATCAAATTATCCTTAGTTTTAAACTATCTTTTAAATAATATATTTAACTTTTAATGTTTACTATGTATTTTAACTATAATTAAGTATATTTATAAAGTTTAAAATAGTTTTAATACAAGATGAAAGTTATTTTCAAAGCAAAACAAATTACCAAAATTTCCTTAGGCATGTCGACATCCTCAAGTACCCCATGTCGACATGGTAGCAGTTTATTTCAAAATTTTGAATTTCAAATGAAGTGTCTTCATCATATCCTTTCACAAATGGACATGGATGTTGTTCTACTATAAATAGGGGTAGTTTTGAACAAATTTGTATTCATATTTTCTCAGATTTCACTCCTCTTCTTCTTCCACATTTCTTTATACACATTTTTACCATTACTCTGCGAAATCAACATTGAATCTAACTAGATCATTTTTGGTTTGATTCTCTATCACTATCTCAACAAGATCTCATGCTATTCAAAGTTATAGGCATCTTTGTAATAAACTAAGTGAGAAAGTTGTGATTATCGCCTGTGAAATCAGTCAAGTGAGAAAAGGTGTGATTGTAGCTTTGGAAATCAATTGGGCGAACTTATTGCCCGTGAAATCAGGTATCTCTACGCAGAGGATTGTGAATCTGGAGTGGTGTACCTCGTGGCCTTGAAATCGAGGGTGTAATTCTACAATTGCTTTTGAAAGGAAATCCGTACTTGTGTGTGGGACTGGATGTAGGGTAACTCTGAACTAGTATAAAATCCGATGTGTTCTTTCCTTTATTGCTTTTACTTTATTTCTACATCTGTGTTTGATTCTGTGATCATATATGTGTCTGAATATTGCATACATTTGTGTTCAAATTAACAAAAACTCAAAAAGATTTAATAATTCTTTTAAACACTATTCACCCCCCTCTAGTGTTAATCCTAGCCTTAAGATCTGTATTCCGCATTTCTCACATTTGGTATCAGAGCAAGATTTTCAAAGTTTCATAATATGACTTTTGAAAAGTTTTTAAAATGGCTATGTTTGAAAAACTTGTTAATACTAGTTTAGAAATATTCAGATTATCATTGTCTCTTAAGTCTGCATATAATCAATATTCAAATTCAAGTTGTCTACCAAAATTGTATGATGTGCAAGAAATATGCTTTATGGGTGTTGAGGAATCAATCCACAATGGACAAATTGTGCATATCAAAAAGAATAAATGGATACTCGATAGTGGATGCTCTAGACACATGACTGGCAATCCAGATATATTGAATGATATAATATACAAAGATGGAAGACCTGTTAACTTTGGAGACAATTCACAAGGATACGTGATTGGCATCGGCAAAGTCGGTAACTCCGAAACTCCCATTATTACTAATGTTTTGCTAGTTAAGAATCTGAAACATAATCTGCTAAGTATTAGTCAACTTTGCAATAAAGGATATAAAATTAAATTTGAAAAAGATAAGTGTCACATTGAAGATAATAATTCAACCATAATATTTGAGGGAATTAGGAAAAAGAATATTTATATTCTTAGTATGAAAGTCTCAAATGATAACTTATGTCTTTTGGCAAATACAAGTGATCCTTGGATTTGGCATAAGAATTTGGACATTTGAATTTCAAACTCTTATCTAGACTGTCAAAACATGATCTAGTAAGAGGTCTCCCTAAAATGAATTTTAAAGTAGATAGTCTATGTGATGCATGTCAATTAGGAAAACTTAGAAAAGTTCCTTTAAATTAAAAGATATGATTTCAACTTCAAAACCTCTTGAATTACTTCACCTTGATTTATTTGGTCAGTCTCAAATTCTGTCAATAAATCATTGTAAATATGTTTTTGTAATTGTAGATGATTATTCTAGATTTACATGGAAAATATTTCTGAAACATAAAAGTGATACTTTTGAATGTTTTAAGAACTTTACAAAAAGGATTCAAAATCAACTTTCTCTAAAAATTATAACCATTCGTAGTGATCACGGTGGTGAATTTGAAAATGAAAAGTTTGAGGAATTCTGCAATAAAAAGGGAATAACTCACAATTTTTCATTTCCAAGAACCCCACAACAAAAGTAGTAGAACGTAAAAATAGGATGATTCAAGAGTGTGCGAGAACTATGCTTTCAGATAGTAAATTACCAAAGTATTTTTGGGCAGAAGCAGTTGCTACCGCCTGTTATATTTTAAACAGAATTTTAATTAGACCTTTAACTGATAAGATATCTTATGAACTTCTTTACAGAAAGAAACCTAAGGTATCTTATTTTAGAATATTTGAAAGCAAATGTTTTATTTTAAATAAAAAAGATAACTTAGATAAATTTGATCCTAAATCCGACAAAGGTATCTTTATTGGATATTCTAATAGATGTAAAGCGTACAGAGTGTTTAATTTAAGAACTAACACCATCGAAGAAACAATGCATGTTTCATTCGATGAAAATCTCAAATTTTTTTAAGATACAAACGATGAAGAGGATTTAATCACTCAAAACCAAGAGTCAACTGAAACTAATAATGAAATTAATCATCCTAATAAAAGAATTAAACTTTTAAAAGATCATCCTATAGAAAATATACTGGAGATATGCAATCTATTGTTACAACTAGAAATCAATTAAGTAAAATGAGCAATGTAGCCTTTATATCAACTATTGAACCCAAAAATCCAAAAGAAGCATTAACTGATGATTCATGGATTTTGGCTATGCAAGAAGAACTAAATTAAATCACTAGAAATGATGTTTGGGAACTTATTCCTAGACCTGAAAATAAAACTATAATTGGAACTAAATGGGTTTATAAAAATAAAATGAATGAACAAGGAGAGGTTGTTAGAAATAAAGCCCAGTTAGTGGCTCAAGGTTATTGTCAAGAAGGAGTATATTTTGACGAAACCTTTGCTTCTGTAGCAAGATTAGAAGCCATTAAGATTCTACGTGCTTTCTCAAATCATAATAGTTTCAAATTATATCAAATGGATGTTAAAAGTGCCTTTTTAAATGGATTTGTAAAAGAGGAAGTATATGTTGAGCAACCACCACTTTTTGAAAATGAAAAATTACCAAATCATGTTTACAAACTTAAGAAAGCTCTAAATGGTCTAAAACAAGCTCCTAGAGCCTGATATGATAGACTAAGATCTTACTTATTACAATCAAACTTTGGAATTGATAAAGTAGATAATACTTTTTATTAAAAGAAATAAAAATGACATTCAACTAGTACAAGTCTACGTAGATGATATCATTTTCGGATCAACTAATTTTGAAATGAATAAAGAATTTTCTGAAATAATGACAAAAGAGTTTGAGATGAGTCATATGGGTGAATTAAACTTCTTTCTAGGATTACAAATAAAGCAATTAGATAATGGTAACTTTATTAGTCAAGAAAAATATGCTAAAGACCTAGTTAGTAAATTTGGATTGACTACTGCAAGTGGAAAACCCACTCCCATGGCAACCAATGAGTACCTAAGTAAAGAAGATCTCTCGAAAGATGTAGATCAAAAATTATATAGAGGAATGATTGGATCACTACTCTATATCGCTGCTAGTAGACCTGATATCATGCATAGTGTTTGTCTCTTTGCAAGATATCAATCCCAACCTAAAGAGACCCACTTAAAAGCCATAAAACGTATCATATGATATGTTAAACACACCTTCGATTATGGCTTATTTTACCCTAAAAATGATTCTTTTGACTTAATATCTTACTGTGACGTTGATTATGCTGGTTGTAAATCAGACCGAAAAAGTACAAGTAGAACTTGTCACTTTTTGGGGCATTCCCTGATTTCCTGATTTAGTAAAAAGAAAAACATAGTTTCTTTATCAACAACTGAAGTAGAGTATATTTCTGCTGCTTTGGCTTATTCTCAAGTAATATATATGCAACAAACTTTAAAAGGTTTTAGTTTAAATATCTCAAAATCACCAATTTATTGTGATAATACTAGTGCAATAAATTTATCCAAAAATACTACTCATCATGCTCGAACTAAACATATTGATATCAGACATCATTTTCTCAGAGATAATATAAGTAAGGAAGTAATTACTCCCGATTATATCAATTCTGAGAATCAAATAGCTGATATCTTAACAAAACCTTAAATGAATCTATATTTACTAAATTAAGAAGAGAATTAGGTATTTGTTCAATAACTGAAATATAAAACATAAATAACAAAGTATAATTAAAACTTAAATCAAAATAAATCAAATAGTAAAAATATCAAGCACCATGTCAACATCCCCCCTCTACCCATGTCGATATATAGTGATTTTTTATTTTTGAAATTTTTCCCACCAAAATTCAAATAAGTGGTTATATATTCTTCCTATTTCGAAATTTCGATCATTCTCTCTGTTCTTTCTCTGTTCTAACTTCTGAAATCAATTAAACAATGGCCTCCTCTTCCAAATCAAACAAAAATTCAACCTTTTCATTCCCTTCTCCTTCTTCTGGACCATTTCAATGAACTACGCTCGCACAATAGATGAAAATGGAGGATTCATTGAAGGGTGCACTGCAACTAATGATTAAAATTCAAGTGGTGCAACTTAGAATGGCCAAATAACAAGAATGACAAGGAAAAATCCTTGGAAATTTGCAAAAATTTCTAATGGACAATCACGCTAATCCGATCTTGATTGATGAAGAGTCTTCAGGAGATCAAGTGCAAGAGGACAGCGAGGTAGAAGAAGAAGAAGCCTTCATGTAAGAAGAGCAAGCTGAAGATGACGACAAAGTCGTTTGCGTTGGCGAAGTGTGCTTCGACAAGGATGGAAATCTAGTCGAACAACGTGAAAATTTCTGTTTCCACTACCCAAATTGTTCGATTCATAGATCTCCCATTTTCAAAGACACGCATTATTTTCTTTTCCCTTTCCTATTGTTGTATGTTTTTACTTACATTCTCTAGTCACATGTAAAGAAAACAATATATAATTAATAAATAATTTGTGTTCCTGTATTTGATATCGCACTATTATAAGTATTATTATAGATTCTCAGTTAGGATAGTTAGTAATTTAGGACTAAGTTTTAGTTTTAGAATTAAGTGATGATTATTTATGATAACATTATCATTATAATAACATGTCATAGAGTATTAGATTAAGCGGGAGTTATATAGTTTGGAGTTAGTTTTTTGTTGATGACAAAGGGGGAGAAGTATAAAATAGGATAGTTAGGCATAGATTAAGGGGGAGTTATTAGGATAGAAGTAATATTTTATAAACAAAGGTTGTCATCATCAAAAGGGGAGAGATTGTTAGTCCTTGAGATGATGGTTTTGATGACAACAACCTTAGAATAAGATTATAAAATATAAATACTAACATTATAGTTTAGATATATATGTATATGCAGGATCTAACCATGCAGATACTAGAATGAAGACTGTACAGTATAGAGATTCAAGATATCAAGATTGAAGACTCATGGGTATCAAGAATATCAAGATTTCAAGATTTCAATAATAACTAATTTAAGTAGGAATTTTGTTAAAACTCCTAGAAAAGTACTGACATCTTAAAATCCAATTTATTCGTGGAATGGAATCCACTTCGAGCCTGTTAAAGAGATGGAACCCTAAGTAGGATGGAACCTACGAAAAATCTAGTGGAACATTGTTTTGTATCCGCTAACCCTTTATTCAAATGATTTTACAAATTTATATCTTAGTTTCAAAATGATTTCAAAACCTTCCATTTAAAAGAATCAAAAACATCTATCCTGGTTTTAAATATATTTAGCCTCAAAATAATCTTTATTTTCAAAATCAAATTATCCTTAGTTTTAAACTATCTTTTAATAATAATATATTTAACTTTTAATATTTATACTTAGATTTAAATATAAAATTATAGTAAAATTTTATATATATACCAAAATATTATTCTCTATATTTACTTATGTATTTTAACTATAATTAAGTATATTTATAAAGTTTAAAATAGTTTTAATACAAGATGAAAGTTATCTTCAAAGAAAAACAAATTAACAAAATTTCCTTAGGCATGTTGACATCCTCAAGTACCCCATGCCGACATGATAGCGGTTTATTTCAAAAATTTGAATTTCAAAGGAAGTTTCTGTTCATCATATCCTTTCACGAATGGACATGGCTGTTGTTCTACTATAAATAGGGGTAGTTTTGAACGAATTTGTATTCATATTTTCTCTGATTTCACTCCTCTTCTTCTTCCACATTTCTTTATATACATTTTTACCATTACTCTGCCGAAATCAACATTGAATCTAACTAGATCATTTCTGGTTTGATTCTCTATCACTATCCCAATAAGATCTCAGTGTTATTCAGAGTTATAGGCATCTTCAGAATAAACTAAGCGAGAAAAGATGTGATTGTCGCCTGTGAAATCAATCAAGTGAGAAAAGGTGTAATTGTAGCCTTGGAAATCAATTGGGTGAACTTATTGCCTATAAAATCAAGTATATCTTGACAGAGGATTGTGAATCTTGAGTGGTGTATCTCGTGGCCTTGAAATCGATGGTGTAATTGTACAATTGCTTTTGAAAGGAAATCTGTACTTGTGTGTGGGAGTGGATGTAGGGTAACTCCGAACCAGTATAAAATCCGGTGTGATCTTTCCTTTATTGCTTTTACTTTATTTCTACATCTGTGTTTGATTCTGTGATCATATTTGTGTTTGAATATTGCATACATTTGTGTTCAAATTAACAAAAACTCAAAAAGATTTAATAATTCCTTTAAACACTATTCACCCCCCTCTAGTGTTAATCCTAGCCTTAAGATCTGTATTCCGCATTTCTCACAATCACATCATCTATAATTAAAAATGAATTAAATTAATTATTTCATCTTTAATTAATTTAAAATAAATTAAATTAATTACTTTAATCACATAAATCTTTCTTTCGTATCCATTGATTAATTACAAATCAATTAATTAATCATCTTCTGGTTATCCATCTTAATTAATCATCATTGATTAATTATCCTCTAATTACATTAAGTAATTAGCCTTTAATTAATAAGACAAATTAATTATCCTGAACCATTTACAGCAATTAACCTTTAATTACTTTCAATAATTAATTAACTATAATTAATTACATTAATTATTAATTAATTACAATTAATTAATTACTTTATAATCACCTATATTGATTAATTAACCTTAATTAATCATCCCTTAATTACATCATTAATTACTTAATTAATGATCCTTAATTACTTCTTATGTTAATTTTATTCTAATTAATCACATTTAGTAATTAATTATCCTTAATTAATTACATTACTTAATTAACTTTTAAATAAAGTTTATTAATTAATTCTAAAATTAATTACACTAAGTAATTAATTCTTAATTACTTTCACTGAGTAATTATCCTTCATACTAATTACACAAAGTAATTAAACCCAAATTATTTCCATTAATAATTACCACTACAATTTAATTACATCTAGTAGTTACTCATCAATTACTTCACTAAGTAATTGTACTTTATAAATTACACTAAGTGATTATACTTAACCCATCACGCAATGATTATTTTAAATTAATTAAACTAATTAATTAACTTAAACTAATCACATTAATTTAATAAATTACACTTAGTAATTAATTCCTTTAGTTACTTTATTAAGTAATTATGCTTAACCAATTCCACATGTGATTTTCCTTAATTAATTAATCCAATTAATTATTAAAATTAATCACATTAATTAATTATTTAATAATCCCTAGTTAAAGATCTTCATTAACTATTAACAATTCCTTAATTACTTTCCTTAAGTAATTAATCTTAAATTAACCATCATTAATTACAAATTAATTAATTTTTAATAACCAATTAATTAATTTCTAATTATTTAATTAATTCTAAATCATTAATTAATTAATTACTCCTTAATTACCTTATTAACTTAATTAATCATTAAGATCTTAATTATTTTTAAGATAAATTATTTCCTTTATTTATGACTTAATTATCATTAACATGTGTATTTAAAACTATTTACAACTTAAAATCTATTTTTAAATTCCATTTTTAATTAAGAATTAAAAATGATTTAACTAATCAAAATTTAAAACAAATTTACAAACCTCTTAAACAAATGTAAAGAAACATTTATCACTTATAAAAGAACTTATATAAGGAGAGTTTAAACTAAATTAATTAATTATATTATTTTTTAAAATCAAGCTTTAAAAAAATAAATTAATTATTTAACTTGCAAGCTTAAGTTAAACAAATTTATATTACTTCCCATTCTAATATTAAGGAAAACATTTTATAAAATAATTTTATATAAGTAAAGTTTTAAACATTTATTGGAAACAATTTCACTTTTTAATGTACTTTAAACCTTAATCTTGTTTAAACATTTGATTTTATAAAATTTATTTATTTCAAAACTAGGATACAAAACTTAATTTGAATCCATAATTAAACTTGATTTAAAACTTTGTTTAAAATCTTGCCTTCAATTTTAAAACTCATTTTAAAATTTAAAACCCTGACAGGTTTTAAAACCTGGAACATATCAAATTACCCGAGCCCAACCCTCAAAGACTTCGAGCCAAACTCTACAAAACTTCAAGCAACTCACACAAATGACTCGAGAAAACTCGAGTACCCCTTCTCCTTCAAACCCAACTTCACCAGAAATGCACCGTGCACATGCACGGTGGCTCCGACCACTTCTGGTCGTCACCAAAGCCTTTAGCAAGTCGACGATCATCCCTTCACCATATCCTGACCATCAGAAAATCAATTACAAACTCGAAATCAAATTCGAGCATACAATCCCAAGCCTGAAACTAGAAGCACATCCAGAAAAACTCCTTGACCTCCCACTGCTGATCACCAGAATGCCAGAGACTCCGGCCACGACCTCGTCCACATCCTTGTTACCATTTCCCAGAGTTCCGATGAACTCGATCCATCAGCGGTGACGTGATGACAACCTTTCCGACCAAGCTTAAAACTAGGGTTAAAAAACAATTCTGATCACCGCCGCCTCCACTGTGACTTAAACACCCCCTTGACATTTTTGCCGACCTCCCCCATCATTCCTCTACCTCCAGTGAGAACCACGACCATTCCGATCACTTAAAACATCAGAAACCACTCAATACTCAAAATCTGAACAAACACGATCTGCTTGCGCATCCCACAACTAAAAATTGTGATTTCGTTCTTAAAAATCATGATTTAGTTTAAGGATTCAGATTTTATACCTGAATCAATGAATTAATATGTTTGAATTTTAACAAACCTCAAGCTTGCCATGTTCTACTTGATTTTCCAAAGAAAATTCCAATATATTTTTACTTACATAAATTTTTAAAATTCAATTTATGATTAAACAAACAATTTTTTTTTATAACTTAAATCCAATTAGTGACTAGATCAAGAGATTTTAAATCAAAACTTGAGCTTGAAAAATGGGAACAAAGATATTTACATGTATTATCAAGCATGCATACATCATACATCCAAAAATGCTCAGAAATTCACTAATATACATACACCCAAACATACTTATTTCAGACATTAATCATGCAACCAGATTTCATTCCCTAAGCTCTTTGAAAAAAAATTTGTTACTCACCTGAGAAAGATAATGAACAGAGCACTTAGCAACAGTTTTGATTTGAAAACTTAAGTTGTTGCTCCTTATTTTTGAAATAGCTTTTGACACTTTAAAACTTGAATTTGCTAGAAATGTTTGATTTACAAACTTGCGTTGCTGAAGTATGAGCCTTTTTGCTGAAACTTGATTACAAAACAGAATTGCTTTGATTAGAAACTATAATGCTTGCTGGCTTAGTTCCAGGTTGAAGAAAAACTTGTAGGCTTTTGATTTTGAAGATGATGATAGGTTATAGATTTCTTGTTTGAGAAGGATGTTGAAAATGTACAGGTTTCTACTTTGCAAACTTTGATTCCAGGTTGACGAAAATGCTTGCATTTAAAATTGAAGTTGCTTGCTTTTGTTTAGTCTCAGGTTGAAGAATGAGTTCAGGATTTTGGTTCAGGATTTTAAGAGAGGTACATGTTATAATTTTGACAAGTTTTCTGGTTTTTGAAATATGGATAACAGATTATTGATTTTGAGAAATTTTGATTGAGTTATCTTAGTTTAGAATAGAGGAAGATAGAAAAGAAATGAAAGGGAGGAAGCATATGTATTTATAAGTTAAATTTTGTGATTAAATAAAATAAAAGAAAAATCGAAAACTAAAATGACACTTGTTTATCATTTTAACATTTGTCATTTGTATTATTTATTACTTAATACTTGTTATAAATGTTTCTTAATTCTATTACACTTGTCATTTTAATTCATTTGATTTAATTTAAGTGTTAATAAAAGGCTTTATATTAAATTTACTAATTCTTATCTAAATACATGTATTTAAATTTCTTTAAAGAGAATACTATAAAACAAATTATATATATACAAATAAAATCTTATATCTATTTTAAATTCAAATATTTTTAAAAATCTCTATCTTTTTAATTTTAAAATTGAATTCAAATTCAAATATTTAAAATCCAAATTAAAGTCAATTTACAACAACACATTCAATTTGAAAAAAAAACAATTCTATTTTTATTAAAATCTATTTATATCTAATCACATTATTAAAATTGTTTAAAAATAAAAATTTGCCAATTTTAAATAATTTATAAAGGAAATTATCTTATTATTTATGAATTACTTATCTTACATAAATGAATTAATATTTCATATATTTATTAAGCAATATTTTAAAAGAAAACAAATCTTTATGTTTATTTTATTTATATTTAAACTTAAGCTAAAATATATTTTAAACAATTAAACATTTACCTTCAGTATTTTAAAAACTATATAGTTATTTATTAAATTTCGAACCAAGCTTGTCTATTTACAATATATACAAATATATATACATTATAAATAGAAAACAAAAATTAAATTCAAATTCAAATATTTAAAAATCCAAATTAAATTCAATTTACAACAACACATTCAATTTGAAAAAAACAATTCTATTTTTATTAAAATCTATTTATATCTAATCACATTATTAAAAAAAAATTAAAATAACAATTTTCCAATTTTAAATAATTTATACAGGAAATTATCTTATTATTTATAAATTACTTATCTTACTTAAATGAATTAATGTTTCATATATTTATTAAGCAATATTTTAAAAGAAAACAAATCTTTATGTTAATTTTATTTATATTTAAACTTAAGCTAAGATATATTTTAAAAAATTAAACAATTAAACATTTACCTTAAGTATTTTAAAAACTATATAGTTATTTATTAAATTTCAAACCAAGCTTTTCTATTTACAATATATACAAATATATATAAATTATAAATAGAAAACATTTTATTAGTTTTAAAAGATAAACTTCACCAATTAAATACTTATTTTCTTTTAAAATAATTTTTCCAATTTAAATTACAATTATAAAAGAAAATTATCAAATCAATTTAATTATAAATACAGATTATTAAATTGATATTGCCCAAAGTTACGGGTCATCACATGAGAGGTAGTGACTAGGGTTTGGAATGAAAAGGAGTGAGGGTTAGAGTCTTATTTATAGTTTAATACTCTGTTATATGGTCTAAACCCGAAAGTAATAATTATAAAAATGTCATTGGTTGTAGTTTTTAGTAATATCGACCCATTTTATCAAACTCGACAAGCTATATGTTTTCTAATTATAAACGACATTCTGGACGCAATGAAATAGCTCCCGAGGCCTAATTCCAATGTTTGTGTAAATTTAATATTTTTCCATTTTATGTAAAAATACATTTTTGCCTTTATTTATATTTTAATTTATTATTGAAATTCTCATGATGTTACATTTACATTTCAAATACACCCTTACATTGATCTTATCCAAAGTCATTGCTTTCAACCTATGTTCCAACCTTGAGGACAAGATTGATCTTTTAGGGGGAAGTAATGATATGGCTCAACCATATAGTATTACAACCTATCCTCAAGCCCACTACCAAGATTGGATGCTCTAGCAATGCAAGTACTAATGCATAAGTGTTTAATAAATAGCACAAGCACAGGAGACAGAGTTAGTTATAACAAATTGTCTATATTAGATTTTCTTATTATTTCTTTGTCACAAACGATTGGCTATAAATGTGGAAATTCAAATCGTCAAGCTAAGGCCGCTGATCCAAGTTCAAATCTTTGGTAAATGGACTTCACTAGTATTTAGCCGATCTTTTGGCTCCATTTTGGTCTTACAAATTTGCACAGATGTGAACGTGTCCTTGCCAACTAACATCAATTTGAATAATTGCTCTAAATATATCAAGAGTCCCAATGCAATTCTGTATTACAATACCATATATCCAAACTCTTGTTTAAAAATTAAAAATTAAAAAGCTCATAAAATAATTTACTAACTAATCAGGTTGTGTGTAACATGGTTATTCTGCCACTGATGAACTCATTCGCATCCAACATTGTGCAAAATCAGTTGACAATCGAGGTTTCAAGTAAATGAAAATTTTGTGCACCATCCTTAATTCCTTTAGATTCTGTTTTCTCATGTTTATTTCAAATTAAGAAGAGATTATAGTTTTGAAATTAATAAAGTACAAAAGTGAAATGGGTAGTTCAAAAAAAATAAGGACGTAAGGATTATGATTGTGCTTACGTCGGACGCTAACTTTATGGCCAAAATAAACGCTTCACTTTATAAAATTGGAACGCTTCGATACTCATCGCAGACGAAAGCCTTCAGTCTAATTTGCATGGCATTATTGTGTGTTGGTTAACGTGTCTAAAGTATCAAAAAGGATGCTAAATATGTTAAACGGGGTGCTTTTGTAGCAGTTTTGTGTCCCTTTGCCACAACAGCAGTGGAATTTGAATGCATGTAAGAGGCTAAAGATGGTCAAGGGTAGTTTGCTATAACAAACCATTTGAATTTACTTAAATAATCTATTTGACTTTCAAAAAGTACAAAAGTAGTTTATATGACACTATCCAAATTGGTCATAAAACGTGGTTAGAGCTCATTTCACATGCGATACATCAAGTGCAATAAATATGAAACTCGCCTTGATTTCTTTTACTCGATATAGTGGCTCGGTCGGGTTTAAATAGTGAATCTTAAACGGCCAAGAAACTATGGTGCACTTCTTGCAGACAAGAAAGGAGTCTACATGGCAAATATATGCATTATCTAAGATCTTCATTTTGTCCGTAAATACATTAACCAAATTTATGAGTGAAAAAGATTTGCTTCATGACATTGCTTACATTGGAAAATAATTATGGTTTGAAGTCAAAAAGAGGAAGTTCTATTAAAGAAATGATCAATTATGTATACTATACCACTTGCCCTTCCAATATGGCGAATTGGTGAGAGATTTCAAATATTGGATATATAAGTTCGGTCTAGGTTTGTTTAGATTTAGAAGTTATGCTCTTACATTTCAAAAGAAATAGACTAGAACTTGCACCAAGTGGTAGACGATAAATTAGACCTGTCAAAATATGACCCAACTCATTAACCCGACCTATTTACCTTACTTATAAATGGGTTGGGTCAACCCATATATGAATTTTATTAATTAGGTTATGGGTTGGGTTGATCCATTTTTAAAAGGGTTATAAATGGGTAACCCATTTATTAAAAGCTTAAAAAATTTACATTTTGAAAATATGAATTTTGAACACACGCTGTAGTTCTACATGGTGACTAACAATTGTACTTAGAAAATAACAGATTACATCTCCATATTTAAACTCCGCTTAGGCAGAACCCGCTATTTTGTTCAGACTGCAATAACTTCTTTATACTTGCTCGAAATCAGACGAGACATCGCCTGATAAACTCCCACCTAATTGTGTACAATGTGGAACATTCGAATACTTCATTTTGCGAATGCACACTGTAGTTTTCCATGATGACCAGTAGTTATACTTTGAAAATAACAGGCACTACATCTCCATATTTGAACTCTGCCTACGCAGAAGCCACTATGTTTTTGTTCAAACTGCAACAAATTCTTCATACTAACTTGGAATCAAACGAAACTTCGACCGATTAACTCCCACCTAAATTACGGACGGTATGAAACACTCGGATACTTCATCTCATGAATGCATAGTGTATTTCTCCATGGAGACTAACTACTGCACTTAGTAATAACAGATTGCATCCTCATTTTGAATTTTGATCATAAAATTTTAAATTATGATTTTTATCGAAATTCAAAACATAAAAAATTAGAATTAGAATTATTTTATATCTATTTGTTTATTATTAGTCAAATTAAATTTAAATCTTTAAATTTGTTAAGTGGATAATCCACTTATTAAGTGGGTTGGATCATAAGTTGGGTCATATATGGGTTGGGTCAAACTCGACCGAACTTATTTTGACCCAACACAACCCATTTGACAGGTCTATGATAAATATATAGCGACACCTAGACTTTGGATTTCTTTACTTTGTATATAGATAAAAACATAAATGGTGTTCGATAAGATAAATCGGACAGCGGGATAAAAATGTAAGTTACTACCCATATTAGGATGGTAGCAATGAGGTAATTTTTGTGAGAGGAAAATTGTTTTAGTAAGGATTGATTAAATGAGATAGTGGATTTAAAGATAAATTTAACTTAATATCCATTTCTATAAGATATTTAATATTTCATATATAATGGATTATATTACATGTTAGTAAGAGATCTCCTACTTTAATCAGATAAAGGGATTGTACAGGAGCTATGCTTTTGGATAAGTGGGATCAAATTAGTGGGATTCCAACTGAAATAAAAAAAATTGGGAGGGACATGACATCATAATTTAAATCAAGTCTATATTACATTCACTTCAAGTTGCAATTCAGTGAAATCGTATAGAAAACTAAAATGAAAAGCAGTGGATGATTACCGTGAATCGTAAAACTACAATGTTTCGTTTGAAAAATCATTAATGTACTATATTCAATAGAGATGTATCGAAATAATAAGAAAAGTGTAAAAATACTGGAAATTATTAGAAAATTAAATTTGACGGACTTGATCCAAAAATAAATCATAATATGGTAGTGGTTTTGGTACATAATAGTGAAGTCCATTTAACCATGTTCGTAATTTCACCTTGTTGCATGTTATGATCAACATCTATTTGTACATAATCTTACTTTCAGTTAACTTTGGTTAAGCTTAATTTGTAATGAAGTTTGCTTGCCTTGTATTTAAAAATAGTGTAACCATTAAACACTTACTAACGCCACTTAAACATCAATAAAATTAAATCACTAAGCCTACTTTAAAAGTCACCTTAAGTGTAAAAGATGATTTGAAAATAAATGATAATCGAACAATATATAAATAATGAAATCTAAATTTGAACATAATGATTTTCAATTATTTTTATCATTAATGACAAAAAAGGTGATGAAAAACGTAAGTAACTTTTTGTTATGAATTTCAAATTAAAAATTGATTAGTTAAGATATTTTTTTTAAATATGAATGCAAATCAATATTTTTGTAAACCAGTTAATTTTCTAGGGTATGGATTATAATAAATAGATATATTTGACTACATTATAATGTTTTCTACTACAATTTGTTTCATCATTTTTCCCTTTTTTTGTTCAACCAACAACAAGAACAATAATAATTGAATATTTTTAATCGACATAGTAATGAGTATTTTTTAATATATTATACCGTAACACCTAATTTGAGTTGCAAAATATTTTTTACTATTTTAATCTTAGTTGGGGTTACACTATTTTAAAAAATGGAAATTCCAATTACAATTAATGTCGATAACAGCTTAACCATAACAAAATCAGTTGGATTTATATATCATAGTAAACCATTAAATTAAAGAAAGATTGACTATGGAGAAATTGGATAGAGAAATTCTAATGTTTTTGTTTAAAGAAAAATTGAGAGGAGAAGTTGAGTATTGCTTTTGAAAAAATAAAAGATTATGAAAAGGTGGGTGTGGATGGGTGAGTTAATAGGATAGGTGGGTGAGAGGATAGGTTGGTGTAAAAAGAGTTTAGGCGGATGTAAATAGTAAATTTCAATTTATCACACTACATAGATCGAAAGTACAATAAATGTAAACCAAAATATATTGCACATTGAAACTGCAAGTTATCACTTCACAATCAAGATCATCTTCGATATCAATCATCTTTTTCTCAAAAGAAAAGAATAATATTATTCGCTCTTACAACATGAGCTATAATGTTACACCCTACCTCTATACCTATACTATCCAATAGTATTACAGAGTAATGCTATCAGATAATACAAAGAATGATGCTAGATGGGGTACAAACGTGAATATTCCATTGGACTAACATTGGTACGTATTAAGACATCAAATATAAAACTCATCAGTATGTACACAGTATCGGTACAAAGCAATAGACACGTGTGCCTCCAGGACAAAACAATACGTAATAAAAGTACAATACAGAGAACACAGAGTCAACCACAGCGATAATATATAATATAAATGCATTAATATTATACAATACAATTCATATGTCAATTATACACACACACACATATAATGAAACAATATCAAACAAATATCATGTAATAATCCAAATATAGAACACCTCTAAGTCCAGTGAAATACATGTTGGTCAAGTCATCCATGTACCTCAAATGTATTGGATTGACTGGGTATTATAAAATAACACATGGGTCAGACTATGTGTAATCAAGGGTAGATAATAATAATGAAAACATAATGTAATCAATGAATAATAATATATGCATATATATATATATATATAACCGTAAATAGTCATCAAAGCATCACATTACCCGAATAACCAAAATCTTTGTGAAATTGTCAATATCGATTTCAAGATGTCATCACCCATAGAAAAAACATCTAATCATAGTCATATAATTAATACGAATGGGTGAATCATACATACCTAGAGATCTTCATCAAATCCAAAATAATCAGGAATGAGACATCCTTAAGTGAATTCAGACAGTAATAAAACAATGTCCACTAT
Source organism: Allium cepa (assembly GCA_030765085.1). NCBI lineage: Eukaryota > Viridiplantae > Streptophyta > Magnoliopsida > Asparagales > Amaryllidaceae > Allium > Allium cepa. Next base: position 532,948,673 of record CM060928.1, on the reverse strand, counting down.
CTCTCTCAATCTCATATTATAAAATGTCAATATCAAATCGATAAGGAAGATTTGAGCCAACCCATAACAATGTTGCAATATATGAAATCATATATCTCGACCCACAACCCTTAGAGAAGCAAAACTCTTGACTAAAAGGTCCTAAGAGATAGAGACAACAAATCAATAATAAGTAGGTCGTCTGCCTAAGAAGGATACATGTTTGATCATACTCTAGACATGGTCTTGGGTATAATCTCATTTATACATAATATATGTCTATCGACTACGCACATACATCCGTATACATCCACTTATACTGAACCCAGACGGGAGACTGACAACACATCTGCTTGCTCTAAGAGCCATACGTAGTCCACATGACACGACTCCTACAACCATCAGTTACCACTCTCGATATTGTGACAATGATCCACCATAGGCTCGACAATGCGTAGCCTCTTCGGCCACAACTACAGAGATATGCCCCTATATGGTAACTGACTGTTGGCCTATGCGACATAAGGGGAAACCAACTATCAATCCCGTGATGCGCATCAAATATCATAACAATAATGGTTTCATGGATTTGGAGTGCGACCCTGTTATCAGGCCACCTAGGTGGATACTGGCCAATCTGGTTCACTCTCGAAACTTAAAGGGAGTCAATCAAGGTAGATAGACATATAATGTACACAAACTATGTGGCTAAGAAGTAGCCTCCATACATGCTCACCGCAGCGAGTCTCACACACACACACACAACATACCCTGTATTGAGTGTCATTCATGATCAAATAATAACAGAATAAATAACACAACGGCATCCTATACCACCACATGTTACTAGTCCATTTATTTAGTGCTCATACATCACATTCACCCTTCTTTATTCTATATAACAAGTTCAAAGAAAAACCGAAACAGTGTTACCAAAAGTTTCATACCAAACGGTATCACTAAACCATTTATTCTAATTTATCATCACGTAGAATAATTAGTATGAAATCAATAGAAGATGTCATCACTGTATCATAATAAAATCATCAACTAAATCAATGTCAATGGTGAATCACTCATATTATCGAAGTCAATATAAAGATCGTAACTTAGAAACCGGTACAAAAATAGATTTTTCATATAAACAATCAATAATTAAAGGATACCACATAAAATTATATATATATCTAACATAATAAAAGTTAAGAGCTAGATAATAAAATTCATGCTCTAGAATAATTTAAACAATTATCTAAATTCAAATATTGTTTAATAATTACAATAGATTACTAATTTCTTATCATTATATAAAATTAATAAATTATTAAATGTTTATTAATAATATTAGAAAGCTTATTTTAAATTCAAAAATAGTTTATAAAGCTAAATGTTACATATAGACATTATGTCATTATTTTCAATAGTTAAATACTAATTTAAATAATTATAAACATTCGAATTAATTACATATACTCATATCAAATACACACACACACACACACACATTATTAAAATTTAAATAGAACATATGTCAAGATTTCACAAATATGTATTAATTTCTATAAAATTTCCATCAAATAACAATACATGTATATATGTATACATATACATATGCAAGAACCTGTTAGAGGAAATGCACACATACGACTTGTCATATGGAAGCAATGTTTAGATATTCAAATTAATAGCAGCAACACACAATGATGCAAGGGGAATGCACAGTTGCAACCATTTTCCAACAAGTCAAAACTCAACAAGAAGATGACATGCGGATAGTCAGACATAAACTCAACAAAGGATACAACACAATAGGCCAGCATGCATAAGAAACATGCAATAGCTAACTGAAATTCAAACTCAAGGATACACATACACACAACAGGAAAGCAACGAACTAGAGTGCAACTTATGTGCAGCAGCCAGATTAGCAAGGGATATGCAAAAGAATATGGAAGGGAAAGGTATCAGTACAAAGTAAAACAAAACAAGTGCATATGGTCCTAAACAAATGGAGTACATGATCAAAGCCAAGTACATACATATACTAATGAATTTGAACAAGTACAAGATGTAGGGACAAGTGCATTAGCAATGGTACCAACCAAACAGAAACAACAAGGCAGGTGAACTAATTGACGTTTAAGACTTAACACCATCATGGCACAACAATTTCAAAAGCAGTTGTTCACGTATATATACATACCCTACTCTCATAAACACTCACACTACCATATGCACATTAATCTCTTATTGACACACACACACACACAAAAGTAAACACATACACAAATCACGTGTATGTACCTATATTTAAATTAATAAAAACAGAGACCCAAAACACTAAAATATAACCAGTTAGGAAACACACCCTATATAAGTATTTATATTTGTTTATTTTAATTTATATAATAAAAGGATAAAAATACATCTTAACTAAATTATAAGAATAATATAAAATCTTGTATAGGCTACATACCCATAACACTCATACATACTTGTATAGAGGAATTAACTATAAAATCAAAGGGTACAAAGAGCACTAGACCAATAAAATAAACATGGAGGAGAACAACAACTAAAATATAGTTCAACATGAATGAACAGAGCAAAGGTATGGAAGATGAAGACGTGCAACATACTAAATATATATATTGTACTTCTTTATATAGTGTGATTTGGGTACTTGAAGACACATTATCACTCACGCAAATAACTCTATCCCCCTCAACATGCACAAAAGCTCATGAATACACACACAACACACTTATATTATCACAACACACACACGCATACTTGAAAACACTAAATATACACAGCCCAAAAACTCACGCAGTGAAGAATCTCATACAGGGAAGAGAAATAAAGGCTAAAATTTAAAAATGAACGCAGGAAAATACACTATGATATAAATAACTCAAACACTCAAAATATATGTTTGAATGGTTTTAATAAGCATAGTTATGGCGAGAAAGTTCTCACCTACAACTTGCTCTCCTATTTTACCGACCTTTAGCTACATATACGCACACTACACAATAGTGTAGTGACAAATACCAGATACTCACAGATATTTATAAATGTACATGTTTTAATTTAATAAATTTGTTGGACTTAATCCGACCTTGCTGAATCCGTGGAAGTATAATCGTCAGGTTAAATTAATCATTGGTTAAAGTAGTTAATTTGAATTAGTCTTTGGTTAGTAGTTTGTTAGAGTTTGTGTTATGTTAAAATGTTTGAATAAGTATAGCTGAACAAGTCTTTTGGCATTGCCACTACATTAGGATAAATTTCAGTTTAGTTGAATTTTTGTTAGGAAAATCTACACGCACACACAACTATATATATATATATATATATATAAGTGTATTCGTTCTTGTTTTAAGAAATAAAATAGAAAAGAAACTATTTTTTCCCACCTCTTTTGTGCTTTTTTCCAGCAAGCAGTTATCTTCTTCATATCTTCACTTGGTATCAGAGCCGATGGTTTGAGGGACCATTATATGATGCAAGAGTGACCAAAGTAAAGACTCCTTAAGGCTTGGAGATATGTAAGTAGCCTGACCTCACTGCTCGATGCATGGCCTGCTCTCCTACGTTGTTGATGCTCCAAGATGGCTTTAGTGGAAGTACCCGCCTTAAGATGGAGATTTGGTAACGCAACCTCACCAGCTAAGTAAAGAAGTGGAAGCAACCTGGCTAACTGTAGAGCTTCTTCAGTATGCTTCAAATGAAGATTAGAAGAAATGCTCACCAAGGGGGAGATATGTTAGGTGTGGCTTGCATTTGAGAGTGCGCGAGTTGAACGTTAAGTTCCATATCGCAAGAAATATGGTGCATAACGTGGTATATATGTGGTAATGGTGGCACGTAACACTGGGAATTCCTTTTGTTACAATCAAGTGTTGCCAAGACCACATGTGTGCCCATTTTGGAAGGCGGTGGAGGGATGTTCAATCAGGATGCTGACACATCGGAAGCTCCATTAAGATAGCGCCGTTACGGATCATTGAAGCGTGCATTTATGGGATGCGTTGGAGTGCCAAAACACAACATGGTATCAGATCCGATGGTTTGATGAGACCAATATAATGCAATGTTGACTTAAGTATGCTCCAATATGTAGTTTGAGCTCGGGATTTTCATTAAGGTGTAGTTATAAGTTGGAACACGGCCTGCTCCAACCATGGAAAAGAGAATTCTTTGTGAAACGGCTTGGCCCAACTACTGGCGGTGATAGCGACCTAATCTAAAATGTTGGAGGTGTTAGCGACCTTATCCAAGTGTTTGAGGACTCTGTATAACTTCAAGTTGAATTGGGAAATGCTCACCAAGGTGGAGATCAGTTAGGTGTGGCTTGCATTGTATTAGAGTAGCGTGTGTAGATTGGATTATGATTAGTCACACATTGCAAGATATTATAAAAGAGATGAGCATATATATGATATTGGTAGCACGTAACAACAAGGGATTCCTTTTGCTACAAATATATGTGCCCATGAAAATATATGCGCTCTAAGGGGATGTAGTGATACCTAATCATGACGCTGGCACCAAAAGAGCTTCGTTTAGTAGTCTTGCATCTTCTACACTAAATGAAGTGTGCGCATAGCGAAAGATGTGAAGTGGTGCCAAAACACAACATGGTATCAGAGCCGATGGTTCGGTGGGACCAATATGATGCAGCACTGACTTAAGTACGCTCCAATATGTGGTTTAAGCTCGGGATTCTCATTAAGATGAAGTTATAAGTTGGAACGCGGCCTGCTCCAACCGGTTACATGCAGTAAAACATTTAGATAATTTATTCTATTTGATTATTTCTTTGCAAATAGATGGAAATGGAACTTGATTACTTCCAATCGAAGAAGTTCAATTCTGAGATGAGGTAAGGTTGCGTAAAAAAATATCCTAGTGATAAGAGAATTCTAGAAATAAATTTGAGTTTGGGTTCTCTCGAGATTTGGACTTAAAACTTGCTTATAAGGATGTGTGTGTGTGTGTGTGTATGGTTTCATTCTTAAACCAAATTCAATTTACTCAACACAAATACAAGTTCATAAAATCATCTCTTTTCCAAGCTATTATTTTATTTCGGTTTTATCAGCTTTATAAAATATTATTTTCCACATTTTTATCTTATTTCAATTTACTCATTTTATTCTCCCAACCTAAATTCTTTTATTAGATAGTTACAAAACCAATATCAAACAAACCATCAAATTACAATTTTATTAAATAAATTTCTATTATTAATGTTAATTATTTATTACTTAAAAATCGGGTTGTTACAGACTTTCCACCTTAACAAAATTGCGTCCTCTCAATTTCCTAAAAGGAAAATTTATAACAAACTAATTATTCAAAACTTAACCATACTATAATTCGTTTTAAATTTTCAAAGCATTTATTTAGAAAAAAGTGTTTTATACAATCTCAAAATCTTTCATTTGAATAAATTTTCTTTTTTAATAACCATGACACTTTTGCCTATATTTCCTCAAAATCCTATTTTATTTTCATGCAAGCACAATTCAAATCAAATTCCTCTCAAATAATCTTTAATATATTTTAACAAACCTTCAAAATCTTATAAACAAAATTCCCACTAAAACTGAAATCTTGCATATAATGAATTATTTTCTACATGTTTCATAATTTCAAAACATTTCATATCTGAAAGTTAAGTTCAACTTTTATTTTGCAAACACTTTTCATAATTAAAAAAATGTTTAACTCTGTTAAATCAAATCTAAAACGGAAAATGATAAATTTCCTTTTAAAATTTAACACTTCGAAAATTATTGTATCACATTTATAAAATAATTCTCAATTTAATTAACTCATACAAAATAATAAATCTTTAAATCATATATTTATTTAAATATCTACATCTTCAATCCCACAACTCTACAACGTTTACACATCATATATATGAATCATTATTAAGTACATATATATACTTATATCCATAAACTCTCAAATATAATAAAATAGAGTGATACTGCCTCGCCATGTATTATAGTGATTACTAATATCAATTGGCTGCAATATTGAACATATAATCAATACTACCTCACCAATGACCATAGCTTTGCACAAATATCCAATGGCTTCAACAATCACCAAAAATACATACTATTATATAAAATATATCCTTTACAAATCTAAATCTCTAATATCACTTTATTCAAAAATAATTTACTTAATTTTTTCATTTAAAACATTCAACTCTACTACAAAATATTTTAACCTTTTTCCACAAAATCAATTATATCTTTCTAATCATCATGTCCAAATGTCTCGTTTAAGCGTTTAAGAATTTCTATCGAATATGTATGCACCTTCATTGACTAAAATCCTTAACACACTCAATTGGAAAGTTGACAAAATTTTACTTCCAAAATGTCTACACATATTGCTTTCAAAAATTCATTTAATATACTAGTTTCAAAATATAATTTTCCAAATCTCTATTTAATACTTTACTTATAGTATATACTTTTCAAATGATTTCTAATTAAAACATTCACTTCACCTTACTTTTAAAATCATTTAATAATAACAATGACCAATATTTATATATAATAACTTTCGCTTTCACCGAACACTTACAAAATTTTAAAATATTTACAAACAGTCTTTAAAACTCACATATCTATGTATTTTACTTAGCCAATCATTTCAAAAAGTAACTTATAATAATAAATCAAATAAAGATGCTCAGTGGAAACTAACAATTCTGTTGCGCACTCTGATAAAACAAAGCAAAACTCAAATGCGCAAAAGTAAAACAAATACCACAATACAATATCAAACCATCCAAAATCATACTATACAAATACTACTAATTGGCCTAACTCCTTTCTTCCTTGCTGTTCCAACCATTTTATAAGCTCAAAAGAATTAAATGAAAAGTAGTTATAATTTCTAAATAAAAAATACATCCCTTGATGATTACTTCGTAGTATTCATCCTATATATAATAAAATATACGATGATAGAAAATTCTCTATCTCATCCATGGGTAGGGACTCCTAAGTCTCAACTCGGCCAATTACTCGTGTCTTTTATATATGACATATTATTTTGATCCTGCTCTGAAACCATTTTGTAACACCCCACCTTTATACCCATATTATCCAAGAGTACTATAGAGTAATACTGTCAAATAATACGGAGAATGACGCTATATAGGGTACACACGTGAATATTCTCTTGGGCTAACACTAGTACGTATTAAAACATCAAATATAAAACTCATCAATAGTTATACAATATCGATACAAAGCAATAGACACGTGTGCCCCCAAGATAGAACAATACATAATATACAATACAGCACAGAGAACACAGAGTCAATCGCGGCGATAATATATAATATAAATGCATTAAAGTTATACAGTACAATTCATATGTTAATTTTATATATATACGTATAATAAAACAATGTCAAACAAATATCATGTAATAATCCAAGTATAGAACTCCTCTAAACCCAATGAAATACATGCTGGTCAAGTCATCCCTGTACTTGAAATGTCTCGGACTGACTCGAGTATTATAAAATAATACACGGGTCAGACTATATCTATTCAAGGGTACATAATAATGATGAAAGCATAATTTAATCATTGAATAATAATATATACACATAAATATATACATAACCATAAATAGTCATCAAGGCATCACATTACCCAAATAACTAAAATATATATGAAATAGTTAATACCTATTTCAGGATGTCATCACCTATAAAGAAATACGTCTAATCTACAATCATAGAATCAATACAAATGGGTGAATTATACATATCTAAAAATCATCACCAAATCTAAAATAATCAGTAATGAGACATTCCTAAGTGAAGTCAGACAGCAATAAAACAATGCCCACCATCTCTCTTAATCTCATATTATAAAATGCCAATATAAAATCAATGAGGAAGAATTGAGCCAGCCCATAACAATGCTGCAATATACAAAGTCATATGTCTTGATCCACAATCCTTAGAGAGGTGAAACTCTCGACTGAAATGTCCTAAGAGATAGAGACAACAAATCAATAATAAGTTGGTCGTCTACCTAAGAAGGATATGGGGTTGATCATACTCTAGACACAGTTTTAGGTACAATCTTATCTATATAGTATTCATGTCCATCTACTACCCACATACATCCACTTATACCGAAACCAGACGGGAGATTGATAGCATGTCTGCTTGCTCCAGGAGCCATATGTGGTCTGCCTGACACAATTCCTACAATCATCGATTACCATTACATGTCCTCTCTCAGTATCGAGACAATGATCCGCCATAGGCTCGACAATGCGTAACCTCTTCGGCCATGACTAAAGATATGTGCCCCTATATGGTAACTGACTGTTGGCATATGCAACATAAGGCGTAACCAACTATCTATCTTGTGATGGGCATCAAATATCATAACAATAACGGTGTTACGGATCTAGGTTTGACTCTATGATCAGACCGTCAGGATGGATATTGGCCAATCCGGTTCACTTCCAAAATGTAAAGGGCTTGGTTAAAGGTAGACAGACATATAATGTACACAAACTATGTGGCTAATAAGTAACCTCCATACATGCTCACCGCAGCGAGTCACACACACACATCATACCTCGTATTAAGTGTCATCCATAAGCAAAGAATAACTGAATAAATAACATAATGACGTCTCATACCACTGCATGTTACTAGTCCATTTATTCGGTGCTCATACATCACACTCCTCCTTCTTTATTCTATATAACGAGTCCAAAGAATAATCAGAAAAGTGTTACCGAAAGTCCCATACTATAGGGTATCAATAAACCGTTTATTCTAATTTCTCGTCACATAGTACAATTAGTATGAAATCATATAGAAAGATGCATCAATGTATCATAATAAAATCATCAACTAAATCATATAGAAAGAAAGCTTATTTTAAATTAAAAAATAGTTTATAAAGCTAACTATTGCATGTTATACGTCTACTATACCGAAACAGAGAATAATCAAATATAAACTCGTCGCACAAGTTTATAACTCAGATTTCCACTACACTGGAATTCTGTAGTAAATATTATAACAATATGAACGTTGTAAATGAATTACAACAACAGTTTTATACTATTTTGAATAAATAGTACAACCAAAATAAAGGATAGAATAAAGAATAATGTATATGAATATACAAACAGACTAAAATTCTAACCGGTTTGTGTCTGAGGCTCGTCGTAACGATTTCCTTAAGAATTTTATTTCAAAATTCTCCCAAGATACAACAGACGAATTCTGCTCGAAACTGTAATGAGTATATCACTCTGTGATTTGAATATAAGAACAGCAGTTAACAGAAGAGAAGAGATTAGAAAATTCAGTGAGGAAAGTGATCAGTTTTCCTACTTATTTATAGTTGGTCCGCATCCCTTCGAACGGTCGTATCTACAACCGTTCGTCCAAACGGTCGCGCCCGTTTCCTTTAATCGCTACTGTTCGTGTGCCTGCTTATGTTCAGTCGCGTCTCATCAGTCAGGCCGCACCTGTTCGCCTCCAACGGGTCGCACCCGCTTCCGTTCGCCTCCAACGGGTCGCACCCGCTTCTGTTCGTCACTAACGGGTCGCGCCTCTTCATTTAACCGCGTCCGCTTATGAACAGTCGCATCTGTTCGTTCGTCTGCAAATGTTAAAAAAAAACCCGGCCCAGTTTTGCAGTAAAATTAGAATCATATTAGACCCGAACCCGAGCCCGGCCCGGCCTGGTTTGGTCGGACGGACAGCGGCGGCGCGCGCGCGTGTGTGTGGTGGAGATGCATGATCTCCCTCCTCACAACGAAGCATACATTTGGGAGCCCCAGGCCCCCAACCTCCTCATTGCAAAGCCATATATATATTGAAATGGTTTTGAAATTTTGGCGATGTGGGACTTTATGTATGTTTCATTCATTTTTTCCTTTGGAATTCCAACAATCCCCCACATGAATGATAATATACATATCCCCCACACAAAGCGAAATATCACAGAGTATATATGGAATTAATGCTTTATCGTGGATAAGTAGATATTTCACTTTGAACTTTCCCTAGTTAAAACTTATCGGATTTACTTGGCTAATCGGTGAAATATTTCACCTTGAACCGTCAGCCTTTATTGTATATCCAGACAATAAGCTTTACGAAGCATTGATTCTCTTCTCATCCAATTTCTTGGTTGTGTTCATTTTGGTCCTGAACAGTACTTGGTTCTGCGAGTGTTATAGAGAACTTAAAGCCTTGTAAAATTCTCATAGAGCCGACACAGCTCACACTTACATAGGTGATCGCAACCATTAAGAGTATCCTACAAATACTCCACTTGTTATATTCAAGATATGGTCATCATTAAAAAACATAGTTTTAACCTTTAAATGCTTCTGTAGGCATGCATTTATATTATGCACCATAGGAATGGAATTGGACTATGTCCAAACAAATGCATTACTTCTTGAGTTATTCAGAACTGGTTTGCCTATTGATCCTAGTCCGTGGGATCTCAAGTCGCTAGGATAGGTTTCCGTAGAAGATAACTCTTGATGGTTTAGGCCTTTTAGCCCATTCCCCTCGATGCGCAGTCAATTTTCTCTCTTGATAAACCTTTAGTAAATGGATCCGCTAGGTTATCATTTGTTCTCACATAATCTATGGAAATAGTTCCATTTGAGAGTAACTGCCTAACTGTATTATGGCGTCGACGAATATGTCGTGACTTTCCATTATACACAAAGTTTTGCGCTCTGCTTAGCGCTGCTTGGTTATCACAGTGTATGCATATGGCCGGTATAGGTTTAGGCCAAAATGGAATATCTTCTAAAAAGTGACGAAGCCATTCTGCATCTTCGCCTGCCTTATCTAATGCAATGAACTCTGATTCCATAGTGGATCGAGCTATGCATGTTTGTTTAGTAGATTTCCATCATACTGCTTCTCCTGCTAGGGTGAAGACATAACCACTCGTTGATTTTGATTCCTCTGAATGTGCAATCCAGTTTGCATCACTATATCCTTCTAAGACGGTAGGATATTTTCCATAATGTAAGGAATAGTTAGTGGTATTTTTTAAATATCCAAGCACTCTCATTAGTGCTTTCCAGTGTTCCTTCCCTGGATTGCTTGTATACCTGCTCAATCGACTTACTACATAAGCTATATCTGGTCTTGTGCAATTCATGAGATACATGAGACATCCTATTACACGAGAATATTCCAGTTGCATTACACTCTCATTAGTGTTTTTGTGCAGTACTTCTGATGGATTAAAAGGTGTATTTACTCCTTTAATTCCAAAATTTTGAAATCTTTCAATCACTTTATCTATATAGTGTGACAGAGACAATTCAATTCCATTAGGAGTTCGTATTATTTTGATTCCCAAGATAACGTCTGCAACTCCTAAGTCTTTCATATCGAAATTGCTAGTTAACATTTTTTTTATGGTCTCTATGACTTGAGTATTTGGACCAAATATTAGCATATCATCTACATATAGACAAATCATCACATATGATTGTCCAATTTGTTTATAATAAACACATTTGTCACATTCATTTATACGAAAACCATTTCTCATCATGACACAATCAAATTTTGCGTGCCATTGCTTTGGAGCTTGTTTTAGTCCATATAATGATTTGACTAATCTACAGACTTTGTTTTCATTTCCTTTGGAAATAAATCCCTCAGGTTGCTCCATGTAAATCTCTTCATCGAGATTTCCATTTAAGAATGCTGTTTTTACATCCATTTGATGAATCTCTAGATTATAGATGGATGCAATAGCTATTAACATTCTTATAGAGGTTATTCGTGTTACCGGCGAATATGTATCAAAGAAGTCTACTCCTTCTTTTTGACGATATCCTTTGGCTACTAATCTAGCTTTATACTTGTCGATAGAGCCATCTGCTTTCATTTTCTTCTTGAAAATCCATTTGTAGCCAATTGGTTTTATTCCTGGTGGAATATCAACAATTTCCCAAGTTTTATTACTTAGAATTGAATCAATCTCACTTTGGATTGCTTCTTTCCAACATGAAGATTCAGAAGATGACATTGCTTCCTTGTACGTTTGAGGTTCGTGTTCTAACATATAAGTTAAAAAATCCAAACCAAATGTTTTGGAAGTTCTAGCCCTTACGCTTCTTCTTAGTTCAACCTCCTCGTTGTCCTGATGAGTTTCATCTTCACATGTCTCATCTCTGTTATCTCTTGTCCTTTTTGGGACAGGATTTCCATCGTTTCTTTTATGTGGGAACACATCTTCAAAGAACGAGCCATCTCTTGATTCCATGATTGTATTTACATGAATATCATTTATATCAGACTTGAATACCAAAAATCTATAGGCACTACTATTTTGGGCTGGCCCGAGATAATAACAATCTACTGTTTTTGGTCCAAGTTTGACTCTCTTGGGAGGCGGAACTGGAATTTTTGTCAAGCACCCCCACACTTTGAGGTATTTAAAGCTTGGTTTGTGTCCTTTCCATATCTCATATGGAATTGTTGCCGTTTTATTGTGAGGAACTTTATTTAATATGCGATTAGACATATTTAAGGCTTCCCCCCACAAGTTCGTCGGTAGACCAGAAGTTAAAAGCATGGCAGTAATCATGTCTTTTAACGTTCTGTTCTTCCTCTCGGCTACACCATTTTGTTGTGGTGAATATGGAGCTGTTGTTTGATGAATTATACCATTTTCGGCACAGAACTGTTCAAATGGTGATTCATATTCTCCACCTCGATCAGATCTCAATATCTTGATCTTTTTATTTAACTGATTTTCTACCTCAGCCTTGTATTTTATGAACGCGGTTATTGCTTCATCCTTACTATTTAAAAGATATACATATCAATATCGCGTATAGTCATCAATAAAAGTAATAAAATACTTTTTCCCACCTCTTGTAGGTAGTGATTTAAAATCACATAAATCTGTATGTACCAAACCTAATGGTTCGGTGCTTCTGTCAACAGATTTAAATGGTTGTTTGACCATTTTTGCCTCTACACATGTATCACATTTGTAGTTCTTATCTACTTGGAAATTTGGAATCAATCCCAAGTTTGACAATTTCTTCCTTTTTCTGAAGTTTATGTGTCCTAATCTATCGTGCCATAGTAAAATTTCGTGCTCAAGCAAGTAAGAGACTTCAATTTTATTAATAGCACAATTAGAATACATAGATTTATTGCCGATAACGGCTATGTTTGCCTTAAATAGGCCATCACATAAATAACCCCTTCCGATATACATTTCAGCTTTGAACAGAACCATTTTGTCTGATTCGAACACAATTTTGAATCCTTTCTTTGAGAGCACTGAGCCGGAGATCAGATTCTTGCGTATGTCTGGAACGTGAAGCACGTCATTCAATTTGACAGTTTTTCCAGAAGTGAATTTGAGGATAACCGTGCCACTGCCTTCGATCATGGAAACTGCAGAATTACCCATGTAGAGTCTTTCTTTCTGATCGAATTTCTGGTATGTTGAAAACATGGATTTTTCAGAGCAAACATGACGAGTATCTCCTGTGTCAACCCACCATTGGTTAGGGTTCTGAACCAAATTGCATTCAGAAATAACCGCTGAAAAGGTGGACTTATCCATTTTCATGTTGTCAACTGTTGCCATCTCTGTTTTAGTGTAAAATTCTTAAGATGTTATACGTCTAGTATACCAAAACAGAGAATAATCAAATATAAACTCGTCGCACAAGTTTATAACTCAGATTTCCACTACACCGGAATTCTGTAGTAAATATTATAACAATATGAGCGTTGAATGAATTACAACAACAGTTTTATACTATTTTGAATAAATAGTACAACCAAAATAAAGGATAGAATAAAGAATAATGTATATGAATATACAAACAGACTAAAATTCTAACCGGTTTGTGTATGAGGCTCGTCGTAACGATTTCCTTAAGAATTTTATTTCAAAATTCTCCCAAGATACAACAGACGAATTCTGCTCGAAACTGTAATGAGTATATCACTCTGTGATTTGAATATAAGAACAGCAGTTAACAGAAGAGAAGAGATTAGAAAATTCAGTGAGGAAAGTGATCAGTTTTCCTAGTTATTTATAGTTGGTCCGCATCCCTTCGAACGGTCGTGTCTGCAACCGTTCGTCCAAACGGTCACGCCCGTTTCCTTTAATCGCTACTGTTCGTTTGCCTGCTTATGTTCAGTCGCGTCTCATCAGTCAGGCCGCACCTTTTCGCCTCTAACGGGTCGCACCCGCTTCTGTTCGCCTCCAACGGGTCACACCCACTTCTGTTCGTCACTAACGGGTCGCGCCTCTTCATTTAACCGCGTCCGCTTATGAACAGTCGCATCTGTTCGTTCGTCTGCAGATGTTAAAAAAAATACCCGGCCCAGTTTTGCAGTAAAATTAGAATCATATTAGACCCGAACCCGAGCCCGACCGGCCTGGTTCGGTCGGACGGACGACGGCGGCGCGCGCGCGTGTGGGTGGTGGAGATGCATGATCTCCCTCCTCACAACGAAGCATACATTTGGGAGCCCCAAGCCACCAACCTCCTCATTGCAAAGCCATATATATATTGAAATGGTTTTGAAATTTTGGCGATGTGGGACTTTATGTATGTTTCATTCATTTTTTCCTTTGGAATTCCAACAATCCCCCACATGAATGATAATATACATATCCCCCACACAAAGCGAAATATCACAGAGTATATGTGGAATTAATGCTTTATCGTGGATAAGTAGATATTTCACTTTGAACTTTCCCTAGTTAAAACTTATCGGATTTACTTGGCTAATCGGTGAAATATTTCATCTTGAACCGTCAGCCTTTATTGTATATCTAGACAATAAGCTTTACGAAGTATTGATTCCATTCTCATCCAATTTCTTGGTTGTGTTCATTTTGGTCCTGAACAGTACTTGGTTCTGCGAGTGTTATAGAGAATTTAAAGCCTTGTAAAATTCTCATAGAGCCGACCCAGCTCACACTTACATAGGTGATCGCAACCATTAAGAGTATCCTACAAATACCCCACTTGTTATATTCAAGATATGGTCATCATTAAAAAACATAGTTTTAACCTTTAAATACTTCTGTAGGCATGCATTTATATTATGCACCATAGGAATGGAATTGGACTATGTCCAAACAAATGCATTACTTCTTGAGTTATTCAGAACTGGTTTGCCTATTGATCCTAGTCCGTGGGATCTCCAGTCGCTAGGATAGGTTTCCGTATAAGATAACTCTTGATGGTTTAGGCCTTTAAGCCCATTCCCATCGATGCGCAGTCAATTTTCTCTCTTGATAAACCTTTAGTAAATGGATCCGCTAGGTTATCATTTGTTCTCACATAATCTATGGAAATAGTTCCATTTGAGAGTAACTGCCTAACTGTATTATGGCGTCGACGAATATGTCGTGGCTTTCCATTATACACAAAGTTTTGCGCTCTGCTTAGCGCTGCTTGGTTATCACAGTGTATGCATATGGCCGGTACAGGTTTAGGCCAAAACGGAATATCTTCTAAAAAGTGACGAAGCCATTCTGCTTCTTCGCCTGCCTTATCTAATGCAATGAACTCTGATTCCATAGTGGATCGAGCTATGCATGTTTGTTTAGTAGATTTCCATGATACTGCTGCCCCTGCTAGGGTAAAGACATAACCACTTGTTGATTTTGATTCCTCTGAATCTGCAATCAAGTTTGCATCACTATATCCTTCTAAGACGGCAGGATATTTTCCATAATGTAAGGAATAGTTAGTGGTATTTTTTAAATGTCCAAGCACTCTCATTAGTGCTTTCCAGTGTTCCTTCTCTAGATTGCTTGTATACCTGCTCAATCGACTTACTGCATAAGATATATCTGGTCTTATGCAATTCATGAGATACATGAGACATCCTATTACACGAGAATATTCCAGTTGCATTACACTCTCATTAGTGTTTTTGTGCAGTACTTTTGATGGATTAAAAGGTGTATTTACTCCTTTCATTCCAAAATTTTGAAATCTTTCAATCACTTTGTCTACATAGTGTGACTGAGACAATTCAATTCCATTAGGAGTTCGTATTATTTTGATTCCCAAGATAACGTCTGCAACTCCTAAGTCTTTTCATATTGAAATTGCTAGTTAACATTTTCTTTATGGTCTCTATGACTTGAGTATTTGGACCAAATATTAGCATATCGTCTACATATAGACAAATCATCACATATGATTGTCCAATTTGTTTATAATAAACACATTTGTCATATTCATTTATACGAAAACCATTTCTCATCATGACACTATCAAATTTTGCATGCCATTGCTTTGGAGCTTGTTTTAGTCCGTATAATGATTTGACTAATCTACAGACTTTGTTTTCATTTCCTTTGGAAATAAATCCCTCAGGTTGCTCCATGTAAATCTCCTCATCGAGATTTCCATTTAAGAATGCTGTTTTTACATCCATTTGATGAATCTCTAGATTATAGATGGATGCAATTGCTATTAACATTCTTATAGAGGTTATTCGTGTTACCGGCGAATATGTATCAAAGAAGTCTACTCCTTCTTTTTGACGATATTTTCTTTGGCTACTAATCTAGCATTATACTTGTCGATAGAGCCATCTGCTTTCATTTTTTTCTTGAAAATCCATTTGCAGCCAATTGGTTTTATTCCTGGTGGAATATCAACAATTTTCCAAGTTTTATTACTTAGAATTGAATCAATCTCACTTTGGATTGCTTCTTTCCAACATGAAGATTCAGAAGATGACATTGCTTGCTTGTACGTTTGAGGTTCGTGTTCTAACATATAAGTTAAAAAATCCGAACCAAATGTTTTGGAAGTTCTAGCCCTTACGCTTCTTCTTGGTTCAACCTCCTCGTTGTCCTGATGAGTTTCATCTTCACATGTCTCATCTCTGTTATCTCTTGTCCTTTTTGGGACAGGATTTCCATCGTTTCTTTTATGTAGGAACACATCTTCAAAGAACGAGGCATCTCTTGATTCCATGATTGTATTTACATGAATATCATTTATATCAGACTTGAATACCAAAAATCTATAGGCACTACTATTTTGGGCTGGCCCGAGATAATAACAATCTACTGTTTTTGGTCCAAGTTTGACTCTCTTGGGAGGCGGAACTAGAATTTTTGCCAAGCACCCCCACACTTTGAGGTATTTAAAGCTTGGTTTGTGTCCTTTCCATATCTCATATGGAATTGCTCCCGTTTTATTGTGAGGAACTTTGTTTAATATGTGATTAGACATATTTAAGGCTTCCCCCCACAAGTTCGTCGGTAGACCAGAAGTTAAAAGCATGGCAGTAATCATGTCTTTTAACGTTCTGTTCTTCCTCTCGGCTACACCATTTTGTTGTGGTGAATATGGAGCTGTTGTTTGATGAATTATACCATTTTCGGCACAGAACTGTTCAAATGGTGATTCATATTCTCCACCTCGATCAGATCTCAATATCTTGATCTTTTTATTTAACTGATTTTCTACCTCAGCCTTGTATTTTATAAACGTGATTATTGCTTCATCCTTACTATTTAAAAGATATACATAGCAATAACGCGTATAGTCGTCAATAAAAGTAATAAAATACTTTTTCCCACCTCTTGTAGGTAGTGATTTAAAATCACATAAATCTGTATGTACCAAACCTAATGGTTCGGTGCTTCTGTCAACAGATTTAAATGGTTGTTTGACCATTTTTGCCTCTAAACATATCTCACATTCGTAGTTCTTATCTACTTGGAAATTTGGAATCAATCCCAAGTTTGACAATTTCTTCGTTTTTCTGAAGTTTATGTGTCCTAATCTATCGTGCCATAGTAAAATTTCGTGCTCAAGCAAGTAAGAGACTTCAATTTTATTAATAGCACAATTAGAATACATAGATTTATTGCCGATAACGGCTATGTTTGCCTTAAATAGGCCATCACATAAATAACCCCTTCCGATATACATTTCAGCTTTGAACAGAACCATTTTGTCTGATTCGAACACAATTTTGAATCCTTTCTTTGATAGCATTGAGCCGGAGATCAGATTCTTGCGTATGTCTGGAACGTGAAGCACGTCATTCAATTTGACAGTTTTTCCAGAAGTGAATTTGAGGATAACTGTGCCACTGCCTTCGATCATGGAAACTGCAGAATTACCCATGTAGAGTCTTTCTTTCTGATCGAATTTCTGGTATGTTGAAAACATGGATTTTTCAGAGCAAACATGACGAGTAGCTCCTGTGTCAACCCACCATTGGTTAGGGTTCTGAACCAAATTGCATTCAGAAATAACCGCTGAAAAGGTGGACTTATCCATTTTCATGTTGTCAACTGTTGTCATCTCTGTTTTAGTGTAAAACAGTAAAATTCTTAAGATGTTATACGTCTAGTATACCAAAACAGAGAATAATCAAATATAAACTCGTCGCACAAGTTTATAACTCAGATTTCCACTATACTGGAATTCTGTAGTAAATATTATAACAATATGAACGTTGTAAATGAATTACAACAACAGTTTTATACTATTTTGAATAAATAGTACAACCAAAATAAAGGATAGAATAAAGAATAATGTATATGAATATACAAACAGACTAAAATTCTAACCGGTTTGTGTCTGAGGCTCGTCGTAACGATTTTCTTAAGAATTTTATTTCAAAATTCTCCCAAGATACAACAGACGAATTCTGCTCGAAACTGTAATGAGTATATCACTCTATGATTTGAATATAAGAAAAGCAGTTAACAGAAGAGAAGAGATTAGAAAATTCAGTGAGGAAAGTGATCAGTTTTCCTACTTATTTATAGTTGGTCCGCATCCCTTCGAACGGTCGTGTCTGCAATCGTTCGTCCAAACGGTCGCGCCCGTTTCCTTTAATCGCTACTGTTCGTGTGCCTGCTTATGTTCAGTCGCGTCTCATCAGTCAGGCCGCACCTGTTCGCCTCTAACGGGTCGCACCCGCTTCTGTTCGCCTCCAACGGGTCGCACCCGCTTCTGTTCGTCACTAACGGGTCGCGCCTCTTCATTTAACCGCGTCCGCTTATGAACAGTCGCATATGTTCGTTCGTCTGCAAATGTTAAAAAAAAAACCGGTCCAGTTTTGCAGTAAAATTAGAATCATATTAGACCCGAACCCGAGCCCGGCCCGGCCTGGTTCGGTCGGACGGACGGCGGCGGCGCGCGCGTGTGTGTGGTGGAGATGCATGATCTCCCTCCACACAACGAAGCATACATTTGGGAGCCCCAGGCCCCCAACCTCCTCATTGCAAAGCCATATATATATTGGAATGGTTTTGAAATTTTGGCGATGTGGGACTTTATGTATGTTTCATTCATTTTTTCCTTTGGAATTCCAACAATCCCCCACATGATTGATAATATACATATCCTCCACACAAAGCGAAATATCACAGAGTATATATGGAATTAATTCTTTATCGTGGATAAGTAGATATTTCACTTTGAACTTTCCCTAATTAAAACTTATCGGATTTACTTGGCTAATCGGTGAAATATTTCATCTTGAACCGTCAGCCTTTGTTGTATATCCAGACAATAAGCTTTACGAAGCATTGATTCCCTTCTCATCCAATTTCTTGGTTGTGTTCATTTTGGTCCTGAACAGTACTTGGTTCTGCGAGTGTTATAGAGAATTTAAAGCCTTGTAAAATTCTCATAGAGCCGACCCAGCTCACACTTACATAGGTGATCGCAACCATTAAGAGTATCCTACAAATACCCCACTTGTTATATTCAAGATATGGTCATCATTAAAAAACATAGTTTTAACCTTTAAATGCTTCTGTAGGCATGCATTTATATTATGCACCATAGGAATGGAATTGGACTATGTCCAAACAAATGCATTACCTCTTGAGTTATTCAGAACTGGTTTGCCTATTGATCCTAGTCCGTGGGATCTCCAGTCGCTAGGATATGTTTCCGTATAAGATAACTCTTGATGGTTTAGGCCTTTAAGCCCATTCCCCTCGATGCGCAGTCAATTTTCTCTCTTGATAAACCTTTAGTAAATGGATCCGCTAGGTTATCATTTGTTCTCACATAATCTATTGAAATAGTTCCATTTGAGAGTAACTGCCTAACTGTATTATGGCATCGACGAATATGTCGTGACTTTCCATTATACACAAAGTTTTGCGCTCTGCTTAGCGCTGCTTGGTTATCACAGTGTATGCATATGGCCGGTACAGGTTTAGGCCAAAACGGAATATCTTCTAAAAAGTGACGAAGCCATTCTGCTTCTTCGTCTGCCTTATCTAATGCAATGAACTCTGAATCCATAGTGGATCGAGCCATGCATGTTTGTTTAGTAGATTTCCATGATACTGCTGCCCCTGCTAGGGTAAAGACATAACCACTCGTTGATTTTGATTCCTCTGAATCTGCAATCCAGTTTGCATCACTATATCCTTCTAAGACGGCAGGATATTTTCCATAATGTAAGGAATAGTTAGTGGTATTTTTTAAATATCCAAGCACTCTCATTAGTGCTTTCCAGTGTTCCTTCCCTGGATTGCTTGTATACCTGCTCAATCGACTTACTGCATAAGCTATATCTGGTCTTGTGCAATTCATGAGATACATGAGACATCCTATTACACGAGAATATTCCAGTTGCATTACACTCTCATTAGTGTTTTTGTGCAGTACTTCTGATGGATTAAAAGGTGCATTTACTCCTTTATTTCCAAAATTTTGAAATCTTTCAATCACTTTGTCTACATAGTGTGACTGAGACAATTCAATTCCATTAGGAGTTCGTATTATTTTGATTCCCAAGATAACGTCTGCAACTCCAAAGTCTTTCATATCGAAACTGCTAGTCAACATTTTCTTTATGGTCTCTATGACTTGAGTATTTGGACCAAATATTAACATATCGTCTACATATAGACAAATCATCACATATGATTGTCCAATTTGTTTATAATAAACACATTTGTCACATTCATTTATACGAAAACTATTTCTCATCATGACACTATCAAATTTTGCGTGCCATTGCTTCGGAGCTTGTTTTAGTCCGTATAATGATTTGACTAATCTACAAACTTTGTTTTCATTTTCTTTGGAAATAAATCCCTCAGGTTGCTCCATGTAAATCTCCTCATCGAGATTTCCATTTAAGAATGCTGTTTTTACATCCATTTGATGAATCTCTAGATTATAGATGGATGCAATTGCTATTAACATTCTTATAGAGGTTATTCGTGTTACCGGCGAATATGTATCAAAGAAGTCTACTACTTCTTTTTGACGATATCCTTTGGCTACTAATCTAGCTTTATACTTGTCGATAGAGCCATCTGCTTTCATTTTCTTCTTGAAAATCCATTTGCAGCCAATTGGTTTTATTCCTGGTGGAATATCAATAATTTCCTAAGTTTTATTACTTAGAATTGAATCAATCTCACTTTGGATTGCTTCTTTCCAACATGAAGATTCAGAAGATGACATTGCTTCCTTGTACGTTTGAGGTTCGTGTTCTAACATATAAGTTAAAAAATCCGAACCAAATGTTTTGGAAGTTCTAGCCCTTACGCTTCTTCTTGGTTCAACCTCCTCGTTGTCCTAATGAGTTTCATCTTCACATCTCTGTTATCTCTTGTCCTTTTTGGGACAGGATTTCCATCGTTTCTTTTATGTGGGAACACATCTTCAAAGTACGAGGTATCTCTTGATTCCATGATTGTATTTACATGAATATCATTTATATCAGACTTGAATACCAAAAATCTATAGGCACTACTATTTTGGGCTGGCCCGAGATAATAACAATCTACTGTTTTTGGTCCAAGTTTAACTCTATTGGGAGGCGGAACTGAAATTTTTGCCAAGCACCCCCACACTTTGAGGTATTTAAAGCTTGGTTTGTTACCTTTCCATATCCCATATGGAATTGTTCCCGTTTTATTGTGAGGAACTTTGTTTAATATGTGATTAGACATATTTAAGGCTTCCCCCCACAAGTTCGTCGGTAGACCAGAAGTTAAAAGCATGGCTGTAATCATGTCTTTTAACGTTCTGTTCTTCCTCTCGGATACACCATTTTGTTGTGGTGAATATGAAGCTGTTGTTTGATGAATTATACCATTTTCGGCACAGAACTGTTCAAATGGTGATTCATATTCTCCACCTCGATCAGATCTCAATATCTTGATCTTTTTATTTAACTGATTTTCTACCTCAGCCTTGTATTTTATAAACGTGGTTATTGCTTCATCCTTACTATTTAAAAGATATACATAGCAATATCACGTATAGTCGTCAATAAAAGTAATAAAATACTTTTTCCCACCTCTTGTAGGTAGTGATTTAAAATCACATAAATCTGTATGTACCAAACCTAATGGTCCGGTGCTTCTGTCAACAGATTTAAATGGTTGTTTGACCATTTTTGCCTCTACACATGTCTCACATTTGTAGTTCTTATCTACTTGAAAATTTGGAATCAATCCCAAGTTTGACAATTTATTCGTTTTTCGGAAGTTTATGTGTCCTAATCTATCGTGCCATAGTAAAATTTCGTGCTCAAGCAAGTAAGAGACTTCAATTTTATTAATAGCACAATTAGAATACATAGATTTATTGCCGATAACGGCTATGTTTGCCTTAAATAGGCCATCACATAAATAACCCCTTTCGATATACATTTCAGCTTTGAACAGAACCATTTTTTCTGATTCGAACACAATTTTGAATCCTTTCTTTGATAGCACTGAGCCGGAGATCAGATTCTTGCGTATGTCTGGAACGTGAAGCACGTCATTCAATTTGACAGTTTTCCCAGAAGTGAACTTGAGGATAACAGTGCCACTGCCTTCGATCATGGAAACTGCAGAATTACCCATGTAGAGTCTTTCTTTCTGATCGAATTTCTGGTATGTTGAAAACATGGATTTTTCAGAGCAAACATGACGAGTAGCTCCTGTGTGAACCCACCATTGGTTAGGGTTCTGAACCAAATTGCATTCAGAAATAACCGCTGAAAAGGTGGACTTATCCATTTTCATGTTGTCAACTGTTGCCATCTCCGTTTTAGTGTAAAACAGTAAAATTCTTAAGATGTTATACGTCTAGTATACCAAAACAGAGAATAATCAAATATAAACTCGTCGCACAAGTTTATAACTCAGATTTCCACTACACTGGAATTCTGTAGTAAATATTATAACAATATGAACGTTGTAAATGAATTACAACAACAGTTTTATACCATTTTGAATAAATAGTACAACCAAAATAAAGGATAGAATAAAGAATAATGTATATGAATATACAAACAGACTAAAATTCTAACCGGTTTGTGTCTGAGGCTCGTCGTAACGATTTCCTTAAGAATTTTATTTCAAAATTCTCCCAAGATACAACAGACGAATTCTGCTTGAAACTGTAATGAGTACATCACTCTGTGATTTGAATATAAGAACAGCAGTTAACAGAAGAGAAGAGATTAGAAAATTCAGTGAGGAAAGTGATCAGTTTTCCTACTTATTTATAGTTGGTCCGCATCCCTTCGAACGGTCGTGTCTGCAACCGTTCGTCCAAACGGTCGCGCCCGTTTCCTTTAATCGCTACTGTTCGTGTGCCTGCTTATGTTCAGTCGCGTCTCATCAGTCAGGCCGCACCTGTTTGCCTCTAACGGGTCGCACCCGCTTCTGTTCGCCTCCAACGGGTCGCACCCGCTTCTGTTCGTCACTAATGGGTCGCGCCTCTTCATTTAACCGCGTCTGCTTATGAACAGTCGCATCTGTTCGTTCGTCTGCAAATGTTAAAAAAAAACCCGGCCCAGTTTTGCAGTAAAATTAGAATCATATTAGACCCAAACCCGAGCCCGGCCCGGCCTGGTTCGGTCGGACGGACGGCGGCGGCGCGCGCGTGTTTGGTGGAGATGCATGATCTCCCTCCTCACAACGAAGCATACATTTGGGAGCCTCAGGCCCCCAACCTCCTCATTGCAAAGCCATATATATATATATATATTGGAATGGTTTTGAAATTTTGACGATGTGGGACTTTATGTATGTTTCATTCATTTTTTCCTTTGGAATTCCAACAATCCCCCACATGAATGATAATATACATATCCCCCACACAAAGCGAAATATCACAGAGTATATATGGAATTAATGCTTTATCGTGGATAAGTAGATATTTCACTTTGAACTTTCCCTAGTTAAAACTTATCGGATTTACTTGGCTAATCGGTGAAATATTTCATCTTGAACCGTCAGCCTTTATTGTATATCCAGACAATAAGCTTTACGAAGCATTGATTCCCTTCTCATCCAATTTCTTGGTTGTGTTCATTTTGATCCTGAACAGTACTTGGTTCTGCGAGTGTTATAGAGAATTTAAAGCCTTGTAAAATTCTCATAGAGCCGACCCAGCTCACACTTACATAGGTGATCGCAACCATTAAGAGTATCCTACAAATACCCCACTTGTTATATTCAAGATATGGTCACCATTAAAAAACATAGTTTTAACCTCTAAATACTTCTGTAGGCATGCATTTATATTATGCACCATAGGAATGGAATTGGACCATGTCCAAACAAATGCATTACTTCTTGAGTTATTCAGAACTGGTTTGCCTATTGATCCTAGTCCGTGGGATCTCCAGTCGCTAGGATAGGTTTCCGTATAAGATAACTCTTGATGATTTAGGCCTTTATGCCCATTCCCCTCGATGCGCAGTCAATTTTCTCTCTTGATAAACCTTTAGTAAATGGATCCGCTAGGTTATCATTTGTTCTCACATAATCTATGGAAATAGTTCCATTTGAGAGTAACTGCCTAACTGTATTATGGCGTCGACGAATATGTCGTGACTTTCCATTATACACAAAGTTTTGCGCTCTGCTTAGCGCTGCTTGGTTATCACAGTGTATGCATATGGCCGGTACAGGTTTAGGCCAAAACGGAATATCTTCTAAAAAGTGACGAAGCCATTCTGCTTCTTCGCCTGCCTTATCTAATGCAATGAACTCTGATTCCATAGTGGATCGAGCTATGCATGTTTGTTTAGTAGATTTCCATGATACTGCTGCCCCTGCTAGGGTAAAGACATAACCACTCGTTGACTTTGGTTCCTCTGAATCTGCAATCCAGTTTGCATCACTATATCTTTCTAAGACGGCAGGATATTTTCCATAATGTAAGGAATAGTTAGTGGTATTTTTTAAATATCCAAGCACTCTCATTAGTGCTTTCCAGTGTTCCTTCCCTGGATTGCTTGTATACCTGCTCAATCGACTTACTGCATAAGCTATATCTGGTCTTATGCAATTCATGAGATACATGAGACATCCTATTACACGAGAATATTCCAGTTGCATTACACTCTCATTAGTGTTTTTGTGCAGTACTTCTGATGGATTAAAAGGTGTATTTACTCCTTTAATTCCAAAATTTTGAAATCTTTCAATCACTTTGTCTACATAGTGTGACTGAGACAATTCAATTCCATTAGGAGTTCGTATTATTTTGATTCCCCAAATAACGTCTGCAACTCCTAAGTCTTTCATATCGAAATTGCTAGTTAACATTTTCTTTATGGTCTCTATGACTTGAGTATTTGGACCAAATATTAGCATATCGTCTACATATAGACAAATCATCACATATGATTGTCCAATTTGTTTATAATAAACACATTTGTCACATTCATTTATACGAAAACCATTTCTCATCATGACACTATCAAATTTTGCGTGCCATTGCTTTGGAGCTTGTTTTAGTCCGTATAATGATTTGACTAATCTACAGACTTTGTTTTCATTTCCTTTGGAAATAAATCCCTCAGGTTGCTCCATGTAAATCTCCTCATCGAGATTTCCATTTAAGAATGCTGTTTTTACATCCATTTGATGATTCTCTAGATTATAGATGGATGCAATTGCTATTAACATTCTTATAGAGGTTATTCGTGTTACCGACGAATATGTATCAAAGAAGTCTACTCCTTCTTTTTGACGATATCCTTTGGCTACTAATCTAACTTTATACTTGTCGATGGAGCCATCTGCTTTCATTTTCTTCTTGAAAACCCATTTGCAGCCAATTGGTTTTATTCCTGGTGGAATATCAATAATTTCCCAAGTTTTATTACTTAGAATTGAATCAATCTCACTTTGGATTGCTTCTTTCCAACATGAAGATTCAGAAGATGACATTGCTTCCTTGTACGTTTGAGGTTCGTATTCTAACATATAAGTTAAAAAATCCGAACCAAATGTTTTGGAAGTTCTAGCCCTTACGCTTCTTCTTGGTTCAACCTCCTCGTTGTCCTGATGAGTTTCATCTTCACATGTCTCATCTCTGTTATCTCTTGTCCTTTTTGGGACAGGATTTCCATCGTTTCTTTTATGTGGGAACACATCTTCAAAGAACGAGGCATCTCTTGATTCCATGATTGTATTTATATGAATATCATTTATATCAGACTTGAATACCAAAAATCTATAGGCACTACTATTTTGGGCTGGCCCGAGATAATAACAATCTACTGTTTTTGGTCCAAGTTTGACTCTCTTGGGAGGCGGAACTGGAATTTTTGCCAAGCACCCCCACACTTTGAGGTATTTAAAGCTTGGTTTGTTTCCTTTCCATATCTCATATGGAATTGTTCCCGTTTTATTGTGAGGAACTTTGTTTAATATGTGATTAGACATATTTAAGGCTTTCCCCCACAAGTTCGTCGGTAGACCAGAAGTTAAAAGCATGGCAGTAATCATGTCTTTTAACGTTATGTTCTTCCTCTCGGCTACACCATTTTGTTGTGGTGAATATGGAGCTGTTGTTTGATGAATTATACCATTTTCGGCACAGAACTGTTCAAATGGTGATTCACATTCTCCACCTCGATCAGATCTCAATATCTTGATCTTTTTATTTAACTGATTTTCTACCTCAGCCTTGTATTTTATAAACGCGGTTATTGCTTCATCCTTACTATTTAAAAGATATACATAGCAATATCGCGTATAGTCGTCAATAAAAGTAATAAAATATTTTTTCCCACCTCTTGTAGGTAGTGATTTAAAATCACATAAATCTGTATGTACCAAACCTAATGGTTCGGTGCTTCTGTCAACAGATTTAAATGGTTGTTTGACCATTTTTGCCTCTACACATGTCTCACGTTTGTAGTTCTTATCTACTTGAAAATTTGGAATCAATCCCAAGTTTGACAATTTCTTCGTTTTTCGAAAGTTTATGTGTCCTAATCTATCGTGCCATAGTAAAATTTCGTGCTCAAGCAAGTAAGAGACTTCAATTTTATTAATAGCACAATTAGAATACATAGATTTATTGCCGATAACGGCTATGTTTGCCTTAAATAGGCCATCACATAAATAACCCCTTTCGATATACATTTCAGCTTTGAACAGAACCATTTTTTCTGATTCGAACACAATTTTGAATCCTTTCTTTGATAGCACTGAGCCGGAGATCGGATTCTTGCGTATGTCTGGAACGTGAAGCACGTCATTCAATTTGACAGTTTTTCCAGAAGTGAATTTGAGGATAACCGTGCCACTGCCTTCGATCATGGAAACTGCAGAATTACCCATGTAGAGTCTTTCTTTCTGATCGAATTTCTGGTACGTTGAAAACATGAATTTTTCAGAGCAAACATGACGAGTAGCTCCTGTGTCAACCCACCATTGGTTAGGGTTCTGAACCAAATTGCATTCAGAAATAACCGCTGAAAAGGTGGACTTATCCATTTTCATGTTGTCAACTGTTGTCATCTCTGTTTTAGTGTAAAACAGTAAAATTCTTAAGATGTTATACGTCTAGTATACCAAAACAGAGAATAATCAAATATAAACTCGTCGCACAAGTTTATAACTCAGATTTCCACTACACTGGAATTCTGTAGTAAATATTATAACAATATGAACGTTGTAAATGAATTACAACAACAGTTTAATACTATTTTGAATAAATAGTACAACCAAAATAAAGGATAGAATAAAGAATAATGTATATGAATATACAAACAGACTACTGGTTTGTGTCTGAGGCTCGTCGTAACGATTTCCTACTTATTTATAGTTGGTCCGCATCCCTTCGAACGGTCGTGTCTGCAACTGTTCGTCCAAACGGTCGCGCCCGTTTCCTTTAATCGCTACTGTTCGTGTGCATGCTTATGTTCAGTCGCGTCTCATCAGTCAGGAAATTAGAATCATATTAGACCCGAACCCGGCCCGGTTCGGTCGGACGGCGGCGGCGCGCGCGTCTTGTGAAGATGCATGATCTCCCTCCTCACAATGAAGCATACATTTGGGAGCCCCAGGCCCCCAACCTCCTCATTGCAAAGCCATATATATATTGGAATGGTTTTGAAATTTTGACGATGTGGGACTTTATGTATGTTTCATTCATTTTTTCCTTTGGAATTCCAACATTGCATATAGACATTATGTCATAATTTTCTATGATTAAATACTAATTTAAATAATTATAAACATTTGAATTAATTAAATATACTCAAATCAAATATACACACACTTATATACATTATTAAAACTTAAATAGAACATATGTCAAGATTTCACAATTATTCATTAATTGCTGTAAAATTTCCATCAGTTAGCAATACTTGTACATATGTATACATATACATATGCAAGAACCTGTTAGAGGAAATGCGCACATACGGCTAGTCACATGGAAGCAATGTTAAGACATTCAAATAAACAGCAGCAGCACACAATGATGCAAAGGGAATGCACAGAGTTCAGGTCAAGTGAGTACACACTAGAACAATTGCAAAGAGTGCATCAGACTCGACAAAATTTTGCAACCATTTTGCAGCATGGCAAAACTCAACAAGAAGATGGCATGCAGACAACTAGACATGAACTCAACAAAGCATACAACACAATGGGTCAGCTTGCACAACAAACACGCAGTAGCTAACTGAAATTCAAACTCAAGGATATAGATACACACAGTAGGAAAGCAATGAAATGGAGTGCAACTCGTGTGCAACAGCAAGATCAGCAAGGGATATGCAAAAGCATATGAAAAGGAAAGATATTAGTATAAAGTAAAAAAAATAAGTGCACACGGTCATAAACAAATGGAGTACATGATCAAAGACAACTACATACATATACTAGTGAATATGAACAGGTACAAGACGTATGGAAAAGTCCATCAGCAATAACTCAGACCAAACAGAAACAATAAGGCAGGTGAAATGATTGACGTATAAGACAACACCATCACGGCACAACAATTTAAGGAATGGTGCAACAAAAAAAGTGCACACAAACCAATATAGAAAAAGTAGCTGTCAACACATACATACATACCCTACTCTCATAAACACCCACACTACCATATGCACACTAATTTCTGGTTGACACGCATATGCAAAAGTAAACACATACACACATCACATATGTGTACATATATTTATATTAATAAGCACAAAGACCCAAAATACTGAAATATAGCCAGTTAAGAAAAGCACCCAATATAAGTATGTATATTTGTTTATTTTAATTTATATAATAAAAAGATAAATATACAGCTTAGCTAAATTATGATAGTAATATAAAACTTATATAGGCTACATACCCATAACACTCATACATACTTGTATACAGGAATTAACCATAAATCAAAGGGTACGAAGAGCAGCGATCGAGGAGAATAGCAACAAAAATATAGTTCAACATGAATAGGTAGAATGAAGGTATGGGAGATGAAGACGTGCAGCATACTAAATATATATATATATTGTACTTCTTTATATAGTGTGACCTGGGTACTTGAAGACACATTATCACTCACACAAATAACTCTATCCCACTCAACACACACAAAAGCTCATGAATACGCACACAACACACTTATATTATCACAACACACGCACGTATACTCGAAACGCTAAAAATACACAGCCTAAAATCTCACTCAGGGAAGAGTCTCATACAGAGAAGAGAAATAAAGGTTAAATTCAAAAATGAACGAAGGAAAATACATTGTGATATAAATAACTCAAACACTTAAAATATATGTTCGAATGATTTTGATTAGCATAGGTATTGTGAGAAAGTTCTCACCTGCAACTTGCTCTCCTCTTTTACCAACCTTTAGCTAACCATACGCACACTACACAATAGTGCAGCGACAAACACCAGATGCTCACAGATATTTATTAATGTCCATATTTTAATTTTATAAATTTTGATAATTTATTCTATTTGATTTTTTTTGCAAGCAGATGGAAATGGAACTTGATTGCTTCCAGTCGAACAAGTTAGATTCTGTGATGAGGTAGGATGCGTAAAAAAAATATCCTAGTGATAAGAGAATTCTTGAAATAAATTTGAGTTTGGGTTCTCTTGGGCTTTGGGCTTAAAACTTGCTTATAAGGAAATATGTGTGTGTGTATGGTTTCATTCTTAAACCAAATTCAACTTACTCAACCCTATACAGGTTCATAAAATCATCCCTTTTCCAAGCTATTATTTCATTTCGGTTTTACCAGTTTTATAAAATATTATTTCCCATGTTTTTATCTTATTTCAACTTACTTATTTTATTCTCCCAACTTGAATTCTTTTATAAGATAGTTACAAAACCAATATCAAACAAACCATCAAATTACAATTTTGTTAAATGAATTTCTATTATTAACGTTAATTATTTATGACTTAAAAATCGGGTTGTGACATACAATCTCGAGAAAACAACAGTTTTTAAAATACTAATAAATGAATGATTGTCAAATTTCAAACATATTCTTGACTCTGTAACATATTATAATTTTTTAGAAACTCTTCGATACAAAGGACATGCGGAAGGGACGGCGGACCGACCAACTCTAAAGAAGAAATTAAGTTGTGTTTGTCTGCTTCAACTCATGACACCTATAACTCGTTGGGTACTAATTACTCTATAACCTATTGTTCAACGTATTGACCGAATGAGATGTCTATCACTATCTCTCCATCTACTATCTTCATCGATCTAAATTCAGTTCATTTAAATAAGGATAATTTGTTAATTTAGGCCAATTTTAAAAGTTAATTACAAATTTAGACCAGTTTAATAACTTATTACAAAAATAGGCCACTTTGTGTCACATCAGCGAAAAATGCACTCGAGGCATCTCAAATGCCGCCAATAAAAAAAAAAATTTAAACAAAAGTTTGCGGCATTTGAGAAATCGCCATTGTGCGGCATTCGAAATGCCGCCCAGAGTTATTATTTTTGTAAAATAGGTTGCGGTATTTGGAATGGCGCGAACTATTTAAAGTAAAAACAATTTGCATTGGCGGCATTTGAAAGGCCTCCAGTGCATTTTTGCGCTGATGTGCAGAAAGTGGTCTATTTTTGTAATAAATTATTAAACTGGTGTAAATTTGTAATTAGTTTTTAAAATTGGTCTAAATTTGAAAATTATCCTTTAAATAATCATAACATTAATAATAAAAGAAATTATTTAAAATGAAACTTGTGTATACAATCTTATGATTATAAAAAATTAGCATAAGTCCAATAAAAGCTAACCTTAAAAGTATTGAATAAAAGTCATAAGCAAACGAAAGGTTGCAAAAACACTAATAGTGACCCAACATAAATTATCATTTCCAATAGAAAAGAACCTATTAAATACAAAACAAAATTAGCAAAAACTATAAGGTTGGGAACTAGCTTTAACAAAATTCGACGAACCACCCTATCGAAAACCCCATCATATTCAAAATCGAAGTCGTTTTAACAATGCCTTAAATTTATAAGTAATTTAAGTCCACACGATGATTTGGTCTGAATGCCTTAAAACTGTTTGCTAAAATAATGAGTCGAAGTAGATCCAAACTCGTTGGATATTTTAAACTCATTATCGAACCCAACACATTAACTTGAGGCAGATCCAAACTTGTTGAATATTTTAAACTCATTATCGAATCCCAACCCATTGAGCTTTTTAAATTTAGAGGGTAAAAATGGTATACTCGACGTGAACTATTAACATCATAATCATCAACTTAACTCATATCTTTAAAAAATGGTTCATAAACAATGGTTACACTCGACTAGTTAGTGTTGAAATTGTGTTCTCAAGAAACTAGGCCAATATTCTACACATTACACATAGACAAACAAAGAGTACAAATAACAAACAATATGAACATTCATATGTTTAATATAGTGGAATAATAATAATCGGATCGAGCTTAAGCTATGCAAGTAGTGATAAAAATCTAAATAATAATTGAATCAAACATGATCCTTATAATAATTGAATCCAACCCGAATTTAAATCTAGGTAATAAAAGCCGAACTTATATTAATATGGAAAATTTGATCCAAGCTTTGGCCATTAGTCAGCATACCCAATAGTTATCGACTCTGTTTTTTAGAAGAAAACTTAAATACAAAGGTCTGTGTCAAAACATTACTGCAACCCTCTTGAATCACACCAATGTTTACTAAAAGTTAAACAAATTCTAGTATTTAATAAAACAAAAATTGCACCAATGTGTACTAAAAGTCAAACTTATTTTATAATATAAAAAATATGTTTTGCTTTTATACACATTATAAAATTTACTAACACAACCGCACAATGGTGGAAAAAACCGACCGTTCAGTTTTAAAATTTTAAAATAAAACATTTTATAACTTATCATTAATTTTAACTAAGGAGATATTTGATAAAAAAATTATTTATTTTTGGAAACAAAGGGTAAAATTATTTAAGAAAACAATAGCACTCATTATGATTATGATGCAAACATAAAAGGTATCAAAATATTGAAATTTAAGCAATTGTCAGAGCAAGAAAAGTAAATAAATGCATTATTGAGGCAAAAAAGATCCTAGTCTACAAAATATTATATAGGTCTGTTATGGTGATGGTATATATAATACAAATTATGTGCATTGCAGCAATGAGAAAAGTTAGTGCCTAGATATAAACACAATGCACGAGAATGCTAGACCATCATAAGGAAAGGCAAATATGTTAATAAATAAATGACAAGTTTACAATGTTTTGATGCAACAAGCATGACCATATACAGAATACATAGGTTACAACTTCATGCTAGAAATGCATAGCACTTTTTGATCTAACAATTAATGTAGTTCCTAATTGTTGTAAGAAACCAAAAACTATGTTCTAACTTCTCCAAAACATCAAACTTTACCACTAGTCTCCAAAGTCTTATCTGCTTGCTGATGGTGTTCCAAATGTTAATTGGGGGAGAAAGGCGATTCTTTTCCCTTTAAAGGAAGCACAATTTACTCGCATAGTAAAACTAAAGCTACTAAAGGAAAAGTATATACTAATTACTTATTTTGTGTAATCAAATTCTATTATGATCATGTAATGATTACAAGTTTTGAAGTTTATAAACAACATTCGGCATTCGTGTTGAAATATTATTTTACAAGTTGAAGATTGCACAAGACTAACAAAGAAAAGGTTTTGAGTCACTTTAAAGTTACAGCTAAGAAACTTGAACAACCAAGGAAATTTAGTTTAGAGGCATGAAGCTGATAAAATACTAAAATGAGAAATGAAAAGTTAAACTATCATAAACATTCATTTTACTTAGGTTATGTATGGTAAAAAGACCAACTTGGCTAATTCAATTGATTTTAGAAGATAACTGCAAACCCATCAATTTAAACATAAGGGATGCAACAAAAATTGAAATTAATTAGAATAAAGCGTTTAGTACCTTTTTTCTTCATCTCCAAATGGAGAAACATTCTTATTGTTCCTATATACCACTCTAACATTGTTTTCATGTATCCATGATCATCATATGTTACATGACATGATAACGAAAAACTGCTTGTATATCTTTTTACTCTTCTACGTTTTCAAATGTAGTTATTCTTGGTATAAATGGATACGCAAGTGGAAATTGAGATATTAAAATAGGCTAATAGTACCAACCATTTTCACTTGTTTTCATTATGATTCTTCATGTTGTAAAGCATGCATCCATTTTTTCATCTTATATTCATTAAAATGTCAATGTATCCATGTAGAATATGTTTGATTCTTAATACACAAACAAACATTACAGTGAAAAATGAGAATCATTTTCAAAAAATGTGCTTAGTATTATATATCGCTATAATAAGAACTCAGCCTAATCACCCTTATGAAGTACCTATTTTATAACAACAAAGTTCAAAGTACTATCTTTTTATGGTGCTCAATATTTTTTTTTCATTTTCATATATCATTTAATGGATTAGAACTCAATATAACAAAAATATTATGCAAGCTGTTAGTAGCAATTTAACATGTTGAATATGCAGATATTGAACAACACATCATACTTTTCTAGTAAAAGAGAATTTTGTGTCAAATATGGAGACCGTGAACGTGATATTACCTAGAACATAGCAACAAACATTTAAGAGTGGACAAAGAAAAAAAATAAAACTTTTATCGTCAACACAATATGTAAGTTTATCCACTTACATGAATCCACCCAAGCATTAACTGTGACGAGCCGGAAATTTTGAACATTTGAAATAGAATATTTAATTTAAATATTTGAATGTTAGATTAACTTGAATTTCAAATATCAGAATGAATTTGACAGTTAAATTTTTTGAATTTAATTACTGGAAATTGGGCAAAAAATTGAATTTTCAGTTTTAAGCCTGTTAAAAATAATTTGAAGGCTTGAAAAATACATATCGGTAATACTGAAGATAATAAAACTTTTAAAAATCAAGTTTAAAGGTGTTTTGTTCAGTTTTGGAATTTATATCGTTTAAATCGATATTTAAAAATAGCCTTCGAGACACTGTCTCGGAATTCGACGAAACCATTTCCATTGGATCTATAATATTGTATTATTATCGGATTTAATTTTCGTAGTGTTTGGAGTGATCATTTGACACGATAAGTAAACGCGCTGAAAATTATATAGAAATTTAATTTAATAACTGAGTCCAAAAAGCTATCTTCTCAATACGATCAAATTTGGACCCATAACCTTTTCCATTATATTCGAAATAGGGGCATAACCTTACAAATGTCTGGCGGCATGCCTCTATAGGAGTTCAAAATTTTAGACTATGTAAATCTAGACAATTTAAAATTTGAATTTAAATTTAAAAAATAAATGATATTTTGTTATAGCAGCAAGCATTGACACGTATTGATACTTTTAGCACGTGTCTCGTTTTATTTGATAATTTCAACACACGTTCGTTAAATAAAAAAAAGAAAACAAAATCAAATTCGTTCGTTCGTTTATAAAAAAATAAAACCGAACCCCTTTCTTCTTCTTCGTTATCTAATCAATCTCCGGTTTTTAAAAAAAGAATGAAGAGTGGCCGACACTTTAATGGAAATCCCTCTTCCCTTCAGTCCTCAACGAATTTCATTCGATTCAAAATAAATGGCCAAAGCCTCGTTTAAAAATCGAAATCAAATTATGGACACAATCGAAAATCTAGCAAGCTCGAATCAGAAAAAAGAAAAATCTATAGTCGTTGTTTCAATTCGAAGTCGCGATGGCGATTTCTAAGTCACGACAGTGAACGAAGTGGATGCGCGCGATCGAAACGGTGGCGATGATGGTAGGACAGTAAAGTTCAAGGGCTTGGGTCGCGATAGAGGAGCATGACTGGAAGAGCTCGTTCGCGAGCAAATTGTCGAGGCCAAGGCAACGTGGTCGAGTGTCGGGAGATGATGGGGTGGGCGAGCATACGTGGCAACTTCGTCGAGATGTCAGGCTCAAGGTGACGACTCGATAGGAGGATTGTGATGGATTTTATCAGTAAGGTATAAATTCTGTTTCGATTTAATATATATTAAATTATATGTAAACTTAAAAAAAATGTAGTTTTCAATTTTATATGCATGCAGAGAATATAATTTTTACAGTGAAAAGAAAAAAAATATTGTTATTACTGTTTGTTTATTTATAGAAAATATAAATATTGTTTAATTGACTTATCTAAAACTATTTAAGTTACTAAAAAAATGAAATTTAGTTTTAAATTTAATTTTTAGTTAAATAAATTTATTAAAAGGAATTGGTTTAAAATTAAAAGTATTAGTTTTAAATAGTTAGTTAATTAAATCTATCAAATGGGAATGTACTATTCGATTTATTTCGAATATTAATAAACTGTAAATGTTTATACAAGGTCTGAAAAACATGAAGGTAACGAACCAGAATGGGAATGGATTGCAAATCAATGGTGAGATCTTCTCACCCAATTGAAATAAATAGAATTCAATTATTGATTGATTTTTTGGATGTGATAGTATATATAGTAGTATATATTTATATATTGGAGTGATTGATTTCCCGCATTATATAGCGGATGAGACAATACGAGCCGCATAATAGTGGATGATATAATATAATCCCATATACCGTGATATTCGAATTCGAAGTGGAATTGGTATTTAATTGTTGTGCTAACATCTATGGATGCAGGGAAACAAGTTGGAGGGATCCAACTGGTTTCCTCAAATAATTGAATTAGTTTCATATATTGTGTTTTGACTTATTGATAATCTGTGAATGATTATATTGGTGATTGAAATCATTAAAGGCTATGATTTGGCCGAATATATTTTTGGTATCGTAGAATACCAAAAATATCTAATTGGATTTTTGGAAATTAAAGTAGAAATTTATAGTAAAATTGATTTGATTTTTGAAATAAATTTGGAAATCAATTTGGAATTTGATTTGGTGTTTGAAATAAATTTGGAAATCAATTTGAAATTTGATTTGGTGTTTGAAATAAATTTGGAAATGAATTTGGAATTTGATTTGGTGTTTAAAACAAATCTTTGGGAAATCGATTTGAAAATTGATTTGGTGTTTGAAAATGAATATTTGAAAATCGATTTGAAAATCGTATATCAGTGGATATTTGAAAATTTAAATTTAAATGAAATTATAAAGAAATGGGTGATTTGTTTAAAAATAAATATTGGTTTATTTTTAAAAGTGTGGAAAAGAAATTTACGAATTTGGAGTGTAAATTTGAGATGGACTATTTTGAAATGGAAAGTGTATTTTCCCTGCAAAGCCGAGTATGTTTTCAAAGTAGCTTATAGATATAAATTGAAAGTTTTACGGATGGTTTTTAAAAAGGATGCTTTGGAGAAATTATTTTCTTAAGTTGTTTTAAATCTTTAAAGTAAACATTTATTAAGTTAATTATAGAAGTGATTATTTTAAAGATTTAATTGATATTTGATTTAGAAAATGGTAATTTAAATAATTATACTCAATCAAATAATTTTATTTTTAAAATTAGTTTGGACTTGAGTTATATAAGATATTAGTATAAAATCTGACAATCAATATTTTAAATAAAGTGTTTAAAGTAGTTTTTATTCTTAAATGTTTCCAAATATATTTTTGGATAAGTGATTTAAATTATTTTAAACTATTCGAACTCGGAAAATTTTCAGTGGAAATAAATAATATTTGAAAATTTATTCCGCGTAAGGAAAGTGATTTGAAATTTGTTTTCAAAAGGTTGAAGTGTGAAAATATATCTTGCGAAGATATTTTGAAAACAAATAATTTGGGGAAAATTATTTAAATTTGGTGATTGTTGTGAATATTGATTGATAGTTAAATAACCGACTATCAATATTGGCCTTCAAATGGCATTTGAATTTCGATGCGACCGGAGGTCGGATTCCAAATGGTTATCCGAAAACTACATCGAATCTTTGTGATGGAACTTTTGTTTAAAAAAGATTAAAGTGGAAATTGTCGTGATTTACTTGAAATCTGAATGTAACACTTATTTTTAAAATAAGCGCTCATTATTTGATTAGCCGGGAGATGACTTTATGTCATAAAACTCATTCCGAATAATGATGCGACGAAATGAGATTGCATTTTGAAGATGGTGTCGAAGACCAGCTATTTTCAAAAACAAAAGGATTACCTGTCGAATGTATCTGCACCGAGTGACTCCGGTATAGAGATTTTATCACCCTTTGTGATAGGGAGTCCGGACGTGATTAGTGGATATCCGAATTTGCAAGGGCTTCTTCCTTAATAGGAGGAGGTGCCTTCGGTTCCGTTCGAACCCGGAACGGACTTGTATGGATGTATGTCTGATGTTACACTTTGAGATGTAAAGCTGGTTTCTATCAAATACATTTCTATTGGTGGTGGAGAATTTATTCTCTTAGCTTAACACCTTTCTCTGAGACGTACGAGCTCAAAGGTTATGTAGTTGCTGTTACTAGTGATATATTCCCAATTAGGTAATGTGGCATGCTAAGTGTTGCTGATCATTTGTTGATCGAAGCATGACTTTTGTGAAAAGTGTAGCTTTGTGGACAAGACTTCGTCGGACCTCACACCCTGGAAATGGTCGAAACAGGAAGGATGCGGCAAGGTTATGGGGGTCGCGCCCCGCAAGGTATGTTCATTTCCTTATGGATAAAAAGTGGTATCTGGTATGGATCCTAGATATTTAACTTGTGTGGATAAAAAGTTGTATTCTGGTATGGAGCCCAGATTATTTTCTTAGTGGTTGTTGGTTGAAAGGCGCCTCGGATAAAGGTAGGTCTAGACTAGGGGATGGCATACTCGTGACAGTTAGTTACCTAGTTACAGAGGTAACCCGGCCTTGTGTTGGCAGAGATCCGGTTAGATTCTCGGGGCGTCCCTCTAGAGGCGTTCCCATTCGGTGTAGGAAGTTCCTTAGCCTGACCATTTGTTGGAAATCCAAACAAAACAATACGAGCCTGTATGGTTTTAGATGTATAATCTGTCATTTACTTATGGTGGTGACCTGCGGTTTAAATGGTTGTTATAGTAGGTATACCATAATGGTGGTATGTTGGCTACGATTAATATTATACTTTAAATGTTTTCCACACTATGCACTAATAATAATATCAAAAAGGCTTTTGCGTATCAAGCATATTTGACTATTTAAGGAGAAATCTCCTCCAATTGTGCGATTGCATTGTGTGTGTGGCGAGAGACCTTATGGTAGTTTCATTTTCCAAAAGCATAACAGATTTCTTTTCCTTTTATTTTTGCAAATAACTGTTTTAAGATCTCATACCAGTCTCATGACTGACCTGGAGTTTATTGTTCCATTTCTAAACTCTGGGTGCCCATAATTTTTCACATGGGCAGCCTAGAGTCAGGTTTTCAGTTGTTCTGGAGCAAAGTCAGAAAAGATATGCTGTGAAGATCAGAAGGCAAGCTGGATGGTGAGTCGTATCACTTATATTTTATAGTATCCGTTGTGTATGGTTTGTTGCAAAGTCAATTACCATGTAGGCAAGTTATAATGATTGCCAGTGTTGTGTTGTGTTGTATATACTCTGATGATGTATTGAATAAACAGAAATATTTCTTTTGTTTTAAAGTTTATTCATTTATCTATTCTATATTGTTCTGCTGCGAATGTGATATTCTGATATTGTTTCAATTTCTTCTTCTATCTTCTTCTTCTTTAACCATAACGGTTCGGTTTTTCGACGTTCGATTGTTTGGCATTTGATATAGTGGACGTATTGATGTTGACTTTTGGAAGTCGAAAAATTGAGTCCTTACATTAACAGATAACAACCAATTATCTTCATTAAGTTACTGCAAAAAGGACATTAATATCAAAACGATGAGGATAAATGTGTTTCCTATGAGACTCATTAGTTTTTGTTAAAAAGATACACATGCACATAGTGACAATATGCAATAATATTAAGATGAGAATAAGCATGACATGTAGGACATGAAAAATGATAGTTGCAATTAATAAAAGCTAGTGTAACGATCCTGACTCGACCTTCGAAAATTGGCACCCATGCTTCACTTGTACTCGGATGCCGCAGATTCAAATGCCGAATCTGGTTCGCCGGAGCTTATAACACATTAAGTACAACAGCACGACAGAAGAAAATGAACAATATCATTGATATACAACATTTGATACAATATTCAGATACAATAAATATCAATACCAATCAGAGCCAAAAGATATACAATAGCCGAAGGCAATACCAGAAGATGGCCTAGACTTTGCAACCATCGATAGCGGAAAGATAACTCCAATAGAATCTTCAAAAGAATCCAATATCCAGCAACTCCATTGCCAAAATCCAAATCGAGAAAGATTCCAGACCGGAAAGTAAGAACCACTATCAACACTGAAGTGAAGCAACTCGGTCCAAATGTTATTGCCAATATTCAAAGATTGAATGTTATCGAATCTCACCTACTATTCGACTATCTAATAAACCTAAATCTAGACTTCCCATGTGAAAAATTATGGGCACCCGGAGTTTAGAAAGGGAACAATAAACTCTGGGTCGGTCATAGGACTGGTATGAGCAAACAAAAACAGTTTATCTTTAAAACAAACAACAAGAGAACTTAAATATTGAAATCCGCAATGCTTTTTGGAAAATGAAACTACCATAAGGCCTCCCGGCACACACACCGCAATGCTTTATACGAGAAAACTCTTTGATATTATTATTAGTGCATAGTGTAGAAAACATTTTTGAAAGTATAATATTAATTTTAGCCAGCAAACGTACCATTATAGTATGCCTACTATAGCTACCATGTTAAATGGAAGGTTCTACAACTAAAACTGTACTGGCCGCGTATTGGTAATTGGATTTCCAACAATGGTCAGGCTAAGGAACTTTCTGGGCCACATAGGTACGCCTTTGGAGGGACGCCCCGAGAACCTAACCGGATCTCTGCCAACACAAAGCCGGGTTACCTATATAACTAGGTAACTACTACACGAGTATGCCACCCCCAGTCGTAACCGACCTTTATCCGAGGCCTCGACACCAACAACCACAAAGTAATAAATTTGTAGTAACCACATAGGTTAAGTATCTGGGCTTCATACTATGATGTCACCTCTATCCAGAAGGAAATGGGCATACCTTCAGGGGGGCGCTACCCCCAAATAACCTTACTACATCTTTCCTGTTTTGACCATTCCGGGTTGTGAGGTCCTGAAGCAGTCTCGTCCACAAAGCTACGCTTTTCACAAAAGCCGTGCTTCGATCAACAAATGATCAGCAGTACTTCGTATGCCACATTACTAAATTGGAAATGTATCACTAGTAACCATCAACTACATAACCTCTGAGCTCGTACGTCTCAGAGAAAGGTGTTAAGCTAAGAGAATAAATCTCCGCCACCAAACAGAAATGTATTTGATAGAAACCAGCTTTACATCTCAAAGTGTAATGCCAGACACACATCCATACAAGTCTGTTTCGGGTTCGAACAGAACCGAAGGCACTTCCAAAGAAGCCCTTGCAATCCGGGTATTCACAATCCCGATCGGACTACCCATCACATATGGAGTTCTCTATACCGGAGCAACTCAGTGCAGAGTCATTCGACAGGTTATCCTATCGTTCTCAAAAATACCCAGTCTTCACCACCGGTCTTCAAATGCTTTCCATAACGTCGTATCATTATTCGAAATGGCTTATATGACACAAGGTCCTCTCCCGGCTAAACCGAATAATGAGCGCAATATTTAAAAACATATGGATATTGGGATTTCAGTTAAGTCACAACTTATTACCCGAAAACCTTTCTTCAAATGTTTTAAACAAATTACCATTTCCAAATCTTTTAAACAAAAAGATTTACTTCACAAAGTTCACCAATCTTTCACAAATATTCATTCACGGATTTCAAAACAATCTTCCTTTAGAATTTGATTAACTCATCCAATCTTTAAATCAAAGATTTAATTCATAGCTTTCAAACCATTTCCAAAGATTCATTCATAACTTGGAAAACCATTTTCATTTCAAACTTGAAATCCCTTTAACACAGATTGGAATTTATTTCCTTATATGAAAGCTTTTATTATTTGAAAACAAACAGTTTTCGTTTCAGAAAATCCGATTTCATTTGTACAAGTTAAAGTCCTTAGGTTAGATTCAAATTCCTAAAACAATACTTTTTGAATGGTTTAAAACCCATATAAACTTGTATAACCTTTTTAAACCAAAATTTTCAATATAGAATTCATTTCAAATCTTGAATTTAAATTCAAATTAAACTATCGAGTTATTCAAAATAACTTTTATTTTCAAAACTCCTTTACAAAAGCTTTTTATATTTAACCCAATTCCATTTTCAAAACCATTTGGATTCAAAATTCAACTTTAAAACCATTTTCAAAAATCTATGACTTAACCGATTTCCTCATGCAATCCATTTTTGTATGTGTATGGTGTAGTTCAAGGGTTTTACACAATAGTGCAACATCATTAGTCATTATAGATTCAAGCATATCAATATCGATAAGCGGTATATTCCTATAACGCTTATCTTTCATACATAGATTCACAAATAAATAATATACATTTATCACAGATAAAATAAATTACATTAATCATAGCTTGAATTAAAACAATTCATATCACAAAGCATCACACAGTAGAGACATCAAACAATTCACAGCATTCCATATAATTCAAACATCCATAAGTAAGGTTAATTGGTCATCTGATTAATTAAAACCAGATTAATCACTAATCCATGTTAATTAACATTAATTACAAATTATTTTAATTAATTAACCTTTAATAATTAATTAACTTTAAATTATTAATTAATTATTAATTAATAAATGAATAAATCTCTAATCATTAAATTATTAACCCTTGATTATTTAATTATTCTTTAATTAATTATCCTTAATTAACTACATTAATTAATTAGCCCTTAATTACTTATCCTTTAATTAGTTATTTATTTATCCTTAATTATTAATTAATTAATTAAAGCTTAATAACGTTTATTAATAAATCACTAATTAATCCTTAATTATAAATTAATTAACCTTAATATTCTTTAATCATTCTCAGATTACTTACATACTTAATTTATTTAAAGATAAATCATTAAAATCTTTAATTAATAAACCTCATTATTAATCATTATTAACCATCAATTTATTCAAGAGACTAAGGTTTAATTAAAACAACATTTTATCTTGATTTACTCTTTAATTAAAAATAATTTAAAAATAAATATTGATCACAAAATAAAATGACTTAATTACTTTAAACATAACTTTCTTAACTCCTTAATTATTCAATTTTAAATCAGACAATTATTTTTAAAAATATATTAAAAAATGTTTTAAAATTTAAAATTTAAATCTGGTTTTTAAAGCCAAAACTATTTTGTAAGTCCAACCCGAGTCTCGCTCGAGTGTTTCCCGAGTCAACAAGCCCTTCACTTCGGGTTTTCCCCATGTCAAAACCCAAACTAACCCATGTATATTTTTTTCAAACTTAAAATTTTGTTAAGTGTTAAACCCCGATGCCACTCAGAAATGCTTCGAGTTAGAACCCGAGCCTATAACTTGCTTCCCCGAAGATTACTTCGAGTCACCCTACCCTTTTTTGCAAGCCCATCTTCACTGATACAAGCATCCCGCTGTGTACATGCATAA
The DNA here is from genome assembly GCA_030765085.1 of Allium cepa. NCBI lineage: Eukaryota > Viridiplantae > Streptophyta > Magnoliopsida > Asparagales > Amaryllidaceae > Allium > Allium cepa. The sequence goes on along the minus strand of CM060928.1, from coordinate 532,905,146 downwards.
GTGATCCAATGATCTCCAGTCGACCTCGCTGGTAACCTCACGTCGATGAACACCTATCTATCCCTTTTTACCACCCAGATCGTCGAATTTCCCACGCAATCGAAAACAAAGAGTTCGACTCAAAATCTAGAATGAAGTTTGATGACCAAAACCCGATCACCTTACCACCATAGGCCACTAGAGCTTCTGAAACTCCAACCACACTCTCTCCAGCCATCCACGCCGCCTTTCCCCCAGGTCCGGCGACACTCGATTCACCTGAGACGCTGCAGTAATTCGATTACTGACCAGTACATAAATATGAGCTTAAGCCCTAGATCGCTCTCGTCAACCTGCCACGACAAATTATAAAATTATCAAGTATTTTTCTGATGATCTACAATCCTCCACCAAGCTACAACCTCATCCCCGAGAGCCAAAATTATTCCAGTCATCAGAATTTGCCAATAAACCCAAATTTGTTTATCCTCGCATTTCTCAGCGAATTCTTACTAAAGAATTTTGATTTCACTTTTAAAAATCATTACTTTCGAAATTGTTTCACATGACGTTATTACAACTAGAAATCGTGGTACTTGAATTTTTTAGCAGACATTGGGTTTCCCTGTATTCTTTTAAATTTCCAGAAAAAGCTTTAATTGCTTTTTCTTAAAATTATTTTTAAATCTTAGAACATGTTTAAACAAACAACTCTTGTTTAAATTTTAAAGTCTAACAATGATCAGGGAAAGAGAAATCAAATTTTTGAACAGGTTTGCATTCCTATGACACTTAGAACAGAGACCCATGTCTATTCTCAGACATGCACATCAAAGGAGTTTAACCATTTTCCAGTTTAAAAATATTTATGCAACATCATTACTCAAGTGATTACCACACAAAAATCAGATCTCAAACAGATTAAGGGTTCAAATTTAAAGTTTTCTCACCTGGAAGTATGGGCAGAGGACCTGGTTTTGATATTGTAAACTGGAAAGTAATTTGAACAACTGGAAGAAGATTTTTATATCTTGAACTAAATGTTTGCTGAGATGATCTTGCTTTAAATTTTAGTTGAACTTTTGATCTTGCTTGATTCCTGGCTGCACTTGTTTTTTTTCCTAGATTTATGATTTCCAGGTTTTGATTCACACTTGCTCAATTACAGGTTGAAAATTGCTTCTAGTTGCTTGTCTGGTCTGAGAATTGAATTAGTTGCTTGATTATGTTGTTTGATTTTTGATTTTAGATCCTGAAGCTTGCTTAAATCTTTTTTCCAGGTTGAAGACTTTGAATACTTGAAGCTGTTTGAACTTTTTGTTCTGATTTCTTGTTTGATTTTTTTCTGATACAAGCTTACAGATTTTGCAAATAGAAGTTGTTTGTTTTGAAATGCTTTGAATAATTAGTTTTTGACTTTGAACTTATACTTTGTTTTTATTTTCTCTTCGGATTTGAGTTTTTTTTCCTTTTGTTTTGAATACTTGAAATAAAAAGAGTATGATAGTTTTTTTTTCCTTTTTTCTTATTTCTTTAAATTCAAAATGAAAAGAATATTTTAAAAGATGACACTTGTTCATTTTGAATATTACATGGCTTACAAATGTTAAATACATATTTTAATTATCTTCCACTTGTTCAAATGCAACAAATTACCATTTCCAAATCTTTTAAATAAAAAGACTTACTTACAAAGTTCACCGATCCTTCACAAAGATTCATTCACAGATTTCAAAACAATCTTCCTTTCAAATTTGATTAACTCGTCCACTCTTTAAATCAAAGACTTAATTCATAGCTTTCAAACCATTTCCAAAGATTCGTTCATAACTTGGAAAACCATTTTCGTTTCAAACTTGAAATCCCTTTAACACAAAATGGAATTTATTTCCTTATATGAAAGCTTTTATTATTTGAAAACAAACAATTTTCATTTCAGAAAATCCGATTTCATTTGTATAAGTTAAAATCCTTGGGTTAAATTCAAATTCACAAAACAATACTTTTTAAATGGTTTAAAACCCATATAAACTTGTATAACCTTTTCAAACCAAAATTTTCAATATAGAATATAATTTCAAACCTTTGAATTTAAATTCAAATTAAACTATCGAGTTATTCAAAATAACTTTTATTTTCAAAAATCCTTTACAAAAGCTTTTCACATATAACCCAATTCCATTTTCAAAACCATTTGGATTCAAAATTCAACTTTAAAACCATTTTCAAAAATCTATGACTTAGCCGATTTCCTCGTCCAATTAATATTTGTGTGTGTATGGGTCCAGGGGTTTTACATAATAGTGCAACATCATTAGTCATTACATATTCAAGCATATCAATATCGATAAGCGGTATATTCCCATAATGCTTATCTTTCATACACAGATTCACAAATAAATAATATACATTTATCACAGATAAAATAAATTACATTTATCATAGCTTGAATTAAAACAATTCATATCACAAAGCATCACACAGTAGAGATATCAAACAAATCGCAGCATTTCATATAATTCAAACATCCGTAAGTAAGGTTAATTGGTCATTTGATTAATTGAAACCAGATTAATCACTAATCCAGGTTAATTAACATTAATTAGAAATTATTTTAATTAATTAACCTTTAATAATTAATTAACTTTAAATTATTAATTAATTAACCTTAACTAATAAATGAATAAATCTCTAATCATTAAATAATTAACTCTTAATTATTTAATTATTCTTTAATTAATTATCCTTAATTAATTACATTAATTAATTAGCCCTTAATTAATTATCCGTTAATTAATTAATTATTTATCCTTAATTATTAATTAATTATTAATCACCTTTATTAATAAATCATTAATTAATCCTTAATTATAAATTAATTAACCTTAATATTCTTTAATCATTCTTAGATTACTTATATACTTAATTTATTTAAAGATAAATCATTAAATCTTTAATTAATAAACCTCATTATTAATCATTATTAACCATCAATTTATTCAAGAGATTAAGGTTTAATTAAAGCAACATTTTATCTTGATTTACTCTTTAATTAAAAATAATTTAAAACTAAATATTGATCACAAAATCAAATGACTTAATTACTTTAAACATAACTTTCTTAACTCTTTAATTATTCAATTTTAAATCAGGACAATTATTTTTAAAATATAGGTTAAAAAATGTTTTAAAATTTAAATCTAGTTGTTGAAGCCAAAACTGTTTTGTAAGTCCAACCCGAGTCTCGCTCGAGTGTTTCCCGAGTCAACACGCCCTTCACTTCGGGTTTTCCCCGTGTCAAAACCCAACTTACCCGCGTATATTTTTTTCAAACTTAAAATTTTGTTAAGTGTTAAACCATGATGCCACTCAGAAATGCTTCGAGTTAGAACTCGAGCCTATAACCTGCTTCCCCGAAGATTACTTCGAGTCACCCTACCCTTTTTCCAAAGCCCATCTTCACTGATACAAGCATCCCGCCATGTACATGCACATGTGATCCGATGATCTCCAATCGACCTCGTCGGCAACTTCACGTCGACGAACACCTACCTACCCCTTTTTGCCACCCAGATCGTCGAATTTCCCAAGCAATCGAAAACAAAGAGTTCAACTCAAAATCTGGAATAAGGTTCAATGACCAAAACCCGATCACCTCGCCACCACACGCCACCAGAGCTTCTGAAACTCCGGCCACACTCTCTCCAGCCATCCACGTCACCTATCCCCCAGGTCCGGTGACACTTGATTCACCTGAGACGATGTAGTAACTCGATTACTAACCAGTACATAAATACGAGCTTAAGCCCCAGATCGCTCTCGTCAACCCACCACGACAAATTATAAAATCATCAAGTATTTTTCTAATGATCTACAATCCTCCTCCAAGCTACAACCTCATCCCGGAGACCCAAAATCATTCTGGTCATCATAATTTGCCAATAAACCCAAATTTGTTCATCCTCGCATTTCTCAATGAATTCTTACTTAAAATTTTGATTTCACTTTTAAAAATCATCACTTTCGAAATTGTTTTACATGATGTAATTACAACTAGAAATCATGGTACTTGAATTTTTTAACAGACATTGGGTTTCCCTGTATTCTTTTAAATTTCCAGAAAAAGCTTTAATTACTTTTGCTTAAAATTATTTTTAAATCTTAGAACATGTTTAAACAAACAACTCTTGTTTAAATTTTAAAGTCTAACAATGATCAGGGAAAGAGAAATCAAGTTTTTGAATAGGTTTGCATTCCTGTGATACTTAGAACAGAGACCCACGTCTATTCTCAAACATGCACATCAAAGGAGTTTAACCATTTTCCAGTTTAAAGATATTCATGCAACATCCTTACTCAAATGATTATCATAAGAAAATCAGATCTCAAACAGATTAAGGGTTCAAATTTAATGTTTGCTCACCTGGAAGTATGGGCAGAGGACCTGGTTTTGATCTTGTAAACTGGAAAGTAATTTTAACAACTGGAAGATAATTTTGATATCTTGAACTAAATGTTTGCTGATATGATCTTGCTTTAAATTTTAGTTGAACTTTTGATCTTGCTTGATTCCAGACTGCAATTGTTTTTTCCCAGATTTATGATTTCCAGGTTTTGATTGACCGATTACAGGTTGAAACTTGCTTCTAGTTGCTTGTCTGGTCTGAGAATTGAATAAGTTGCTTGATTATGTTGTTTGATTTTTGATTTTAGATCCTGAAACTTGCATAAATCTTTTTTCCAGGTTGAAGACTTTGAATACTTGAAGCTGTTTGAACTTATTGTTTTGATTTCTTGTTTGATTTTTTTTCCGATACAAGCTTACAGGTTTTGCGAACAGAAGTTATTTGTTTTGAAATGCTTTGAATGATCAGGTTTTGATTTTGAACTTATACCTTTTTTTTTAATTTTCTCTTCAGATTTGAGTTTTTTTCCTTTTGTTTTGAATACTTGAAATAAAGAGAGTATGATAGTTTTTCTTTCTTTTTTTTCTTATTTCTTTAAATTCAAAATGAAAAGAATATTTTAAAAGATGACACTTGTTCATTTTGCATATTACATGGCTTACAAATGTTACATATGCGGAGGAAGACTAGAACCTTAAGAAAAGACATCTAGATGGTGATGAACTACTGGTACTAAAGCTAACTGAACAAGTGACAGGTCTATAGCATATACGTAACTCAACATAACTGAACTATTGGGAATGAAATAAACTTCAAGGCTATGCCCACTACAAGCACCTAATAGAACTACCTTCCTATCAAAATTTAGCACAGCATCATACATAGCCTTTAAGTCCATTCCTAAAATTAAGTCAAACCTTGGCTATTCCAAAATAAAAGCATCGCAACCTAACTCGGCACCTAAGATGTATAACTTCAAACCCCTACAAATCATAGGTAAATGAATCGATCCTCCAATAGGGTTTGATACTACTACAAGGTCTATACTATACTAGTTTCTAAGTGCAATTCATCTACCGGTCTATTCAAAATAAATGGGTGTGATGCTTCATTATTGAATAAAGTACAAATAGATATATCAGAAATAGTTAATACGCCTTTTGTGACGACATTCTTTCGCATATCCATAGCTGGAGCAGCGCTCGAGCTAGGAGTTGCATCAAGTGCATATATTGTAACTACCTCGGTTGAAGTCTTAGCTGCATTCGAATGGTATTTCTTCATGTGCCCAATTGATTGCGGTTGTAGCATTTGATCTTTACAATGCTCATCCTGCAATCCATTGCTAGATGTTGCTTGCTGTAACGTCCCGCCTTTTTGTATGCTTTAAATCGACGCTAAACCACATACTTCAGACTTAAACCATACAGAAGAGCGGATTGTTATGAGGTAAATAAGAAAAAGAAGAGAAAGAAAAAGAACAAAACAGAATCTTGCAGCGGAATGATAAAATATAATAATAAAATATACAGTTCATGAAGCTGTTTTACAAAATATTCGATTATACTTATACAATATATCAGAGTTACACATACCAGAGAACAATAAATAATGCAGCGGAACAGTAAGAATGTAGGGGAATACTATAATAAATAATAATAAATCTTCATCTTCGTCCTCCAGAATACGGTCTTCCAAATCCTAAAATGCTCAGGCTGACTCGAGCAAATTGAAAAGACAAAACAGTCGAGTCAGAACTAAAAGAAGTTATGTAAGTTAATTCAACGGTAAATAATATGAGTGGAACGGCGTCAGAGATGTTTACAGGATTTGACATCTCCTATCCAGTGACTAACGTGAGTGCAGTAACTTAAGAGATGCTCGGGATTCACATCTCCTAAGGATCTGTTAAACTATTTACTACGTAGTAATATTTTGCTATTATAATAATGTCTAATAGTAAAATAAACTTACTTTTAAATAGCGTTAAGGGGTTACCCATATATCCCTTACCACGTAATAGTCTCAATAGTCCATCCAGTATTAGCGTATCTCCAGATCAAGAGACTACCCTAAATACTCCACGGGCTACGGGAGAAAAACTCGTACAAGGCGCGCTGGGGTAGGTGACACGGCACACAAGGCAATGCCAGGGTAGATATACCAATTACGCACACAGGCAGGTGGTAACGCGTAGCAGCTACTACCGCCCACCTCGAGCCATACCCCCAAATCAAAAAAAATCAAAAGTGGCCACCCAATCAATCCAAAAGTCGGTATAATAACGAAGGGATGTGTCCGATCAGAGGAATGACCTCATTGGCCCGAGACCACTCTTGTTTTACCCACCTTATGCCAACTCATGGGAGTTGGGTCCACGTATATACCTCAAAGGAACGTTGCCTCATCCAACTTCATTCTGGAATCTCCTCCGCGTACACGGTTGTCAAAGTGGTTTTCGGTATCGACAGAGAGTATGCCCATATCCGATCCCGGTCTCTCCGCCAACCAATCGTTATTATAACACCGCGGCCATTTCAAAATAATTTTACTTTGAAACCATAATATAATATCCATTTCAAAACCATATAAATACGATATCATTTCTATTTCAAAAACCCCAAGCAATATGATATCATTGTTATAAAAACCCAAATCCATGTAATATTATTTTTATTTCAAATATATCTCTTTTGCAAAAATCATAGCACTTTCAAATTTAAAATATTTTGAAACAAAACGCTTGAAATATAACCATTCAAAACATAATACTTCGAATTTCATAGCTTCTAAACCATAACTTCCAAAACTTAAATGGTTTGGATATTCAAACCGTATATAAAATAAAATAGTATGAATTTAAAATTACTTTATAAAGTAAAATAATTTCCTCGACTTCACAATTTATTCACTTTAAAGTAAATCTCAATTCATAACTTTCAACTCACTTTCAGTTTCAATAAACCATTTCAATTTCAATATATTTCAAACTTTGAGTATTAAACAATTTCAAAACTAAGGTTGGAATTTACGATTCAACAATTCAACGTTCTATTATTTAGTTTTAAAATATTTGCATAATAAATCTATTATCATTTAATTGGCACTCAAATTACAAATACTAAATATTTCCTTCAATTTATTTATACTTGAAATATACGTTTAATTCATCTTAAACCAAAATCCAGTTATAAAACCATATTCTTTTAAAATCTCGATTTCAATAAGTTCCAAATGGATTCTTATTAAATATAAATCTTAATTAAATAAAATCTCAAATCAATTTCAAAACTATCTTCTCAACCTTGATTTATAAAAATCAATATAAACTCTATATTAAAATATAAGTTAAGTAAATACTTATCCATATTATATTTTAATAAAATCAAACTTTATTATTAAACTTATTTTATACTTTAAACAATTTTATTCATAGCTTAAAACCAAGATTTTAACTATATATAAAATAACATTTATAAAATATCCAAATCAATATCTCATAAAATCATATATTTCTTTACAAAACCATAGAAATCATTTCAAATATTTTTATATATAGACCGTGGTGTCCGTATAAAATTTTCTATCATATGGTCAAGTGATCTGGATATTTATCATTTCAATCTGAAATTTAAAATAAAAGTACGGTTATATATCATTTCAAACCGCAATCCCGAATGAAATAAAAATACATAACAACTTGCAGTTTATAACAATATAAAATGCAACATCCATTCATCAAATATCAATCATCAAACATTTATCACGATCATCATCCAATTAAATCAATAACATCAACATATAACAGATAATAAATCACAGGCATTTACTGGCAATTTATGTTCAATAATAAATTAACTAACTATTCAATTGGCAGTTTATATACAATAATAAATTAAATAACAATTTAATTTAAATAAATTTAATTTAACTGAGATGATGATTAAAATTATGCCAAACAGTCATAAATAAATTTCTAATCACATCAAAAATTAATTTAACACACATAAGAAATTTGAGAAGTTGTGAGAGGGTTAAAACACTCATCTTTATACGAATCTGAAAATAAAAGACTTCTAATCAATAGCTTCGCTCTATGTTTCCTTAGTCTCCTTCTTAATGCTAGCTTTGTTCCGTAATTTTTCTTTTATTTTGATTTACATTAATTTCCCTCCTTATTTTATTAATATATATATATATATGTATGTATATATATATATGTGTATGTGTGTTTATGTATTTTTTTTAAAAGGTTTGAAAAAAAGAAGATTTGAAAAATAAATAATTGAAAAAGAAAAGGATTAAATAAGAAGAACTGAAAATGGAAGAGAAGATCAATATTTGAAAAGAAAGAAGAAAGTTTGAAATAGAATAAAATTTGAAGAAGAAGAATATTTAAAGAGAAAGCAAAAATTAAATGAGAGATAATAAGGAGATTTGAAGAAAAGAAAGATTAGAATGGAGGCTGGGGATTCATTTGCATCATATCTTATTTATAAGGTTAGAGTTAGGTTTAGGACCAAAGAGATTTGAAAAGAGAGGCCGCTGTTAATTAGAAATAAATGAAATGACGTTACAGTAAAAAGAAGTTGGAAAATGAACGAAAAAAAGTAAATATGAACAAATTTGGTATTGAAATATAGTAAATATGAACAGCATTTTTTAAAGTAGTAGGTATTAAATGGAGGTAAATGAAAGAACTAAAAATATGAAAAGTATTTCATGTTTGCAAAATCGAAAAGCTTCGGACAATGTAAATGGAAAGGAGTAATGGAGCAAATGCGGAAAAAAAAGAATAATATATGTTTATTTACTAAATAAAAAAATCATATGTTTATTTATTTGAAATGTTGGTAGTTGAAAAATAAATTACAGAAATAAGAAATTAATAACTTTTAATTTGTATACATTAATTCTAGTTCCGTAAATACGTTAAATCACTATAAAAAGGAATTGAATTGTCTCATTTATTTTTACGTTAAATTACTATAAAAAGTTAAAATGTTAATAAGAAATGTAATAGAAAGTTACACAAGTTTATTTTATTTCTTTTAATTAACTTAATGTTCAATAATAATGTTCTTTGTTTCATAGGCTACAATTTCAAATTTCCTTTAATCCCATTTATAACTTAGCATTCAATCTCTTAATTTATTTAGAGGTTCCAATTATTAATTAGTTACATTCCATTTTCTACAATAATAGAAACTATTAATTAACGGAAACTTAAGAACTAAATACCGAGTTAAATTTCAAATCATTTTAAAATAATAGATAAATGTATACACTTACAATTTATATATCCAATTATATTTAAAAAAATTGAAATTTATATTTGTTTATCAAAATAAATCTGTAGTAAAATTACTACAGTGGCCTTTCCACTTAGAAACTCAAAAATGAATGTCGATGATGCGTGCACTCAGCACCGAAATTATTTTCCACGACAGAGAGGGGAGCACAAAACTTATTTCTTTCCAAAATTTTCTTTAAAATGATTCTTTCAAATATTATTGGAATATTTATATCAGCAAATACTTCTAAATAATGTCATTATTATATTCCAAAATCATTTGAAAGAGATTTTCAAAACCCCGGACTCAAATTCCAGTTTATTCTCATTTATTTTACTTTCAAAATTAATTTCAACTAATATCTATAAATTTCACTTCCTAACAACCAATATATAACAACCAAATATAATCTTTACAAAAATTTTATTTTATATATAGAAAATATAATTGGCAAAATTATTTCATTCACCTACATTCAAAACAAATATTGTGTCGATCTGTCCTATTAAGTGTTTATAAATCCCTATTGATGTCATAGCATCCCATGCACCAACCAGAATTTATAAATACAAAACGAAACAAATTACCACAATATTAAAACCTTTTTATAACACTAAAAAATACGCTCACTCATATATATACATTCCGCGACCCATCATAGGGTATTACTCCCCTATAAATAAAGAGTCAGACCTTACAAAGCTAAGGTTTATTGCTAAACCAAAGCTCTGATAACAGATGTAACGTCCCACCTTTTCTATGCTTTAAATCAATAATAAACCACACACGTCAGACTTAAACCATACAGAAGGGCGGATTGTTATGGGGTAAATAAGAAAAAGCAGAGAAAGAAAAAGAACAAAACAAAATCTTGCAGCGGAACGATAAAATATAATAATCAAATATACAATTCATGAAGCTGTTTTACAAAATATTCGATTATACTGACACAATACATATCAGAGTTACACATACCAGAGAACAATAAATAATGCAGCGGAATAGTAAGAATGTACTGAAATGCTATAATAAATAATAATAAATCTTCGTCTTCGTCCTCTAGAATACGGTCATCCAAGTCCTGAAATGCTCAGGCTGACCCGAGCGAATTGAAAAGACAAAACATTCAAGTCAGCACTAAAATATCTTATGTAAGTTAAATCAACGATAAATAATATGAGTGGAACGGCGTCAGAGATGTTTACGGAATTTGACATCTCCTTTCCAGCATCTAAGGTCAGTGCAGTAACTTAAGAGATGCTCGGGGTTCACATCTTGTAAGGATCCGTTAAACTATTTACTATGTAGTAATATTTCGCTATTATAATAATGTCTAATAGTAAAATAAACTTACTTTTAAATAGCGTTAAGGGGATATAGCCCTTACCACGTAATAGTCCCAATAGTCCATCCAGTATCAGCGTATCTCCAGATCGGGAGACTACCCTAAATACTCCATGGGCTATGGGAGAAAAACAAACTCGTACAAGACACGCTAGGGTAGGTGACACGGCGCACAAGGCAATGCCAGGGTAGATATACCAATTACACACATGGGCTGTTGGTAATGCGTAGCAGCTACTACCACCCACCTCGAGCCACACCCCCAAATCAAAAAAATCAAAAGTGGCCACCGAATCAATCCAAAAGTCAGAGTAAAATATCAAAGGGATGTGTCCGATCAGGGGAATGACCTTATTGGCCCGAGATCGCTCCTGGTTTAGCCACCTTATGCCAACTCACGGAAGTTGGGTCCACGTATATACCTCAAAGGAACGTCGCCACCATCCTACTTCATTTTGAAATCTCCTCCACGTACACGGTTGTCAAAGTGGTTTTCAGTATCGATAGAGAGTATGCCTATATCCAATCCCGGTCTCTTTGCCAACCAATCGTTATTATAACACCGCGGTCATTTCAAAATAATTTTACTTCGAAACCATAATATAATATCCATTTCAAAACCATATAAATACGATATCATTTCAATTTCAAAAACCCCAAGCAATATGATATCATTGTTATAAAAACCCAAATCCATATAATATCATTTTTATTTCAAATATATCTCTTTATCAAAAATCATAGCACTTTCAAATTTAAAATACTTCGAAACCAAACGCTTGAAATATAACCATTCAAAACATAATACTTCGATTTCATAGCTTCTAAACCATAACTTCCAAAACTTAAATGGTTTGGATATTCAAACCGTATATAAATAAAATATTTTGAATTTAAAATTACTTTATAAAGTAAAATAATTTCCTCGACTTCACAATTTATTCACTTTAAATTAAATCTCAATTCATAACTTTCAACTCACTTTCAGTTTCAATAAACCATTTCAATTTCAATATATTTCAAACTTTGAGTATTAAACAATTTCAAAACTAAGGTTGGAATTTACGATTCAACAATTCAATGTTCTATTATTTAGTTTTGAAATATTTGCATAATAAATCTATTATCATTTAATTAAAACTCAAATTAAAATACTAAATATTTCCTTCAATTTATTTATACTTGAAATATTCGTTTAATTCATCTTAAACCAAAATCCTGTTATAAAACCATATTTTTTTAAAAATCTCAATTTCAATAAGTTCCAAATGGATTCTTATTAAATATAACTCTTAATTAAATAAAATCTCAAATCAATTTCAAAACTATCTTCTCAACCTTGATTATAAAAATCAATATAAACTCTATATTAAAATATAACTTAAGTAAATACCTAACCATATTATATTTTAATAAATCAAACTTTATTATTAAACTTATTTTATACTTTAAACAATTTTATTCATAGCTTAAAACAAAGAATTTAACTATATATAAAATAACATTTATAAAATATCCAAATCAATATCTCATAAAATCATATATTTCTTTACAAAGCCATAGAAATCATTTCAAAATATTTTTATGTACAGACCGCGGTGTCTGTATAAATTTTTCCATCCTATGGTCAAGTGATCTGGATATTTATCATTTCAATCCGAAATTTATAATAAAAGTACGGTTATTTATCATTTCAATCCGCAATCCCGAGTGAAATAAAAATGCATAACAACTTGCAGTTTATGACAATATAAAATGCAACATCCATTCATCCAATATTAATCATCAAACATTTATCACAATCATCATCCAGTTCAATCAATAACATCAATATATAACAGATAATAAATCACAGGCATTTACTGGCACTTTGTATTCAATAATAAATTAACTAACTATTTAACTGGCAGTTTATATACAATAATAAATTAAATAACAATTTAATTTAAATAAATTTAATTTAACTGAGATGATGATTAAAAATATGCCAAACAGCCATAAATAAATTTCTAATCGCATCAAAAATTAATTTAACACACATAAGAAATTTTAAAAGTTGGGAGTGGGTTAAAACACTTACCTTTATACGAATCTGAAAATAAAAGACTTCTAATCAATAGCTTCGCTCTATGTTTCCTTAGTCTCCTTCTTGATTGCTAGCTTTGTTCCGTAATTTTTCTTTTATTTTGATTTACTTTAATTTCCCTCCTTATTATATTAATATATATATATATGTATGTATGTATGTATGTATGTATGTATGTATGTATTTATGTTTTTTTTAAAGGTTTGAAAAAAAGAAGATTTGAAAAAAAAGAACTGAAAACGAAAAGGATTAAAATAAGAAGAATTGAAAATGGAAGAGAAGATCAAGATTTGAAAAGAAAGAAGAACGTTTGAAATAGAATAAAATTTGAAGAAGAAGAATATTTGAAGAGGAAGGAAAAATTAAAATGAGAGATAATAAGGAGATTTGAAGAAAAAGAAGAAGATTAGAATGGAGGCTGGGGTTTCATTTGCATCATATCTTATTTATAAGGTTAGAGTTAGGTTTAGGGCCAAAGAGATTTGAAAAGAGAGGTCGCTATTAATTAGAAATAAATGAAATGATGTTACAGTAAAATAAAGTTGGAAAATGAATGAAAAAATAAAGTAAATATGAACAAATTTGGTATTGAAATATAGTAAATACGAAAAGCATTTTTAAAGTAGCAGGTATTAAAAGGAGGTAAATGAAAGAACTAAAAATATGAAAAGTATTTCATGTTTGCAAAATCGAAAATCTTCGGACAATGTAAATGGAAAGGAATAGAGCAAATGGGAAAAAATGAAAAGAATGAGGCAATTATAAATTAGAAAGGGAATGAATGGACCAACTCTATACTGTAAACAAACTTTTAGAATTCAAATTTCAAAACAATCGTTCACTTAATTAACTTTGTTAACCCTAAACATACCAAAATTAACATCCTTTAAAGATTTAATTAACACGCAATAATGGAAAATAAATTCTCTATACAAATTTGTGTCATAAATTAAAAGAATTTACAGCATTAAGAACTTTTCATTTCTCCCTCTTTGTGATTAGGTTGGGAATTCAACAAACATGTTATCATTTCGATTGAACGTTTTACTAGGAATGCATTAACATACATTCAAAAATATGATAGCATAAACAAGGTAATATAAACAGGTGTATAATACACACACACACACATCTTTATCGCCCCTTATAGTTTACATTCATAAATAAAAGGTATGAAAATAATCCACATAAGGAGGCAATGAATGTAAGAGTAAATTGGAAAAGTGAAGATGGAAAGGTAAGTTATGTTGCAATTAAAATCTAATAAAGTCTAATAGAAAAGGAAATAGTCAAGTGTAAATCTATTTTACCCATTTTATCATCTCCTATTAACATTTAATTTAATAACGTATGAGATTTCAAACTTAAATAATCCTTTCTTTTTAATGATCTAATTAGATGTAAAACATAAATTTAAATTTAGGTATAAACATATATGCAGTAAACTAGCATTATATTTTGAAACGTGAACTGATTTAATTAGAAATAAATCACCCAATCTAAATTTATTTTGATATATGTTTACAATCAATGTCTTCTTACTTTTTAATTAAAAGATTACACTCACATTAATTGTCATTGATTTCTAAGGTAAAAATAAATGAGACAGTTAATTTCCTTTTTATAGTAATTTAACGTATTTACGAAATTAGAATTATTGTATACAAACTAAAAGTCATTAGTTTCTTATTTCTGTAATATATTTTTCAACTACCAACATTTCAAATAAATAAACATATGATTTTTTTTTAGTAAAGAAACATATATTATTCTTTTTTTAACATTTATTATTCCAATCAATTAGAATTTTACATTCATACGATCATTTGTTTTCTTCCTTATTAAACTTCATAATTATTGCAATTCATTATCTAATATTGATTTTATCAAATTACAATTTATTACGTATTATTCCATCAATTAATATACCTTGAACTTATTTCCCAATTTATTAACTACAATCAATTATAACCTTACAATTGGTTTCAATTAATTGGGATTGCACTAAATTAATTATTTATTAACATTATTACCTTTAATTGCAATTTGATTACCAATCTTGTTTAACACACTAAATAAATAGATAACATATATCAGTTGTCACCTAATTACTTTTACTTACATTTACAAGTTTATTACTTACCATTGACACTATCTTATTTCATTAATTAATTCAATACTTACATTTGTTTTTCTTATATTTCACTTACAAATCTAATCTACAATAACCACAATAATTAAGTGAATTGATTGCGATTGATTCCCAATTAATTTTTAATATATTAAATAATGTGTAACGTATAATAATGTTAGTCACCATTTAACTTATATCACATTTATAACACCTTTAAGTTTATTATCGTAAACAAATGTTACAACTTACCTCTATAACACAAATTTTATTATATTACCACTAATTATGTACTAGTTCAAAAGTTTATACACACTTACATTTATTTACTTACATTAAATTTATAACCAAGTGCAACAATTTACACTATTTCATTATTATTGGGATTTCACCCAATTGTCAATAATAAATTTTCGTTTCTATTTAATTTGCATTCACACTTTCCATTATTATATTGATTATCATTAAAGTAATATTTAATTACCCTTACTTGTAATTGGCATATTAACTGGTAACAACAACCATTTGTTACCATTATCCCTTTATAATACTTGTATGTTTATTCTTCACAAACAATTACCCTCTATTATATTATTTCACACATGATTCAACAATTAATTTTTAATTACCAATGCTACATTTCATTTCTAACATTCGCTTCATTACAAGTTATAAAGTTTTTTATACTTTCTAAATTTAATTACAAAAATTTTATTAAATTACCCAATTTAATTATTGAATTTTATGGGTCGTTACACTTGCCCTAACACTTTTTACACTTAAAAACTTTCATTTCTTTATTTTGTCCTGAACTCCCATTCCATTTCAATGATGGTCTTGCTAAACTGGCTTCACCTCTACCTTCTTAGGTTCCTCCTTCCTAACTGAATTCAACTACACCATCTCAACCAAGCTCTCAAAAATAGCTGTAGTGGGTATATGGCTCAAAGAAATATCTCTCAAAGACAGATTCAACCCCTTGGCAAATTTCATCGCCTTTTACGCTGGTGTATGGATAAGGTCCAACTAAATTTTGCCAACTGATTAAACTCATTTACATACTTGTTGATTCTACGGTCACTTTGTTCCAAAATGAATGAACTTCTCTAAATATACTTCCCATTCCGCCTCAAAAATAAACTAAGTCTCAAAATGCCTCTTATAAGCTGACCAAGTAGTCTTAGTCTCATATGTCTTAGCAATAACAATCTCCTACCGGTTTAAGGCTGCTCCTTTTAAGTGGCACAAAGCTCTCTTCATTTTATCCTCTACACCTATTATAGCAAAAGTCCTGTCATAATTTCTTAACCATTCTTACGTCTCAATAAATGATTGGGTTTCAAAATAATTCCATCCATCACGACTCTGCAAATTCCGACTTAACTTAGGAAAATCCAATGCAGGTGGAGGGGCTAGGCTGCGACATGTGCAGATGATGTGGGTCCTCAATTGGGATTGAGTTCGGTCTAGCCCTTTCTTCAAGATACTGGGAGAACGATATAGGAATGTTCACATCCGGAACCTTAGCTGCCTCACCAGAACTATTTCCAATTTGATTTCTCATTTCTCACTTATTTGTGAATAGGAATTATTAGCAACTTTTCTCATATAGTGTTAAGCATTATGTGAATATGAGTGTGAGTTTAAGTTAAACTTGTGTGTGTGTGTGTGTGTGTGTGTGTGTGTCTATATATATTTGCAGTAACACCCTGCTATATCCTATAGTGGATTTCTACCGCTATGATTTTCTCAAGTATCCTCAAAAATAGCCTTTCCCATTTATGCCCCGCTATATCTCATTATTCCGAAAATATCCCGTTATTCTCGCTATAACTTATTTAAAAAAACGAATTGAAAAATGACATTTATACATTATAAAAATTAGAAATTTTTTTAATTTAATTTTTTTAAATATTTTCATTAACAAAATTACTCTAATATGCTGTTAAATTTAGTTATGTTTAATATCAGTTTATGCTTAGTTATAATATATTTACCATGTTTTTATTTAAAATTAAACATGTATTAATTATAATTAAATTAAATGTTAATTATGCTTTTAATTACCATTTTTATATTCATAAAAACATTAAGTACAAGTTTTATATGATATTTTAGAGATAACCACTATATCCTTGTTGTATCCCCACTATGACTTTTTACACCTCCACCGCAATGAATCCACTGAGCACTTTAACTGAACAGATACACACACAGATATATACACACATATATACACACACACATACATACATATACACACACACATATATACATATATACATACATATTATAACTTTTGAGAATATACAAGAACGCACTCTAAATACGCACCTAATCCCTAAGGAATCCTAAACTTGGCTATGATAGCGACTTTGATAACCCGCACATCTGTACACATCGATTTGAATCATAAAGTGGCTTTCGAACTTTCATCGTATCAAGAAGTTCGAGATGTCGGGATTTTATGAAATTACATGATATAGAAACTGATATAAAATTTAAACTATTCTATACTTTTAGATCTCATAGTGAAAGGAAATAAAATATAAATAATGAAAATAACCAATAATAATCTTAGCAATAAGTAGTCCATATAATGATGTCTCTTAATAACAACACAAAGTCTGATTGGTAGAATAATATGGTATAAAATACAAGGAGAGTAGCTATAAGAAATGTAGCTCTGGGCGCCTAATCTCTTACTCCATGTACCATATCCTAGCCAAATCACCTGCTGGCCTGTCCTCCTGAAATGTGTACAAAAGGCAAAGAAAACAAGTGGATCGAACCAAGTATGGTAAATGAATTGTATTGCTACTATATGGTGTTTATAAGCAATGAACTTCATATATAATCCATACAACCTAGGGTTTTTTTGTGTTTGCGGATTACTTATAAAGGATTAGTTATTTTGCAATAGTATAATTCTCATTATCTTTACATCACCATCAACTTACTATGGTTTCCAACCGAGGATTGAATAATCGACAATTAATAACTCTAGGTCAAATCCTAGTATACGGTCGTGATTATAACTTTCTAATCAACATTGAGTTAACATTTTCAATGATGAATTATGTATATCATACTTTCACACTAAGCAAACACCGCAATGTCTAAGCTCACGTCGACTGTACTATCTCGACGATTTATGGCCTACCGAAACATTCGCGTTGCCTTTTCAACGGTAAACGCATCATACGCTCTTTGTCATCAACCTGAAGCTAAAGAAATAACTAAGTGATTCCCTATGGGTTTAGCCACCATTCGACTATATAGTCCTACTAATGCAGACGTCTATGTCTCCCTTCCCTGATTCTAACGTGTTTAACTGTGATCGAGTATGCCTCGGTAATAATAAGAGCATCTACTTGCACTGTAAATGCATCCCTTGTAGAGTTCCACGTTATGCCCGCCATGAAATACAAGCCTTGGTATGTCATCCAGTGTATAACTGTTACTACTCATTGCACCTACTCCATGAAGTTAAGTGAAATCCTAAAAATCAAGAAAGATGGAACAAGTCCTCATATTCACTCTACTTGGCCCACATCAAGTCCAGTTCAACTAGGACTTGTTGAAACAATTTAGAAATCTGTCCCTCTTTAAAAAAATATCCAGGAATTCAGATGTCTGGCTTCTTTCCTAAGGTGTTTGAACTTGATTCCAAGCATTTGAAAAGAATTTACACATTTGAATCCAGTCGAATTTGAATTGATTTCTTTCGGGTTAAGATTATTTGAAATCCAGACCTTTGAACCTTAGTTTAGACGTCTGATAATGTTTTAGACATATGGTTAGGGTTTTCCAGATTTTAATAATTTGTTTATTTTATTCATTTTATTTGTCTTCTCCCCTGATTTGAATATGGACTTAAGGTTCATCTTTAACTGTATTTTGTGCATAATCACTATTTTTTGTTTACATGAATTCTGCTACTTAATTTCAATGATTACATACAAACACACGCACACACATACATATATACATGTATGTATGTATATGTGTGTGTGTGTGTATATGTATGTATGTATAACTTTTCAATAATCTACCAATATACCATCAAACATATATGTTTGTGTGTGTGTTCCAAGTTATATAATAAATTAAAGGTAAGATAAAGGATATTCGATCATTTTCATTTCATTCATCAAATCGAGCCAAACTTTATCAAATAAGGATTTATCTTCATAGAATTTGATATGAATTTCACTGCCAGTCTATCTTTTTCTCTTTTTCAATAATTATTCTTAGTAAATTAATGCCTAGGGTTTTTCCATTATTGCTACCCATTTTGATTTATAGTTAAAATTATAAATTAAATAAACTCTAGATTGAAATTATTCCTCCAAACTCAAAAATTATATTTTATGTTTTTTAGCTATAATATAAAGAAATTTAATTACTAATGAATCAATAACATCGTGGTCAACTCACTCACATTTTCAAAGCTTGCCTTCTTCTAATTTGATTTGAATCTCCTTTCCTTGGCCTCCAAGCTTGATTGATTCGCCATTCCTTCTCCCTTTCTCTTTCAATTTTGATTCTCTCTCTTTCTTTTTTGAATTAAATATATTTTATTTTGTTTTTGTTGTAGAAATTTTTGAAGAGATAGAGGTATTGTTTATATTTGAGAATTTTCTGAAGAGGAGGAAGAAGAATTATACGTATAGAATAGAGAGGTAGTAAATAGGCTTCGGAATGAAAAGGAGTGAGGGTTAGGGTCTTATTTATAGTTTAATGCTAGGTTATCTGGTCTAAACTTGAAAGTAATAATTACAAAAATGTCATGTAACATCCTAATATTTTCAACCATTCGCATCCACAAATGCTGAATTTGAATTTCTCAAAATACCATATTGTTAATTTATATTCGGAAAAACTTAGCATATATAGTAAATAAATACATCACAGAATCACAGACACAGAGTAGATGTAGCAGAAACAAAAGAATAGTAGTTCACGAAGCTACTATAAATATAACAGAGTTAAATAAGATACAACAGAAGTCTCAAATACAATAGTAAAAAACAAGATAAGAATAATCACTGAAATCAACTAAATATCTGAATGCTGGATAGATAGCTGGATCTCCAAGCGAAGCTCCAACTCCGAAGGTGAGTCTTGAACACTAAGCCACTCAGTCTGACCCGAGCGTAAAGAAAAACACAAAACACTCGAGTCAGGATTAACATTCTCATATCAATAAATCCAACTCAAGTGAAATAACAACTGAAATACAAGTAACTCAAAGGATGTTTGGGATAACCATCCTCTAAGGATCCATTAAACTATCTACTATGTAGTAATATACGCTATTATAATAATGTCTAAAGTATAGTATAATATATTTAAAAATAGCATTAAGGCATTACCCATAACCCTATTAACACATTTTATAGTGCCAATAGTCTATACAGTACCATCGTACCTCCAGATCGGAAGGCTACCATAAATACTCCATAGGTACAACACAAATCAAACTCGTATTAAAGCACGCTAGGGTAGGTAGCATGGCACAACTAGGCCATGCCAAGGTAGATATACCAATTACGCATCCGGGCTGGTGGTAACGCATGGCAGCCACTACCGCCCACCTCGAGTCACACTCCCAAAAAACAAAAAACAAAAGTGGCCACCAAATCAATTACAAAGTCAGAATATAGTATCGTATGAGTGTGTCCGATCAGAGGAGCTACCTCATTGGCCCGAGAATCGCTCCTGTTTTAGCCACCTTATGCCAACTCAAGGGAGTCGGGTCCACGTATATACCTCAATAGGATCATCTCCACCATCCTACTTTATTCTGGAATCTCCACCGCATACATGGTTGTTAAAGTGGTTTTTGGAGTTGGCAGAGAGTATGACAACTTCCGATCCCGGTCTTTTTAACAACCAAATGTTATTATAACACCGCAGTCATTTCAAAATAGTTTATACTTCAAAATCAAAATATCATTGCTATTTCAAAACCAAATCAATACGATATCATTTCCATTACAAAACTAAATACGATATCGTTTCCAATTCAAATATATCCTTTTCCAAAACCATAGCACTTTCAAAGTTATAACACTTCTAAAACCAACACTTTGAAATTATAACATAATACTTTGAAATTCATAACTTTGAAAACATAACTTCCGTCACTTAAACAGTTTAAATATTAATAATAACATATATAGTAAAATAGATTATAAAATAAAATAGTTTAAGTTAAAATAGTTTATATTAAAGTAGTTAGTATATTAAAATAGTTTATATTAAAATAGTTTATATTAAAATAATTTATAAAGTAAAATATAAAATAGTTTTAAATATAATTTAAAATTGCTTTATATAATAAAATAATTTCCTCAAACTTTACAAATTGATTTAAATCAACCTGAATCCCAAAATTCAATTTAAAACAAATCTCAAATCATCAATTTCAATTCAATTCAGTTTCTCAATAAACTATTCCAAATTATATCGATTTCAAAACAGATTTGAACCGCCGAAGTAAACTATTTAAACTCCTATATACTTTAAAGCTTTAAATATTCAACATTTTCAAAATTAAAATTTGATAATTTCATATATATATATATATATATCAAATTTACTTTAATATTATTTAGCTTTGAAATATTCACTTAATCATTCAAATAATATTTGAATAAAACTTCAAATTTCAAATTTAAATAAAACTAAATATACCATTTCAATTTATGTAATTTGAAATATTCACTTAAATCACTTTTGATCATAAATCAATTTATAAAATCATATCTTTAAAATCATTTCAAAGCCTTGGAAATCATTTCGAGTATATATATATATATATAATATATTAAAATCAATATTAATTAAACCATATATTTCTTTCCTAAACTATAGAAATCATTTTCAAAATATTTATATATAGACCAGCAGTGTCTGTATATAATTTTCTATCCGATAGTCAAGTGATACAGATATTTATCATTTCAATCCGCAATTTTAATATATACGGGTGCATATCATTTCAACCCACAATCCCAGAATCAATTCAATGAAAATCACTTAGGTTTATCATTTCAAACCATAATGATTTTCTCTTATTCTACAGATCGTTCGGTTATGTATCATTTCAACCTAGAGTGAATTCTATACTAGAAGGGAACTTGCAGAGTGATAACACATATGATAATAATATAAAAGGCATATATCATCAATACAAATAGCAGATAATGGTATCAGATGTCATAGGTGAACAGATATCATATATATAGCAATGTAAGTAACTAACAACACAATATTTCAATTGTCGTTCTAATTGAAATCAAATTTAATAAATATAAGAACATTAATCGTGAGTGATTGCCCACCTTTCGGGGCTATGGAGACAACGATAACTGAGATAATGGTACAGGCATGCACCAAGATTCATACACAAGTAAGGCAAAGCAAAGTTACATCTGAAATCGATGGAAACAAATCAAGATAAGCTATAGATTGATGGAAGTGAAGCTGATGACTTTATGTCGGCGAAACCAATCAATTTTCCTAATATAAGTGGAAACAAAAATATACATATTTATTTTCAAATCTAAATTTTAACTTTAATTTCAAATATATATATATATATATATATATATAATTATCAAAATGTTTATAAGTATATACAAAATCATTATTATTAAAATCGTATGCTTAGAATACATACCTGATATAAAGTTTAAAATCAGTATCTCTTAAAAATCAAAATAACTTATGCATTAAAACCCAACATACCAAAGCGAACTAATAATACGATAAACCATAATATATATTAGACTCATATATGGTAGACTTATAATATACAATATTGTAACTAAAAATATATTTTATAGCCTATATATATACGAATAGGTTATAAATAATCTATACCACTACATAATATATATAGCAAACGTACAGTACATACATCATCAATGAATATTAATATATATAGCCACTGACCTAGTAAATATATAACAACATATGTCATAGTTAAAGGTAATATATATATATATATATATATATATATATATATATATATATTGTGTGTGTGTGTAAGTAATCATATGTATATAAACCACACTTTATATATTACTTACAAGTTACCTATTATATATATAGGCCTGCCTCAAGTTTATATGCAGAGCATCATATACTCGCGTATACATATAGCCAAAAAAACAAAACACGGATCATATAGGAACTAATATAACTTTATATATATATATATATATATATATATATATATTGTAACGACCTGTAAATTTTGATAATTCAATTGGTTAATTTAATAAGGTTTTTGGTAATTAAATTTAAAAAGAAATAAAACTTTATAATTTATAATGAAGCGAAAGTTAGAAATGAATGTAGCATTGGTAATTAAAATTTATTTATTGATAATTGAAGTGAAATCCCAATAATGAAATAGTGTAAATTGTTGCACTTGGTCATAAAATTGAAAAAAGTAAATAAAAGTAAATATTGGATTTAACTAATGAATAATATATTGATTAATAGTAACTGAACGTAAATTTAGGTAATAATGTTAAAGCAAGTTGATAAATAACTAATGTAGTGCAATCTCAATTAATTGAAAAAACTGTAAGGTTTTAATTGATTGTAATTTGTAAATTGGGAAATAAATTCAAAGCTATATTAATTGATGAAATAATACATAATGAAGTGCAATTTGATAGAATCAATGTTAGTATAAATTAAAGAAATAATTGGGAATCATATTTATGAAATAATAACGAGAATGCAAGGTAAACAATGCTAATTAAAATTAATAATTAATGGATTGAATGAAATGCCAATTAATGAAAATATGTTATACTTGACTATAAATGGTAACATTGATTTGTAAGTAATAAAAGCTTATTAATATGACTAAAGGTTAACGGTAACGATTAATGTATGTTACCTATTTATGTAGCTTGTTATTTAAAATTAGAAATCAGTTACAATAATTATAATTTAATATTACGTTAATGTTAATTAAGGTATATGTGGAATTAAGTTAAAATGGGAAAATATTAAGAACCAAGATTTAAAAGCAATGTTAGTTATATTCTTATTGTAATGAAGACTCGAATAACAAGGGTTAAGAATTTAATAAATGGATTTTGGAGTTTTATTTTATAATTTCCGAATTTAATGAAATTGAAATTAAACATTGAATTTGAGGAATTAATCAATTTCAAATTGACATCTAAATTTGTTTAAATTAGGGTGAATGATTGAGAAATCAAAAATGATGAAATTTGTCAATTAAAGAATTGAAATTGAAATTTGATTTAATTAGTTAATTTATTAATTTAAAGTAATTAATGTAAAAATAGCCATTTTGGCCACTAACTTGAATTTCGACGAAACTAGTTTCATCAGATTCGTAACGGTGAATTATTGTAGAATTTCAAGTTTCATAGCGATCGGACTTGTCGTTTGATCGTACAAATGCGAAACGCCTAGAAATCAATTAAATTGAAATCAATTTGAAATAACTTGATTCTAGCATAACTGCTTCATACGGTGGAATTTGAACTTGAAACCTGTTCCACTGCATTTAGATTATTTTAAAACATCTATTTTGATATATAGGTTGACCCAATTTCGTTCCAGAATCAGAACGGGCTTTTCGGGCCATTATTCGTTCAATGGTCCAAACCAATCTGATCTGTTCTTTTTATTTTCAACCCTGCCTATATATATCCTGTTATAAACCCTAGCAGCCCTCTATTCCTCATCTCTGTACATATAATTCAGCTGTCACTCCTCCTCAATGGCAGACAATCAATTCTAGATCCAATTGCAGTTCAAAATCAAATAAAAATTTCAAACTCCTCAAAAAAATTCAGAAAAATTATATATCGAAGATCACATCGATACAAATCTGTGACAAGTGTTTGTTTTTGGGAAAGATGCTCGAATTGGTCTGAAAGCTTGGTCAAAGCTCAAAAATTTCGAAACCCTAGGCCAAATTGGGGTCTTTTTATTTGAGCTATAATCGATGAAATTGGGTTGTGGGCATTGGAGAGAACGTGGTATGGAGTCGTTCGATGGTGGTTATGTGGTCTAGTTTAGTCAGAGATGGCCGATTTTAGTGGTTTAGGGTTTTGAACCATAGCTCCTCCAGCGGCGACAGTGTGCGTTTGGGGATGGCGGTTTTGGTGAGGGGGTGCGGCGCGACAATGCGGAGGGATGGAGGAAGCGGCGTGGTCAACGGTGGTGCATAGGAGGAGCTTCGGTCGGTCAAAGTTCGACCTAGGAAGAAACGTGGTCGAGCTGGAAATTGGAAGAGGAGGATGCATCAGTGACGTGGCCTGGCATGAGTGGGCAATGCGAGTTTGTTTTAATTAATTTAAATTTTGATTTTCAATAGTTCTAATTATCATAACTTTTGCATACGAGGTCATTTTTGCGTGCGATTTTCTCTGCTAGGTTCGTATTGGAATTCCAATCATTTTGGCCCTGGTTGGGACGGATTCTGAGAATGTTCAATTTTTGGATTTAAATTGGATTTAAATTAAATTTAAATTCAAAAGGTGAGTGTTTTAACCCACTCACAACTTCTAAAATTTCCTGTGTTTGTTAAATTGATTTATTTGTGAGTAGAAATTTATTTATGACTATTTGGCATATTTTTAATCATCATCTCAGTAAATTGAATTTATTGAATTAAATTTGTTATTAAATTTATTATTGCATATAAACTGCCAGTTAAATTTTTATTCAATTCATTATTGAATATAACTGCCAGTAAATGCCTGGTATTTATTATCTGTTCTATATTGATATTATTGTTTGAATTGGATGATGATTGTGATAAATGGTTGATGGTTGATATTGGATGAATGGATGTTGTATTTATATTGTAATAAACTGCTAGTTGTTATGCATTTTTATTTCATTCGGGATTGCGGCTTGAAATGATATATAACCGTATTTTTATTTTAAATTATGGATTGAAATGATAAATATCCGTATCACTTGACCATAGGGTAGAAAATTATATACAGACACCGTGGTCTATATATAAAAATATTTTGAAATGATTTTCTATGGTTTTGTAAAGAAATATATGGTTTATGAGATTTTGATTTGGATATTTTATAAATGTTATTTTATATATAGTTAAATTCTTGGTTTTAAGCTATGTATAAAATTGGTTTAAAGTATAAAAGAAGTTTAATAATAAAGTTTGATTTTATTAAGATATAATATGGTTAATTACTTATTTAAATTATAATCCTGGAGTTTATTATGACATAAATGAGAATAAGGTGGGAGGATAAATATGAAAATGATTTGAAATCTTATAAAATTGAGATTTTAAAGGTATGATTTTTATAACTGGATTTTGGTTTAAGATGAATTAAATGAATATTTCAAGTATAAATAAATCGAAGGAAATATTTAGTTATTTGTAATTTGAGTTTTATTTAAATGATAATGGATTTATTATGCAAATGTTTCAAAACTAAATAATAGAACATTGGATTGTTGAATCGTAATTACCACCTTAGTTTTGGAATTATTTAATACTCTAAAGTTTGGAATATTTTGAAATTGAAATGGTTTATTGAAATGGAAAGTTAGTTGAAAGTTATGAACCGAGATTTAATTTAAAGTAAATAAAATTGTTAAGTCGAGGAAATTATTTTACTTTATAAAGTAAATTTAAAATTCAAACTATTTTATATTATATACTATTTGAATATCCAAACCATTTAAGTCTTGGAAGTTATGGTTTAGATGCTATGAAATTCGAAGTATTATGTTTTGAAAGGTTATGTTTCAAGCGTTTGGTTTCAAAATGTTATAAATTTTAAAGTGCTATGAGTTTAGAAAAGAGATATATTTGAAATAAAAATGATATTATATTGATTTGGGTTTTATAAAAATGATATCATAATGATTTGGTTTTTGAAATGGAAAGGATATCGTATTTATATGGTTTTGAAATGGATATTATATTTTTGGTTTTGAAGTATAAATTATTTTGAAATGACCACGGTGTTATAATGACGTTGGGTTGTTAAAGAGATTGGGATCGGAAGTTGTCATACTCTCTACCAACTTCGAAAACCACTTTAACAACCGTGTACACGGTGGAGATTTTAGAATGAAGTAGGATGTCGGCAACGTTCCTTTGAGGTATATGCGTGGATCCGACTCTTGTGAGTTGGCATAAGGTGGCTAAAATAGGAGCGATTCCGGGTCAGTGAGGTAGCCCCTCTTATCAGACACACTCCTTCGATACCATTCTATTACTTTGTGATTGATTGGGGCCCTTTTGATTTTTGGGGGTGTGCTCGAGGTGGGCGGTAGTTGCGCTATGCGTCATCACCAGTCTGGATAGTAATTGGTATATCTACCCTGACATTGCCTAGTTGTGCCGTGTCACCTACCCTAGCGAGCCTTGTACGAGTTTGATTTGTGTCGTACCTATGGAGCATCTTCTCGCAGCCTCCTGATAGGGACGTACGCAGGTGTTGTATAGACTATTGGCACTATTTATGTGTTAAGGTGGAAAATGTAAAGCCTTAACACTATTTTAAAGTAAGTTTATTTTACTATTCGACATTATTCTAATAGCGTATATTACTACGTAGTAAATAGTTTAACGGATCCTTAGGAGATGTGAATCCCGAGCATCTCTTAAGTTACTGCACTCACGTTGGACACTGGATAGGAGATGTCAAATCCCGTAAACATCTCTGACGCCGGTCCACTCATATTTATTCATGCTAATTTGACTTACATAAGATCTTTTAGTTCTGACTCGAGTGTTTCTTCTTTTCAATTCGCTTGGGTCAGTCTGAGCATTTCAGGATTTGGAAGACCGTATTCTGGAGGGCGAAGGCGAAGATTTATTATTATTTATTATAGTATTCCACTACATTCTCACTGTTTCTGCTGCATTATTTATTATTCTCTGGTATGTGTAACTCTGATACGTATTGTATAAGTATAATCGAATATTTTGTAAAACAGCTTCATGAATTGTATATTTGATTATTATATTTTATCGTTCCGCTACAAGATTCTATTTTGTTTTTTTTCTTTCTCTGTTTTTTCTTATTTACCCCATAACAATCCGCCCTTCTGTATGGTTTAAGTCTGGCGTGTGTGGTTTATCGTCGATTTAAAGCGTACAAAACGCTGGACGTTACATCTGGTATCAGAGCTTTGGTTTGGCAATAAACCTTAGCTTTGTGGGTCTGACTCTTTATTAGTAGGGTAATAATACCCTATGATGAGTCGCTGAGAGTACATATACGAGAGAGCGTATTTGTTAGTGTTATAAAAAGGTTCTAATATTGTGTTAATTTGTTCCATTTTGTATTTATAAATTTTGGTTGATGCGTGGGACGCTATGACATTAATAGGGATTTCTAAACACTTAATAGCACAAACCGACACAATATTTGTTTTGAATATAGGTGAATGAAATAATTTTGCCTATTAAATTTTCTATATATAAAATAAATTTTTTATAAAGGTTATGTTTGGTTGCAAATATTGGTAGTTAGGTAATGAAATTATAAATAATAGTTGAAATGAGATTGAGAATAAAATAAATGAAATTTGGGAATTTAGAACTTAAGTTCCGGGATTTTTGAAAATCTCTTTCAATGGATTTTGGAATATAAAAATATTATTTAGAAGTATTTTCTGATATAAATATTTCAATATGATTTGAAAGAATTGTTTTGAAGAAACTTTGGAAAGTGATAAGTAATGTACTCCTCTCTGTCGCTGGAAAATAATTTTGGTGTTGAGTGCACGCATCATCAACATTCATTTTTGAGTTTCAAAGTGGAAAGGTCACTGTAGTAGTTTTACTATTGACTTATTTTGATAAACAAATATAAATTTTAAATGGTTTAAATATAATTATATATGTAAGTTGTTAATATATACATTTATCTATTATTTTAAAACGATTTGAAATTAAACCCGGTATTTAGTTCTTAGCTTTTCGATAATTAATAGTTTCGATTATAGTCGTGAAATGGAATGAAACTAATAAATAAATTGGAACCTCTAATTAAAATAAGAGATTAAATGATAGGCTATAAAATATATTACAAGGAAGTTGAAATTTGTAACCTATAACCCAAAGGATATGATTATTGAACATTTAAATTATTAAAAGAAATAAAATAAACTTGTGTAACTTTCAATTACATCCTTAAAAGCATATATATAACTTACCAAATATTAAAAGTTCTAATTCTTATAAGAAATGTAATAGGATATTATACTAGTAAACTTGAAGTAATGAAAAGTATACAATGAAAAAAAAATTATAAATAAGAACTTGGTGTTGTAATTGTTGTGAACTTAAGTATAATTGAAGGTAAGTATTATAAATAAATGAATAAATGAAATTAAGTAATAAATGAATGAAAATAAATGAAACTGAGAAATGAATGAATGTAATGCAATAAAAAGAAAATTTATATGATATGAATAAATATAATGAATTTATGTAAGTACAAGTGAAAGTAAATGAAATAAACACTGAATGAGTGAATGGAAATAAAAATTTGTAAGAAATAAAGTATAAATTAAAAAGATGAATCATGATATGCGTGTAAAGGAAATGAAGCAATAAATGTGTGAAATGAAATTTATAAGAATGAACTTAAATTTTGCTTAAAGTGGTTGTTTGTTTGGTTTATGGTTGTTTGGGCAAGGATACTTTAAAATTGTTTGGATGGATTAATAATCTATTTAGTTTCATCTAAAACTGTTGAGTAAATAGTGCACTTGATAGTTTATTTTCATTTCTATACAATTTAAAGTTTTTGAACCCGAACAACTATTTGTTTTGTTTGATATGAATGGATAATTGAATTGTGTTGATTCTGTATGATGATTGTATGTTGTGGTTGCAAGTGATTGTTATTGTTTGACATGCATTTGTTCATTAGTGGTCGAAACAACTTTAAGTATTTCATTTATATAATTATTAACTCTTTTTAGATTATATAAGTAAAATGTAGGTTATGGAAGCAATTGCTACTGCTTTTAGTTCCATAAAATAAGCGTTAATTGCCTGACAAACAGGTATGCTTTCGGATTACGGTTTATAGCGTTATTATACTGTTTTTCCCGTGTTGGGATATATTTTATTTTGGAAAATATATGTTGTATATTGTTATATTTGATATCATATTTTCTCCCGAGCCTCTCCGTACAAAGGAGACTCTATCGAAATTTTCCGTAAATTTTGGACTTAGAAAATTTTTGAAAATGTTTTCCAAACTTTATTAATTTGAGTATAGAAAGATTTAATGGTTAAAATTTGGTATATTTTGTTTAATTATTTAATTTTGTAAATTTACTTGTTTATAAAGTTAATATTCTTGAATAAGATATTGTTACTTAATTCTTTCTTTTCCCTTCTTTTTCCTTTTCGGGGACGAAAAGTTTTGAGTGGGGGAGAGTGTAACGACCCGTAAGTTTCGATAATTAAATTGGTCAATTTAACAAGATTTTTGGTAATTAAATTTAGAAAGAAATAAAACTTTATAATTTATATTGAAGCGAAAGTTAGAAATGAATGTAGCATTGGTAATTAAAATTTATTTATTGACAATTGAAGTGAAATCCCAATACTGAAATAGTGTAAATTGTTGCACTTGGTCATAAAATTGAAAATAAGTAAATAAAAGTAAGTATTGGATTTAACCAATGAATAATATATTGATTAATAGTAACTGAACGTAAATTTAGGTAATAATGTTAAAGCAAGTTGATAAATAACTAATTTAGTGCAATCCCAATTAACTGAAACAAGTGTAAGGTTTTAATTGATTGTAATTTGTAAATTGGGAAATAGATTCAAAGCTATATCAATTGATGAAATAATACGTAATGAAGTGCAATTTGATAGAATCAATGTTAGTATAAATTAAAGAAATAATTGGGAATCATATTTATGAAATAATAACGAGAATGCAAGGTAAACAATGCTAATTAAAATTAATAATTAATGGATTGAATGAAATGCCAATTAATGAAAATATGTTATACTTGACTATAAATGGTAACATTGATTGGTAAGTAATAAAAGCTTATTAATGTGACTAAAGGTTAACGGTAACGATTATTGTATGTTACCTATTTATGTAACTTGTTAATTTAAAATTGGAAATCGGTTACAATAATTATAATTTAATATTACGTTAATGTTAATTAAGGTAATATGTGGAATTAAGTTAAAATGGGAAAATATTAAGAACCAAGATTTAAAAGCAACGTTAGTTATATTCTGATTGTAATAAAGACTCGAATAACAAGGGTTAAGAATTTAATAAATGGATTTTGGAGTTTTATTTTATAATTTTGAGTTTAATGAAATTGAAATTAAACACTGAAATTGGGGAATTAATCAATTTTGAATTGACATCTAAATTTGTTTAAATTAGTGTGAATGATTAAGAAATCAAAAATGATGAAATTTGTCAGTTAAAGAACTAAAATTGAAATTTGATTTAATTAATTAATTTATTAATTTAAATTAATTGATGTAAAAATATCCATTTTGGCCACTGACTGGTATTGACGAAACTAGTTTCATCGAATCCGTAACGGTGAATTATTGTAGGATTTCAAGTTTCGTAGCGATCGGACTTGTCGTTTGATCGTACGAACGCGAAACGCCTATAAATCAATTAAATTGAAATCAATTTGAAATAACCTGATTCTAGCATAACTTCTTTATACAACGGAATTTGAACTTGAAACCTATTCCATTGCGTTTAGATTATTTTAAAACATCTATTTTGGTATATAGGTTAATCCAATTTCGTTTCGAAGTCAGAGCGAGCTTTTCGGGGCATTATTCGTTCAACGGTCCAAACCAATCTGATCTTTTTATTTTCAACCCTGCCTATATATATCCTATTATAAACCCTAGCAGCGCTCTATTCCTCATCTCTGAACGTATAATTCAACTGTCTCTCCTCCTCAATGGCAGACGATCATTTCTAGATCCAATTGCAGTTCAAAATCAAATCAAAATTTCAAACTCCTCAAAAAAATTCAGAAAAATATATATCGAAGATCACATCAATACAAATCTACAACAAGAGTTAGTTTTTGGGAAAGATGCTCGAATCAGTATGAAAGCTCGGTCAAATCTCAAAAATTTCGAAACCCTAGGCCAAATTGGGTCTTTTGATTTGATCTATAATCGATGAAATTGGGTTGTGGGTATTGGAGAGATCATGGTATGGAGTCGTTCGATGGTGGTTACGTGCTCTAGCTTGGTCGGAGATGGCCGACTTTAGTGGTTTAGGGTTTCGAACCTTAGCTCCTCCAGTGGCGGTGGCGTGCGTTTGGGGAAGGCGGTTTTGGTGAGGGGGTGCAGCGCAATGATGCGGAGGGGTGGAGGCAGCGGCGTGGTCAACGGTGGTGCATAGGAGAAGCTTCGGTCGATCAAAGTTCAGCCTAGGAAGAAACGCGGCCGAGCTGGAAATTGGAAGAGGAGGATGCATCGGTGGCGTGGCCTGGTATGAGTGGGCAATGCGAGTTTATTTTAATTAATTTAAATTTTGATTTTCGACTGTTCTAATTATCATAACTTTCGCATACGAGGTCATTTTTGCACATGGTTTTCTCCGCTAGGTTCGTATTGGAATTCCGGGCATTTTGGTGCTAGTTGGACGGATTCTAAGACTGTTCAATTTTTGGGTTTAATTGGATTTAAATTCAAAAGGTGAGTGTTTTAACCCACTCACAACTTCTAAAATTTCTTATGTTTGTTAAATTGATTTATGTGTGATTAGAAATTTATTTATGATTGTTTGGTATATTTTTAATCATCATCTCAGTAAATTGAATTTATTGAATTAAATTTGTTATTAAATTTATTATTGCATATAAACCGCCAGTTATTATTTAATTCATTATTGAATATAACTGCCAGTAAATGCCTGCTATTTTTTATCTGTTCTATATTGATGTTATTGTTTGAATTGGATGATGATTGTGATAAATGGTTTATGGTTGATATTGGAAGAATGGATGTTGTATTTATATTGTTATAAACTGCTAGTTGTTATGCATTTTTATTTAATTCGGGATTGCGGCTTGAAATGATATATAACTGTATTTTTATTTTAAATTACGGATTGAAATGATAAATATCTATATCACTTGACCATAGGGTAGAAAATTATATACAGACACCGTAATCTATATATAAAAATATTTTGAAATGATTTTTTATGGTTTTGTAAAGAAATATATGGTTTATGAGATTTTGATTTGGATATTTTATAAATGTTATTTTATATATAGTTAAATTCTTGGTTTTAAGCTATGTATAAAATTGGTTTAAAGTAATAATAAAGTTTGATTTTATTAAGATATAATATGGTTAATTACTTATTTAAATTATAATCCTGGAGTTTATTATGACATAAATGAGAATAAGGTGGGAGATAAATATGAAAATGATTTGAAATCTTATAAAATTAAGATTTTAAAGGTATGATTTTTATAACTTGATTTTGGTTTAAGATGAATTAAACGAATATTTCAAGTATAAATAAATTAGATGAAATATTTATTTATTTGTAATTTGAGTTTTATTTAAATGATAATGGATTTATTATGCAAATGTTTCAAAACTAAATAATAGAACATTGGATTGTTGAATCGTAATTACCAACCTTAGTTTTGAAATTATTTAATACTCTAAAGTTTGGAGTATATTGAAATTGAAATGGTTTATTGAAATGAAAAGTGAGTTGAAAGTTATGAACTGATATTTTGTAACGACCCAAAATTTTCGATCCCAAAAATTCCAGATAGTTATGAAAAAGAAGAAAGAGATAGAAGAAGAAGAACAGAAACACCAACATCTCACATTCGCAGCGGATAAAATATAATAATAAACAGTAACAGTTTACAAAAGAATACTATATCCGTCGATTACATTTTAATACATCAGAGTTACACATATATACAGACCCTAGATATACACAATTACCATGCCTCAGATATACAATAATATAATACAGCGGAAACACTCCATACGTTCTTGCCATCCAACTCGCCTTCTGAGCTCCAGAACGTCCTTACCTGAAAATCTGAAATACTCGGTCTGACCCGAGCATTACATCAAAGTAACACCCGAGTCAAGTTGGAAACCAGCGTGAGTAAACCCATCTAACATGAATTACAAAAGCATTCAACTAATATATAACCCGGATAAATTGTATCAAATTACGAATTCACCAATTTTTATAGTCATCACTTATTTCACTCATCAATTTCTAAGTACCAAATCTTAGACTAAATGGTCCGGTTCACTTCAATCATTCCATTCCAGCTTATTGATTTCACAAATCAATCTATAAAGGATCGAAGTGGTCTTGGGTATTTACTAATACCCGACTCCGGTCTCTTCGAATCCAATGCCATCTTAACCCAAGTTATTCATGTGAAATAAGTTTCAATTTTAAATAGAACGTCACTTATATACACAATTTATCATCGACAAATAACTATATTATTACTGTCCATCTAATCATATCATATCTCAAACATTTCGTATCGGAGATAATAACCAATTCAAGGCATTTACAACATTCAATTGTCCATAAGCAAGATTGATCAGTTCCAAATTAATTTAATTAATCTCTAATTAAATTACTGACCTCAATCACTTAAATTACCTTTGCTTAATATTAATTAATTTCAATCAATTAATAAATCATGTCTCAATTTTCCCTCTTAATTAATCACCCTGGATTAATTATCCTTTCATTATATTAATTTATAGCCTTTAGTTAATTATACAAATTAATTATACAAATTAATTAACCTTCACCCGTTTAATATTAATTACATTAGTAAGTAATCCTTAATTACCTTTCATCTAGTAATCTACCTTTAACTACCCTCATCACGTAATTAACCCATTGGTTAATTAATTTAACCTTTGAAATCTGGGAAAACTAAAATTAAACAAATTCTCTAT
Source organism: Allium cepa (assembly GCA_030765085.1). Lineage (NCBI taxonomy): Eukaryota > Viridiplantae > Streptophyta > Magnoliopsida > Asparagales > Amaryllidaceae > Allium > Allium cepa. The sequence goes on along the minus strand of CM060928.1, from coordinate 532,869,898 downwards.
TCGAAAACTTAATTATTTCCAACATCTCATTACAATTTGGTATTTCAAAATGTTTTTATATGTGAAACATGATATAATTCATTCTTCAAGCGTAATTAAAGTTATTTACCCTTATTTAATTAATTAAATCTTGATCAAAACTTCCGTTGAACTATTTCATGGAAGTTCTTCCTTACATAGTAAAAATCCTGATTACCATTATATTATTAAAACTTAACAACGTTACATTCCAGCAAAGCAAAGAAAACCCCGAGCAAAATGTTGAAAACCCGAGCCACATCAGCTAGATACTCGAGTCTTCCTGACTTCGAGTCGAACCCGATAAAACTCAAGAAAACCCCGACCAAACTCTTCTTTCCCAAACCCAAAACTCCAGTTGCACACGTCGTCCACCGTGCACGTGCACGCCGCTCTGGCCAGCTCCGACCTTTTGGCAAACCTACCTACCTATTGTCGATCACCACGACAACCTCTCCAGCCTCCAAATCTGGTGGAAACGAGGTGAACACGAAAACGAGCTATTCAAGGAAAACTGAGGAAAACACCGATCGACCAAACTCCTTGCCGTCGACGAACCATGCCATTAGCAACCCCGCCAATCACCTTAACCATGCCACAAACTCCAGCTCCTCTTTCCCTCAATGCGCACCATCCCGATCCACTGTCCTCATCGTTCCAGCCTCACAAACGCCGATGACCACACTCCTCTCCAAAAGCCTTCTTCCTCCCTTACCGATCGCCATGGCCAATGGAAAAAATCCAATCCCATTTTTCTCGAAGGCGTCTACCCTTCAACAAGCTACGACCACAACCTCGATGTTAATCGTCGTGCCAATCATTGGAAAATGGCAATAGACCCAAATCCGATCAAACTCAAATACCACCCCCATATCCAAACTAAAAATCCCAATTCCTATACCTAAATTCATGATTTCTTACAACGAATCTACTCATGCAATCAAATCATTGAACTGTTTCCATGAAATTTTAACCAAAATTCGATTTCTACTGTGTTTCCTCATTTCTGAAATAACTACTGAATTCTAAGTCTTGAAAACATTTTTATAATTTCTAACGTGTTGTTATCTACAACTTCCATTCAGAGATCACAACTTCCATTCAGAGATCTAGGCTTAAACTGATTTTATCTTGAGATATAGATTTTTAAAAGAAATTTCAAGAACTTTTAAACAACAGCGAACCAAAAATTTAACATATATACAGGCATGTTCACAGTTTCAACCATCAATTCCAGTCATATTCAAGCTAAATTATCCATGCAATTCAAAGCTATCACTCACAGTCACATATTATTTAAGCTTCATCTTCAAATTTTAAACTGTTATTAAAAGCGTATACTCACAGACTATAGGAAAAGGTCTTGGTTTTAAAGGTTTACATACCTTCATCCATTGAACAGAGTATTTCACTTGAATCAAATTTTAAATAAAATATTACACACATACAAGCAAATTGTATTCAGGGATTAAAGACTAAAAATCACTTGAGTGAAAGATTTTGAATTTTAAGATCAGGTTTTCAACCCTGAAATGTTTAAACAGAGACATGTAAGATTGTTCCAGACCTGTACACAAGTTCTAACACACACACACACACAAATATATATATATATATATATATATATATATATATATATATCAATCACTTCTTAACATCATGCACAACACTATTATATCATACTTTCAAGGATCCACCACAAACCAACTCAAATTATTTCAGATTTTAAGAGTTTACTCACCTTATCTCCTGGAAAAGAGAACAATGGACTGTGTTTTGAAATCTGGATAAACTCTTTTAATTTTTGATCTGAGTTGATGCATTGATCTTGTATTCACAACAGAATTGAAGTTGCTGGAATTTGAATCCCTGAAAAATCTTCTCTGTCTTGATTGAATTTGTTTGAGTTTGTAAAGTAAAGATGTTTATTTTATTTTATTTTCTCAGGTTTACTTCTAGGTTCTGAACGAACCAGTTAAAATAAGATGATGGATGTATATATAGGAATGGCTTTAAACAATAGTATGAGCTTCTGGTACAAGCTTCAGCATGTTTTGATCAGATTAGATTTTTATATGGAGGCTGAGTTGATTTTATGCAATTCGAATTGACAAAAGGTTGTGCTAATTAAATTCATATGTCTTCAAATATGTTTACACCTTATTATGATTGCTGATATTTATATTTTATTTTGTTTATTTGTACCAAGATATTTTGTGTGTTATGAATAGTTTGTCTTCTTTTGCATTGTACAAATGTATATACAGCAACATATGTTTTCTAAACTTATCTTGTATGTTCATGTAAAATTATTATAGTTATTGTTTACATAACTTCTTATTTTTATTTCTATTTGTAATTTAACTTTCAAATATTTGATTCATAACATTATATTTGTATTTATAATTTATATTTATATTTATATCTTATATTGATAGGATTGCTTAATTTAAACATTATTATGAAAGACTACATTTATATTTATATATTGTATCAAATATTAATAATATAGAACCTTTAATTTAATTGAATAAGACAGATTCTATTTTAAACATTCTTGAAAGAATCTATTTTAATTTTTAAAATCAAAATTTTCTTCACAAAACATATACATACATATATATATAACTGATAAATGTCCAAAGATCTTATCAGTTTATAAAATGAAAAAGCTTGTATTTTATTTAGTTAGATTAAATACTTATTAAAATAATATTGTCAAAATTCCGGGTCATCACATATTTAATTTAAAGTAAATAAAATTGTTAAGTCGAGGAAATTATTTTACTTTATAAAGTAAATTTAAAATTCAAACTATTTTATATTATAAACCGTTTGAATATCCAAACCATTTAAGTCTTGGAAGTTATGGTTTAGGTGTATGAAATTCGAAGTATTATGTTTTGAAAGGTTATGTTTCAAGCGTTTGGTTTTTAAAATATTATAAATTTGAAAGTGCTATGATTTTAGAAAAGAGATATATTTGAAATAAAAATGATATTATATTGATTTGGGTTTTTATAAAAATGATATCATAATGATTTGGTTTTTGAAATGGAAAGGATATCGTATTTATATGGTTTTGAAATGGATATTATATTTCCGGTTTTGAAGTATAAATTATTTTGAAATGACCGCGGTGTTATAATAACGTTGAGTTGTTAAAGAGACCGCGATCGGAAGTTGTCATACTATCTGCCAACTTCGAAAACCACTTTAACAACCGTGTAAGGTGTGGAGATTCTAGAACAAAGTAGGATGGTGGCGACGTTCCTTTGAGGTATATACGTGGACCCAACTCCCGTGAGTTGGCATAAGATGGCTAAAACAGGAGCGATTCCGGGCCAGTGAGGAAGCCCCTCTTATCGGACATGCTCCTTCGATTTCATTCTATTACTTTGTGATTGATTGGGGCCCTTATGATTTTTGGGGGTGTGGCTCAAGGTGGACGGTAGCTGCACGCTATGCGTCACGGCCAGTTCGGATAGTAATTGGTATATCTACCCTGGCATTGTCTAGTTGTGCCGTGTCACCTACCCTAGCGAGCCTTGTACGAGTTTTATTTGTGTCGTACCTATTGAGCATCTTCTCGTAGCCAATCGATCAGGAAGCAAGTAGGTGTTGTATAGACTATTGGCACTATTTTTGTGTTAAGGTGGAAAATGTAAAGCCTTAACACTATTTTAAAGTAAGTTTATTTTACTATTAGACATTATTATAATAGCGTATATTACTACATAGTAAATAGTTTGACGGATCCTTAGGAGATGTGAATCCCGAGCATCTCCTAAGTTACTGCACTCACGTTAGACATTGGATAGGAGATGACAAATCCCGTAAACATCTCTGACGCCGTTCCACTCATATTTATTCCTGTAGATTTAACTTACATAACATTTTTTAGTTCTGACTCGAGTGTGTTGTCTTTTCAATTCGCTCGGGTCAGCCTGAGCATTTCAGGATTCGGAAGACCGTATTCTGGAGGACGAAGGCGAAAATTTATTATTATTTACTATAGTATTCCACTACATTCTCACTGTTTCCGCTGCATTATTTATTATTCTCTGGTATGTGTAACTCTGATATGTATTGTATAAGTATAATCGAATATTTTGTAAAATAGCTTCATGAACTGTATATTTGATTATTATATTTTATCGTTCCGCTGCAAAATTCTATTTTGTTTTTTTTCTTCTTTTTTTTTTTTTTATTTACCCCATAACAATCAGCCCTTCTGTATGGTTTAAGTCTGATGTGTGTGGCTTATCGTCGATTTAAAGCATACAAAAAGGTTGGATGTTACATATATGCAAACTCAATAAAATTCCCACATATATACATACTTAAATCAAACTTATATAACTTGAACCAAACATATATATATATAAACTCGCATACCGATTATATTCAAAATCAACATAAACTATAGTTTTGAACTTACAGATCATCTATACTTACACATTATTTATATATAAACCAATATAACATTTACAGTAAAACCAAAAAGACCCACTGCATATAGACAAATGCATATTTAACAACTTTAAAATTTTAAAATCAATATATAACCAAAATAATATTGCCTATTATATAACTAGAGGAGCTCCGAAAGTGAGTGGCCGAGGTGAGAGCCAATAGGCGGAGGTCAGAGAGTGAGTGGTCAAGATGAGAGCCGATAGGCGGAGGGCCTTGCATTGGCTGCTAGGTCATAGCTAAGGTGGGTTTGGCCATCTGATGGCAGCGGCTAAGGGACAAGCAAAGGTTGAAAGGTCAGGGATGCAAGGTGGTGTCGGTGGTGGGAAAAAAGCAGGTCAAGTTGCAGGCAGTTAAAGGAAGCAATGGGTGTGGTCGCCTGGGTTTAAGCGGAAAGGGCTGATGGGCGGTGCTCTAGTGGGAGGAGCGGCCAAGCAGAGGGAAAAGGCAGAGTTACGTGAAGAAGAGGGGATGGTTTAGGGTGCACTCGAATATTTCTCATCTAAAAATAAAATAAAATAAAAAGAAAGAGGGGAGAGGAATGAACAGTGCAGTAAACAAAAGCAAAAGGAAAAGTATCAACAACCTTGATATTTTGAAATTAGTGAATAAAGTGAACTAATAAGAAACATTAAAGTCAAGCACAAATTTAGAGAATTATTAAAGCAACGTCCATTCATTTTCTGACCGTTGAAACAAACGAATGGTCACAAGAAGTTTAAAAGCAAAAATTTGGGAATCGATACGATTGACCGCTTCATGGTTTCCGCTGTGTACCGGACTTCAAAGCGCAGAATTGAATATATCGTAGAGATCAGAACGATAAGACGATCAAAATGGTATACATATATCAATGGTACGATCATCCGATCAAAAGTCGATAATCGGTACCGAAAATGCTGCTAATTTGCCATAAATAAGATAAACAGAGCAATAGAAGTCCAAATTTGAAGAAACGAATTATGACGTCTCACTTAGAAGACGATTTACAAATTTTCTATAGAAAAATATTTAAGTTTGTAAAATATTTTATTATCATCCAATATTAACTGATGTAAACTGAAATAAAATTACACAATAAAATTTACTTCAATATTATTTGATGAAAACTTACCCTTTGTTATTTTTAATTAAACGCATTCCAAATATTAAATTATTTTATTTTCAAATTAAATTATTTAAAATTTCACAAAATTTCAGTTAAATGCGTTAATAAAACCCTTAAAAGTTACGGGTCGTTACATGTCATCAGTTGTAGTATTTACTAATTTTGACCCTTTTTATCAAACATAACAAGCTATATGTTTTCTTGTTATAAACAACATTCTGGACCAATGAAATAACTCCCTAGGCCTAATTCCAGTGTTTCTGTAAATTTAATATTTTGCCTTTTTATGTAAAAATACATTTTTACCCTTATTTATATTTTAATTTATTATTAAAATTCTCATGTTGTTACATTTACATTTCAAATACACCCCTACATTGATCTTATTCAATGTCATTGCTTTCAACCTATATTCCAACCTTGAGGACAAGATTGATCTTTTAGCGGGGAGTAATGATATGACTCAACTACATATTATTACATCATCAAGTCCACTACCAAGATTGGATGCTCTAGCAGTGAAAGTATTAATGCATAAGTGTTTAATAAATAACACAAGCACTAGAGACAAAGTTAGTTATAACAAATTTTCTATACTAGATTTTCTTATTATTTCTTTATCACAAATGATTGGCTATAAATGAATTGGAGTATGTATCTAATAGTATATAAGGCGAGCTTGCATTGGAATCTATTGTAGTTTGCCTATATAGGCAACACCCTATGAAGCAATATAGAGAGGTTGAAAAAAAAAATCAGTGCATTTTTTGCCCCATCTTCCTTATTTATTGTCTCCTTTTCATCCTTAATATTCATCTTGCTACTAGTATAGTTAAAAACTATTGATGTTCTTATCCTATTGTATTTGCATATGTAGGCTGTACGTAATAAAAATGGTTTTTAAGTGCAATTTTTCTAGTAGTTTATAATTTATAAATAATATAAATTCATTTAACTATATTAATGAAAAGTAATTAAAACAAAATAAAAGTAAAGATTATTCATAACAAAACAATTAAAATAGTCCTTTCGAGTGCCAATTTCGCAATATAAGAATGCACTCTCTTTTCGTTAAACATACTACTTTCGTGCCATTTTCAAACGTCTCCTTCAAATGATACTTTCATCCAACAAAAAACCCGCTTATAATCTTAACCTAATGCACCATTCAAATGCGAGGAAAGCTCAATCCAGTAGAATTTGAAGACTTGAGCCAGTTTCCTCTCTCAATTAAACTCAACATATGGTAAACATCATTTCTCTTGGCCAACAACAAAAGTTATGGTAGAAAAATGATGAACAATATATGTGTTGCAAACATCAACTCATTCACATTAACTTCATTTCCATTTTGATTTCATGTATTAGAAATGTGGAAATTCAAATCGTCAAGCTGATGCTGCTAATCCAAGTTCAAGTCTTCGGTATATGGACTTCATCTAGTATTTAGCTGACCTTTTGGCTCCATTGGGTCTTACAAACCTGCATAGATGGGAACGTATCCTTGCCAACTAACATCAATTTGAATAATTGCTCTAAATATATCAAGAGTACCAATGTGATTCTGTATTTCAGTACCCTATGTCCAAACTCTTGTTTAAAAAAATTAAAAATGAAAAGCTCATAAAATAAATGACTAACTACTTATGTTGTGTGTACCATGGTTATTCTACCACTAATGAAATTTTCTGCATCCAACATTGTGCAAAATCAGTTGACAATTGAGGTTTCAAGTAAATGAAAATTTTATGCTCCGTCCTTAATTCCTTCAGATTCTGTTTTTTCATATTTTTTTCAAATTAAGAAGAGATTCTAGTTTTGAAATTAATAAAGTATAAAAGGGAAATGGGTAATATAAGAAAATCAGGACGTAAGGCTTATGATTGCGCTGACGTCGAACGCAAACTTTATGGCCGAGATAAACGCTTTACTTTATACTATTGGAATGCTTCGATACTCATCGCAGACGTAAGCCTTCAGTCTGATTTGCATGGCATTATTGCGGTGTTGGTTTATGTGTCTAGAGCATCAAAAAGGACGCTAAATATGTTACGAGGTGCTTTTGTAGCAGTTTTGTGTCTCATTGCCACAACAGCATTAGGATTCGAATGCATAAAGGAGGCTAAAGATGGTCAATGGTAGTTGCTATAACAAACCATTTGAATTGACTTAAATAATCTATTTGACTTTCAACTAGTACAAAAGTAGTTTATATGACACTGTCCAAATTTTTCATAAAACGTGGTTAGAGCTCATTTCACATGCGATACATCAGGTGCAATAAATATGAAACTCATCTTGATTTCTTTTACATGATATAGTGGCTCGGTCGGGTTTAAATAGTGAATTTTAAATAGCCAAGCAGTTATGGTGCACTTCTTGCAAAAAAGAAAGGAGTCTACATCGCAAATATATGCATCATCTAAGATCTTCATTTTGTCCGCAAATACATTAACCAAATTTAAGAGTGAAAAAGAATTGGTTCATGACATTGCTTATGTTGGAAAATAATTATGGTTTGAGGTTAAAAGGAGGAAGTTCTATTAAAGAAATGATCAATTGTGTATATTATACCACTTGCCCTTCCAACTTGGAAAATTGGTGAGTGATTTCAAATATTGGATATATAAGTTCGGTCTGGGTTTGTTTAGATTTAGAAGTTATGCTCTTACATTTCAAAGATATAGACTGGAACTTGCACCAAGGTGGCACACGATAAATTAGACCTGTCAAAATATAACTCAACCAATTAACTCAACCTATTTACCCTACTTATATATGGGTTGGGTCAACCCATTTATGAATTTTATTAAAGGGTTATAAGTTGGGTTGATCCATTTTTAAAAGGGTTATAAATGGGTAACCCATTTACACATTTATTAAAAACTTAAATTTTGAAAATTTACATTTTGAAAATATGAATTTCGAACACATGTTGTAGTTATACATGGTGACTAAAAGTTGTACTTAGAAAATAACAGGCTGCATCTCCATATTTGAACTCTGCCTAGGCAGAACCCACTATTTTTTTTGTTCGGACTGCAATAACTTCTTTATACTAGCTCGAAATCAGGCGAGACATCGACTGATAAACTCTCACCTAAATTACATAATGTGGAACATTCGGATACTTCATTTTATGAATGCACACTGTAGTTATCCATGAAGCCCAACAGTCGTACTTTGAAAATAACAGGCTACTACATCCCCATATTTGAACTCCATCTAGGCAGAAACTACTATTTCTTTGTTCAAATTGCAATAACTTCTTCATACTAACTCGGAATCAGGCGAAACTTCGAACGATGAACTCCAACCTAAATTAGGGACAATATGGAACGCTCGGATACTTCATCTCATGAACGCATAGTGTAGTTCTCTATGGCGACTAACTACTGCACTTTAGTAAACAACAGACTGCATCCTCATATTCGAATTTTGATCATAAAATTTTAAATTTTGATTTTTTATCGAAATTCAAAATGTAAAAATTAGAATTAGAATTATTTTATATCTATTTTTTATTAGTCACATCAAATTTAAATCTTTAAATGGGTTAAGTGGATAACCCGCTTATTAAATGGGTTGGATCATAAGTTGGGTCACAAATGGGTTGGGTCAAACTCGACCGAACCCATTTTGACCCAACAGAACCCGTTTGACAGGTCTACGCTAAATATATAGGGACACTAGACTTTGGATTTCTTTACTTTGTATATAGATAAAAACATAAATGGTGTTCGATAAGATAAATCGGATAGCGGGATAAAAATGTAAGTTACTACCCATATTAGGAATGTAGCAATGAGATAATTTTTGTGAAAGGAAAATTGTTTTAGTAAGGATTGATTAAATGAGATAGTGGATTTAAAGATAAATCTTAATATCCATTTATATAAAATATTTACTATTTCAAATATAATGGATTATTTTATTACATGTTAGTAAGAGATCTCCTACTTTAATCAGAGTAAGGGATTGTAAAGGAGCTGTGCTTTTGGATAAATGGGATCAAATTAGTGGGACTCCCACTAAAATAAAATTGTTTTGAGAGGGACATGACAACATAGTTTAAATGGAGACTGTTTTACATTCATTTCAAATTGCAATTCGGTGAAATCTTATAGAAAACTAAAATGAAAAGCAATGGATGATTACCGTGACTCATAAAACTACAATGGTTCATTTGAAAAATCATTAGTGTACTATATTCAATAGAGTTGTATCAAAATAATAAAAAAAGGGTAGACATATTGGAAATTATTAGAAAATTAAATTTGATGGATTTGACCCAAAAATAAATCATAAATAGTGGTGGTTTTGGTACATAATAGTGAATTCCACTTAATCATGTTAGTAATTTCACCTTGTTGCATGTAATGATCAACATCTGTTCGTACATAATCTTACTTTCAATTAACTTTGGTTAAGCTTAATTTGTATTGAAGTTTGCTTGCCTTGTATTTAAAAAGAGTGTTACCATTTACATCTACCTAAACGCTTATTAACGCCACTTAAACATTAAAAAATTAAATCATTAAATCTAACTTAAAAACTCACCTTAAGTGTAAAAGGTGATTAGAAAATAAATGATAATAGGACAATATATAAATAATGAAATCGTAAATCGAACATAATTATTTTCAATTATTTTTATCATTACTGACAAAAAATGAGAGGAAAAACGTAAGTAATTTTTTTTTTTGAATTAAAAATTAAAAATTGATAAGTTAAGATATTTAATTCTGTTTAGAATATGAATGTAAATCAATATTTTTGTAAACCTGTTAATTTTTTAGGGATTGGATTATAATAAGTAGATATATTTGACTACTTCATAAAGTTTTCCACTACAATTTGTTTCATCATTTTTCTCTTTTTTTGTTCAACCAACAACAAGAACAATTATAATTGAATATTTTTAATCGACATAGTAATGAGTGTTCTTTAATATATTATACCGCGACACCTAATTTGAGCTGCAAATTATTTTTTACTATTTTAATCTTAGTTAGGGTTACACAATTTTTTAAAAATGAAAATTCTAATTACAATTAAAGTCGATAACAACTTAACCATAACTAAATCAGTTGGATTTATATATCAAGTAAAATTAAATTAAAGAAAGATTGACTATGGTGAAATTGGATGGAGAAATTCTAATTTTGTTGTTCAAAGAAAAATTGAGAGGAAAAGTTGAGTTATGCTTTTGAAAAAAATATAAGACTATGAAAAGATGGGTGTGGATAAGTGAGTTAATAGAATAGTGGGTGTGAAAAGAGTTTAGGCTGACATAAATAGTAAATTTCAATTTTATCACACTACATAGATCGAAATTGCAATAAATGTAAACCAAAATATATTTCATAACAAAACTGCAAGTTATCACTTCACAATCAAGATCATCTTCGATATCAATCATCTTTTTCTTAAAAGAAAAGAATAATATTATTCGCTCTTATAACATGAGCTACAATGTAACATCCTACCTCTATATTTATGCTATCTAAGAGTATTACAGAGTGATGCTATTAGATAAGAGAATGAGGCTAGATAGGGTACACACGTGAATATTTCCTTGGACTAACACTGCTACATATTAAAACATCAAATATAAAACTCATAAGTATGTACACAGTATCGGTACAAAGCAATAGACACATGTGTCTCTAGGATAAAACAATAGTAATATACAATATAGCACAGCATAGAGAACACAGAGTCAACCACGGTGATAATATATAATATAAATACATTTAATGTTATATAATACAATTCACATGTCAATTACATACACACACACATATAATGAAACAATGTCAAACAAATATCATGTAATAATCCAAATATTGAACACCTCTAAGCCCAATGAAATACATGTTGGTCAAGTCATTCCAATACCTGAAATGTCTCGGATTGACCCGGGTATTATAAAATAACACATGAGTCAGACTATGTCTAATCAAGGGATTACATAATAATAATGAAAACATAATTTAATCAATGAATAATAATATATGCACATAAATATATGTATATATATAATCACAAATAATCATGACGGCGTCACATTACCCAAATAACTAAAATCTATATGAAATTGTCAATATCAATTTCAAGATGTCATCACCCATAAAAAAAAATACATCTAATCATAAAATCATAGAATTAATATGAATGGGTGAATCATACATATCTAGAAATAGTAATCAAATCCAAAATAATCAGCAAATAGATATCCTCAAGTGAAGTTGGACAGTAATAAAACAATGCCCATTATCTCTCTCAATCTCATATTATAAAATGACAATATCAAATCGATAAGGAAGATTTGAGCAAACCTATAACAATGCTGCAATGTACAAAATCATATATCTTGACCCACAACCCTTGAAGAGGAGTAACTCTTGGCTGAAAGGTCCTAAAAGATAGAGACAACAAATCAATAATAAGAAGGCTGTCTTCCTAAGAAGGATACGGGTTTGATCATGCTCTAGACATGGTCCCCGGTATAATTTCATCTATACATAATATATGTCTATCTACTACCCATATACATCCATATTCATCTACTTATACCAAAACCAGATGGGAGACTGACAGCACGTCTGCTTGCTCCAGGAGCCACACGTGGTCCATATGACACGACTCCTACAGCCATCGGTTATCATTACATCTCCTCTCTTGGTATTGTGACAATGATGCACCATAGGCTCGATGATGCGTAGCCTCTTCGGCCACGACTCCAACATGTTCCCTTATATGGTAACTGACTGTTGGTATATGCGACACAAGGGGCAACCAACTATCTATCCTGTGATGCGCATCAAATATCATAACAATAACAGTGTCGTGGATCTGAGGTGCGACCCTACGATTAGGCCGCTTGGGTGGATACTGACCAACCTGGTTCACTCCCGAAACATAAAGGGAGTTGATCAAAGATAGACAAACATATAATGTACACAAACTATGTGGCTAAGATGTAGCCTCCATACATGCTTATCGCAATGAGTCACACACAGACAACATACCCCGTATTGAGTGTCATCCATGAGTAAAGAATAAGTGAATAAATAACACAATGGCATCCCATACCACTGCATGTTGCTAGTCCATTTATTCAGTGCTCATACATTACATTCGCCCTTCTTTATTCTATATAACGAGTTCAAAGAATAACCGAAAAAGCGTTACGTAAAATCCCATACCAGACGGTCTCACTAAACCGTTTATTTTAGTTTTTCATTACATATAATAATTAGTATGAAATCAATAGAAGATGTCATCACTGTATCATAATAAAATCATCAACTAAGTCAATGTCGATGGTGAATCACTCATATTATCGAAGTCAATATAAAGATCAGAACTCAGAAACTGGTATAAAATTATATTGTTCGGATAAACAATCAATACTTAAAGGATACCACATATAATTATATATATATATATAACATAATAAAAGTTAAGAGCTGGATAGTAAAATTCATACTCTAGAATAATTTAAATAATTATCTAAATTCAAATACGGTTTAATAATTACAATATATAACTAATTTCTTATCATTATATAAAATAAATCAATTATTAAATGTTTATTAATAATATCAGAAAGCTAATTTTAAATTCAAAATTGTTTATAAGCTAAATGTTACATATAGACATTATATCATTATTTTCTATGGTTAAATACTAATTTAAATAATTATAAGATTCGAATTAATTACATATACTCATATCAAATATATATATACACACATATATTATTAAAACTTAAATAGAACATATGTCAAAACTTAAATAGAACATATGTCAAGATTTCACAAGGTTCGTTGAAGCCGATTCGGGCATCGGCGGAGTCCGAGCCTCGTATCGACGTTGCGCATCAGTCTTGACCCTCTAGACGCAGATCGAGAGGAGCCCCGACCATTCTTCGCACTATCCGTACTCGCTCTATAGCGGCGACAGAGCAGATCGATCGATCGGCTCCACTCTCTGTATAGCTCCTGAGTTGGGATTGTTGGCTCCTCTAGTCTAGGTTTATTTCTCTCCGTTGATTCAGCATTCATGTCGAACTTTCTCTTCTGGAACATTCGTGGTATCGGCAATGAAGCCTCTTCAGCTAGGCTTAAGCGTATTGTCCGAAAGCACTCTATTTGCTTGGTGGCTCTTTTAGAACCATTCCTGGGCTCTGGAGAGGTAACCAAGGCGATGCTATCGCTTGGGTTTGGTGGTGCTTTGGCTAACGTTTCGGGTAAGATCTGGATTCTCTAGTCCAAGGACTGTGTTGTTCGTCCTGTTTTCGATTCTTGCCAGCTTTTCTCTGTTATGTGTTCCTCCTCTCTCTTTCCTCACCCGTTCCTTTTTTCGGCGGTGTACGCCAAATGTGATCGGATTGAGAGATTACCTCTCTGGGATGACATTCTGTCCCTCACTGACATGGGTTTCGTGTACTCTGTGTTGGGTGGGGATTTCAATGTTGTTGCTAGTCAGGCCGAAAAATTAGGGGGGTTGGCCGTCAATCGGCAATCGGTTTCTGACTTCAATTCTTTCATTGTTTGTTCCGGGTTGACCGAAATCCCATTCGTTGGTTCTGCTTACACGTGGTCCAACAATCAGGAGGGGCCGAATCGGATTCTATCCCGGCTGGATAGAATTTTTGGGTCTGCTGAATGGTTTAATCTACCATTCTCATTTTCTACTTCTCATCTTCATCGCTCTTGTTCTAATCATGCGCCTCTGGTTTTGCGCTGTTCTTCTCGTTCTTTGTCGGGGACGTCTTCTTTTCGCTTCCTTAGTATGTGGAGTTCTCACCACTCTTTCCTGCAAGTGGTGGAGGAATCGTGGATAGCTCCTATTGATGCTCCTCCTATGGGGGCTTTCTTTCTAAAATTGAACCGGCTTAAGGCTTGCCTAAAGACGTGGAATATCCAAGTTTTCAGGAATATTTTCGACCGTGTTCGAGCGGCAGAAGAGGCTCTCATCGTTGCCGAATCTGTGTACGACGAGACTCCTTCGGCTGAAAACAAGGAAATTTGGGCTTGTGCCCAACTGGCCTTTTCCTCGGAGCTTCGTGTCGAAAACTCCTATCTTCGCCAAATGGCGCGGGTCAAATGGTTGGTGGAAGGGGATTCGAATTCCAAATTTTTCCATTCATCCATTCGTAAGAAAGCCAATTTGCTATCTATTCACGAAATTTTAAGATCGGATCTTTCAGTTGCTTCAACTCCTTTTGAAGTTAGAGAGGTCATTGTGTCTCACTTCCAGTCCTACCTGGGTTCTCCTTCTGTGTCAGACCCGGATTTGGACCTCCTCTCTTTCATTAGCTAATCTCTATGGAGGAAAGTGCCGATTTAGCTATTCCGCCTTCGTCGGATGAGATTCGTGACTGCGTCTTTGCTCTTAGCAAGGATAGTGCCAGCGGGCCAGATGGCTTCAACGGATCCTTCTATCGGAGAGCTTGGTCTATCATCCAAACAGACTTTTGTCTGGCTATTCAACAATTTTTTTCCGGCTCCTCTCTTCCCATTAGTTGGTCTTCCACTAATTTGGTCCTCATCCCCAAATGTGATACCCCTCGCGTTTGCGTGGATTTCCGCCCGATCAGCCTTTGTAATTTCTCGAACAAAGTAATTTCAAAGGTATTGGCCAAGCGCTTGGCTCCGTACTTGGATTGCATTATCTCATCTTCTCATGCGGGTTTTGTAAAAGGTCGTCTGATCACTGACAACGTCCTGTTAGCCCAGGAGCTGATTTCCCAGATTGATAGGAAAGTCAGAGGTTCAAATATTGTTTTCAAACTTGATATGGAAAAGGCCTATGATCGTATGTCGTGGTTTTTCGTAATCAAGGTTCTCCGTACTTTCGGGTTTTCTGAAACACTGATCGATTTGGTGTGGAGGCTCATTTCCAATTGCTGGTTTTCTGTTCTCATTAACGGGTCGGCTAATGGTTTTTTCAAGGCGGGTAGAGGCCTTCGTCAAGGTGATCCTCTATCTCCATCTCTTTTCGTGATTGCGGCTGAGGCTTTCATCCGAGGGATCCACATCTTAACGATGTTTGGCCAAATTCACCGTTTTGGACTCCCCAGCGGTTGTCCGCTCATCTCTTCCCTATCCTTTGCGGACGACATTGTCATTTTCTCCAATGGTAATCGATCTTCTATTAGGCGGTTCATTCGGTTCATCCACCTTTACGAGAGGTGATCGGGCCAATTAGTCAACTCCTCCAAGAGTTGTTTCGTCCATGCGAAGGACATGGACTCTTCTAGGGTTTCTTGGATCGCATCCTTTACCGGCTTCAGGAAGGCATCCCTTCCTCTTCCTTATTTGGGTATTGCTCTTTACAGAGGTAGGAAACTTAATGCTCTTTTCGACCTTCTGACGGACAAAGTAAGGGGTAAGATCATCCGTTGGAATGTGTCTCTTCTATCTCTTGCTGTTCGTTTGGTTCTAATCAAATCTGTTTTAGGATCTTTGGGCACTCATGTCTTCGCCGCAATGACCCCTACGTCCTCCTTTTTTCGGTCTTTCCAATCCTTGGCTTCCTCCTTCTTCTGGGGATCGAAGGTTGACAATCACCGCCATCACTGGGTATCTTGGGACGCTGTATGTCGTCCAAAGATTGAGGGCGGTCTTGGCTTGCGAAATCTAAAGGTCATTTGCTTGGCTTTTGCTTGCAAGTTGTGGTACAGATTTGGTACTAACGACTCGTTATGGGCGTTGTTCCTTCATGCCAAATACCGGAGGCTAGCTTATAATGGCTACTCTGGATCTCCGTCATTCGCCGGTGAGACTTGGAAGCATATGCAAGCGGTCAAATTATTTTCTGATTCTCATGGAGGGCAATCCAGTTGGAACGGAGGTCCGTTTTCTATTCGTCAGGTCTGGATATCTTCTCGCTCCCCCGTCCCTGCTATCCCCATATTCTCCTACATATGGGACACTAGGATACCCCCTAAAGTGTCTCTTTTCATGTGGTGAACCCTCCATAATGGATTGCCGGTTGATGCGAACCTACAGCGGATTGGCATTTGTTTTGTTTTCCGTTGTAGATGTTGAGGCAACGGTGAAACGGAATCGGTGGACCATTTGCTTTTTGCTGGGTCCACTGCCAGATCCTGTTGGAATTACTTTGGTAATTTGTCGGGTATTCGCGGAAGCGTTTCCTCATCACAAGATCTTCTGGGTATCTGGTGGAACGGTAGAAATGGAAAATCTCTTCGATCTATCGCCAGTCGATTGATTCCCTGTCTGATTTGTTGGCACATCTGGTGTGCGCGGAATAAGGATATATTTGAGGAGACTCCTATGGATCCTTCCTCTGTTATTCGGCGGGTTAGGAATGATGTCTTAATGGCTTTTCGCGGTAGACCTTTCAAGGGTTCAGTCAATTCTCGTACTTCTCTCCTTGTGGCCCTACTTTCTATTACCTGCTCTCAGCCCTCCATTAGATCGGGTATTGGTTGATCTCCGATCTCGAGACTTGTGTCTTTGCTTGCTGTTTTCCTTGTAGCATCTCCCGCTTAACCCCCCCCGCCTTTTTTTATTTTCGGCTTTTTTCTGGCAACTGTTTTCAGGATCTGGATTTTCTGGCATGATTGGAGCTCTTTTCCTTTCTTGGGTGGAGCTTGGCTGTCGGTTTTTTGGATTATATCGGCTCTTGATTCTGCTGTTCTTTGGATGTTGGGCGCTTTGTTTGGTATTTTATTTATTGGAGACTAGCCCTCTATCTTGCTGTTGTATTGCACGGTTGTCATCCGACATCGTCGTTGGGCGGTGGCATTGCCGGAGCTCGATGACGATGTTTGATGGGCGGTGGTTTTTCCTGAGCTCATCAACCATGTTCCGTGTCTGCTTCTTGCAGCAGTCGTCCGTTCTGATTCGCCTGCCTATGGGGCCTTTTCCTTTTTTTCCTTTTTTGTAATGGTGTTTTTCGTTCGGTTTGTTGTTCTTTTTCGCTTTTGGGTTACCTGTTAGGCATGTTGACAGCTTTTGGTGATCGTTAATAAAATTTGTTTCTTGTTGAAAAAAAAATATGTCAAGATTTCACAAATATTCGTGAATTGCTATAAATTTCCATCAATTAACAATACACGTATATATATGTATATATATACATATGCAAGAACTTGTTAGAGGAAATGCACACATATGACTGGTCATAAGGAAGCAATGTTCAGACATTCAAATGAACAGCGGCAACACACAATGATGCAAGGGGAATGCACAGTTGCAACCATTTTCCAACAGGTCAAAACTCAACAAGAAGATGACATGTAGACAGCCAAACATGAACTCAACAAAGGATACAACACAATAGTTCAGCATGCACGAGAAACATGAAATAGCTAACTAAAATTCAAACTCAAGGATATACATACACACAACAGGAAAGCAAAAAACTGGAGTGCAACAGCAAGATCAGCAAGGGATATGCAAAAGCATATGGACGGGAAAAGTATCAGTACAAAGTAAAACAAAACAAGTGCACATGGTCATAAACAAATGGAGTATATGATCAAAGCCAAGTATATACACATACCAGTGAATATGAACAAGTACGAGATGTAGGTGTAACGACCCGTAAATTTTAACCGTTTTAATAACGTAATTAAATTGAATTTTGGTGAAATTTTAAATAATAACATTTTGAAATAAAAATTTAATATTTGGAATACGTCTACTTAAACGTAAGCAAATTTTCATCTGATAATATGTAAGTTTATTTTTTTGTGTAATTCTATTTCAATTTAAATCAATTAATAACTGTTGAATTTAAAAGTTTTTCGAAATCTAAATATGTCAACATGAGAAAGTTTATTTAGAACACTCCAAATCAGACTATGAAATTTGTTTCGTGAAATTTGGATGTTTCTAGCTCCGTTTAGATTTTTACGTACGGAATAGAAACGTATTTCGGTACCCATATCGACTTTTGATAGGATGAGTGTACTACTAATATCTGTATACTATTTTGATCATCTCATCGTGCTGATCTCTGCAGTATATTCATTTCTGTATTTTGAGGACTGGATAACCGTAATGATGAAACAGTTCACCGTAGCGGTACTACATTTTGACTTTACACCTTCCCTTGTTTTCAAATCTATAACGTGCAGCCCAAAACAAATAATTAATTGCTTTAATTATTAATCTGAATCAAGGTATAGTCATTACTTTTATTTTATTTTCAGAATTTAAGGGTTTATTCATCAGTGCACCTGTCTACATTCACACCGCTACCCTTACTCATCTCTTTGTCGTTCTGTCCTAAAATTTTATGTAACGTACATAATGCTTTTATGTCGACAGGTCAATCTTTTCCCTAAATCCAACTTTAGCTTTTGATATTCTTTGTATTAATATATATATATATATATGCTAAATTAGTGACAAATTTATTAAACTGTTCATTTGCCTTTTGCTTTGCTTCAACTTCTGTTCGTCCACCTCCCTATCTCTATTTCATCGTTAGAAACAAATACTAAAATATATAAAGATATATGGAATTCCTTCTTCGACCTGCTCATTGCCTCTGTCTTCCACCTTTGATTTCTCCTGTAACACGTCTTCTTTTTCCCCCTTATCAGCAAAATGTAGAACATATACAACGTGCCCCCTTCACGGTATGCCTGTAGCCACTTGGCCACCACATCACCGTGTTCCACTTCACCCACAACATGCTCCGCCAACTCCATCTATAAACGTACCAGTCATCCTCCTCAGACCCGCATCCGCAACCCACTGCCTTGTCGTACTTTTCAATGCCAGCAGCTTATCATCGAACCTCCGACCTAACCGTTGCAGCCCACGGCCAGTATCCAGCCCCGCGCATAGTCACCGAACCCACTTCCTAATGGTACCGCCTCCTCCTCTCTCCCTTATATATATTAGCGATATCGTTTGGTTATATCTACATAAATATGGAAAACTGTGGTCATATATGTACAGCCGTAAGTAATACATTTGTTATGCAAGTTATAGTCTGTCTCTACATACGAATTACGAAAGTTATATATATTTATACAGTAGATTATATGAAAGTATATAAACTTTGGGATTGTATGTTATATAATATATATTTTTTCTGTTGGTATGTATACATGAATATATATTAGTTATAGTATTTTACAGCCTACAGTGTTATATAGATATATGTATCTAAGGGAGTTATTGCATAGTCGGTCATTCATATGTTCTACTTTTATATCGAACAACCATGGGAGCATGGTCAGAAAAGGTACGATAAAGGTGAGCGATTGAGAAGGAAAAAGGGAGGCGAAACCATTCTTCCGACCCGAAGACACGGTCGAGCCTTGAAAGAATACGGTTCGGCCCCTCTTGGTTGTTCGACCAAGTGAAAGCAGAGCCAACAAAGGAGAACTCAGTGAGACCAGAGTTGACAATGAACGAATTGAAATCCATCATCGCAGCATGGTTGGTGGAAGCTCCTCCTCGCTTTTCCGCATGGCAAGCGACGATATTAAAATCGCCACCAACTACCGAGGAAGAAAAGCCCAAAACATCCAAGGCAAGAATGTCGGACCAAAGAGATAACCTTTCCGTCCGATCGCATTTGGCGTAAACCGCCGAGAAAAGAAAGGGAGAAGAGAACGAGGGAGAAGAGCATGCCACAGAGAGAAGCTACGGAGAGTCAAAGATGGAATGCACAACAAAGGATTTGGACCATAAAATCCAAATCTTTCCGGAGACATTAGCTGATCCACCCCCAAAACCTAAGGCAAGAAGGATTTTGGCCATACCTTCCGGGGCCTGAAAAGGTTCCACGAGAGCAACCAAACCCACCGAGTGCTTCTTGATAATGCGTTTCAGTGTAGCCAAAGACGCATCGTTACCAATACCACGAACATTCCAGAAAAGGAAATTCGACATGATGAAAGAGGAGAAAGTCGCAGAAAGAAAAGGAGAAGACGGACTCCCAGCAGAGCAAAGACGAGCGGGCTCAGATAAGATACAAAGAAAAACGAGCAGATCTGTCGATCTGCTCAGACGCCGCTATAGAGCGTGTGCGAATGGTGCGAGGGGTAGACTCTACTCGACGCGATCTGCGACGTGGCCGGAGGGGAGGGGGGATGTCTCAAAAGACACCTCACCACCGGAGCAGGACAAGGAAGCTAGGAGAGAATCACAAGGAGAAGGGCGAGAGTTCCTAGAAATGCAATCAAGCCGCTCATTAAGGAGCGCAATCTCAGCCTCACACATAAGAGGAATGGTGATGGACAGAGAGCAGGGAGAAGATGGAAGGGAGTACGTCGAGGAACAAGGGGTAGCAGCCGGGTCCAAACGATCATGTGGTACAAATGGAGAGCGCAGAAGAGAGAGGTGCCGAGCCAGCTGAAACCATATCGCCGAACAAGCCAGTCTACAATGGAAAGAGTGGGACAAAAGAGAGGAGGCAAACGCAGAGGAAGAGTGATAACAAAGCAAGAGCGCAGACGCGGAAGAAGAAGGAGAGGTAGGTGAAGGAAGAACAAGACGAGAGGAAAAAAAAAGAACCAGAAAGTGTATGGGAGCAAATATGGTGCAGCCCAAATTGCTGTAGGAACCTTACCGAAGCCGGACTGTCACTAATAGTACAGCCCTGCGATACAGGTAAGTGTCGTGGGTCGGTCTCATAGGGCGGAGCAGTAAAACAGAACAATGTAGGATGGCAATAGCCATGTCTGTCCGAATAGAGGTTCGAGTCAGGGACTTCTATTCGAACAGAGAGGAAATATCGCCTGATCCAATCGTTCCAGGCCCATAGACACCTCCCTAGTGACCAACGATATCCCATCAACAATGAGAAAAGGAATGAAGCATAAGACATATACGACACAGGAAAGGCCTCGTAATGTCTAAACTCAAGAACCCAGCTTATGGAAAACATCAGTTTGATCCATACTAGAATCCTAGTATGGACACAGCCGATGTGAATCTCCCACGTAGCAATAACGTGTAAGCAAAGTCGATAAAGCGGAGAGAGTGGCAAGAAACAGACTGAAACATCTAATCTACTGTGACCTGTCACACCACTAACAAGAAACCGAGTAGTTGTGACAGGGAGCACACACCAAAGTGTGTCATGGCTCAAGCACAACAAATATATGCCATCCGCCAGCAACCAAAAAAAGGATGGTAACCCAACAGGAATAACGAAGCAAGAGAAACGCACCTGCGGTAGAACAGCCTCACACAGCGATTGGGGCAGTATCGTAGACAAATCCCAAACCAACCAATCCCCAAAGAAAGATCTAACAACAGCTGACGCCGAGCCTTTGACCAGAAAACCCGAAGCATCAGAGGACATAGGGCCAAAATCACAAGTAGGCACCGAGAGCGTCGAGTTTGAACTGATAGGGGTGGTGAAATCCCCTATAACAGCACAAAAGTCCAGTGAATGGGGCATAGGCAATGAATGCTCCCAAACCAACATAACGGGCAGAACTAAAGGCAAAATGGAAAAGTCAGCACCAACTGACGATGAATCAACACCCGAGAATTCCAAAGAAGCAGAGGGCAGAGACGGCTTCTCGAAAGAAGGCAGCGAGCGCAATAGACGACGTGTGCGTCGCCTACGCCGCCGCCGCGGCGCAGAAAAGGACCACCTACTAAAGGAACAACCCGAAACCATCGAAGTACTGATAGGGGTGGTGAAATCCCCTATAGCAGCACAGTAGTCCAGCGAATGGAGCAAAGGCAGAGAATGCTCCCTTATCAACATATCGGACAGAACAAATGGCAAAATGGAACAGTCAGCACCAACTGTTAATGAAACAACATCCGAAGAAACCATTGAAGCAGAGGGCAGTGACAGCTTCTCGCAAGAAGGCAGCGAGCGCAATAGACGACGCGCGCGTCGCCTTCGCCGCCGCCCCGAAGAAGAGGACCACCTACTCAAAGAACAACACGTAACCATCGAGAGACTGCTAGGGGCGATGAAATCCCCATTATCAGCAGAAAACTCCGACTCAGCAAATCTAGAAGCAGTAAAACCCCCAAAAAACGTACCAAACAAGGGAGGATTAGATCCCCAATTCACCAGAGAGCAGGTATCAGCAAACCGCAAATAAGGTTCGAAACCCAAATCGGAGCTGCTCCCAAGCGGAAGTTCTCGAGAAAACAGCCCGAGGTCAGAGCAAGAGAGGATTTCAAGAAAACAATCCTCCACCACCACCATACGATGCCTAGAAATATCAGCGAATGCGCGCAAAGAGTAAACCTGAATCTCAATAGTGAATGGACCGGAGAAAGTAAGTGATATCGGTCCCTCAGAGAGCACGCGTAAAGCTTTGGCAATGGAGGCAAAGCTAGGGCACAATTTCAAGAAAGAGCCTGTGAGGAAGAAGGCTACCTCATCAATAAACGGATCCATAGAAATTTGTGAGCAGAAACCGAGCAATCGGGAGAGAGCGCAGAGGGGAGGGGAGGGGAGGAAGGAGACAGTAAGAGAAGAAGAAAAGAAGACCGATGCAATGATTTACTTTTTCAGAGAGTAGTCGCCATTTTTGACCGTTGCTTTTTTTTACAGAAAGTATTTTTGACTATTAAACTTTGGGGCCAAGGAAACTATGTTTCTCCTAGCCTTTGGTTAGGCTGGTTTTATAGTGCCCAGACCACTTATGTCTCATTATTGTGGCCGCTGGGAATCGATCCGGTGCCACTACAACACAATGTAGCAACAACCACTATGTCGAAACCACTGGCCTCTCTAGGCCATCTTCTTTTCGGTTCCAGAGCATGTGGAGATCTCACTACTCTTTTCATCAAGTGGTGGCTAACTCGTGGAGTGCACCGGTCTCTGGCCCTCCTTGCTCTATCTTCGTTCGTAAGCTTCAACGCCTCAAAGCCTGCCTTAAGGTGTGGAACGTTGATGTTTTCAAGAACATTTTCGATCGCATTCGACTGGCCGAAGAGTCTCTGATCTTAGCCGAATCTTTGTTAGATGAGGTTCCTTCAACCGCAAACAAGGAGGCCTGGGATTTAGCCCAGACCGTCTTCTCTTTTGAACTTCGTATCGAAAATGACTTCCTTCGTCAAAAAGCTAGGATCAAATGGGTGGTCGAAGGTGATTCGAACTCTAAGTTTTTTCATTCTTCTATCTGCAAGAAGAATAATCTACTCACTATCCGTGAGATTTTGCATCCTGACCAATCTTTGGCCTCTTCTTCGGAGGATGTCAAAGATACCATTTTGTCCCACTTCTAGACCTATTTGGGCACTCCCTCTGTCTCTTTTCTCGACCCGGCCCTGATGGCCTTCATCCCTCGTATGGTTCTGCCAACGGATGGCAACCATCTTGCGGACCCTCCGTCCACGGACGAGATTTGTGTGTGTGTTTTTGCCCTAAACAAGGATAGCGCCAGCGGCCCGGACGGTTTCAATGGCATCTTTTTTAGGACAGCCTGGCCTATAATTAAGGCTGATTTCTGTCTCGTTGTTCAGTCCTTCTTCAACGGTGGGTCTCTTCCCTCTGAATGGACTTCCACCAATTTGGTTCTTATTCCGAAGTGCGACAATCCTCGGTCTTGTGCGGATTTCCGTCCCATCAGTCTTTGTAACTTCTCGAATAAAGTTATTTCTAAGATCTTGGCTAGGCATTTAGTCCCTATCCTGGAACGCATTATCTCTCCCTCTCAATCGGGGTTTGTTAAGGGACGTTTAATCTCCGATAACATCCTTCTAGCTCAGGAGCTGATCTCCCAAATAGATCGAAAAGTTAGGGGATCTAATGTGGTTTTCAAACTTGACATGGCTAAGGCATTCGATCGCTTGTCCTAGTTTTTCATCTTAAAGGTCTTTAGGGCTTTCGGGTTTCCGGAAACCCTTATTGACCTGGTGTGGAGACTAATCTCGAACTGTTGGTTCTCTGTGCTCGTTAACGGGTACCCTCATGGGTATTTCAGGGAGGGAAGTGGTCTGCGTCAGGGAGACCCTCTCTCGCCTTCTCTTTTCATCATTGCGGCTGAGGCATTCATCCGCGGTCTTCAATCTCTGACAATCTACGGTCAGATTCAGCGCTTTGGTATACCGAGGGGTTGCCCTCTTATCTCCTCCTTATCATTTGCTGATGACATTGTCATTTTCTCTAATGGTGGTCGCTCATCCGTCCGGCGGCTGCTTCGTTTTCTTCTCCAATATGAGAGGTGTTCGGGCCAACTCGTTAATCCTTCCAAAAGTTGTTTTGTCCATGGCAAGGACTTGTCCCCCTCTAGAGCTTTTTGGATCGAGACCACTTCTGGTTTCAAGGAGGCTTCCCTTCCCCTTCCTTATTTGGGTATCTCTCTTTACCGGGGTAGAAAACTTAACGCTATCTTCGACCCCTTGACTGATAAAGTGAGAAACAAGATCATCCGATGGAATGCTTCCCTCCTGTCCCAAGCGGGTAAACTAGTTCTCATTAAGTCGGTTCTTGACTCTGTGGGCACCCATGTTTTCACCGCTATGACCCCCACCTCTTCCTTCTTCCGGTCCTACCGATCCTTGGTTTCGTCCTTCTTCTGGGGTTCCAAGGACAATATTCGTCATCACCAGTGGATATCGTGGGATGCCATTTGTCGTCCAAAGAACGAAGGTGGCCTGGGGCTGCGTAATCCTAAGGACCTTTGTGCATCTTTTGCTTGTAAGCTGTGGAACAGGTTTGGGGCTAACGACTCTTTGTGGGCGTCGTTTCTCCGTGCTAAATACCACAGGCTTGCGGGCACTAATTTCTTTGGTTCTCCGTCCTATGCCAGTGAGACCTGGAAGCACATGCAGTCGGTAAAGCCGCTCGCTGACTCTCATAACGGGCTATCGGGTTGGGATGGTGGTTCGTTCTCCGTTCGGAAAGCTTGGTCTTCTATTCGCTCACCCAATCCTATTCGTCCTTTGTTTTCCTTCATTTGGGATTCTCGAATTCCTCCCAAGGTTTCTCTGTTGATGTGGCGTATCCTACACAACGGGTTGCCACTGGACGAGAACCTCCAACTTATTGGCATCCCTCTGGTCTCCCGTTGTAGATGCTGCTGGGATGGGAATTTGGAATCCCTGTCCCACTTGTTTTTCGTTGGTCGCTTAGCCATAGCGTGCTGGAATTACTTCGGCAATCTAGTCAGAGTTCGTGCCTTATCCGCTTCCCCCCTCGATCTTCAATCTTTTTGGTGGGCTGGGGTGACTGGTAAATCTGTTGGCACCTTTGGTGCGCATGGAATAAGGCAATCTTTAACAGCACCCCCATGGACCCCCCGACTATTATTCGCCGTGTTAGGAATGATGTATTCCTAGCATTTCACGGTAGACCTTTTAGGGGTCGCGTGGGCTCCCGATCCAGGAAACTTGTGGGTCTTCTCTCTATTTCCTCTGTCCAGTCTACCTCTAGACAAGGCATTGGCTGACTCATGTCCTTGAGCAGATGGCTCTCCCTTCGCGTTCCTGTCCCCCCGCCCATCCCCCCCTCCCCGTATCTCATGGGTTTTCTTGTTTGCCAAATCAGGTGACTATGGACTCTTCATCGGCCAGTGACCCTCTTCGCTTGGATCTGTCTTAGATTTATTGGTGTTGCTTGTTTGCGGCTGTACTGCTCTTTCCGCTTTCCCGTGTTGATTTCCTGTTCATCGGTCTTGGAGCTGTTCGACTGGTCCTGGATCTTGCTTTTCCTGACCATTAGCATGTATCTGCTATGGTGCTGGGCTGACTGCTTGCTTTTGTAGTTGTTCTCGCTGTATTTTGGGTTTCTTCCCATTTTCCTATTCTTTTTTCTGCTCTTTGTAGTTACCTGCCAGGCTTGTTGGCAGCTTTTGGAGCGTGTATATATATTCTCTGTTTTAGCTATAAAAAAAAATGTTCTACTTTTATATATATATATATACACACACACACATACACGTACATATATCGGCTGTAAGTTATATGTATTGGTTCATATAAGTTTATAAATCTATCTGTTTATATTTATCGTGTCAGTCGAAATGCATATATGTTATAGTATTTATATATAATCTGCTTATATACATTATATAATATTTTGATATATATCAGTTTATAATTGTTATATATATACACACACATTTCAATTTCAAGTAAATACGTATGTAAGTTTATATGTTTAAAATATGTATATGATATAGTGTCAGGTTTTTGTATTATATATAGAAATGAAAATGGGAAAGTTTTATAACTATGTTTTATTAGTAAGGTCAGTATAAGGATAATGACAGTATGTATAAAACAGGTTACGAGTATTCATATATATTGGTTTATTTATAAGTAATATGTACATATGTACAATCTGTTACATTCACGTATATAGGTTATATATTGATGTCAATATGTATATATTTAACTTATATTTATATTTCGTTTTTTTTTGTTTATAAATATATTGTTACAGTGCTATATCCTAAATATTGATTTTTATACAGAGATATATATAGTTTTAAAACACTTATAAACTATATTAAATTATATATATATATATATATATATTTTAGTTTTCATGCTAGTGTCTGAGATCTTTGTACAGCCTCTCTTTGATCTGATATATATAATATGCTTAAAAGTTTATTTACAATATATACATTAGTTTGTATATCTAAGTAATGTTATGGTTGGATATATATATATATATATAATTATTCAACATATTATGTGTGTGTATATTGAACTGTAATATGTGAGCTTTAGTTATATAAACATATATATTAAACTGTTAAATTTTGATGTATCGATTCAAAATTTATTAATTTATATATGTTTGACTTTAATATTTGAATTTTAGTGTAAAACAATAATTTTGAAATACATTTATATATTTAATTTAGTATGTGTTTGAAATTTAAATTATTGAGAAGATTGTATATAATATAATAATAATGTTTATATTTTCGATTTATATCGGAACTGATTCGATTTGTTTTTATCGATCCCTACTATACTCTTTATTTGTCAAATTCGTGCCAATTTTTCCTTGCTGTGGGATTTGTACTTGGATTCGTAACTCATCCCAATTTTGTTCATCTCTAGCCTCTAAATGTGAGCAATCACTCACGATTAACATTCTTTTATTCATTAAATTTGATTTCAATTGAAACGACAATTGAAATATGCTGCTGCTAGTTATTTACATTGTTATATGTATGCCATTATCTGTATATGTTCACCTATGACATCTGACACCATTATCCATCATTTATATTGATGACATATGCCTGTTATATTAGTATCATATCTGTTATCACTCTGCAAGTTCATTACTAGTATAGAATTCACTATGGGTTGAAATGATACATACCCGAACAGACTTTAGAATAGGAGAAAATCGTTATGGGTTGAAATGATAAACCCAAGCGATTTTCATTGAATTGAATTTGGGATTGCGGGTTGAAATGATATATATTCGTATTTATATTTAAATTACGGATTAAAATGATAAATATATGTATCACTTGACCATAGAATAGAAAATTATATACAGACACGGTGGTCTATATATAAAAATATTTTGAAATGATTTATATGGTTTTGAATAGAAATATATGGTTTTATATAAATATTGATTTTAGATACTATATGAATGTTATTTTATATATAGTTAAATTCTTGATTTTAAGCTATGTGTAAGTTTGTTTTAATATAGAATAAGTTTAATAATAAAGTTTGATTTTATTAAAATATAATATGGTTAAGTATTTATTTAAATTATACTTTAATATAGAGTTTATAATGATTTAATAAATTAAGGTTGGGAAGATTGATTTGAAATTGGTTTGGAATGGTATTTAATTAAGAATTTATTTAATTAAATCAATTGGAAACTTATGGAATTTGAAATTTTTAAAGGATATGAGTTTATAACTTGATTTTGGTTTAAGATGATTTAAATGAATATTTCAGGTTTAAAATAAAAAAGGGAATATTTAGTGATCTGAAATATTGGGATTTCATTTAAATGATATTGGATTTATTAAGTAAATATTTCAAAACTAAATAATAATAAATTGAATTTGATATATATGGAAGTATCAAAAATTTAGTTTTGAAATTATGGAATATTTAAAACATTGAAATATATGGAAATTGAAATGGTTTATTGTGGTTCAAATCAGTATTTGAAATTGATATAATTTGAAATGGGTTAATTGAATTGAAATTGAAATTGACGATTTGAGGTTTGATTTAAATTTGAATTTTGGAATTCGAGTAGATTTGGAACTGGTTTGTGAAATTCGAAGAAAATATTTTATTTTATTATATATACTATTTTAATATCTAAATCGATTAAGTGGGTGGTATTATGATTACTAAATTTTGATTTCCTAAGTATTATGATTTCCAAAGTGTAAGAATTCCAAAATATTTTGGTTTCGAAAGTGTTATAACTTTGAAAATGTTATGATTCCGGAAGTGAATATATTTGAAATGGAAATGATATTTTAGTTTTGATATATATACTATTTTGAAATGACCACGGTGTTATAATAGCGATTGGTTGTTAAAGAGACCGAGATCGTAAGTTGTCATACTCTCTGCCAACTTCAAAAACCACTTTAACAACCGTGTATACGGTGGAGATTCCAGAATGAAGTAGGATGACGACGACGTCCTATTGAGGTATATACGTGGACCCGACTCCCGTGAGTTGGTATAAGGTGGCTAAAACAGGAGCAATCGACGGGATAATGAGATAGCTCCTCTTATCCGACACACTTCTTCGATACCATTCTATTACTTTGTGATTGATTGGGTGCACCTTTGATTTTTGGGAGTGTGGATCGAGGTGGACGGTAGTGGCTGCTGCGCGTTACCACTTGTTCGGAAGTGCAATTGGTATAGCTACACCGGCATTGCCTAGTTGTGCCGTGTCACCTACCCTAGCGCGCCTTGTACGATTTTGGTTTTGTGTAGTACCTATGGAGTATCCTCTGGTGGCTTCCCGATCAGGACGGACTATGGTACCATATAGACTACTGGTACTATAGAATGTGTTAAGGGGGATATTGGGTAACTCCTTAATGCTATTTTTAAATATATTATACTTTACTTTAGACGTTATAATAATAGCGTATATTACTACATAGTAAATAGCTTAACGGATCCTTAGAGGATAGTTATACCAAACATCCTTTGAGTTATTTGTATTTCAGTTGTTTTTTCACTTGAGTTGGATTTATTGATATAAGAAGGTTAATTCTGACTCGAGTGTTTTTTGTTTTGCTTTACGCTCAGGTCAGACTGAGTGATACAGCTTTTGAGACTCACCTTTAGAGTTGGAGCTTCGTTTGGAGATCCATCTACATCTTTCAGCTTGGAGTTATTCAGTTGATTCCAGTGATGTATTCTGATCTTGTACTTGACTATTGTATTCGAGAATTCTAGTGTATCTTATTTAACTCTGTTATATATATATAGTAGCTTCATGAACTACTATTCTCTTGTTTCTGCTGCATAATTGTTATATTACTCTGTGTCTATGATTCTGTGATTATTTTATTTACTGTATATGTTGAGTTTTGCCAAACATAAATCAACCACTTGATATTTTGAGCAATTCAAATTCGGCATGTGTGGATGCGAATGGTTGAAAATATCGAGATGTTACAGACAAGTGCTTCAGCAATGGTATTGACCAAACAGAACCAACAAGGCAGGTGAACTAATTGACATTTAAGACTTAACACCATCATGACACAACAGTTTAAGGAATGGTGCAAAAAAATAGTGCACACAAACCAATATAGCAAAAGCAGCCGTTCACACACACACACACACACACACACACACACATACCCTACTCTCATAAATACTCACACTTCCATATGCACACTAATCTCTTGTTGACACGCACGCACACAAAAGTAAACACATACACACATCATATGTATGTACCTATATTTTAATTAATAAGAACAGAGACCCAAAACACTAAAATATAACCAGTTAAGAAACACACCCAATATAAGTATCTATATTTTTTTTATTTTGATTTATACAATAAAAAGATAAATATACATCTTAACTAAATTATGAGAATAATATAAAGACTAGTATAAGCTACATACCCATAACACTCACGCATACTTGTATAGAGGAATTAAATATAAAATTAAAGGGTACAAAGAGCATTAGACCAACAAAATAAACATGGAGGAGAACAACAACTAAAATATAGTTCAACATCAATGAATAGAACAAAGGTATAGGAGATGAAGACGTGCAAAAGACTAAATATATATATATTGTACTTCTTTATCTAGTGTGACCTGGGTACTTGAAGACACATTATCACTCACGCAAATAACTCTATCCCACTCAACACACACAAATCCTCATGAATACGCACACAACACACTTATATTATCACAACACATGCACAAATACTCGAAAACACTAAATACACACCGTCATAAAACTCACGCAGGGAAGAGTCTCATGCAGGGAAGAGAAATAAAGGCAAAAATTCAAAAATGAACACAGGAAAATACATTGTGATATAAATAACTCAAATACTCAAAATATATGTTTGATTGGTTTTAATAAGCAAAGTTATGGTGAGAAAATTCTCACCTGCAACTTGCTCTCCTCTTTTACCGACCTTTAACTACCTATACGCACACTACACAATAGTGCAGCGACAAACACCAGATGCTCACAGATATTTATAAATGTACATATTTTAATTTGATAAATTTAGATAATTTATTCTATTTGATTTTTTTTTTTGAAAGCTGATGGAAATGGAACTTGATTACTTCCAATCGAAGAAGTTAGATTCTGAGATAAGGTAAGGATGTGCAAAAAAATATCCTAATGATAAGAGAATTCTAGAAATAAATTAGAGTTCGGGTTCTCTTGGGATTTGGGCTTAAAACTTGCTTACAAGGATATATATGTATATATATGGTTTCATTCTTAAACCAAATTCAATTTAATCAACACGAATACAAGTTCATAAAATCATCACTTTTCCAAGCTATTATTTTATTTCGGTTTTATTAGTTTTATAATATACTATTTTCACCTTTTTATCTTATTTAAATTTACTCATTTTATTCTCCCAACCTAAATTATTTTATTAGATAGTTACAAAACCAATATTAAACAAACCATCAAATTATAATTTTATTAAATAAATTTCTATTATTAATGTCAATTATTTATTACTTAAAAATCAGGTTGTTACAGACTTCCCACTTAACAAAATTGTGTCCTCTCAATTTCCTACAAGGAAAATTTATAACAAACTAATTATTCAAAACTTAACCATACTATTTAAATTCGTTTTAAATTTTCAAAGCATTTATATAAAATAAAAGTGTTTTATACGATCTTAAAATCTTTCATTTAAATAAATTTCCTTTTTTTAATAACTATGATACACTTTGCCTATATTTTCTTAAAATTCTATTTTATTTTCATACAAGAACAATTCAAATCAAATTCCACTCAATAATCTTTAAAATATTTTAACAAACCTCCAAAATCTTATAAACAAAGTTCCCACTCAAACTGAAATCTCGCATATAATGAATTATTTTCTACATATCTCATAATTTCAAAACATTTCATATCTGAAAGTTAAGTTCAACTTTTATTTTGCAAGCACTTTTCGTAATTAAAAATATTTAACTCTTTTAAATCAAATCTAAGAGGGAAAATGATAAATTTCCTTTCAAAATTTAGCACTTCGAAAATTATTGTATATCATTTATAAAATAATTCTCAGTTTAATTAACTTATACAAAAAATTAAATCTTCAAATCATATTATATTTAAATATCCACATCTTCAATCCCAAAACTCTATAACGTTTACACATTATGTATATGAATCATTATTAAATACATATATACTTATATTCACAAACTCTCAAATATAATAAAATAGAGTGATACTGCCTCACCATGTATTATAGTGATTACTAATATTAATTGGCTGCAATATTGAACACATAATCAATACTGCCTCGCCAGTGACCACAGTTGTGCACTAATATCCAATTGCTGCAACAATCACCAAAAATACATACTATTATATAAAATATATCCTTTAAAAAACTAAATCTCTAATATCACTTTATTCAAAAATAATTTACTTAATTTTTCCATTTAAAACATTCAACACTACTCCAAAATATTTTAGCTTTTTTCCACAAAATCAATAATATCTTTCTAAATCATCGTGTCCAAATGTCTTGTTCAAGCGTTTAAGAACTTTTATCAAGTACGTATGCACTCGCGTTGACCAAAATCCTTAACACACTCAATGGGCAAGTTGACA
Organism: Allium cepa; assembly: GCA_030765085.1. Lineage (NCBI taxonomy): Eukaryota > Viridiplantae > Streptophyta > Magnoliopsida > Asparagales > Amaryllidaceae > Allium > Allium cepa. The sequence continues at coordinate 532,837,042 of CM060928.1, read as the reverse complement.
CAATTTTACATCCAAAATATCTACGCATATTGCTTTCACAAATTTATTTAATATACTAGTTTCAAAATATCAATTTTCCAAATCCCCATTTAATACTTTACTTATAATATATACTTTTCAAATGATTTCTAATTAAAAAATCACTTCACTTTACTTTTAAAATTATTTAATAATAATAATGACCAATATTTAAATACAATAACTTTTGCTTTCACCAAACACCTACAAAATTTTAAAATATTTACAAACAGTCTTTAAAACTCACATATCTAGATACTTTACGAACCATTCATTTCAAAAAGTAACTTATAATAATAAACCAAATAAAGACGCTTAGCGGAAAATAACAATTTCGTTGTGCACTTTGATAAAACCAAGCAAAACTCAAATACGCAACCACAAAACAAATACAACAACACAATATCAAACCATCCAAAATCATAATATACAAATACTATTGGTTAGACTAACTCCTTTCGTCCTTATTACTCCAACCATTTTATAAGCTCAAAATAATTAAGTGAAAAGTAATTATAATTTCTAAATAGCAAACACATCTCTTGATGAATACTCCGTAGTAAACATCCTATAATAATAAATATACGATTACTTATTATAGAAAATTCTCTATCTCACCCAAGGAGGTAGACCACCCAAGGGAGGGATCCTAAGTCTCAACTAGGCCAATGACTTATGTCTTTTATATATGACGTATTATTTTGAACCTGCTCTGATACATTTTGCAACATCCCACCTTTATACCCATACTATCCAAGAGTACTATAGAGTAATACTATCATATAATACACAGAATGAGGCTGTATGGGGTACACAGTTGAATATTCTCTTGGACTAACATCGGTACGTATTAAAACATCAAATATAAAACTCATCAACATATACAATATCGGTACAAAGCAATAGACACGTGTGCCTCCAAGATAGAACAATACATAATATACAATACAGCATAAAAAACATAGAGTCAACTACGACGATAATATATAATATAAATGCATTAATGTTATACAATACAATTCATATGTTAATTATATATGTATATATAACAAAACAACTTCAAACAAATATCATGTAATAATCCAAGTATATAACTTCTCTAAACCCAATGAAAGACATGCTGGTCAAGTCATCCCGGTACCTAAAATGTCTCGGACTGGCTCGAGTATTATAAAATAATACACGGGTCAGAAAATACCTATTCAAGGAGTATATAATAATAATAATGAAAGCATAATTTAATCATTGAATAATAATATATACCCATAAATATATATATATATATAACAATAAATAGTCATCAAGGCATTAATCACCCAAATAACTAAAATCTATATGAAATAATCAATACTGATTTCAAGATGTCAACACCCATAAAGAAATATGTTTAATCATACAATCATAGAATCAATACAAATGGGTGAATCATACATATCTAGAAATCATCATCAAATCTAAAATAATCAGCAATGAGACATCCTCAAGTGAAGTCGGATAGTAATAAAATAATGCCCACTATCTCTCTCAATCTCATATTATAAAATGCCAATTTAAAATCAATAAGGAAGATTTAAGCCAGCCCATAACAACGATGCAATATACAAAATCATATATCTTGATCCACAACCCTTAGAGAGGTAAAACTCTCGATTGAAAGGTACTGAGAGATAGACACAATAAATCAATAATAAGTAGGTCGTCTGCCTAAGAAGGATATGGGGTTAATCATACTCTAGACATACTTTCACGTATAATCTCATATATACATTATATATGTCTATCTACTGCCCACATATATCCACTTATACCGAACCCAGACGGGAGATTGACAACACGTCTGCATGCTCCAGGAGCCACACGTGGTCCACCTGACACGACTCCTACAGTCATCGATTACCATTACATCTCCTCTCTCGGTATCATGACAATGATCTACCATAGGCTCGATAATGCGTAGCCTCTTCGGCCATGACTATAGACATGTGCCTCTATATGGTAATTGACTGTTGGTCTATGCAACAGAAGGGGCAACCAACTATCTATCTTGTGATGGGCATCAAATATCATAACAATAACGATGTCGTGGATCTACGGTGCGACTCCACGATCAGGCCGTCGGGATGGATACTGGCCAATCTGGTTCACTCCCGAAACATAAAGGGCTTGGTTAAAGCTATACAGACATATAATGTACACAAACTATGTGGCTAATAAGTAGCCTCCATACATTCTCACTGTAGCGAGTCAAACACACACAACATACCCCGCATTGAGTGTCATCCATGAGCAAAGAATAACTGAATAAATAACATAACGACGTCTCATACCACTGCTTATTACTAGTCCACTTATTTGGTGCTCATACATCGCACTCGCCCTTCTTTATTCCATATAAGAGTCCAAAGAATAACCAGAAAAGTGTTAACAAAAGTCTCATACCAAACGGTATCACTAAACCGTTTATTCTAATTTCTCGCCACATATAATATTTTAAATGAAATCACATAGAAAGATGTCATCACTGTATCATAATAAAATCATCAACTAGATCAATGTCAATGGTGAATCACTCATATTATCGAAATCAATACAAAGATCAGAACTCGGAAACTGGTATAAAAATAGATTGTTCAGATAAACAATAATTAAACAATCAATACTTAAGGGACCACACACACACACACACACACACACACACATATATATAACATAATAAAAGCTAAGAGCTAGGTAATAAAATTCATACTCTAGAATAATTTAAATAATTATCTAAATTCAAATATAGTTTAATAATTACAATAGGTAACTAATTTATTATCATTATATAAAATTAATCAATTATTAAATGTTTATTAATAATATCAGAAAGCTTATTTTAAATTCAAAAATAGCTTATAAAGCTAACTGTTGCATATAGACATTATGTCATAATTTTCCATGATTTAATACTAATTTAAATAATTATAAACATTCGAAATAATTACATATACTCAAATCAAATATATATATGCACAAACTTATATGCATTATTAAAACTTAATTAGAACATACGTCAAAATTTCACAAATATTCATTAATTGCTATAAAATTTCCATCAATTAAAATACATGTACATATGTACACATATACATGTGCAAAAACCTGTTAGAGGAAATGCGCACATACCGCCGATTATAAGCAAGCAATGCTAAGACATTCAATTAAACAGACACAATGATGCAAGGGGAATGCACAGAGTTCAGGTCAAGTGAATACGCACTAGTACAATAGAAAAGAGTGCATCAGACTCAACAAAATTTCGCAACCATTTTGTCAGCAAGTCAAAACTCAACAAGAAGATGGCATGCAAATAGCCAGACATGAACTCAACAAAGGATACAACACAATGGGTCAGCAAGCACAAAAAACATGCAGTAGCTAACTGAAATTCAAACTCAAGGATACACATACACGCAGCAGGAAAGCAATGAACTGGAGTGCAACTCGTGTGCAGCAGCAAAATCAGCAAGGGATATGCAAAAGCATATGAAAGGGAAAGATATTAGTACAAAGTAAAACACAACAAGTTTACATGGTCATAAAAAAATGGAGTACATGATCAAAGCCAACTACATACATATACTAATGAATATGAACAAGTACAAGACGTAAGGACAAGTCCATAAGCAATGAATCAGACCAAACAGAGACAACAAGGCAGTGAACTGATTGACGTATAAGACTTAACACCATCATGGCACAACATTTTTTTTTCTTTTTTCGAAATGGTACTTTATATACAACAAATCATTGTGACAACATATCACATGTCAATAAACGTTTGAATCACGCTAGGCAAGTTTCGAACTTGTGACCTCTCACACCAAAGCCACATCACATAACCACTGGGACAATGGTGCTTGTCATGACACAACAATTCAAGGAACGGTGCAACAAAATAGTGCACAGAAACCAATATAGCAAAATCATCTATTCACACATATATACATACCCTACTCTCATAAACACTCACACTACCATATACACACTAATCTCTAGTTGACACACGCATGCAAAAGCACACATCACTTGTATGTGCACATATTTATATTAATAAGCACAAAGACCCAAAACAGTAAAATGTACCCAGTTAGGAAACGTACCCAATATAAGTATCTATATTTGTTTATTTTAATTTATACAATAAAAAGATAAATATACAGCTTACCTAACTTATGATAATAATATAAAGACTTGTATAGGCTACATACCCATAACACCCACACATACTTGTATAGCGGAATTAACTATAAATCAAAGGTACGAAGAGTAGCGAAGAGAATAGAAACAAAAATATAGTTCAACATGAATAAATAGAACAAAGGTATGGGAGATGAAGGCGTGCAGCATACTATATATATATACACATATATATTGTACTTCTTTATGTAGTATGACCTGGGTTCTTGAAGACAAATTATCACTCACGTAAATAACTCTATCCCACTCAACACACACAAAAGCTCATGAATACACACACAACACACTTATATTATCACAACACATGCACGCATACTCGAAACACTAAATATATACAGCCCAAAAACTCACGCAAAGAGTCTCATGCAGAGAACAGAAATAAAGGTTAAACTTCAAAAATGAACGAAGGAAAATATATTGTGATATAAATAATTCAAACATTCAAAATATATGTTCGAATGGTTTTGATTAGCACAGGTATTGTGAGAAAGTTCTCACCTGCAACTTGCTCTCCTCTTTTACCAACCTTTAGCTACCCATACGCACACCACACAATAGTGCAGTGGAAAAAGCAAATGCTCATAGATATTTATAATTGTACATATTTTAATTTGATAAATTTAGATAATTTATTTTATTTGATTTGATTTTTTTTTTTTGCAAGCAAATGGAATTGGAACTTGATTACTTCTAGTCGAACAAGTTAGATTCTATGATGAGGTAAGGATGTGTAAAAAAAATTTGCTTTGGGTCTCTTGGGCTTTGGGCTTAAAACTTGCTTATAAGGATATGTGTGTGTATTTGTGTGTGTGTCTACGTATATGGTTTCATTCTTAAACCAAATTCAATTTACTCAACACGAATACAAGTTCATAAAATCATCCCTTTTCCATGCTATTATTTTATTTCGGTTTTACCAGTTTTATAAAATATTATTTTCCATGTTTTTATCTTATTTCGATTTACTTATTTTATTCTCCCAACCTAAATTCTTTAATTAGATAGTTACAAAACCAATATCAAACAAACCATTAAATTACAATTTTATTAAATGAATTTCTATTAGTACGTTAATTATTTATTACTTAAAAATCGGGTTGTTACATGCAATCTCGAGAAAACAACAACTTTTACAAATACTAATAAACGAATGATTATCAAATTTCAAACATATTCTTGACTCTGTAACATATTATTATTTTAAAAAACTCTTCGATACAAAGGACTTTCGGAAGGAATGGCGGACCAACCAACTCTAAAGAAGGGATTAAGTTCTGTTTGTCTGCTTCAACTCATTGCACCTATAACCCATTAGGTACTAATTACTCTATAACCTATTGTTCAACGTCTTGACCGAATGAGATGTCTATCAATATCTCTCCACCTACTATCTTCATCCATCTAAATTCAGTTCATTTATATAATCATAACATTAATAGTAAAAGAAATTATTTAAAGTGAAATTTTTGTATACGTTTTCATGATTATAAAAAATTTGCATAAGTCCAATAAAAGCTAACCTTAAAAGTAATAAACGTCATAAGCAAAAGAAAGGCTGCAAAAACACTAATAGTGACCCCAAAAAAATTATCATTTCCAATATAAAAGAACCTATTAAATACAAAACAAAATTAGCAAAAACTACAAGGTTAAAAGCTTGCCTTCTTCGGTTTTGTCTAATCAATTAATCGAGATACGCCATTCTAAATTCAAGTAATTTGAGAAATACTTTCATACATGACATGTGCAATTTTGAATCTATGATGAGTAGCTCAAGAAAAAACTGAATTTATGATCAGCTATAACGCTCCACCTTTATGCCCATATTACCCAAGAATTTTACAAGTAATATTGTCAAAAGTAATACAGAGAATAAGGTTGGTTAAGAGCGATCATCCGTAATATTGCTTTGGGTGAGTATCGATACGTCGAATTATGTGACTATATTTTTTTCTTTTTCTTACAAGAAGGGATTTGACATATACAATTCAGGAGCAAAATAATAATACAATGGCTTAAGATAATTCAAAACAATATATCACATAATAATACAACACAATTATACGTTGCAACGGAAATATAATACGTCAAATATCTCTCTAAACTTAAGTCTACAAAAGGGACAAACTAGAGTTGCATATACAACCATATACATATATAGATTATGACAGGTTAAAAGAATATGCATGACGACTAAGGTCAATACAACAACCAAATATACAACAAGCACACAAATAAGACTAGCATCTCAACGAGGGAACTCTACCACGCAGATAACACTGCATATATCTACTCTAGCTAGTTTACATCCAAAATCACTGAGTTCTTGTACCTATTAAGTCTTGGTCTAACCCGAGTGTTATAAAAATAATAAATAAGTCAGACTATCTCTAAATATCCAAAAGGTGAGATCATATAATAAGCATGCATAATCATCAAAGGTATAGAAACCTGTATAGTGTATCAAACAAAACAAGTTTAAGTACCATAATAATAATAGCTCACGGCAGCATGCATTTGTGGCGAGTATCGTCTCATCTTTGGGGATTGGCGTCAATTGTGTGTTTATTGATTTAAGCACTTAAATTTGAGTTTTAGTTTGAGATTTCACCATAACTCAATTTAGCCCTTCACCACGTAATTTTGGATTTGGAATGTTGGTATAGAATAAAATGAAGAGAAATATGACAAAGATGGGACACTAGTTTTGGAAACGAAGGTCTTGATCAACCTCATCCGAAGAAATAAAATAAAATTATGTGTTGTGACTTCATACCAAAAACGCATCTATATTTGATGAACCACCCTATCGAAAACCCCATCATATTCAAAATTGAAGTTCCTTTAACAATGCCTTAAATTTATAAGTAATTTAAGTCCACGCGATGATTTAATCTGAATGCCTTAAAAATGTTTGCTAAAATAATGACTCGAGGTAGATCCAAACTTGTTGGATATTTCAAACTCATTATCGAACACAACCCATTGACCCGACGTAGATCCAAACTTGTTGGATATTTTAAACTCATTATCAAACCCAACCCATTGATTTTTTTTAAATCTAGAGGGTAAAAATGGTATACTCAATGTGAACTATTAACATCAGAATTATCAACTTAACTCATATCTTTGAAAACGGTTCATAAACAAAGGTTACTACTCAACTAGTTAGTGTTGAAATTGTGTTCTCAAGGAACTAGGCGAATATTCTACACATTACACAAAGACAAACCAAGAGTACACAAATAATAAATAATATGAATATTCATATGTTTAATATAGTGGAATGATAATAATCGGATCGAGCTTAAACCGTGCAAGTAGTGATAAAAATCTAATAATAATTGAATCAAACTTGATCCTTATAATAATTGAATCCAACCCGAATTTGAATCTAGGTAATCAAAACCGAACTTATATTAACATGGCAAATTTGATCCAAGCTTGAGCCATTAGTCAACATATCCAATAGTTATCGACTCTGTTTTTTTAGAAGAAAACTTAAATACAGAGGTCTGTATCAAAAAATTAATGCAACCCTCTTGAACTGCACCAATGTGTACTAAAAGTCAAACAAATTATAATATTTAATAAAAAAAAAATGCACCAATGTGTACTAAAAGTCAAACAAATTCTGTTATTTAATAAAACAAAAATAAATATGTTTTTCTTTTATACACATTGTAAAATTTACTAGTAAAACCGCATATGGTGGGAAAAACTGACCGTTCAGTTTTAAAATTTTAAAAATAAAACATTTGTCATAATTTATCATTAATTTTAATTAAGGTGATATTTGATAAAAAATTATTTATTTTTGGAAACAAAGGGTAAAATTATTTAAGAAAACAATAGCACTCGTTATGATTATAATGCAAACATAACAAGGTATCAAAATATTGAAAATTTATGCAACTGTCGAAGTAGGAAAAGTAAACAAATGCATTATTGAAGCACAAAAAGATCCTAGTCTACAAAATGTTATCTAGGTCTGTTATGGTGATGGTATATATAATACAAATTATGTACATTGCTGCAATGAGAAAAGCTAGTGCCTAGATATAAACACAATGCACGAGAATGCTAGACCATCATAAGAAAAGGCAAATATGTTAATAAATAAATGACAAGTTTACAACGTTTTGATGTAACAAGCATGACCATACACATAATACAAAGTTTATAGCTTCAGGCTAGAAATGCATAGGACTTTTTGATTTAATAATTAATGTAGTTCCTAATTGTTATAAGAAACCATGTTCTGTGTTCTAACTTCTCCAAAACATCAAACTTTACCACTGGTCTCCAATGTCTTATCTACTTACTAATGGTGTTCCACATGTTAATTGGGGGAGAAAGCCGATTCTTTTCCCTTTAATGGTAGCACAATTTACTTGCATAGTAAAACTAAAGCTACAACAGGAAACTTTTATACTAATTACTTGTTTTGTGTAATCAAATTATATTATGATCATGTAATGATTGCAAACTTTGAAGTTTATAAACAACATTTGGCATTCGTGTTAAAATATTATTATACAAGTAGAAGATTGCACAAGACTAACAAAGAAAAGGTTTTGAGTTCACTTTAAAGTCACAGCTAAGAAACTTGAACAACCAAGGAAATTTAGTTTCGGAGGCATAAAGCTGATAAAATACTAAAGTGAGAAATGAAAAGTTAAACTATCATAAACATTCATTTTACTTAGGTTATGTATGGTAAAAAGACCAACTTGGCTAATTCAGTTGATTTTAGAAGATAACTGCAAACCCATCAATTTAAATATAAGGGATGCAATAAAAATTGAAAATGAATTAGAATAAAGTGTTTAGTATCTTTTTCCTTCATCTCCAAATGGAGAAACATTCTTATTGCTCCTATATACCACTCTAACATTGTTTTCATGTATCCATGATCATCCCATGTTACATAACATGATCACGAAAAACTACTTGTATATAGTTTCCTATTCTACGTTTTCAAATGTAGTTATTCTTAATATAAATGAATATGCAAGTGGAAATTGAGATATTAAAATAGGCTAATAGTACCAACCATTTTCACTTGTTTTCATTATGATCCTTCATGTTGTAAAGCATGCATCCATTTTTTCATCTTATATTCACTAAAATGTCAATGTATCCGTGCAGAATATGTTTGAATCTTAATACACAACAAACATTATAGTGAAAACGAGAATCATTTTCAAAATATGTGCTTAGTATTATATATCACTATAATAAGAACCCAGCCTAATCGCCCTTATGAATTACCTATCTTATAACAACAAAGTTCAAAGTACTTTCTTTTTATGGTGCTCAATATTTTTTTCCATTTTCATATATCATATAATGGATTAGAACTTAATATTAAAAATATATTACGGAAGTTCTTAATAGCAATTTAACATGTTGAATATGCAGATATTGAACACACATCACACTTTTCAAGTAAAAAAGAATTTTGTGTCAAATATGGAGACCATGAACGTGATATTACCTAAAACATAGAAACAAACATTTAAGAGTGGACAAATACAAAAAATAAAACTTTTATCATCAACACAATATGTAAGTTTACCTACTTACATGAATCTACCCAAGCATTAACAGAGAATAACCAATTATCTTCATTAAGTTACTGCAAAAGAACCATAATACCAAAATGATGAGGATAAATGTGTTTCCAATGAGACTCGTTAGTTTTTATTAAAAAGATACACATGCACATAGTGACAATATACAATAATATTAAGATGAGAATAAGCATGACATATAGGACATTAAAAATGATAGTTGCAATTAATAATAGCTAGTATACACATATCAAACTAATAGTAACTTAAAATAAAATGAATCAAAGACAATATGAATTATCCATAATTAGATAGCACATGTACTACCTAGTTTTATCACGTGAACATTATTACCCATTAATATCTTGTTAAAATAAATTCATTGGTAATGCCAAAGCAACTTATAGAGAAATGAAACAAAATCATAGTTGATTTTCTCCTTTACAAAGGAACTCTGTGTAATTTTATTGTTTAAAAGCTAGATGGCCTAGTGCATATCATCCTTCTCTTGTTATACCGGCTGCACCTAACCAAACAAATTCAAAACTCGGTCTATTTTGAATTAGATAGAAACTTGATTCAACATAAAGCCTTGAAGGCCCGTTGTTACCTGGAGGTTTGACCAGGTAACAAGAGACACGACATTTGTGCACCGTTCGGCATCTAGCGCCATTTGGCACAGCATTCTCGTTCGACACAACTGGGTCGCTCGGCATTCCAGCCTCATCCGGCATCCAGCATCGCTCGGCATTCAGGCCTCGATCGACATTCTGCCTCACCCGGCATTCAGGCCTCGATCGACATTCTACCTCGCCCGACATTCCATCCTCGCCCGGCATCCAGCATCGCTCGGCATTCAGGCCTCGACCGGCATTCAACCTCGCTCAGCATTCAGGCGGCATTCAACATCGCTCGGCATTCAGTCGCTCGGCATTCAGCCTCACTCGGCATTCAAGCCCCGACCGGCACTCCAGCCTCGCTCGGCATTCAAGCCTCGACCGGCACTCCAGCCTCGTTCGGCATTCATGCCTCGTTTGGCATTCCAGCCTTGTTCGGCATTCCAGCCCCATTCAACACATTGTCTCGCTCGGCATGAGCATGTCGTTCGGCATCTCCCCTCCTTCGGCATCGGAAGTCGTTCGGCCTACACATTTCACTCAACATACTGCCTCGTTCGGCTTAGAGACATGGTTCGGCATTTTTCGCTCGACATTTGTGGTCGACACATAGAAGTCATTCATTTTGGACCGAGATATCTTGCTACTAGGCCCATCAGGGAAGTCCAACCCATCTTCGTCTATAAATAGAGAGGCAAGGGCACAGTGAAAGGGACCTTTTTTCGAGAACACCGGGAAGACTCTGCCTCATTCAAGACTTATCTTCTTTTCTTAACAATTGTATTCAAGTAGTTGGTGTACAGATTGTATCTGTAATCGATTATTGAGAAAAGCAATAAAGATTAACCTCAAAGTGGACGTAGACAGTTACGCCGAACTATTATAAATCTGATGTTCTTGTTTTCTGCGTTTAATTTAGCTTATTGTTCTCTGTTTAAATTTACTTTCTTTATTAATCACTAACACGATCTGTAACATTTCGATTTTTGCCGGATCCGAAGGTTGGCATTCTTACGTCCACTGTATCAAATGCCGCATAATCGAATGCCGGAAAACCGAAATGTTATGGTTAAAATGAAGAGGTAGAAGAAAAAGATAGAAGAAGTAGAAAATAGAACAGAAACAATATCAGAATCTCACATATCGTAGCAGAACAACATATAATAGATAAATGAATAATCTTTAAAACAAAGAACTATATCAGTTATTACATTACATCACATCATCATCAGAGTATACAACAACAATATACAATGCCTCCATAACACTTCTGAATCCAGAATGACCTGATAACCTGACTCTAGACCGCCCGTGTGGAAAATTATGGGCACCTAGAGTTTAGGAACAATAAACTCCAGGTCAGTCATGGAACTGGTGTGAGAACTCAAAACAGTTATTTATCTTTTAAAACAAAAACAACAAGGGAAGTGAAAAATATCCGCAATGCTTTTGGAAAATGAAACTACCATAAGGCCTCCCCGCACACACACAATGCAAACGCATAATTGGAGGAGATTTCTCCTTATGATAGTCAAAGATGCTTACTACGCAAAACAAATCAATTTTGATATTATTATTAGTGCTTAGTGATGGAAGCATTTCGAAAATAGAATATAAATCTTAGTCAACATACGACCATTATCGTATGCCTACTATAGCTACCATGCTCAATAGCAGGTTACCGCCATATTCCATGGCAGGTTATACAACTAAAACCGTACAAGGCTCGTATTGTTTCTTTGGATTTCCAACAAATGGTCTGGCTAAGAACTTTCTACCGCCACATGGGATCGCCTCTGGCGAGACGTCCCGAGAACCTAACCGGATCTCTGCCAACACAAGGCCGGGTGTCCTCTGTAACTAGGTAACTACTACTCAAGTATGCCACTCCCCGGTCCTTTGGGACCTTTATCCGAGGGCCCTCTATCACCAAGCAACAACCACACAGAAAAATGAGATTGGAGCAACCACATATGTTAAGCATCAGGGCTCCATACCTGACACCACTCTTTTCCAGAAGGAAATGACATACCCTAAAGGGCGCGACCCTCATAACCTTGCCGCATATTCCTGTTTTGACCATTTTTGGTGTGTGAGGTCTGACGAAGTCTCGTCCACAAAGCTACGTTTTTTCACAAAGCCACGCTTTGATCAACAAATGATCAATAAATAATCATCACACAACAACACTCAGAATGCCACATTACCAAATTGGGAGTATATCGTTGATAACCTTCAACTACATAACCTCTGAGCTCGTACGTCTCAGAGAAGGGTATTAAGCTAAGAGAATAAATTCTCCGCCACCAACAAAAATGTATTTGAAAGAAATTTGCTTTATATCTCAAATTGTAATGTCAGACACATAACCAAACAAGTCTGTTCCGGGCACAAACAGAACCGAAGGCACTTCCAATGAAACTCTTGCAATCTGGGTATTCACAATCCCGATCGAATTTCCCATCAGAAAAGAAATCTCCATACCGTAGCTAACGGTGTAGAGACAATCGATAGGTCATCCTATCGTTTTCACAAATACCCGGTCTTCACCACCTGTCTTCAATGCTATCCATTACATCGTATCACTATTCGAAATGGGTAATCCGAAAAATGAGCGCAATAATTTAAAAATAAGTGTAGCATTCAATTTCAACCAATTCATAACAAATAGCCATTCCAGGGTCAATATTGATAGTCAGTTATTTAATTATCAACAAATATTCACAACATCACCTGATTTCAAATAATTTTCCCAAATTATTTATTTTTCAAAAATATCTTTACAAGATATAATTTCCACACTTCAACCATTTGAAAACAAATTTCAAATCAATTTTCACCTTTACAACTTTCATTTCAAAATGGTTCATTTAAACCAATTAAATTAATCCTTACCGATTTATTAAATTTACGTTCCAAATGCGTAAATTTATTTCCACACTTTAAAAAATAAATCAATGTTTATTTTTAAAACAAATTTCCCTTATAAATTTCCATTGTGAATTTACATTTCCAAATATTCACCCTTTTATACGATTTTTCAAATCGATTTCAATTATTCACTTTCAATTTATCTTTAAAAGATATAATCTCAAAACATTCACTTCATATTGGAAAACATTTCCATACTTATTTAATAATAAGTAATTCACCAATCTATTTATTTTCAATATTTTGAAAATATTCAGTATACTTAAATCACAATTAAGTATATATTTTATTCTTGAAGGAAAACATTCTCTTAAACATATTTATTTGGGTCAAAACGAATGTTGCATAAAACATCGTTACGACAACCCAAAATCACTAGTATAGGGATTCGAAATTAAGATAGATATATAAACCCCAATACTATACAAAACTTTTCCTTTCGGAAATCATTTACTATAACAACAGTGTTATAGTCCACCATTTCCTTTTATTTCTCGAAAACGTCTATTTCAACAATGAATGTTGAAATCTATGGTTTCGATACTTAAAACATTTTAAAACATTTTTGAATCGTTTTAATTCTATTTAAAATATCACTTTCCCAAAATATTTCTTTAATATATTATTCACCGTCCAAAATCATGAATATATTTCATTTACCAAATTCATCATTTCTACATATTTTATTTAAAGGATTATCCATTGTCCCAAAATCGTGGATATATCTCCTTTAATAAGCTATAATAATTAAACTTATCAAAATAAGTCAGTTTCGGATTTATAAAACAACATTTATAAATACTATTTATACTTTATAACAACTTCAACTTATAAAAATCACTTTATTAACAAATTCTATCCATATCCCATTTACACGCCAAAATCCAGTTTATAAGTTAATTACTTATAAATCTTTTATTTTACAAAAATCTATTCATTTTATAACTTCACAATTTATAAATCTATAGATTTCATCCACTTATGAAATCCATTTATAATTCATTTTTAATACTTATAAAAACTCGTTTTATAATTCCAACATTTTAATTTATAAATATCAATTTCATAAATCTTTTATATAAATCATTTATAATAATTCAAAAATCTGAATTTAAACCACTTTATAAATTAATCAACTACCTATTTCAAAAATCACATTTCGGTTATATTTCACAAAAATCATAATTTTTATAACATAAAAATTACAACGTTTATTTATTTATAATGAATCAATTCCAAAATTAAATTTTAGTATGAATTCTCAACTTAAATTTTCAAAAATCCAATTTTATTTGTTTTCGGCATCTAACGATACCAAAAACATATTCGGCTAAAATTTAGCCTTTAACGATTTCAATCACAAAGATAATCACGAAGATTATAAATAGGCAATTAAGTAGATCAACACACAACATTGAAACCAATTCAATCATTTGAGGAATCCAGTTGGATCCCTCCAACCTGTTTCCCTGCATCCAAAGATGTTAGCATAATACTAATTCCGCTTCGAGACGAAATATCGCAGTATATGGGATTTATAAAATATTATCCGCTATTATGCGGCGCAATGGGGTCTCATCCGCTATATAATGCGGGAAATCAACTCCAAGTACATATATAATACCAATTCCATACAAGTTGGAATTATCACGGTATATGTGTTTAATAAATAACATCCGCTTAATATACAGCGTACACGGTCTATTTCAATACAACAGATAATAACTATCATCCAATCACACAATCAAGCAATTTTAAATTTAACTATTTAAAATTTAAATCGAAACAATTCGATTGAGTGAGAAGTTCTCACCTTGAGTTTCCGATAATGGTTGTAGCATTTTGTTTTCGAATAAAATTAAACGTGCGTTTAATTTTACCCAAAATTTTCACTAGCCCCAAACGACTCCAAACCAGCTCCATTGCGTAGTGCTCGACCAAACGATTGCAACACAATTCGCTTCGTGCAATTCCGACCTCGTACCAAAAAGTTATGATATTTAGAAGTTTGTACACATTTATATATATATATAATTATTTACACTTTCTTTTTATTTTTACCCAAAACAAATCAGAACCGTAGATCATGCTTGATGCCATCTAGGCAGTTCGGCCGTCTTCTCTTCCCTTACGTTTTTCCCAGGTTTTCACGCGAAAACCGAACCCATTGCCCACCCTAAACCCTAATGCTCGCGAGTGATATCCACATCTCCACGTCGATCGGGAAGTGCCAAACTAAAGCTCATCACTTGTGCTACCTTCGGCCGCAACCTGATGGAGCTCGGCCTCGCCTTTTGCACGCATAACGATGAGGAATGGCCAAAGAATGCGGCCCCCTAGCTTCGCCATCGCCACGCCATACTTCATCATCTCCGTATAGATTTGAATAGCTCGCCACCCTCTACAATTTCTTAGTTGTAAGCATTTGATAATTCTTCACGGTTTGAGAGAGATCAAGAGAAGAAATCTGGAAATTTTCGGCCATTGGTAGATATGGAGGCGGCTAAAGCTATTTAGGGTTAGGGTTTTGCAAATTAGAAAGAGATGGGTCCTTTTATAGAAAATCCAACGAACATTATTCATCTCCAATTTTTCGAACTCCAAATCTCGCGCGGTGACCGGCGTTTTTAGGGTTTACCCTGCGTTCCGGACACAATGGAATAGGTTTCAGGAGCCAATTCGATTATATGTGCGAGTTACGGCAATAAACGATCAAATTTAAATTAAATCGATTAAACCAATTTCTACGCGTTTTGGCTTGCCCCGGACAGCCGGTAAATTCGATTGACATGAAAATTGAAACCTTACAATAATTAAACATTACGGATCCGATGAAACTAGTTTCGTCGAAATCCGAGACTGTTTGAAAAATGACTATTTTCACTAGTCGATTAAATATTAAAATATTCAATTTTCACAATTTAACTTTTAATTCGATTTTAAAAGTTCACAAACATTGTTCTAACTCCAATATGATTTAATATAACTTTATAAATCATTTTTAATCACAATAAACCCAATTTCGAATTATTTACGCAATTTCAAATACTAAACTGTCGATTTAATTATCCAATTAAATCTAAATATTCGAAAAATAAACTATTCAACTTATAAATTTTACTTGTTGATATTTAAAATCAATTAAATATCTGAATTTCAAATGACAGAAATTCCGGGTCGTCACAAACTTCCCCCCTTAAAAGAATTTCGTCTTCGAAATTACCGAGTAAGAAAAAGTTTTGAAATCCATTAACTTTTCAAAACAACCCGTTCAAATTTGGTTCACAAATCTCTTAAGTGTTTAACTTTTCCAAAATTCATAGTTAAACCTCTAACAAAATATTTACTAAGTTTTCAAATCCATATATAGTTATCTTTTCAAATCAACTGTATCATTTAACCTTTAACTTCAAATCAAAACTTAGTTTTCACAAAAAATTTCCAAAATTTCCCGAAAATTTTATAACGCCTTAAATTTTTAGAAAATTTCGCCATAACCTCCTTTGTATGGAGGAGCTTTTACAATATCACACTAAATATAAATATATATACATCGACCCACCCGGTCGGAAAAACAGAGAAACGGTTCATATTTCCTATTTTTATTTTGTAGGCGTACCTTTTTAGCATTTTTAAGCAAAGCAGTTATTTATTTAGCATTTTGCGCAACCAAATCCCGCTAACGGTAGCCCCGGTACCTGTACTTACTCAATATAAATATGTAAGTGACATATATAAGATGTTATTAACATTTTACTCTTTTAAACAACTACAACACATGCATTTTAAAAGAAATGTATACTAAACAAGGTTTATAAACCACTTATATGATTTCGACATTACATGTAATTGTTTACAACCAATTCATACACAACTACATTCAATTATTCATTTTCAATTAGTTTACATTCACTAATTTACATTCACATTTGTTCACTTTCAAATCAAATCAATTTCTATTTAATTTAAATTTACTTAACTTCCAATTTGAATTCAATTGCTTTAGCTTTCCATTCATCAATTCGATTTCATTAACACTTAATGAATTATATACAATCAACTAACAATCATATAACAATCAAATCATAACCAACATAACCAAATTATTAAATTTACATTCAATTTGGTTTAACACTTTTAATTAGCTTTAATGAATTAACACTTGTATTCATTATTTCCATATCAATTTATCACATTCGACTGATTACTATTCAATTCATCCATTACTTCAATTGCTAATTCATTTAACAAATAAGTATGAATTTCATTTATATAACTCAAGTTTATATTCATTTAATGACTTCATTTTATTAATTTACTTCTATACCAAAATCAACTTCATTCAACATCACTTAAGTTATATTCCTTTTAAACATATTTGTTTAACTTAACTCAAATTTCCATTTCAACAACATATCTAATCCGGTTAAAATCCAACTCCAAAGTAAATTCTATTTAACTTTTACCAAATTCAGTTTTATCTGTAACGACCCGCCTTTTTGGACAGTTTAAACCGACGATCAAATACACATGCCGGTTCCAAACCATTAAAAAAAGGCAGATGGTTATTGGGGTAATTAAGAAAAGAAAAGAAATAAAGGAAATGAAACAACATAGAATCTCGCAGCGGAACGATAAAATATAATAGTCAAATAAACAGTTCATGAAGCTGTTTACTATACTTAGACAAATACTTATACAACATTTATCAGAGTTATACATATACAACAGAACAAATAAATAATGCAGCAGACAACATGATGCACAGATAATAATAGTAATAGTATACCAAATCTTCGTCTTCGTCCTCCAGAATAGATCTTCAAAAATCTGAAAACTCAGGACTGATCCGAGCGTAATGAAAAGGCAAAACACTCGAATCAGGACTAAAATATCCATATGAAAGTTAAATCAATCGTAAATAAATATGAGTGTGACGGCGTCAGAGATGTTTACGGGGTTTGACATCTCATATCCAGTGTCAACGTGCGTGCAATAACTTAAGAGATGTTACGGGATTTTCCACCTTTCAAGCATCCGTTAAACTATCTACTAGGTAGTAATGTATGCTAAGTAGATAATGTCTATCAGTAATATAAAGTATCAAAATAGCGTTAAGGCGTTACCATAATCCCCCTTAACACATTTTATATTCCCAAAAGCATATACAAGACCGTAGTTTCCCCAAAACCGGAAGTCACCAGAGGGCAATCCATATACTCAAGGTACAAACCAAAACGTAGTGGTCGCGAATAGGATAATCAGTATGACAAGGTACATGAGGCGATACCAACTAGGATACTAGTAGTTGCGTGATCCGGACTGATGTTGAGCATAGCAGCTACTACCTCAACACCGGGAAACAACACTCCCAAATCAAGGGGTGCACCCAAATCAAATCACAAATGTAATAGATATGGTATCGAAGAAGTGTGTCCGCTAGAGGTGGCGAACCTCAATGGCCCGGCGCGGCTCCTGTTTTAGTCATGTCAGGGGTCATCCAATATCGTTCTCTTTCTTCAGTCAACGCGTTCACCAAACCATCCACTTCATTCTGGATCAACACTCCGCGTATAATAGTTATTAAAGTGGTTTTCGGTATCGACAGAGAGTATGTCCATATCCGATCCCGGTCTCTTTAATAACTACGTATTATTACACTGATGGCTCTTTTATATTTCAAATTGATTCATGATTGATAACACAATATCATATTCGCTTTAAAATCAAATCCATTTCAAAATCATTATATATTCAAAATTATCAATTTTGTCCGATAAATCAATTTCACTTCAAAATTTGATTCGAATTCAATTTAGGTTATAATCTCTACTTTAACCTAGTTCGTATTTAAACCAAAGGTTTAAATATAAACATTTCCGTCTCTTTAACCAGTTTGAATTTAAGAAAATAGTTTAAATAGTTTAAAATAGTTAAATAATTCAAAATAGTTTAATAGAAAATATTTAAATAGTTTAATCGAAAATAATTTGAATATAAAATGGTTTATATATAAAATAGTTTGGAAAAAATCAAAAATTATTTGATAAATAATTCCAAAGTCAAACCGGTCAACTTCCCAAATTTCCTATCCAAATCAAATCCAAATTCCATTTCGATTTAATCGATTTATTCCAATTTCAACTTGAATAAATTTCTATTCCACGTAAATTTCGATTTCAATTCACAAATTTCTTTAAATTTCAATTCAATTCCAAATTAATTTAAATCTAAATTTCAAATAAATTTTCAATTCCAAACTCAAACTTGAAATATCATTTCATATCAATTTTCTTAGAAATATTCAGAGTTCGATTAAAAGTCCAATCTTTTAAAACAAATCAACTTTCAAAAATTTACACCGTATTTCAATTTTCACTTTAAATCTAAACTTCAATTTTATTGAATAATTTCGTTTACCAAGTTTAAATTCTAACATTTCGATCTCCAATTCAAAATAATTCAATTTCCATAAATTGGATTTTATTCTTAAAATCAATTCATTTAAATAATTTCAAAACAACTTTTAAAATCATTTAATTTATCCAACTCGGTGTCCGTATATAATTTTCTAACCTATGGCCAAGTGATTAGTTATTACAATTAAATGTCAGGGATGGATATATCATTTAAATCAATCACAGTGTCATATGTATGCATAGCAGGATATATATAAACAAATAAACATCCAAACATTTAAATATCAACCAATAACATCCATCGAAATACATCATCCAATAGGCAATACAATTCACGGCAATTTCATATTTATCAATGTCAGGTAATTTAATCGCAATTCAATTTTAATTTAAATTTAACTGTTAATTTAATTTTTTTAACGGTGAATTCAAATGACAATCAATATGATAATTAAATTTTATCAAACAACAACAAATAAAAATCATAACTATGCATAATGTCAAATTTAATTAGCATAAAGATATTCAATACGTTGTGAGCGTTATAAAACACTCACCTTGATTTTACGATTTTAAATCAAATCGAACGACGTTCGATTTAACATAAAATTTTAATGAGCTCCAAACACTTTCGGATCTGCACTGCAGCGCAGCTCTCATCTCCGTATTCCGGTGCTTCTTCCCCAACGTAAAATTCACGTATGCAAACCCATTAGCCGCCGATCTTCAAGCAATTTTCATGACCATCTCGTCGACTTCCAGAACGATCAGCTAGCGCCACCATGAAGCCCTTCACCAGAGCCACCAACTGTAACGACCCGCCTTTTTGGACAGTTTAAACCGACGATCAAATACACATGCCGGTTCCAAACCATTAAAAAAAGGCAGATGGTTATTGGGGTAATTAAGAAAAGAAAAGAAATAAAGGAAATGAAACAACACAGAATCTCGCAGCGGAACGATAAAATATAATAGTCAAATAAACAGTTCATGAAGCTGTTTACTATACTTAGACAATTATTTATACAACATTTATCAGAGTTATACATATACAACAGAACAAATAAATAATGCAGCAGACAACATGATGCACAGATAATAATAGTAATAGTATACCAAATCTTCGTCTTCGTCCTCCAGAATAGATCTTCAAAAATCTGAAAACTCAGGACTGACCCGAGTGTAATGAAAAGACAAAACACTCGAGTCAGGACTAAAATATCCATATGAAAGTTAAATCAATCGTAAATAAATATGAGTGTGACGGCGTCAGAGATGTTTACGGGGTTTGACATCTCATATCCAGTGTCAACGTGCGTGCAATAACTTAAGAGATGTTACGGGATTTTCCACCTTTCAAGCATCCGTTAAACTATCTACTAGGTAGTAATGTACGCTAAGTAGATAATGTCTATCAGTAATATAAAGTATCAAAATAGCGTTAAGGCGTTACCATAATCCCCCTTAACACATTTTATATTCCCAAAAGCATATACAAGACCGTAGTTTCCCCAAAACCGGAAGTCACCAGAGGGCAATCCATATACTCAAGGTACAAACCAAAACGTAGTGGTCGCGAATAAGATAATCAGTATGACAAGGTACATGAGGCGATACCAACTAGGATACTAGTAGTTGCGTGATCCGGACTGATGTTGAGCATAGCAGCTACTACCTCAACACCGCGAAACAACACTCCCAAATCAAGGGGTGCACCCAAATCAAATCACAAATGTAATAGATATGGTATCGAAGAAGTGTGTCCGCTAGAGGTGGCGAACCTCAATGGCCCGGCGCGGCTCCTGTTTTAGTCATGTCAGGGGTCATCCAATATCGTTCTCTTTCTTCAGTCAACGCGTTCACCAAACCATCCACTTCATTCTGGATCAACACTCCGCGTATAATAGTTATTAAAGTGGTTTTCGGTATCGACAGAGAGTATGTCCATATCCGATCCCGGTCTCTTTAATAACTACGTATTATTACACTGATGGCTCTTTTATATTTCAAATTGATTCATGATTGATAACAAAATATCATATTCGCTTTAAAATCAAATCCATTTCAAAATCATCATATATTCAAAATTATCAGTTTTGTCCGATAAATCAATTTCACTTCAAAATTTGATTCGAATTCAATTTAGGTTATAATCTCTACTTTAACCTAGTTCGTATTTAAACCAAAGGTTTAAATATAAACATTTCTGTCTCTTTAACCAGTTTGAATTTAAGAAAATAGTTTAAAATAGTTAAATAATTCAAAATAATTTACATCGTAAACTTCCCAAATTTCCTATCCAAATCAAATCCAAATTCCATTTCGATTTAATCGATTTATTCCAATTTCAACTTGAATAAATTTCTATTCCACGTAAATTTCGATTTCAATTCACAAATTTCTTTAAATTTCAATTCAATTCCAAATTAATTTAAATCTAAATTTCAAATAAATTTTCAATTCCAAACTCAAACTTGAAATATCATTTCATATCAATTTTCTTAGAAATATTCAGAGTTCGATTAAAAGTCCAATCTTTTAAAACAAATCAACTTTCAATAATTTACATCGTATTTCAATTCTCAATTTAAATCTAAACTTCGATTTTATTTAATAATTTCGTTTACCAAGTTTAAATTCTAACATTTCGAGCTCCAATTCAAAATAATTCAATTTCCATAAATTGGATTTTATTCTTAAAATCAATTCATTTAAATAATTTCAAAACAACTTTTAAAATCATTTAATTTATCCTACTCGGTGTCCGTATATAATTTTCTAACCTATGGCCAAGTGATTAGTTATTACAATTAAATGTCAGGGATGAATATATCATTTAAATAAATCACAGTGTCATATGTATGCATAGCAGGATATATATAAACAAATAAACATCCAAACATTTAAATATCAACCAATAACATCCATCGAAATACATCATCCAATAGGCAATACAATTCACGGCAATTTCATGTTTATCAATGTGAGGTAATTTAATCGCAATTCAATTTTAATTTAAATTTAACTGTCAATTTAATTTTTTTAACGGTGAATTCAAATGACAATCAATATGATAATTAAGTTTTATCAAACAACAACAAATAAAAATCATAACTATGCATAATGTCAAATTTAACTAGCATAAAGATATTCAGTACGTTGTGAGCGTTATAAAACACTCACCTTGATTTTACGATTTTAAATCAAATCGAACGACGTTCGATTTAACATAAAATTTTAATGAGCTCCAAACACTTTCGGATCTGCACTGCAGCGCAGCTCTCATCTCCGCGATTCCGGCGCTTCTTCCCCAACGTGAAATTCACGTATGCAAACCCATTAGCCGCCGATCTTCAAGCAATTTTCATGACCACCTCGTCGACTTCCAGAACGATCAGCTAGCGCCACCACGAAGCCCTTCACCAGAGCCACCTACGCGCCAAGTTTCATCCCGTCATTCGCCGTCGTTTGCACGCATTCCAAGAAAATACGTACACACTTCCAAGTCATATCTGGACGAATCCATGAAAAATTAGCATACATCAACCGTATGGATTTGAAGAGCTCGTCGAGATTTACACTTTTGCTTTTGGAATTATTCGATTTCGTCGAACGGATTGAGAGATATTAAGGAAAGAAGATCGGCAATTTCTGGCCATGGAATAGGTGGCGGCCATGATTTAGAATTAGGGTTTCTGGATTAAAATAATAATAAAACTGTCTCGGTTTGCGTGCGTATTTATATAGGTAGGTTCAAAATCAGCCGAACTCCAATCGAGACGTGCCGCCAGGCGTTTATAAGGTTTTACCCCCATTCCGGACGCAATGGAACTAGTTTCAAGCCTAATTCGATCATATCTGGAAGATAGCTTTTCGAAGTCGATTATTTTAATTAAATTCGAAATTAAATTTCTACGCGTTTCAAGCTCGCGCGGCCAAACGACAAGTCCAATTGCTACGAAAATTGAAATCCTACCATAATTTACTATTACGGATCCGATGAAACAAGTTTCGTCGAAATCCGAGACTGTTTGAAAAATGGCTATTTTAACTCGTCAATTAAATATTAAAATATTCAAATTTCACAAATTTACTTTTAATTCGATTTTATAAGTTCTACAACATCATTCTAACTTTAATATGATAAAATAGAATTTTACAAATCATTTTTAATCATATTAAACCCGTTATCCAATTATTCAAATAATTTCAAATATTAAATTATTCAACAAATTACATTAATAATCATTTTCCTTCAATAATCACCTTAAATTTTCTAATTAAAATAGCTAAAAATACGGGTCGTTACACTCTCCCCCACTCAAAACTTTTCGTCCCCGAAAAGGAAAAGAAGGGAAAAGGAACTAAGTATAGAATTCAACATTAGATATATTTTATTCAAAGTTACCAACTTATAAAACAATGAAATTCCATTTATAAAGTCATAACTATGCTTCCACAATGTTACTCCGAACGGCTTTCTAAATTTAAAAGTTAGTTATCAAAACAAGTTATAAAATTTAAAAACTTGAAAAATTTTCTAACACCCGGATTCACGGAAAATTTCGGCAGGGTCTCCTTTGCGCGGCTCGATCGAAAGATTTTACAATTCAATATATAACACAAATATAACCAATATATATCAAATATACATCTCATCTCAATGATGAGGCATCCCATATCTGGGGAAACAACATATATATATCACCAATGCCATATAAAACCATAAGCGTACCTTTTATTTAGCATTTATTAGCAGTTTACTTACATTTTGTATTTAGCACAGAAGCGAGCTCTACAACGAAGCGCAACCCCTTTGCTACCTACTAAAATGCTCAATAACTAAGTTAGAACCATGCATATAAAGATAGATCGATATATTTAGCCTACACAACATATATATAACCTATTTAGCTTCAAAACTGAGATTCCAATTTCAGGACAGCAAACAAATCTCAGTTTTAGGTCACCTAAACTATAAAATTTGGCAACAGAATCTAAACAAAAGTTGTTGTATTCATTTCGAGCTTTTCGGAATGTCCAAAATCATCGAATTCAGACCATACATTCAAAAGTTACGGCCGTTTTACTTAGAGGATAAGCCTCAGCCTGGGCAATGAATTGCGCAGGTCAGCGACGTTCACCCACGTTTTCGACCTTCTAAACAATATCAAAACACAAAACACTTAAAACAAAAGTTTTAGCTTAAGTTCTTATCTTTCCAGAAAGTGCAAGATCATCAAAATCCGATAAACCAGTCAAAAGATATAGCGAAAATACTAAGGGTGTATACTGCTTATTTTACTTATTTTTACACAGGACAGCGAGTAACATTCAAGTTTTTAACCAAGCATACGAAGTAATTTTCTCAAGTTATCTAAACAAAATTTGTGCTATAGTTTCTAAGCTTTTCGAAAAGTCCAAAATCGTCGAATTCCTTTTAGCCATTTAAAAGTTATGGTTGTTTTCGTTTCAGCATATATTGGACAATGTTGGATTTTTTTTTTCCAAAAATTTGCTTTTATTATTTCAAAGTACAAAACATCAAAACTTCAAATTTTCTAAAGAACAATCATAAACACAAAGTCATCTATTTTCTTATTGATCCATGCAATAGTTTTACATTCAATTTGTTTCCGATTTATTCAAGTTTGTTTCATTCACATTTTTAATTCAAGTCAATTTGCTCCCAATTTGAATTTAATTATTTAAAATTTTATTCCGTTTATTCAATTCCATTAACACTAATGAATTCTACTTAATCAATTCCAACTGTAACCACGCAAGGTGAATATTTCATTCATGACTCGATCTATTATGCTATGATAATCAAGTGATAATTGTTGTTTATATTAATTTAGATGTTAATTGTTGATTGTTTGAATTGTTGAAAAAAAAATTTGTAAATCGCTATGCAAGTTAAATTTGAATATTGCTAGTTTACGACAAATAGTTGTGACACTAAAAGTATTATATGATGTTGAATTTGGTTGTTAATATAAGTGAAATTTAATATGAAATTGAAATTGATATAGGATAGTCAACAATTTAAAATGGATTATATATGTTGAACTTGATCCCTTTAAATGTTAAATAAATCGTCGCGTAGAATAGCGTTAACTACACTTTGAACCATTGAACGTATGATTGATGTAGTAATTTGATAATAGACACCAAGTGAAAACCCTAACGTAAATCTTTAATCCGCATGAAACGATGGTGTGGGTTCTAGGAATAATTATATTAATTTGCATAAATAACAAATGTAAATTAATATGATTATTTCGGGATTATTTAAATACATTGTTAAATTGTTATGTATGGTTGTTATTGCTTGTTTATTTACTTTGACACCATCCCAGTTATCACACTGCAAGTTCCCTTTGCTATGCTTTGTTTTATATTGAATAATATTGGGTTGAAATGATAAATACCTAATTAAACAACTTGGCCTAGGATTGAAAATAAAAATAAGAAACCCGATTGGTCAACAAAACCATTTTCGAAATTGAAATATAATTTAAATTAAAGAATGAACTTAACAATTTGGTTGGAAATTTGGTAACAGTTTTAATGGATGTAACTGAAATAAATTTCATGGATTTAATCAAAATAAATTTTATGGATTAGATTGAAGTAAAATTAATGGATTAAATTGAAACGGATTAATAAACCTATGTAATTAAATAAAAATGAATTGGCAAATTTATTGAAATGAGATTTAGAAACAAGTAAGTTTAGAATTTGATAACTTAAAAATTTATTAAATGGGTTAGGTTTAGATTAAAACTTGGTTTTAATTAAATAGATTTGGAACATGTTGTAAATTTTACTTGGAAATTTAGAAAATTTGACTTAGGAGGAATACAAAAACTAACCAAAGTTTATGGATATAACTTAGTGATTATTTAAACTTAAAATGATTTTAAATTTAACGAATTAATCAAATCAGGACATTGTAAATGTAAATGGACTTTTGTTTAGAAATTTAATTGAATTGGTAAATAAATTAAATGAAGTTGGATAAAAAGGAATTTAGTTAATGAAATTGATTTAATCGAATTCATGATAACAGTGGATGTAAACATGAAGTGAAGTGAATAGAATTTGATTTAATAATTTAAACTAAGTTTAGCATAAAATTGAATTCATTGATTATGAACTAAATTTAATAAGTGACTTTTAGAACTTATTAAATCGAACTTGAATACTTAATTTTAAATTGTAACTCAAGTGTTTGAACTAAAAATTGCATTCGAAAATATGTTGTAAAATATCTAAAATAAATTGAATCGTGAAATGTCAAATTTTGGAAGTCAAATTTGCACCTTGACTTTTGGACTTTGATTTGTTTAAACGTTAATTTAACCAACCATCGGGTAATAAATACGTAGTTATTAAAGAGACCGAGATCGGGAATGGACATACTCTCTGTCGATACCGAAAACCACTTTAATAACTATTATGCGCGAAGTGTTGATCCAGAATAAAGTGGATGGTTTGGTGAACGCATTGACTGAAGAAAGAGAACGATATTGAATGACCCCTGACATGACTAAAACAGGAGCCACGCCGGGCCATTGAGGATCGCCACCTCTAGCGGACACGCTTCTTCGATACCATATATATTACTTTTGTGATTCGATTTGGGTGCACCCTTGATTTGGGAGTGTTGTTTCGCGATGTTGAGATAGTAGCTACTGTGCTCAACATCAGTCCGGATCACGCAACTACTAGTATCCTAGTTGGTATTGCCTCATGTACCTTGTCATACTGATTATCCTATTCGCGGCCACTACGTTTTGTTTTATGTTATACCTATGGGGTACCCTCTGATAACCACTAGTTTACGGTGGGGCTTACGGTGCTGTATAGACTATGACATTATAAAATGTGTTAAGGGGAATTATGGTAACGCCTTAACGCTATTTTAATATTCTATTTTACTGATTAGACATTACCTACATACCGTATTATATATATATATATATATATATAGTTTATCGGATCCTTAGAGATGTTATTTTATTCATCTTTGAGTTATGGACTTTATTTCCTGCAATTGATTATCCTGCATAAGATTTGAGTCCTGACTCGAGTGTTTCTTTTGTATATGCTTGGGTCAGTCTGAAGCTATCCAGTTTGCTGATCAAGGTTGGTTGAAGATGTTGAAGACTTAGCATTTATCTTTTTCAGTCTATTTCTATTCCAGTATTGTTGTTCTTGTCTGTTGGACATTTATGTATTTCCTTTCAGTCACTTTATGTTTAGACATTGTTGTATTTCATATAGTAGCTTCATGAACTGCTATTATGACGATGTATTTTCCGCTGCATTATTCTGTGACTGTTCTGTGTCTGTGATGTTGTATTGATTCTCATTTACATTTATGTATATATAATCCCATAATGATTCGTGTTTTGTATTATTTGAGTTGACATGTGCGGATTATTGTCAACTTAAATGGTCCAAATATACGGGTTGTTACAGTTGGTATCCAAATAAACGACGGCGAATGACGGGATGAAACTTGGCGCGTAGGTGGCTCTGGTGAAGGGCTTCGTGGTGGCGCTAGCTGAACGTTCTGGAAGTCGACGAGGTGGTCATGAAAATTGCTTGAAGATCGGCGGCTAATGGGTTTGCATACGTGAATTTCACGTTGGGGAAGAAGCGTCGGAATCACGGAGATGAGAGCTGCGCTGCAGTGCAGATCCGAAAGTGTTTGGAGCTCATTAAAATTTTATGTTAAATCGAACGTCCTTCGATTTGATTTAAAATCGTAAAATCAAGGTGAGTGTTTTATAACGCTCACAACGTACTGAATATCTTTATTCTAGTTAAATTTGATATTATGCATAGTTATGATTTTTATTTGTTGTTGTTTGATAAAATTTAATTATCATATTGATTGTCATTTGAATTCACCGTTAAAAAAATTAAATTGACAGTTAAATTTAAATTAAAATTGAATTGCGATTAAATTACCTGACATTGATAAATATGAAATTGCCGTGAATTGTATTGCCTATTGGATGATGTATTTCGATGGATGTTATTGGTTGATATTTAAATGTTTGGATGTTTATTTGTTTACATATATCCTGCTATGCATACATATGACACTGTGATTTATTTAAATGATATATTCATCCCTGACATTTAATTGTAATAACTAATCACTTGGCCATAGGTTAGAAAATTATATACGGACACCGAGTTGGATAAATTAAATGATTTTAAAAGTTGTTTTGAAATTATTTAAATGAATTGATTTTAAGAATAAAATCCAATTTATGGAAATTGAATTATTTTGAATTGGAGCTCGAAATGTTAGAATTTAAACTTGGTAAACGAAATTATTAAATAAAATCGAAGTTTAGATTTAAAGTGAAAATTGAAATACGGTGTAAATTTTTGAAAGTTGATTTGTTTTAAAAGATTGGACTTTTAATCGAACTCTGAATATTTCTAAGAAAATTGATATGAAATGATATTTCAAGTTTGAGTTTGGAATTGAAAATTTATTTGAAATTTAGATTTAAATTAATTTGGAATTGAATTGAAATTTAAAGAAATTTGTGAATTGAAATCGAAATTTACGTGGAATAGAAATTTATTCAAGTTGAAATTGGAATAAATCGATTAAATCGAAATGGAATTTGGATTTGATTTGGATAGGAAATTTGGGAAGTTGACCGGTTTGACTTTGGAATTATTTATCAAATAATTTTTGATTTTTTCCAAACTATTTTATATATAAACCATTTTATATTCAAATTATTTTCGATTAAACTATTTAAATATTTTCTATTAAACTATTTTGAATTATTTAACTATTTTAAACTATTTAAACTATTTTCTTAAATTCAAACTGGTTAAAGAGACGGAAATGTTTATATTTAAACCTTTGGTTTAAATACGAACTAGGTTAAAGTAGAGATTATAACCTAAATTGAATTCGAATCAAATTTTGAAGTGAAATTGATTTATCGGACAAAATTGATAATTTTGAATATATGATGATTTTGAAATGGATTTGATTTTAAAGAGAATATGATATTTTGTTATCAGTC
The DNA here is from genome assembly GCA_030765085.1 of Allium cepa. Classification (NCBI taxonomy): domain Eukaryota; kingdom Viridiplantae; phylum Streptophyta; class Magnoliopsida; order Asparagales; family Amaryllidaceae; genus Allium; species Allium cepa. The sequence goes on along the minus strand of CM060928.1, from coordinate 532,807,169 downwards.
ATGAATCAATTTGAAATATAAAAGAGCCATCAGTGTAATAATACGTAGTTATTAAAGAGACCGGGATCGGATATGGACATACTCTCTGTCGATACCGAAAACCACTTTAATAACTATTATACGCGGAGTGTTGATCCAGAATGAAGTGGATGGTTTGGTGAACGCGTTGACTGAAGAAAGAGAACGATATTGGATGACCCCTGACATGACTAAAACAGGAGCCGCGCCGGGCCATTGAGGTTCGCCACCTCTAGCGGACACACTTCTTCGATACCATATCTATTACATTTGTGATTTGATTTGGGTGCACCCCTTGATTTGGGAGTGTTGTTTCGCGGTGTTGAGGTAGTAGCTGCTATGCTCAACATCAGTCCGGATCATGCATCTACTAGTATCCTAGTTGGTATCGCCTCATGTACCTTGTCATACTGATTATCCTATTCGCGACCACTACGTTTTGGTTTGTACCTTGAGTATATGGATTGCCCTCTGGTGACTTCCGGTTTTGGGGAAACTACGGTCTTGTATATGCTTTTGGGAATATAAAATGTGTTAAGGGGGATTATGGTAACGCCTTAACGCTATTTTGATACTTTATATTACTGATAGACATTATCTACTTAGCGTACATTACTACCTAGTAGATAGTTTAACGGATCCTTGAAAGGTGGAAAATCCCGTAACTTCTCTTAAGTTATTGCACGCACGTTGACACTGGATATGAGATGTCAAACCCCGTAAACATCTCTGACGCCGTCACACTCATATTTATTTACGATTGATTTAACTTTCATATGGATATTTTAGTCCTGACTCGAGTGTTTTGTCCTTTCATTACGCTCGGGTCAGTCCTAAGTTTTCAGATTTTTGAAGATCTATTCTGGAGGACGAAGACGAAGATTTGGTATACTATTACTATTATTATCTGTGCATCATGTTGTCTGCTGCATTATTTATTTGTTCTGTTGTATATGTATAACTCTGATAAATGTTGTATAAATAATTGTCTAAGTATAGTAAACAGCTTCATGAACTGTTTATTTGACTATTATATTTTATCGTTCCGCTGCGAGATTCTGTGTTGTTTCATTTCCTTTATTTCTTTTCTTTTCTTAATTACCCCAATAACCATCTGCCTTTTTTTTAATGGTTTGGAACCGGCATATGTATTTGATCGTCGGTTTAAACTGTCCAAAAAGGCGGGTCGTTACTGTTGGTATCAGAGCGTACTTGTTATTTGATAAAATTAAATTCCAAAATTCATAAACTATAACGACCCGCCTTTTTGGGCAGTTTAAACCGACGATCAAATACACAAGTCGATTGCAAACCATTCAAAAGGGCAGATAGTTATTGGGGTAAATAAGAAAAGAAAAGAAAGAGAAATAAAGGAAATGAAACAACACAGAATCTCGCAGCGGAACGATAAAATATAATAGTCAAATAAACAGTTCATGAAGCTGTTTACTATACTTTGACAATTATTTATACAACATTTATCAGAGTCATATATATACAACAGAACAATTAAAGTAATACAGCAGATAGCATGATGCAAGGGTAAAATAATAGTAATAGTATACCGAAACTTCGTCTTCATCCTCCGAAATAGGTCTTCAAAAATCTGAAAAACTCAGGACTGACCCGAGCGTAATGAAAAGACAAAACACTCGAGTCAGGACTAAATATCCTCATGTAAGTTAAATCAATCGTAAATAAATATGAGTGTAACGGCGTCGGAGATGTTTACGGGGTTTGACATCTCCTATCCAGTGTCAACGTGTGTGCAATAACTTAAGAGATGTTACGGGATTTTCCATCTCTTAAGGATCCGTTAAACTATCTACTATGTAGTAATATACGCTAAGTAGATAATGCCTATCAGTAATATAAAATATCAAAATAGCGTTAAGGCGTTACCATAATCCCCCTTAACACATTTTATATTCCCGAAAGCATATACAAGACCGTAGTTTCCCCAAAACCGGAAGTCACCAGAGGGCAATCCATGTACTCAAGGTACAATTCAAAACGTAGTGGTCGCGAATAGGATAATCAGTATGACAAGGTACATGAGACGATACCAACTAGGATACTAGTAGTTGCGTGATCCGGACTGATGTTGGGCATAGCAGCAGCCACCCCAACACCGCGAATAAACACTCCGAAATCAAGGGGTGCACCCAAATCGCATCACAAATGTAATAGATATGGTATCGAAGAAGTGTGTCCGCTAGAGGTGGCGAACCTCAATGGCCCGGCGCGGCTCCTGTTTTAGTCATGTCAGGGGTCATCCAATATCGTTCTCTTTCTTCAGTCAATGCGTTCACCAAACCATCCACTTCATTCTGGATCAACACTCCGCGTATAATAGTTATTAAAGTGGTTTTCGGTATCGACAGAGAGTATGTCCATATCCGATCCCGGTCTCTTTAATAACTACGTATTACTACACCGTTGGCTCTTTTATATTTCAAATCGATTCATAATTGATATCAAAATATCATATTCGCTTCAAAAATCAAATTCATTTCAAATATCATCGTATCTTTTCAAATGTAGGATTTCGCTTCAAAAATCATTTTCACATCAACATCTCATTTCGATTTCAAAATCATTTCGAATTTCAATTTAGGTTGCAACTTCATTTAACTCAATTCGTATTTAAATTCAAGGTTTAAATATAAACATTTCGCCTTATTAACCAGCTTGAAATTTTAGAAAATAGTTTAAGTAGTTTAAAAGTAGTTTAAATAATTAAAATAGTTAAAATACTTAAAATCTTTGAAATGGATTTAAAATAGATAAACTGGTTTAAATAATTTAAATTGGGTTAAGTAGATTAAAATAGATTAAAATAGTTTAGGTATTCAAAATGGTTTATATAACAGAGTAATTTGGAAAAACAAATTAAAACAGCTTCAAAACCAATCTGTTTCAATTATAACCTCCCATTTCAAATAAATTTCAATTTCCAATTTACCGATTCAATTTCGATTTCAATTCAAATCCATGCCAACCTTTACTTCGAATTAATTCAATTTTTTCTTCATTTTTAATTTTATTCAATTTCAATTTACATCGATTTGGAGCATGATTTTTCAAAATATCGATTTATAACACTTAACAAAATTTTCCTACGATATTCAAATTTAAAACCAAATTTCAAATATGATTCGATTCCAAACTCGATTTCAACATATCATTTTTATATCACTTTTACTTGGTAATATTCAAAGCTCGAATTAAGGTTAAATCTTTAAACAAATCAATTTTCGAAATTCAATCAAATCCCAATTTTAAATTTCAAAGTTCTCACCTTAAATATTTAACAAAATTCCTTGAACCAAAATTTTATTTCAACATTCCAAACTCAATTTTCCGACAAATTCGACTTCTATACATTGATTTCTATTTATAACCTTTAAACCAAAACATTCAATTAAATTTCAAATCGACGATTTCAAATCGACGATTTCAAATCGACGATTTCAAAAATTATTAATTTAGCCAATTCGGTGTCCGTATATAATTTTCTATCCTATAGCCATGTAGTTATTTATTTCAATTAAATGTCAGGGATGAGTATATATTACTTAAATTAAATCACAGTATCATATGTGTGCATAACAGGATATATATATATATAAGCAAATAAACATCCAAACATTCAATTATCAACCAATAGCATCCATCAAAATACATCATCCAATAAACAATACAATTCATGGCAGTTTCATAGTTATCAATGTCAAGTAATTTAATCGCAATTCAATTTTAACTTCAATTTAACTGTCAATTAAATTTTTCAATGGTTAATTCAAATGACAAGCTATATGACAATTAAATTTTTATCAAACAACGACAAATAAAATCATAACACTTCATAATATCAAATTTAACTAGCATAAAGATATTTAGTACGTTGTGAGCGTTATAAAACACTCACCTTGATTTTTACGATTTTAAATCAAATCGAACGACGTTCGATTTAACTCAAAATTTTCTCTAGCTCCAAATGATTCCAATCCAGCTCCATTGCGTAGTATTCGACGATACGAACGCAACGCAATTCGTTTCGTTCGATTCCGACCTCGCAGCAAAAAGTTATGATAGTTTAAAGTTTATTCGAATTTCAATATAAATAAAATTTACAACCTTAGTTTAATTTTACCCTCCAATCGATCACAGCCGTCCACCCCCTTCTAGCAAAATCACGGCCGTGACTTTCATCTTCCTCCCCTACAGGTAACGCACACGAGCTAACCCACTAGAGCCGCCACCTAGGGTTGATTTATACACCCTCCTCGTCGCCTTCCAGAGCAATCAGCCACCTCCAACAGAACTAGCATCACACGAGCTACCACCACCCATCACCATCTGAAGCTCGGCCACCCCCTCGACTCGATACGCGCGCGCGAACACGTCACGAACGCGGCCATCTCGTGCCTCCAAATGATGACGATAACTCATCATCTCCGTATGAAATTGAAGATCTCTCAATGCTCTACGTTTTTCGTTTAGAAAGTTTCTCGAATCGATGCTTGGATATGAAGAGATTAAGGGAAGAAGATGGGTACTTTGTGGCCATTGATATATATAATGGCGGCTGCGTCTATAACCCTAGCTCTTTTTTTTTTAAGAATAAAGGGCTATTTATAGGAAACGACGAACACTATTCATCCGGCTTTTACAAACTCCGAATTACGCGCGGTGACTGACGTTCCTAGGGTTTATCCCGCGTTGCGGACCCAATGGAACAGGTTTCGAAAGCTAATTCGATCGTTTGTGCGAGTTACGGCAATAAACGATCGATTTTAAATTAAATCGATTAAACGATTTTCTAGGCGTTTTGGCTTGCTCCGGACAAACGGTAAATCAGATTGACTTGAAATTTGAAATGTTACAATAATATCACATTACGGATCCGATGAAACTAGTTTCGTCGAAATCCGAGACCGTTTGAAAAATGACTATTTTAACTCGCCAAATTAATATTAAAACAATTTCAACGCGTTTCGAGCTGCCACGGTCAAACGACAACTCCGATTGCTACAAAAATTGAAATCCGATAATAACTAACTATTACGGATCTAATGGAACTAGTTTCGTCTAATTCTGAGACTGATCGAAAATTGGCTATTTTTCAGTCGCTAATTAAATATTAAAATATTCAATTTTCACAAATAAATTTTAAATTCAGTTTTAAAAGTTCTATAACATCACTATAACTCCAATATGATAAAATAAAATTTTGCAAATCATTTTTAATCATATTAAACCCGTTATTCAATTATCCAATAAATTCAAAATTTAAAATCTTATTAACTCCATTACAATCCCGATATAACTTACATTCACTTTGGAAACCAATTTGAATCATATTAAGTCAAATTTCAAATATTCACTCTATTTTCATATATTAAATTAATCATATCAAATTCGAAATTTAATTTATTCAAACATTCGTAATATGAAATTTAACAAATTTGATTATTCTTAAATCACTATCTTTTGAAATATTCAAAACGAACTTATAAAATTTAACTTTTGAAACGAATTAAAATTATAAAACGACTATTTCCATTATATAGTTATTCAACTCCCATTATTAAATTATTCAATAAATTCCAAATATTAAATTTAAACAATTTCGATTATCCAATAATTCATTATCTTTTGAAATATTGAAATTGAACTTATAAGAATCAACTTTTAAAACCAATTCACAATTTTGAACACTATTTTCATTTTACAGTTATTCAATTATTCAATAAGTTCTTAATATTTAATTTAAATAATTTTCCTATTCAATATTCAATATTTGATTTCAAATAGATTTTACTTACCAATCAATTACTCTATTATACCCAATGAATTTCAACATTTATTATCCTATTCAACTATTGATTTCAAAGGCATTCCCTAAGTAGCATTCATTTTCATTACTTGGATAATTATTGTTGCAATTCATTCCAGTTATTATTATTCCAAACGACTTACAAATTTTTTTCTAATAGTAAATCATGAAATCTTATTAAATCAGCTATTTTATTTATCGGAAATTTACGGGTCATTACACTCTCCCCCACTCAAAACTTTTCGTCCCCGAAAAGGAAAAAGAAGGGAAAAGAAACTATGTATAGAATTCAACATTAGATATATTTTATTTGAAAGTTACCAACTCATAAAACAATGAAATTCCATTTATAAAGTCATTACTACGCTTTCACTAAGTTATTCCAAACGGCTTTCTAACTTTAAAAAGTTGGTTATCAAAACAAGTTATATAAAAAAAAAATTTAAAACTTGAAAAATTTTCTAACACCCGGATTCACGGAAAAATTCGGCAGGCTCTGATACCAACTGTAACGACCCGCCTTTTCGGACAGTTTAAACCGACGATCAAATACACATGCCGGTTCCAAACCATTAAAAAAAAGGCAGATGGTTATTGGGGTAATTAAGAAAAGAAAAGAAATAAAGGAAATGAAACAACACAGAATCTCGCAGCGGAACGATAAAATATAATAGTCAAATAAACAGTTCATGAAGCTGTTTACTATACTTAGACAATTATTTATACAACATTTATCAGAGTTATACATATACAACAGAACAAATAAATAATGCAGCAAACAACATGATGCATAGATAATAATAGTAATAGTATACCAAATCTTCGTCTTCGTCCTCCAGAATAGATCTTCAAAAATCTGAAAACTCAGAACTGACCCGAGCGTAATGAAAAGACAAAACACTCGAGTCAGGACTAAAATATCCATATGAAAGTTAAATCAACCGTAAATAAATATGAGTGTGACGGCGTCAAATATGTTTACGGGGTTTGACATCTCATATCCAGTGTCAACGTGCGTGCAATAACTTAAGAGATGTTACGGGATTTTCCACCTTTCAAGGATCCGTTAAACTATCTACTAGGTAGTAATGTACGCTAAGTAGATAATGTCTATCAGTAATATAAAGTATCAAAATAGCGTTAAGGCGTTACCATAATCCCCCTTAACACATTTTATATTCCTAAAAGCATATACAAGACCGTAGTTTCCCCAAAACCGGTAGTCACCAGAGGGCAATCCATATACTCAAGGTACAAACCAAAACGTAGTGGTCGCGAATAGGATAATCAGTATGACAAGGTACATGAGGCGATACCAACTAGGATACTAGTAGTTGCGTGATCCGGACTGATGTTGAGCATAGCAGCTACTACCTCAACACCGCGAAACAACACTCCCAAATCAAGGGGTGCACCCAAATCAAATCACAAATGTAATAGATATGGTATCGAAGAAGTGTGTCCGCTAGAGGTGGCGAACCTCAATGGCCCGACACGGCTCCTGTTTTAGTCATGTCAGGGGTCATCCAATATCGTTCTCTTTCTTTAGTCAACGCGTTCACCAAACCATCCACTTCATTCTGGATCAACACTCCGCGTATAATAGTTATTAAAGTGGTTTTCGGTATCGACAGAGAGTATGTCCATATCCGATCCCGGTCTCTTTAATAACTACGTATTATTACACCGATGACTCTTTTATATTTCAAATTGATTCATGATTGATAACAAAATATCATATTCGCTTTAAAATCAAATCCATTTCAAAATCATCATATATTCAAAATTATCAACTTTGTCCGATAAATCAATTTCACTTCAAAATTTGGTTCGAATTCAATTTAGGTTATAATCTCTACTTTAACCTAGTTCGTATTTAAACCAAAGGTTTAAATATAAACATTTCCGTCTCTTTAACCAGTTTGAATTTAAGAAAATAGTTTAAATAGTTTAAAATAGTTAAATAATTCAAATAGTTTAATAGAAAATATTTAAATGGTTTAATCGAAAATAATTTGAATATAAAATGGTTTATATATAAAATAGTTTGGAAAAAATCAAAAATTATTTGATAAATAATTCCAGAGTCAAACCGGTCAACTTCCCAAATTTCCTATCCAAATCAAATCCAAATTCCATTTCGATTTAATCGATTCATTCCAATTTCAACTTGAATAAATTTCTATTCCACGTAAATTTCGATTTCAATTCACAAATTTCTTTAAATTTCAATTCAATTCCAAATTAATTTAAATCTAAATTTCAAATAAATTTTCAATTCCAAACTCAAACTTGAAATATCATTTCATATCAATTTTCTTAGAAATATTCAGAGTTCGATTAAAAGTCCAATCTTTTAAAACAAATCAACTTTCAAAAATTTACACCGTATTTCAATTTTCAATTTAAATCTAAACTTCGATTTTATTTAATAATTTCGTTTACCAAGTTTAAATTCTAACATTTCGAGCTCTAATTCAAAATAATTCAATTTCCATAAATTGGATTTTTTTCTCAAAATCAATTCATTTAAATGATTTCAAAACAACTTTTAAAATCATTTAATTTATCCAACTCAGTGTCCGTATATAATTTTCTAACCTATGGCCAAGTGATTAGTTATTACAATTAAATGTCAGGGATGAATATATCATTTAAATAAATCACAGTGTCATATGTATGCATAGCAGGATATATATAAACAAATAAACATCCAAACATTTAAATATCAACCAATAACATCCATCGAAATACATCTTCCAATAGGCAATACAATTCACGGCAATTTCATATTTATCAATGTCAGGTAATTTAATCGCAATTCAATTTTAATTTTAATTTAACTGTCAATTTAATTTTTTTAACGGTGAATTCAAATGACAATCAATATGATAATTAAATTTTATCAAACAACAACAAATAAAAATCATAACTATGCATAATGTCAAATTTAACTAGCATAAAGATATTCAGTACGTTGTGAGCGTTATAAAACACTCACCTTGATTTTACGATTTTAAATCAAATCGAACGACGTTCGGTTTAACATAAAATTTTAATGAGCTCCAAACACTTTCGGATCTGCACTGCAGCTCAGCTCTCATCTCCGTGATTCCGGCGCTTCTTCCCCAACGTGAAATTCACGTATGCAAACCCATTAGCCGCTGATCTTCAAGCAATTTTCATGACCACCTCGTCGACTTACAGAACGATCAGCTAGCGCCACCACGAAGCCCTTCACCAGAGCCACCTACGCACCAAGTTTCATCCCATCATTCGCCGTCGTTTGCACGCAATCCAAGGAAATACGTACACACTTCCAAGTCAGATCTGGACGAATCCATGAAAAATTAGCATACATCAACCGTATGGATTTGAAGAGCTCGTCGAGATTTACACTTTTGCTTTTGGAATTTTTCAATTTCGTCGAACGGATTGAGAGATATTTAGGAAAAAAGATCGGCAATTTCTAGCCATGGAATAGGTGGCGGCCATGATTTAGAATTAGGGTTTCTGGATTAAAATAATAATAAAACTGTCTCGGTTTGCGTGCGTATTTATATAGGTAGGTTCAAAATCAGCCGAACTCCAATCGAGACGTGCCGCCAGGCGTTTATAAGGTTTTACCCCCATTCCGGACGCAATGGAACTAGTTTCAAGGCCTAATTCGATCATATCTGGAAGATAGCTTTTCGAAGTCGATTATTTTAATTAAATTCGAAATTAAATTTCTACGCGTTTCAAGCTCGCACGGCCAAACGACAAGTCCAATTGCTACGAAAATTGAAATCCTACCATAATTTACTATTACGGATCCGATGAAACAAGTTTCGTCAAAATCCGAGACTGTTTGAAAAATGGCTATTTTAACTCGTCAATTAAATATTAAAATATTCAAATTTCACAAATTTACTTTTAATTCGATTTTAAAAGTTCTACAACATCATTCTAACTTTAATATGATAAAATAGAATTTTACAAATCATTTTTAATCATGTTAAACCCGTTATCCAATTATTCAAATAATTTAAAATGTTAAATTATTCAACAAATTACATTAATAATCATTTTCCTTCAATAATCACCTTAAATTTTCTAATTAAAATAGCTAAAAATACGGGTCGTTACACTCTCCCCCACTCAAAACTTTTCGTCCCCGAAAAGGAAAAGAAGGGAAAAGGAACTAAGTATAGAATTCAACATTAGATATATTTTATTCAAAGTTACCAACTTATAAAACAATGAAATTCCATTTATAAAGTCATACCTACGCTTCCACAATGTTACTCCGAACGGCTTTCTAAATTCAAAAGTTAGTTATCAAAACAAGTTATAAAATTTAAAAACTTGAAAAATTTTCTAACACCCGGATTCACGGAAAAATTCGGCAGGGTCTCCTTTTCCCAGACCCCATCAGCTTTCGTGATTAACGTGTGTGCCTTGTTTTGGACAGTTGGTATCTCGTGGGGAATAACTCATTGAAATAGAGGTAAACTATATGAATGAGTTGAGTGTATATGAGAGAGCGTACTTGTTATTTGATATAAAATGGTTTTATATTGTGTTAATTTGTTCCGTTGAGTATCTATGAAATCTGGTCGATACTTGGGACGCCAAGGCGTCGATAGGAATTTCTAAACACTCGAATAGGACAAACCAACACAATATCATTTTGGAATATATTTTATATAAAAGAATTATTTGAATATTTATTCATTTTGATTGAATTGATTGTTAGGAGATGATAATATTAGATTATTATCGTTATTGTTTGATCAGTCGATATTTACAACAATTGATTAAATAACAATGGATTTAGGAAAATGAAATCTTGTAAACACAATTGATAATGAATATAAATGAATTTTAACTTGGATTTGGGAATTTAAATTCCGGTGTTTGAGATTGACTTACAAGAATTTGAAAAATATAATATGAGCATTATATGATAGTATAATTGAGTTGAAATTGTTTTCGAAGGTTTTTTTTTATGATAAGTGTTATATTCCCTTCTCCTGACGCTAGAAAATGAATTCGATGATGTGTGCACGCATCATTGGCGTTTATTTTCGAGAGTCCGAGTGGGGGAGACCACTTAATAGCTTGTCTAAACCTTGTTTTGACTCAAATTTTATTTTGTTTTGCATTCTCTATAGTATGATTTGATATATAAATTATATAAGTATATATTATTTCAAACCTTGATTTGAAATGAAACCGGGATTGGAATTCTTAAGTTCTTTAATAATTGATGATTTTTTTTTTATGATTGAAATGAATTTAGACTTGAATCATTAAGGAACTTCTGAATTGTGAAATGAGAAATGAACCTAAGAGCTAAGTGAAAATATCAATTGAAGTAGAAATCTTTAGAATTAGGAAATTATGAACTTAAAATAAAATTGAAACTGTAAAACTCGCATAGTATTAAATTTCATTCTATAGCTTAGATATAACTTACCAAAATACTTAAGAAGTTCAAAAAATGTTATTTAAATTGTTAATTGGATAATATACAAGTATAGGTTTGAATAATGAAATATGCATTTAATTAATGGTTTGCAAATATAAATAAAATTGTTAGTAAATAATTGGAATTTAAATTAACATTTAAAGGTGATTCACAATTATGTTAATATAAAATGAAAATACTATATGTGAATGTAAATGTGAAATTAAATTATAGTGAAATTTAAGTAATGACTTAAGAATTGATAAATTGAAAATTCAACTTAAAATGAAAAGAAGTTGTATGTTGTTTAACTACATTCTATTTGCATAACTATAACTTACCAAATACTTAAAGGGTTTAAAATGCTAATAAGGATAAGTAGAGAAATAATATACCAGTGTGAGAGTGAAAAATAAAATGTAAAGATCTATTGATAGTTGTAAATATAAAAGAAATTTAAGCAGTAAAATGAATGATACATGTATAAGTGAATGAATAAAATTTAAACTTAATGAAATATAAAATTGGTAAAAAGAAACTAATTAAATTTGAATATAACTAAATGTCAATAAACTTGGAAGTGTATGAAATTAAAATTGACTTGGAAATGTATAATTGATTTAGTGTAGATTTTAGATGGATGTTAATGTTTGATATGCATTGGTTGTTAGATGGATGATAATTGATTAAGTAGAATTCATTAGTGTTAATGGAATTGAATAAACGGAATAAAATTTTAAATAATTAAATTCAAATTGGGAGCAAATTGACTTGAATTAAAAATGTGAATGAAACAAACTTGAATAAATCGAAAACAAATTGAATGTAAAACTATTGCATGGATGAATAAGAAAATAGATGACTTTGTGTTCATGATTGTTCTTTAGAAAATTTGAAGTTTTGATGTTTTGTACTTTGAAATAATAAAAGCAAATTTTTGGAAAAAAAAAAATCCAACATTGTCCAATATATGCTGAAACGAAAACAACCATAACTTTTAAATGGCTGAACGGAATTCGACGATTTTGGACTTTTCGGAAAGCTTAGAAACTATAGCACAACTTTTGTTTAGATAACTTGAGAAAATTCCTTCGTCTGCTTGGTTAAAAACTTGAATGTTACTCGCTGTTCTGTGTAAAAATAAGTAAAATCAGTAGTATACACCCTTAGTATTTTCGCCATATCTTTTGACTGGTTTATCGGATTTTGATGGTCTTGCACTTTCTGGAAATCTAAGAACTTAAGCTAAAACTTTTGTTTTAAGTGTTTTGTGTTTTGATATCGTTTAGAAGGTCGAAAACGTGGGTGAACGTCGCTGACCTGCGCAATTCATTACCCAGGCTGAGGCGTATCCTCTAAGTAAAACGGCCGTAACTTTTGAATGAATGGTCCGAATTCGATGATTTTGGACATTCCGGAAAGCTTGAAATGAATACAAAAACTTTTGTTTAGATTCTGTTGCCAAATTTTATAGTTTAGGTGACCTAAAACTGAGATTTGTTTGCTGTCCTGAAATTGGAATCTCAGTTTTGAAGCTAAATAGGTTATATATATGTTGTGTAGGCTAAATATATCGATCTATCTTTATATGCATGGTTCTAACTTAGTTATTGAGCATTTTAGTAGGTAGCAAAGGGGTTGCGCTTCGTTGTAGAGCTCGCTTCTGTGCTAAATACAAAATGTAAGTAAACTGCTAATAAATGCTAAATAAAAGGTACGCTTATGGTTTTATATGGCATTGGTGATATATATATGTTATTTCCCCAGATATGGGATGCCTCATCATTGAGATGAGATGTATATTTGATATATATTGGTTACATTTGTGTTATATATTGAATTGTAAAATTTTTCGATCGAGCCGCGCAAAGGAGACCCTGCCGAAATTTTCCGTGAATCCGGGTGTTAGAAAATTTTTCAAGTTTTTAAATTTTGTAACTTGTTTTGATAACTAACTTTTAAATTTAGAAAGCCGTTCAGAGTAACATTGTGGAAGCGTAGTTATGACTTTATAAATGGAATTTCATTGTTTTATAAGTTGGTAACTTTGAATAAAATATATCTAATGTTGAATTCTATACTTAGTTCCTTTTCTCTTCTTTTCCTTTTCGGGGACGAAAAGTTTTGAGTGAGGGAGAGTGTAACGACCCATATTTTTAGCTATTTTAGTTAGAAAATTTAAGGTGATTATTGAAGGAAAATGATTATTAATGTAATTTGTTGAATAATTTAATATTTGAAATTATTTGAATAATTGGATAACGGGTTTAATATGATTAAAAATGATTTGTAAAATTCTATTTTATCATATTAAAGTTAGAATGATGTTGTAGAACTTTTAAAATCGAATTAAAAGTAAATTTGTGAAAATTGAATATTTTAATATTTAATTGACGAGTTAAAATAGCCATTTTTCAAACAGTCTCGGATTTCGACGAAACTTGTTTCATCGGATCTATAATAGTAAATTATGGTAGGATTTCAATTTTCGTAGCAATTGGACTTGTCGTTTGGCCGTGCGAGCTTGAAACGCGTAGAAATTTAATTTCGAATTTAATTAAAATAATCGACTTCGAAAAGCTATCTTCCATATATGATCGAATTAGGCCTTGAAACTAGCTCCATTGTGTCCGGAATGGGGGTAAAACCTTATAAACGCCTGGCGGCACGTCACGAATGGAGTTCGGATGATTTTAGACCTACCTATATAAATACGCACGCAAACCGAGACAGTTTTATTATTATTTTAACCCAGAAACCCTAATTCTAAATCATGGCCGCCACCTATTCCATGGCCAGAAATTGCCGATCTTCTTTCCTTAATATCTCTCAATCCGTTCGACGAAATCGAAAAATTCCAAAAGCAAAAGTGTAAATCTCGACGAGCTCTTCAAATCCATATGGTTGATGTATGCTAATTTTTCATGGATTCGTCCAGATCTGACTTGGAAGTGTGTACGTATTTCCTTGGATTGCGTGCAAACGACGGCGAATGACGGGATGAAACTTGGCGCGTAGGTGGCTCTGGTGAAGGGCTTCGTGGTGGCGCTAGCTGATCGTTCTGGAAGTCGACGAGGTGGTCATGAAAATTGCTTGAAGATCGTTGGCTAATGGGTTTGCATACGTGAATTTCACGTTGGGGAAGAAGCGCCGGAATCACGGAGATGAGAGCTGCGCTGCAATGCAGATCCGAAAGTGTTTGGAGCTCATTAAAATTTTATGTTAAATCGAACGTCGTTCGATTTGATTTAAAATCGTAAAATCAAGGTGAGTGTTTTATAACGCTCACAACGTACTGAATATCTTTATGCTAGTTAAATTTGACATTATGCATAGTTATGATTTTTATTTGTTGTTGTTTGATCAAATTTAATTATCATATTGATTGTCATTTGAATTCACCGTTAAAAAAATTAAATTGACAGTTAAATTTAAATTAAAATTGAATTGCGATTAAATTACCTGACATTGATAAATATGAAATTATCGTGAATTGTATTGCCTATTGGATGATGTATTTCGATGGATGTATTGGTTGATATTTAAATGTTTGGATGTTTATTTGTTTATATATATCCTTCTATGCATACATATGACACCGTGATTGATTTAAATGATATATTCATCCCTGACATTTAATTGTAATAACTAATCACTTGGCCATAGGTTAGAAAATTATATATGGACACCGAGTTGGATAAATTAAATGATTTTAAAAGTTGTTTTGAAATTATTTAAATGAATTGATTTTAAGAATAAAATCCAATTTATGGAAATTGAATTATTTTGAATTGGAGCTCGAAATGTTAGAATTTAAACTTGGTAAACGAAATTATTAAATAAAATCGAAGTTTAGATTTAAATTGAAAATTGAAATACGGTGTAAATTTTTGAAAGTTGATTTGTTTTAAAAGATTGGACTTTTAATCGAACTCTGAATATTTCTAAGAAAATTGATATGAAATGATATTTCAAGTTTGAGTTTGGAATTGAAAATTTATTTGAAATTTAGATTTAAATTAATTTGGAATTGAATTGAAATTTAAAGAAATTTGTGAATTGAAATCGAAATTTACGTGGAATAGAAATTTATTCAAGTTGAAATTGGAATAAATCGATTAAATCGAAATGGAATTTGGATTTAATTTGGATAGGAAATTTGGGAAGTTGACCGGTTTGACTTTGGAATTATTTATCAAATAATTTTTGATTTTTTCCAAACTATTTTATATATAAACATTTTATATTCAAATTATTTTCGATTAAACTATTTAAATATTTTCTATTAAACTATTTTGAATTATTTAACTATTTTAAACTATTTAAACTATTTTCTTAAATTCAAACTGGTTAAAGAGACGGAAATGTTTATATTTAAACCTTTGGTTTAAATACGAACTAGGTTAAAGTAGAGATTATAACCTAAATTGAATTCGAACCAAATTTTGAAGTGAAATTGATTTATCGGACAAAATTGATAATTTTGAATATATGATGATTTTGAAATGGATTTGATTTTAAAGCGAATATGATATTGTGTTATCAATCATGAATCAATTTGAAATATAAAAGAGCCATCAGTGTAATAATACGTAGTTATTAAAGAGACCGGGATCGGATATGGACATACTCTCTGTCGATACCGAAAACCACTTTAATAACTATTATACGCGGAGTGTTGATCCAGAATGAAGTGGATGGTTTGGTGAACGCGTTGACTGAAGAAAGAGAACGATATTGGATGACCCCTGACATGACTAAAACAGGAGCCTCGCCGGGCCATTGAGGTTCGCCACCTCTAGCGGACACACTTCTTCGATACCATATCTATTACATTTGTGATTTGATTTGGGTGCACCCCTTGATTTGGGAGTGTTGTTTCCCGGTGTTGAGGTAGTAGCTGCTATGCTCAACATCAGTCCGGATCACCCAACTACTAGTATCCTAGTTGGTATCGCCTCATGTACCTTGTCATACTGATTATCCTATTCGCGACCACTACGTTTTGGTTTGTACCTTGAGTATATGGATTGCCCTCTGGTGACTTCCGGTTTTGGGGAAACTACGGTCTTGTATATGCTTTTGGGAATATAAAATGTGTTAAGGGGGATTATGGTAATGCCTTAACGCTATTTTGATACTTTATATTACTGATAGACATTATCTACTTAGCGTACATTACTACCTAGTATGTAACGACCCGTATTTTACGTGTCGATAAATCGTAGAATTTGCAGGTCGTTAGCGTTGTTTGTGTTGTTTCTAGCCTGAGTCGTTTAGAAGTTAACTCGAGTGAAGTGATGAGTCGTGACCGACTCATAAACATAGCCGAGTTAAGGCTTGAGTCGTGACCGACTCATAGTGGTCGACTCATGAGAGTTAACGACCTATAGTGTTAGAGCGACTTAGTAGATTGACCGACCCAAGGTGAGCGACTCAGTGGTGAACGACTCATAGGATGGTTCGACTCATAGGCTTGGACGACTTAGAGTTGTGACCGACTTAGAGAAGGAGCGAGTGTAGGTGTGGCCGAGTTAGTGAGTTGCCGAGTTAAGTGATGACCGACTCAGTAGGATACGACTTAGATGACTTAGGATAGTATGCGACTCAATGGTTTGTGGCATAGTGGTGTTGCCGACTCATGGGTAGATGAGTCGGGTGGTAGTTGAGTCGTCCAGACGACTTAGTGTTAGGTCGTGAGTCGGCATCGTAGTTGAGTCGTGTACATGCTGTCGTGTGCGTGTCTGTGTAGAGCTTGAGTCGGTAGGTGTTGAGTCGGCTAGGACTTAGGTCGGCCATAAGGCTGTGTTGTTAGGTCGTTTGTAAATGAGTCGGTAGGCACGACTTAACGATGAGTCGTAAGTCGTTAGGCAGTGTAGTTGAGTCGGCTGGGGTAGGTCGTATGACTGATGAGTCGTGTGTCGCTAGGTGTTGAGTCGGCCTGGGTTGTTGAGTCGTGTGAGGCTTGTGTTGAGTCGGCATGGGATGAGTCGGGGGCGACTCAGGTGTTGGGTCGGCGAGGAGTTATGGGCGACGACTCATGGGGGATCCAGCCTATAAATAGAGGGGTTTGGCTCACTTTTTGGCACCGGTTTTTGAAGCGACGAAGTGCTGCCATTTTGAAGACTCGACTACAACATTTCTTCATCTTCTTTTCTCCATTCCAATCTAATTCTAACATCCATCCAAGATCGAAGATCAAGATCAAAGATCAAGAGCCAAAGTTGAAGATTTTCATCCGAAGAGGCTAGATTTCACCGTTTCAAGTGAAATTTCTCCGGATCAAGTCCAAGTCCTTGCTGTCCAGATCTGTAGTTGATTCATTTTAGGTTGTTTTGGTGATTTGGTGAGTGGTAGTTATCTCTCACGCGGATCCAAAGGAGTATATGGAGTTGGTGATATGTTTGTGTGTTAAAGTTAGCGTTTTCTCGCATTTTCCATAAGTCTGCATGTAGATCCATCATATTTGAAGATGTTTATCTATGAAAGTTGATTTAACAAGTATTAGAGATAAAACCCATGTTTTAGATTTGATAGACCTATGCTAAAAACTATGATTTCACATATGTTGGACTTTTGCTCACTTATTTACGAAATTGCCATTATAGTTGATATTGCTTAATATATCTTGTTTGAATGCTTGAATGTTTGAATGTATGTTAGATTGGATTGCTCCAAGTTAGCTTGTAGTTGATTTGGAACAAGATGGTGAAAATGATTCAAAAAGCTAAGTGGAAAGGCTCTTGAATGTTGAAAGCTGCCGATGGCATATGAAGCGGATGTGGAAGCTCATATGGATGGATTCGATGATGGGACTTTGCCGTGATGCGAAGAGGCGAAGCATGAGATCGAGATGGGACTTTGCCATGATGCGAGAAGGCAAGCCATAATGTTGAGATGAGACTTTGCTATGTTGCGATGAAGCAAAGTGTGATGTTGAGATGGGACGGGTCATGATGACGTTCCAAGTTGAGAGACTTTGCTATGATATGATGAGGCAAGGCATATGATGTGATGGGACGGGTCACGAAGACGTTCCAAGCACGGGCTGCGACGACGTGCAAAGTTATGTTGATACTCGGTGATGCGATCCGGGTTGGTGATAATGGTTAGCTTGAGAGGCGCTTGAGCTAGTATGGATGGTCGTCGAGGAGGATGACTAGGAGGCTAAGATCTCATCGTTGTTGAAGGTTCTAGCATACTCAAAGCAAGGGTACGTTGGAACGGGTCACGATGACGTTCCAGGCACGGGTCATGATGACGTGCTAGTACTCTGGGCTGATGCGTTCGGCTTAGGCACGGGTCACGATGACGTGCGGAGTTATGGCTAAACCGGGGTTACCATTAGCCCTTGACAGGCGGTCATTCAACTAACGGTGAAATCAAGGCAATGATAACAGTGATAGCCAGAGTCATGGATGTTTGGATGTTTGGTTGTATCATCATTCGGCTTCAAGAGCGGTGTTTTCTGGGTGCTTATCTGATCTTGGTTTAGGCCTTGGGGGTTTGTATTTGGAAAACATCGTCCTTGACTCGAGTGATTATTGCTTTACCTTACTTATCTGCTATGTTATGCTTACTTCTCCTTAGTGTGTGTCTGGGGGCTATCACTGTAGAAAGAGGTGGAGTGGGATGGTTTGGTTCCTATTCCTTTTATTCCTTATGCTCTTTTGGTATGTTTGATAGTTAATTTACTGCTCACTAAGACTTTGTCTGACTCAAGGTTTTATGTCTCCTCTTATTACCTTGGGCTGTTCATCCATGTTGGGATGGGCAGACTAGGTAAGCAGGTGACAGGTGCTGTGCTAGGAGTTCTACGCTGAAGATGACGAAGACGAGCAGGAGGCTTTGCATATTTGTTTTCTTACTATATGTACTGGGTTCCGCTGTTGTATCTGATTGAGTGTTGTAGTGAGGCTCTGATGTATGGATGATTCATTTGATTGTATAAACTGCTATGTTGCTTATATGATGATGTTGTGTTCTATTGAGCTTCACTATATTTTAATTCTCTATTGTATTTTATCCATGCGCTGTGAGTTACGATAGAGATTCTGCGAATTTTATTTTACCCTGACTATCATCCATGGCTGCCTGGCACACCTTTCAGCGCACTATTCTCTTGTTTTGGTGCGGGAGTCATGGGCGGTCGTCACATTTGGTATCAGAGCTTTGGTTAATCGATTTCAGCCAACGCTCGCTGACGTAACTACGTATGAGAGACGTAATTGTATTTTGATGGATGATTACTATATATAATATAGTAGCTTAGATGGATTTGAACTCCTTATGCAGTTGTTTCTTAAGGTGTTCTAATCATTCTTTTTACAGATATTAAGGATGAGCAGAAGCGAGAGACAAGCTGCGAGAGATAGCCGTGCTGCTAGGGAAGCTGTTGACTATGCTGCGATGTTCGAAGCAATGATGACTTCGATCATGAGGAGGGTACCAGCTTCAGGATCATCTGTGGATGTGGGGGTTCAAGTCCAGGCTCCAAGGCCAGTGGATTTTGCCAAGCTTTGCAAGGATTATACTTCGCTTGGAGGGAAAGCTTTCTTGGGGACAGAATCGACTATTGAAGTGCAGAGATGGATGGATGCTTGCCGAAGGATTTTTGGTGATTTAGGGATTGAGGATGCAACCAAGAGGAAGCTTGCATCGAGACAGCTTCAGGGAAGAGCTGCGGATTGGTGGAATTCTATCACCATAGATACACCAGAAGAGGATATTACTTGGGAGCAGTTCCAAGTTAGATTTGAAGCCAAGTTCATCTCTACTGCTCAGAGGTCTGTTTTGTTCAAGAGATTTGTGGAGCTCAAACAAGGCGGAAGGCCTGTTCTGGAGTATATTTCTGAGTTCGAAGCTTTGTCTAAGTATGCCAGATCATATATTGATTCTCCCTACCAGAAGAATGAAAAGTTTGTGACTGGTCTGGATGCTTATCTAGGAAGGCAGTTAGTGGATCATCTGGACGATCCATTTGAGAAGCTGGTGGAGAAAGCTCTGAGGCATGAGAGTTTGTTTCCTAGGGAAAGTTCTGTTGTTGCTGTAACCAGGGAAGAATCTAAACCACAGCAGAGTGGGAATAAGAAGAGGAAGCAGCAGCAACAGAAGGGAAAGGATGGTCAGAAGAAGCCAAAGGGCGAGGTGACTTGTTATAACTGCCGTCAGAAGGGTCATCTTTCTCGGGATTGCAAGAATCCGAAGGTGCAGTTGAAGTGTTACAACTGTGATAAGCTGGGACACATTAAGAAGGACTGTCCAGAACCGAGGAAAGATAGGCAGGTTGTGCAAGCCTATGCTTTGGGGGCTGTTCCATCGTCTTCAAAAGCTCCGACTGCTGAAGAAAAGGGGAAGAGTGTGGTGGTTCAAGGTACTCTTTCTATTTGTGGTGTTCCAGTTAGAGTGTTGTTTGATACTGGAGCGTCGCATTCTTTTGTTTGCGATGATTTGGTAGGCCGGTTAGGTTTGAAACCGGATATTGTTGATAGGCCATTGGTGGTGACTAATCCAGTTGGGGGTTCGTCATGCTTGTGTATGATATGCCGTGGTCTAGTTGTTTCGAGTCATGATTGTTCGTTTGTTTGTGATTGCTTTGTTCTGAACTTTGCGGGGTTCGGAATTATTTTGGGTATGGACTGGCTTAGGAAGTATGCGGCTAGGATTGATTGTGAGAGGCTGGAGGTGACAGTCGGGAATGTGGATGGGCGAAAGGTTGTGATACGATGTAAGCATGAAGAAGGCGTCTTCATGAGCTTCATGTATTCGCTGGTGGTTCCACGGGATGGACTGTCATCGGTGCCTGTTGTGAATGGATTTGAGGATGTCTTTGAGGAAGTCAAAGGGTTGCCGCCGCATAGGGAGATCGAGTTTCGTATCGATCTAGTTGAGGGAGCCAGACCTGTTGTGATGCCTCTTAGGCGGATGGCACCGAGGGAGCAGCAAGAGCTGAAGGTGCAAGTTGATGACCTTTTGCGGAAAGGATTCATTCGGAGAAGTGTGTCCGAATGGGGTGCGCCCGTTGTGTTCGCAACCAAAACGGATGGATCGTTGAGGTTGTGTGTTGATTATCGTGAGCTGAATAAGTTGACTAGGAAGAACAAGTATCCATTGCCGAGAATAGATGACTTGTTTGATCAGCTTCACGAGGCTAAGGTGTTTTCTCAGATGGATTTGGCAACGGGATTTCACCAGTTGAGAGTGGCAAGGGATAGTGTGTCGAAGACTGCTTTCAGGACACCATCCGGATTTTATGAGTGGCTGGTAATGCCGTTTGGATTGACTAACGCGCCAGCATATTTTGTGGATCTTATGAATAGAGTGTTCAGAGATCAGTTGAATAAGTTCGTGCTTGTGTTCGTGGATGATATTCTGATTTATTCCAGAACTGAGGGAGAGCACAAGACGCACTTGAGGATTGTTTTGGAAATCTTGCGGAAACATCAGCTGAAGGCTAAGTTTTCGAAGTGTCACTTCTGGAAGAGTGAAGTGAGGTTCTTAGGCCATGTTATCTCTGGAAATGGAATAGCGGTTGACCCCGCTAAGGTGGCAGCGATCCAGGATTGGGTTAGACCTAAGAATGCATCTGATGTAAGAAGTTTTCTTGGATTAGCAGGATATTATCGTCGGTTTATCAAGAACTTTTCCAAGATAGCTGCACCGTTGACAGGATTGACGAAAAAGAACCAAGTGTTCAGATGGGATGATAAGTGTGAGCAAGCTTTCGTAATCCTGAAAGAACGACTGACGAGTGCTCCTGTATTGACTATTCCAAGTGGGAATGAGGAGATGGTGGTTTACACCGATGCATGTGGCACTGGACTGGGAGCGGTGCTAATACAGAAGGATAAAGTTGTTGCATATGCTAGTCGACAACTGAAGCCGCATGAAAGGAATTATCCGACTCATGATTTGGAGTTAGCGGCGATTGTGTTTGCTTTGAAGATATGGAGACATTACCTATTGGGAGTTAGATTCGAGTTGTTTACAGATCATAAGTCGTTAAAGTATCTGTTCTCCCAAAAGGATTTGAATCTTCGACAGCAACGGTGGTTAGAGTTTCTAGCATCTTATGATTTTGGTATAGCCTATACTCCGGGAAAAGGAAACGCAGTGGCTGATGCGTTAAGTCGAAGACATGCAGGATTGGGAGCCATGTTTTCGGAATGGAAGAATCTTGAGTATTTGGCTGGATTTGATTTCAGGCCTAGATGTGAATTGGAACCTGAAATGTTGGCAAACTTATCAATAAGGCCTACTCTTGTGGAAAGAATTGGCAAGAGCCAAAAGAAAGACGATAAGCTTGTCAAGATTATCCGTGATTTGGAATCTGGATTGGAACCAGAGAAGGATAAAGGATTCGAGGTCGATCGAGAGGGTTGGCTTCGAAAGCAAGGACGATTGGTTGTTCCCGATATTGATGGATTGAGAGATGAAGTTCTGAGGGAAAGTCATCACTCGAAGTTGACAATTCATCCAGGTGGAAATAAGATGTATCGGGATATGAAGAGAGCTTACTACTGGGAAGGTATGAAGAAGGATGTTGGAAATTTTATTTCCAAGTGTATGAATTGCCAGTTGGTGAAAGCTGAGCAGAAGAAGCCCAGTGGATTGCTTCAGCCATTGGAGGTTCCTACATGGAAGTGGGAGCAAGTGTCGATGGACTTTATCGATGGTCTACCTAGGACAAGAGCGGGAAATGAAGGGATTTGGGTCATCGTAGATCGTTTGACCAAGAGTGCAAGATTCATTCCTGTTCGATCGACTAGGACTGCATCGAAGTTGGCTGAGTTGTATGTTAAGTGGATAGTTCGTTTCCATGGTGTTCCGAAGAGTATAGTGAGCGATCGAGACCCATTGTTCACTAGTAGATTTTGGAAGAGCTTCCAGGAAGTTTTGGGAACCGAGTTGTGTTTGAGTACAGCTTATCACCCTCAAACAGATGGTCAGACTGAGAGAGTCAACCGAGTTTTGGAAGATCTTCTTAGAGCATGTGTTTTGGACTTCGGAGGATCATGGGAAGATCACCTTCATTTGGTGGAGTTTGCTTATAATAACAGTTATCAGTCGAGTATTGGTATGGCACCATATGAGGCATTATATGGAAGACCGTGTAACTCTCCGACATGTTGGTTGGAAACTGGAGAAAAGCTGATACTTGGGCCAGAGATGATTCGACAGACTTCAGATTGTATAGAGATCATTCGGCAACGAATGAAGGCAGCCCAAGATCGTCAGAAAAGTTATGCAGATAATCGTCGGAAGGATTTGGAATTCGACGTGGGTGATATGGTTTTTGTGAAGATTTCTCCATTGAAGAATGTTATTAGATTCGGGAACAAAGGAAAGTTAACTCCGAGATTTGTTGGACCATTCCCGATTATCAAGCGAATTGGAAAACTCGCTTATAGATTGGAGTTACCGGAGAAGATGGTGGGTGTGCACAATGTTTTTCATGTATCCTATCTACGGAAGTATGTGCACGACCCAACTACGGTGGTTTTTGCTGATAGCTGTGAAGACTTGGAGGTTGATCCTGTTGTTTCGAGACCTCGTAAGCCGCTTCGTATTGTTGAAACCGATACGAAACAGCTTAGGAGGAAGACGATTACGTTGCTCAAGGTACAATGGAGTGATGATGTTAACGACTGTACATGGGAGGAGGAAGAGAGGATGAAGGCAGCTCATCCCGGACTCTTCGAGGTATGGCCCTAAAGTGTCGTGACATCTCATGAATTTGTAGCTTGTTCTAAGTCTTAGAATTCTGCATGCTAGGCTAGAATTGGATGCATGGTTTGTTGATTGCTATGGATGGTAGGCATGCGGAATAATTGTGATTGCTTTTGTTTGCTTGGAATTTCGGGGGCGAAATTCCTAAGGGGGAGAGAATGTAACGACCCGTATTTTACGTGTCGATAAATCGTAGAATTTGCAGGTCGTTAGCGTTGTTTGTGTTGTTTCTAGCCTGAGTCGTTTAGAAGTTAACTCGAGTGAAGTGATGAGTCGTGACCGACTCATAAACATAGCCGAGTTAAGGCTTGAGTCGTGACCGACTCATAGTGGTCGACTCATGAGAGTTAACGACCTATAGTGTTAGAGCGACTTAGTAGATTGACCGACCCAAGGTGAGCGACTCAGTGGTGAACGACTCATAGGATGGTTCGACTCATAGGCTTGGACGACTTAGAGTTGTGACCGACTTAGAGAAGGAGCGAGTGTAGGTGTGGCCGAGTTAGTGAGTTGCCGAGTTAAGTGATGACCGACTCAGTAGGATACGACTTAGATGACTTAGGATAGTATGCGACTCAATGGTTTGTGGCATAGTGGTGTTGCCGACTCATGGGTAGATGAGTCGGGTGGTAGTTGAGTCGTCCAGACGACTTAGTGTTAGGTCGTGAGTCGGCATCGTAGTTGAGTCGTGTACATGCTGTCGTGTGCGTGTCTGTGTAGAGCTTGAGTCGGTAGGTGTTGAGTCGGCTAGGACTTAGGTCGGCCATAAGGCTGTGTTGTTAGGTCGTTTGTAAATGAGTCGGTAGGCACGACTTAACGATGAGTCGTAAGTCGTTAGGCAGTGTAGTTGAGTCGGCTGGGGTAGGTCGTATGACTGATGAGTCGTGTGTCGCTAGGTGTTGAGTCGGCCTGGGTTGTTGAGTCGTGTGAGGCTTGTGTTGAGTCGGCATGGGATGAGTCGGGGGCGACTCAGGTGTTGGGTCGGCGAGGAGTTATGGGCGACGACTCATGGGGGATCCAGCCTATAAATAGAGGGGTTTGGCTCACTTTTTGGCACCGGTTTTTGAAGCGACGAAGTGCTGCCATTTTGAAGACTCGACTACAACATTTCTTCATCTTCTTTTCTCCATTCCAATCTAATTCTAACATCCATCCAAGATCGAAGATCAAGATCAAAGATCAAGAGCCAAAGTTGAAGATTTTCATCCGAAGAGGCTAGATTTCACCGTTTCAAGTGAAATTTCTCCGGATCAAGTCCAAGTCCTTGCTGTCCAGATCTGTAGTTGATTCATTTTAGGTTGTTTTGGTGATTTGGTGAGTGGTAGTTATCTCTCACGCGGATCCAAAGGAGTATATGGAGTTGGTGATATGTTTGTGTGTTAAAGTTAGCGTTTTCTCGCATTTTCCATAAGTCTGCATGTAGATCCATCATATTTGAAGATGTTTATCTATGAAAGTTGATTTAACAAGTATTAGAGATAAAACCCATGTTTTAGATTTGATAGACCTATGCTAAAAACTATGATTTCACATATGTTGGACTTTTGCTCACTTATTTACGAAATTGCCATTATAGTTGATATTGCTTAATATATCTTGTTTGAATGCTTGAATGTTTGAATGTATGTTAGATTGGATTGCTCCAAGTTAGCTTGTAGTTGATTTGGAACAAGATGGTGAAAATGATTCAAAAAGCTAAGTGGAAAGGCTCTTGAATGTTGAAAGCTGCCGATGGCATATGAAGCGGATGTGGAAGCTCATATGGATGGATTCGATGATGGGACTTTGCCGTGATGCGAAGAGGCGAAGCATGAGATCGAGATGGGACTTTGCCATGATGCGAGAAGGCAAGCCATAATGTTGAGATGAGACTTTGCTATGTTGCGATGAAGCAAAGTGTGATGTTGAGATGGGACGGGTCATGATGACGTTCCAAGTTGAGAGACTTTGCTATGATATGATGAGGCAAGGCATATGATGTGATGGGACGGGTCACGAAGACGTTCCAAGCACGGGCTGCGACGACGTGCAAAGTTATGTTGATACTCGGTGATGCGATCCGGGTTGGTGATAATGGTTAGCTTGAGAGGCGCTTGAGCTAGTATGGATGGTCGTCGAGGAGGATGACTAGGAGGCTAAGATCTCATCGTTGTTGAAGGTTCTAGCATACTCAAAGCAAGGGTACGTTGGAACGGGTCACGATGACGTTCCAGGCACGGGTCATGATGACGTGCTAGTACTCTGGGCTGATGCGTTCGGCTTAGGCACGGGTCACGATGACGTGCGGAGTTATGGCTAAACCGGGGTTACCATTAGCCCTTGACAGGCGGTCATTCAACTAACGGTGAAATCAAGGCAATGATAACAGTGATAGCCAGAGTCATGGATGTTTGGATGTTTGGTTGTATCATCATTCGGCTTCAAGAGCGGTGTTTTCTGGGTGCTTATCTGATCTTGGTTTAGGCCTTGGGGGTTTGTATTTGGAAAACATCGTCCTTGACTCGAGTGATTATTGCTTTACCTTACTTATCTGCTATGTTATGCTTACTTCTCCTTAGTGTGTGTCTGGGGGCTATCACTGTAGAAAGAGGTGGAGTGGGATGGTTTGGTTCCTATTCCTTTTATTCCTTATGCTCTTTTGGTATGTTTGATAGTTAATTTACTGCTCACTAAGACTTTGTCTGACTCAAGGTTTTATGTCTCCTCTTATTACCTTGGGCTGTTCATCCATGTTGGGATGGGCAGACTAGGTAAGCAGGTGACAGGTGCTGTGCTAGGAGTTCTACGCTGAAGATGACGAAGACGAGCAGGAGGCTTTGCATATTTGTTTTCTTACTATATGTACTGGGTTCCGCTGTTGTATCTGATTGAGTGTTGTAGTGAGGCTCTGATGTATGGATGATTCATTTGATTGTATAAACTGCTATGTTGCTTATATGATGATGTTGTGTTCTATTGAGCTTCACTATATTTTAATTCTCTATTGTATTTTATCCATGCGCTGTGAGTTACGATAGAGATTCTGCGAATTTTATTTTACCCTGACTATCATCCATGGCTGCCTGGCACACCTTTCAGCGCACTATTCTCTTGTTTTGGTGCGGGAGTCATGGGCGGTCGTCACATAGTAGATAGTTTAACGGATCCTTGAAAGGTGGAAAATCCCGTAACATCTCTTAAGTTATTGCACGCACGTTGACACTGGATATGAGATGTCAAACCCCGTAAACATCTCTGACGCCGTCACACTCATATTTATTTACGATTGATTTAACTTTCATATGGATATTTTAGTCCTGACTCGAGTGTTTTGTCTTTTCATTACGCTCGGGTCAGTCCTGAGTTTTTAGATTTTTAAAGATCTATTCTGGAGGACGAAGACGAAGATTTGGTATACTATTACTATTATTATCTGTGCATCATGTTGTCTGCTGCATTATTTATTTGTTCTGTTGTATATGTATAACTCTGATAAATGTTGTATAAATAATTGTCTAAGTATAGTAAACAGCTTCATGAACTGTTTATTTGACTATTATATTTTATCGTTCCGCTGCGAGATTCTGTGTTGTTTCATTTCCTTTATTTCTTTTCTTTTATTAATTGCCCCAATAACCATCTGCCCTTTTTTAATGGTTTGGAACCGGCATGTGTATTTGATCGTCGGTTTAAACTGTCCAAAAAGGCGGGTCGTTACATTATCACTCATTCAGATTCATACCTCGTTTTGCTTAACAAAGTTGTTTAACCATTTTAATAATTGGTTTTACTTACATTTCACATTTAATAAGTTATACAACTTATTATTCAACTTCCAAATCTGATTTAATTTATTTAACTTCCTTTAGTTAAATTTCACATCATATATTTATTATGCTAATTCAAATTTCATTTCAACTTTACTAAAGTTAAATCTTTATTATCTCGTATTATAAGTTCAAACTTGATAACTTTTGTATTCATCAATTTCAACTTGGATTTTAAATTCAAATTTGTTTATCACAACAAAATTCAATTTCAATTTACTATGGTAGCAAATCCATCACACAGAAACTCGAAAATGATACTGATGATGCTGTAGTCATCATCCTTATTATTCCCCAGCAACAGTAGTGAATCCAATGCTTTAAATTCTTTCAAAATTTTCCTTTATTTATAAATCACATTTATAAATCTTGCTTATATAATTTCACTATTTAACTTTACTTATACAAGATTATTCCACAATTGTAAATCATTTCAATTATAATTCTATACTCGTATAATTGTTGCTTTTATATATTTTATTCTTTCACAATTGTTATTTTTATTCAGATTATTCGAACAACTTTGATTCACTTATATATTTTTATATTTTCAACAATCAAACAATTCAATTTTACATACACTTTGATAATTCTGAAAAATTATTCCTTTATATATAAAATATAATCGAGGTAAATTTATTTCATTTGCCCAATTTAAAAGGACATTATGTCGGTTTATCTCGTTTAAGAGTTTAGAAATCCCTATCGATGACAGTTAGCTAGACTGCACCGACCAGAATCTATAAACAATCAATTGATAAGTCAACACAATACAAACAATTTCATATTCACTAAAAAATACGCTCTCATATATATTATTACACTCAACTCATTCTAGAGTACTGCTGACTCTATCTCTAATGAGTAATCCCCAATAGAGCCAAGGTTGTCACTTAACCATTTGCTTTGATACCAAATGTAACATTTTGATTTTTGTCAGGATCTGAAGGTCGACATTCTTACGTCCACTGTATCAAATGCCGCATAATCGAATGCCGGAAAACCGAACTGTTATGGTTAAAAAGAAGAGGTAGAAGAAAAAGATAGAAGAAGTAGAAAACAAAACAGAAACAATATCAGAATCCCACATATCGCAGCGGAACAACGTATAATAGATAAATGAATAATCTTTAAAACAAAGAACTATATCAGTTATTACATTACATTACATCATCATCAGAGTATACAACAACAATATACAATACAACAAGACAATGGACAGTTATACAAACGTGTCCTTACAAGTGAATTTACAGCGGAAAGATAATATCATATACAAGTAATACGTCTCGCCATCCAGCTCGCCACTTGAGCTCCATAGCACTTCTGAATCCAGAATGACCTGATAACCTGACTCTAGACTGCCTGTGTGGAAAATTATGGGCACCCAGAGTTTAGGAAAAGAACAATAAACTCCAGGTCAGTTATGGGACTGGTGTGAAAACTCAAAACAGTTATTTATCTTTTAAAACAACAACAACAACAAGGGAAGTGAAAAATATCTGCAATGCTTTTGGAAAATGAAACTACCATAAGGCCTCCCCGCACACACACAATGCAAACGCAGAATTAGAGGAGATTTCTCCTTATAATAGTCAAAGATGCTTACTACGCAAAACAAATCAATTTTGATATTATTATTAGTGCATAGTGATGAAAGCAGTTCGAAAATAGAATATAAATCTTAGCCAACATACAACCATTATCGTATGCCTACTATAGCTACCATGTTCAATAGCAGGTTACCGCCACATTCCATGGCAGGTTATACAACTAAAACCGTACAAGGCTCGTATTGTTTCTTTGGATTTCCAACAAATGGTCAGGCTAAGGAACTTCCTACTTCCACATGGAATCGCCTCTGGCGGGACGTCCCGAGAACCTAACCGGATCTCTGCCAACACAAGGACGGGTGTCCTCTGTAACTAGGTAACAACTACTCGAGTATGCCACTCCCCGGTCCTTTGGGACCTTTATCCGACGGCCCTCTATCACAAAAAGCAACAACCACACAGAAAAATGAGATTGGAGCAACCACATAGGTTAAGCATCAGGGCTCCATACCTGACACCAACCTTTTTCAGAAGGAAATGACATACCCTAAAGGGCGCGACCCTCATAACCTTGCTGCATATTCATGTTTTGACCATTTTCGAGGTGTGAGGTCTGACGAAGTCTCATCCACAAAGCTACGCTTTTTCACAAAGCCACGCTTTGATCAACAAATAATCAATAAATAATCATCACACAACAACACTCAGCATGCCACATTACCAAATTGGGAGTATATCGCTGATAACCTTCAACTACATAACCTCTGAGCTCGTACATCTCAGAGAAGGGTGTTAGCCAAGAGAATAAATTCTCCGCCACCAACAGAGATGTATTTGAAAGAAATCTGCTTTATATCTCAAATTGTAATGTCAGACACGTAACCATACAAGTCTGTTTCGGGCTCGAACAGAACCGAAGGCACTTCCAAAGAAACCCTTGCAATTCGGGTATTCACAATCCCGATCGAATTTCCCATCACAAAGGAAATCTCCATACCGTAGCTAACGGTGCAGAGACAATCGATAGATCATCCTATCATTTTCACAAATACCCGATCTTCACCACCGGTCTTCAATGCTATCCATTACGTCGTATCACTATTCGGAATGGGTAATCCGAAAAACGAACGTAATAATTTAAAAATAAGTGTAGCATTCAATTTCAACCAATTCACAACAAATAGCCATTCAAGGGTCAATATTGATAGTCGGTTATTTAACTATCAATAAATATTTACAACATCACCTGATTTCAAATAATTTTCCCAAATTACTTATTTTTCAAAAATATCTTTACAAGATATAATTTCCACACTTCAACCATTTGAAAACAAATTTCAAATCAATTTTCACCTTTACAACTTTCATTTCAAATGGTTCATTTAAACCAATTAAATAAATCCTTACCGATTTATTAAATTTACGTTTCAAATGCGTAAACTTATTTCCACTTTTAAGAATAAATAAATGTTTATTTTAAAACAAATTTCCCTTATAAATTTCATTGTGAATTTACATTTCCAAATATTTACCCTTTTATATGATTTTTCAAATCGATTTCAATTATTCACTTTCAATTTATCTTTAAAAGATACAATCTCAAAACATTCACTTCATATTGGAAAACATTTCCATACTTATTTAATAATAAGTAATTAACCAATCTATTTATTTTCAATATTTTGAAAATATTCAATATACTTAAATCACAATTAAGTATATATTTTATTCTTTAAGGAAAAAATTCTCTTAAAAACATTTATTTGGGTCAAAACGAATGTTGCGTAAAACATCGTTACGACAACCCAAAATCACTAGTATAGGGATTCGAAATTAAGATAGATATATAAACCCCAATACTATACAAAACTTTTCCTTTCGGAAATCATTTACTATAACAACAGTGTTATAGTCCACCATTTCCGTCTATTTCTCGAAAACGTCTATTTCAACAATGAATGTTGAAATCTATGGTTTCGATACTTAAAACATTTTAAAACATTTTTGAATCATTTTAATTCTATTTAAATATCACTTTCCCAAAATATTTCTTTAATATATTATTCACCGTCCAAAATCGTGAATATACTTCATTTACCAAATTCATCATTTCTACATATTTTATTTAAAGGATTATCCACTGTCCCAAAATCGTGGATATATCTCCTTTAATAAGCTATAATAATTAAACTTATCAAAATAAGTCAGTTTCGGATTTATAAAGCAACATTTATGAAAACCATTTATACGTTATAACAACTTCAACTTATAAAAATCACTTTATTAACAAATTCTATCCATATCCCATTTACACGCCAAAATCCAGTATATAAGTTAATTACTTATAAATCTTTTATTTTACAAAAATCTATTCATTTTATAATTTCACAATTCATTAATCTATAGATTTCATCCACTTATGAAATCCATTTATATATCATTTTTAATACTTATAAAAATTCGTTTTATAATTCCAACATTTTAATTTATAAATATCAATTTCATAAATCTTTTATATAAATCATTTATAATAATTCAAAAATCCGAATTTAAACCATTTTATAAATTAATCAACTACCTATTTCAAAAATCACATTTCGGTTCTATTTCACAAAAATCATAATTTTTATAACATAAAAATTACAACGTTTATTTATTTATAATGAATCAATTCCAAAATTAAAATTTAGTATGAATTCTCAACTTAAAATTTCAAAAATCCAATTTTATTTGTTTTCGGCATCTAACGATACCAAAAATATATTTGGCTAAAATTTAGCCTTTAACGATTTCAATCACAAAGATAATCACGCAGATTATAAATAGATCAATAAGTAGATCAACACACAACATTGAAGCCAATTCAATCATTTGTGGAATCCAGTTGGATTCCTCCAACCTGTTTCCCTGCATCCAAAGATGTTAGCACAATACTAATTCCGTTTCGAGATGAAATATCATGGTATATGGGATTTATAAAATATTATCCACTATTATGCGGCGCAATAGGGTCTCATCCGCTATATAATGCGGGAAATCAACTCCAAGTACATATATAATACCAATTCCATACAAGTTGGAATTATCGCGGTATATGTGTTTAAGAAATAACATCCGCTTAATATACGGCGTATAGGGTCTATTTCAATACAACAGATAATAACTATCACCCAATCACACAATCAAGCAATTTTAAATTTAACTATTTAAAATTTAAATCGAAACAATTCGATTGAGTGA
Organism: Allium cepa; assembly: GCA_030765085.1. NCBI lineage: Eukaryota > Viridiplantae > Streptophyta > Magnoliopsida > Asparagales > Amaryllidaceae > Allium > Allium cepa. The sequence continues at coordinate 532,774,529 of CM060928.1, read as the reverse complement.
GAAGTTCTCACCTTGAGTTTCCGATAATAGTTGTAGCGTTTTGTTTTCGAATAAAATTAAACGTGCGTTTAATTTTACCCAAAATTTTCACTAGCCCCAAACGACTCCAAACCAGCTCCATTGCGTAGTGCTCGACCAAACGATTGCAACACAATTCGCTTCGTGCAATTCCGACCTCGTACCAAAAAGTTATGATATTTAGAAGTTTGTACACATTTATATATATATAATTATTTACACTTTCTTTTTATTTTTACCCAAAACAAATCAGAACCGTAGATCATGCTTGATGCCATCCAGGCAGTTCGGCCGTCTTCTCTTCCCTTACGTTTTTCCCAGGTTTTCACGCGAAAACCGAACCCATTGCCCACCCTAAACCCTAATGCTCGCGAGTGATATCCACATCTCCACGTCGATCGGGAAGTGCCAAACTAAAGCTCATCACTTGTGCTACCTTCGGCCACAACCTGATGGAGCTCGGCCTCGCCTTTTGCATGCATAACGATGAGGAATGGCCAGAGAACGCGGCCCCCTAGCTTCGCCATCGCCACGCCATACTTCATCATCTCCGTATAGATTTGAATAGCTCGCCACCCTCTACAATTTCTTAGTTGTAAGCATTTGATAATTCTTCACGGTTTGAGAGAGATCAAGAGAAGAAATCTGGAAATTTTCGGCCATTGGTAGATATGGAGGCGGCTAAAGCTATTTAGGGTTAGGGTTTTGCAAATTAGAAAGAGATGGGTCCTTTTATAGAAAATCCAACGAACATTATTCATCTCCAATTTTTCGAACTCCAAATCTCGCGCGGTGACCGGCGTTTCTAGGGTTTACCCCGCGTTCCGGACACAATGGAATAGGTTTCGGGAGCCAATTCGATTATATGTGCGAGTTACGGCAATAAACGATCAAATTTAAATTAAATCGATTAAACCAATTTCTACGCGTTTTGGCTTGCCCCGGACAGCCGGTAAATTCGATTGACATGAAAATTGAAACCTTACAATAATTAAACATTACAGATCCGATGAAACTGGTTTCGTCGAAATCCGAGACTGTTTGAAAAATGACTATTTTCACTAGTCGATTAAATATTAAAATATTCAATTTTCACAATTTAACTTTAATTCGATTTTAAAAGTTCACAAACATTGTTCTAACTCCAATATTATTTAATATAACTTTATAAATCATTTTTAATCACATTAAACCCAATTTCGAATCATTTACGCAATTTCAAATACTAAACTGTCAATTTAATTATCCAATTAAATCTAAATATTCGTAAATAAACTATTCCATTTTTAAATTTTACTTGTTGATATTTAAAATCAATTAAATATCTGAATTTCAAATGACAGAAATTCTGGGTCGTTACACAATCTCTCTTAAGGGTGTTAGTGACCAATTCCGGTGCTAACATTTTGTTGCTTTCACCGAGAATCGAATTCTCAGGCCGATAGGATCTAATTTATAGCTACTGGATTGAAAAATCCCCCGAAGGAGATCCAACTTATTCATAGGATGCCCGTGGAATCTATTCAAAGTTTCGACCGACAACTCTACTATGGGAAGACCACGTACCCGATCAGCCTCTCACAATGCAGACGTCCACGAGACTTCTTGTGTGCAACAAGTTGAACCTAGCAATCAACAAGCAAATTTAGGTGCAGGAACTACCGCCCAAGCTCAAATGGAAGTTGTCACCAGGACAGAGTTCAATGATTTGATGAGGGAACTCCAGGAAAGTAGAAGGCAACTCGTTGAGCAGATTCAGGCTAACGCTAATCTCATGACTCAGTTGACTCAGTAGCAGCATTAGAATGCTGGAGGTAGCCCTGCTGCTTATTCTTCATCTGATAGCTCGATCTCAGCCGATGAACCTCCTAGGCGTAGATGCCGTAAGACTGAAGCTGCACAGGCAAGTGCCACTAAACGATCCACCAGGGATCAGGCACATGAGGAGACCGGACGCCCGGCTCACCAAGATCCTAATGAAGCTAGCCTTCAGGATGCACATTGGGTCAAACGCCAGTAGGCAGGACATCAACCCACACGGTCCCGTGGAATGGAACCCAACCTTCCATCCTTCATACAAACTCCAGACTTATCGGCCATGGTCAGGCAGTTAATGAGAGAGAACCAAGGTTTGACCAATGAAGATTGAGGAGTTTCCAGGAGTCATACTCCCTTCACATATACTATTCTACAGGCTGATTATCCCAGGAAGTTAGTATGCTGACTATCCCAGCCTACGAAGGGAAGACTGACCTAGGCAACACGTGATGAGGTACGAATGGATGATGGACTCTGCAAGAGCAAATGATGCGACCAAGTGTAGGTGCTTCCTAATCACTTTGTCCGGAATCGCCACCATGTGGTTTACTCGACTTCCTCCACGGTCTATATCCAGCTTCGACGAGTTGGCAATGAAATTTGTTGAACAATTCAGGATACATGCTACTCGTCCAAAGGATGTGATGTCCTTATCAAGCATAATCCAGGCTCCGGGAGAGTTATTGAAAGCGTACTTGCAGAGGTTTCATGTTGTCGCGACTGAAGTTAGCAACCCTAACGACCATGCAATTTTGATGGCAGTAATGTGAGGTGTAGATCCAGACTCAGAGTTTGGAGATTGGTTGGCGGGAAAGCCCCCAACTACGTTGGAGCGTTTCTTTTCCAAAGATCATCAGTTCATAAGGAGGGAGGAAGCTCGATGGACAAGACAAGATAAGGCACCAGGGCCTTTTCAGGAGACTGTGAAAAGTAACATCGCCGTGAAGCAATCCAACGACAACTCGAGAAAAGTTCAAGTCAACGTCCAAAACAAGCCTGGGAAATCTAAAGGATCCGGAGGTGGAATTCTCGAAAAGAAAAGAGAGGCAGGGAAATGGAAGTCGAGAATTCTGACCTACAATGAATACAACCCCCTGAATACTTCTCTTGGAAATATTTACCTATCTACCTGTAACACCTTTCAATACAGAAAGCCGCGCCCAAAGGAGTCCATAAAGGAACAGAAGCGGACGGGGAAGTACTGTCGCTTCCACCAGACCCACAGGCATAATACAAAAAAGTGTAGACACCTCCATGACACCATAAAAAAGTTGATCAGGAAGAAAAAGCTGCAGGAATTTGTCAAGAACCCACCAAAGGGTAGGCAAGGAACGTTAGACCTCGGACACGGGTTGGCTCCACGCCATCTAGAGGAACCTGCTCGAACCGTGGGTAGGTTGATCATCAACACTATAGTCGAAGGACCTCATCCTACAGACAAGAATTGGCAGGAGATGGAACGATATGCTACCTTTTTGAGGCATGCGAATTATGAATGTTGTTCGAATGTGGAAGATGGAACCCTGCTAAACAACGCATGATGACAAATGATATAGTGTTTAGGAGTCGAGATGCATACAAGGTGGAGGCTCCTACTATCGACCCGATGGTCATATCTGCGACGATCGGAGCAGCTTACGTCAAAAGGATTTTGATTGATTGTGGAAGCTCTGTCAACATCATCTTCAAGAAGGCTTATGACCAAATGAATATGGAGATAAAAAATTTAAAACCATGCAAAGCCCGTATCCATGCTTTAATGGTGCCGCGACTGACACAATGGGGTATATCGAGTTACCAGTTGAACTAGGAGAAGGTGAGCGTAGGAGAGTGCGAATCTTACCGTTCATAGTGATGGATGTTGACTCTTCATACAATTTATTTCTGGGTCATCCGACCCTGGCAGAGTTTAGGGCAGCTTTAGACCCACGGTGTTTGACATTAAAATTTTCGACAAACAAAGGATTCGGCAAAGTGCATGGCGATCAGGCGACTGGTCGCGCATGTTATGTGGTAGAGCTGAGAAAGGCTTAGCGGAGAGAAAAAGGGAAGGTTGTGGACAGCTCCGTCCGCATCCAAAATACTGACAATTGACAAATAGTGCCCGAGCCCTGGCTCGGGTAATATTCTCGGATCTATAGAGACATAAATCCAAGAGATGATGATGGGGGACCCAGGGAAGTGAATGCAGCATCGGATGAGCTAACGATTGACATTCCAGTCAGCCGGAATGATCCGTCACGAGTTCTTTAGATTGGATCGCAACTCGACCCTCCATTGGCTGAGGATCTTACTGATTTCCTTTGAGCGAACCTGGACGTTTTCACTTGGACACATTCTGATATGAGCGAGATTTCTCCCGCCATGGCAAGTCATATGTTGAACATAGACCGGAAGTACGTCCCAGTAAAACAGAAACGGAGAGGCATGGACCTGGAGAGGTCCGCCGCTCTTAGAGAGGAGGTGGATAAACTCAAAACCAATGGTTCGTCCGCGATGCCCTCTAGCCCGAATGGGTGTCTAACCCTATGCTGGTAAGAAAAGCGAATGGGAATAGAGAACTTGCATTGATTATTCTGATTTAAACAAAGCATGCCCGAAGGATAGTTTTCCCTTACCTAAGATCGACCAACTGGTCGATTCAACGGCCGGACACGAGCTACTGTCATTTATGGATGCGTACTTGAGATACAATCAAATTTCGATGCACATTCCAAACGAAGAACACACCAGTTTCATCACAGACGTTGGGTTGTATTGCTATGTAGTGATGCCTTCCGGATTGAAAAATATTGGTGCGACTTATCAGCGTTTGGTGAACCGAATGTTTAAAGATCAGATCGGCAGAACAATGGAAGTCTATGTGGATGACATGCTCGTGAAGTCATGACGGTCAAACGACCACATTCGAGACTTAGAGAGATGTTTGATATACTCAGGCATTAGGGGATGAAGATCAACCCTTTGAAGTGTTCTTTTTGCATTGCATCAGGAAAGTTCTTCGGTTTTATTGTGAATGCACGTGGAATTGAAGCTAACTCGGAAAAGATTCAAGCTATTCGAGACATACAAGTGCCCAGAACTATAAAGCAAGTACAAAACTTGAATGGAAAGGTGGCCGTGCTGAGTCAATTCATATCCGGAGCTATGGATAAGCGCATTCCTTTCTTTGATGTGAGAAAGCAAGGAAAGAGGAATTTCGAGTGGACATTCGACTGTGAGGAAGCATTCCACGCTCTAGTTAGACATTTAGAAAGTCCCCCGGTGCTATCGACACCAATTGACCATGAAATGCTGTATGTATACCTGATTGTATCCCAGCATGCTATCGGGACGGCTTTGGTCCGCGAGGAGGACCGAGTTCAAAAGCCAGTGTATTATATCAGTAAATGTTTGACGGGGGCAGAAAGAAAGTAACCCAAGATTGAGAAACTAGCTTACTGCTTGGTGATTGCATCACGCAAGCTTCGCCCATACTTTCAGACACACTCAATCAGTGTTTACACTGATCAACCCTCGCGGCATGTACTCCAACGACCGGAAACTTCTGGAAGGATACTAAAATGGAATATTAAGTTGGGTCAGTTCGATATTACCTACCTTCCATGAAGGTCCATACAGGGGCAAGCGCTAGCAGATTTGATTGCTAAATTCACCATGATAGACGAATCAAACGGCCACAATGTCATACCTCCCGTTCAATATAAGATGTACACCGATGGGGCATCTAACGATCGTTGTTTGGGGGCTGGCATAGTTCTTGTGACTCCTGAAAACTGATCAGTGTTCCACGCTTTGAAGCTCGAATTCACAACAACGAATAACGAAGCCATGTATGAAGCATTGATTGCTGGCTTGAGACTTGTCAGAGAATTGGGAGTAAGATCGGTTGAAATCTTTTGTGACTCACAACTGGTAGTGTACCAAGTCTAGGGGGACTATCAAGCAAAGGGCAGAGACTTTCCCTATACCTGGCCCATGTTCAAGAGCTGCTAGCGAATCTATTATGATATTTCACATGTCCCGCGTGAGCAAAACAGAGCAGCCGATTCATTGGAAAAATTTGCAAGCACTGGCGATGCACCGCAAATGGGATTGTTTCCCGTTGAAACCTTACATGCTCCGAGCATAAATATGATGGAGGAGATTACATGTTAGAAACAGAAATCAAGAAGGAAGCATGGATGACCCCATTCGAGCAGTACTTGTTACACGGGGTCGTTCCCGAAAGAATGAACGAAAGACGACAGGTCATTCGTAAGGCTTCGTGTTATGTAATACAAGATGGGGTAATGTATCAGAGGGGATTCTCAACCTCCTTACTCCGGTGCATTGCCCATGATCAGATAAAACGAGTCCCGAAGGAAATCCATGAAGGGGAGTGAGGTGACCATACCGAGGGGCAGATGTTAGCGAAGAAAATCCTCCGCTATGGATACTATTGGCCGACTGTAAATTGGGATGCCGCAGACTATGTGAGAAGATGTGACAAATGTCAGAAATATGCAAAAATCCCGAGAGCTCCGCCAACGGAACTCACACAAATGGTTAGTCCCTAGCCGTTTGCAATGTGGGGAATCGGTATAGTCGGTTCCTTACCCATATCCAAAGGTGGTGTGAAATACGCGATAGTTGCGGTCGATTACTTTACCAAATGGGCAGAAGCAGATCCTCTGGCCACTATCACCACTAAAAAAGGTCATTAATTTCGTTGTACGAAATATTATATGCCATTTTGACCTTCCACGAACCATCATTACAAACAACGGAACTCAATTCAGAAGCGAAGAGTTCAAAGAATTTGGCTAAAAATATCATATTGAGAAAAAGTTTGCAGCAGTTGCTCATCTGAAAGCCAATGGACAAGTGGAAGCTGTGAACAAAATAATCAAATCCATATTGAAAAAGCGTTTGGCAAAGGCTAGAGGCAAGTGGGTGGATGAGCTTCCAACAGCGCTTTGGGATTATAGAACCACCCACAAGTCTGCGACTGGCCATACTCCATTCACATTAGCATATGGCATGGAAGCTGTTATACCCGTAGAACTTGAAGTTCCATCACATCGGGTAACTTATTATGACTCTGAGTCGAATCAAGATCTTTTGCTGGAACCATTGGACTTCATTGATGAAAAACGCGAAGAAGCTAATTTAAGAGCGGCCGCATATAGACACCGAGTTGCTCGATATTATAATGAAAAAGTCTGACCGAGAATCTTTGGTGTGGGTGACCTCATTTTGAAATGAGGTTTTCCAGTTCCATCACATATGAGCCCCGCATGGGACGGTCCATACGTCATTGAATGGAAGCTCGGAGAAGGAACTTTCAAGCTAGCGATCGTTGATGGTGCGACACTCCCCCGAGTCTGGAATAGCGAGCATTTGCGGCATTATTATATTAATTCATTTCTTTCATATTTTAGTTGCAATTATTTCCAGCAAGTTTTTATTCCTAGTTTACGTCATGTAATAAGACAATTTAGCTTGTTTGCATTAATAAAGGTTTGAAGGCATTTTTTTCATGAATTGTCGATGTTTCTGTATATGATAACTCTGTGACGAATAACTGAGAGACACATTATTCTGTCTGACGTACGAACTTGCACGAGCACTAAAAATCTCTAAGTCCCCTGAGTGCGGACTGGAGTACTCTGAGTCCCCAGAGTGCGGGCTAGAATATAAACGATTCAAAATCTCCAAGTCCCCTGAGTGCGAACTAGAGTACTCTGAGTCCCCAGAGTATGGACTAGAGTATAAATGATTCAAAATCTTCAAGTCCTCTGAGTGCGGACTGGAGTACTTTGAGTCCCCAGAGTGCGGACTAGAGTATAAACGATTCAAAATCTCCAAGTCCCCTAAGTGCGGACTGGAGTACTCTGAGTCCCCAGAGTGCGCACTAGATTATAAACGACTCAAAATCTCCAAGTCCCCTGAGTGCGGACCAGAGTACTCTGAGTCCCCAAAGTGCGGACTAGAGTATAAACGATTCAAAATCTCCAAGTCCCCTGAGTGTGGACTAGAGTACTCTGAGTCCCCAGAGTGCGGACTAGAGTATAAACGATTCAAAATCTTCAAGTCCCCTGAGTGCGGACTGGAGCACTTTGAGTCCGCAGAGTGCGGACTAGAGTATAAACGATTAAAAATCTCTAAGTCCCATGAGTGCAGACTGGAGTACTCTGAATCCCCAGAGTGTGGACTAGAGTATAAATGATTCAAAATCTCCAAGTCCTTTGAGTGCGGACTGGAGTACTCTGAGTCCCCAGAGTGTGGACTAGATTATAAACGACTCAAAATCTCCAACCCCTGAGTACGGACTGGAGTACCCTGAGTCCTCAGAGTGTGGACTAGAGTATAAACGATTCAAGATCTCTAAGTCCCCTGAGCGCGGAATGGAGTACTATGAGTCCCCAAAATGCGGATTAGATTATAAAGGATTCAAAATCTCCAAGTCCCCTGAGTGCGGACTGGAGTACTCTGAGTCCCCAGAGTGCAGGTATAAACGATCCAAAATCTCCAAGTCCCCAGAATGCGGACTGGAGTACTCTGAGTCCTCAGAGTGCGGACTAGACTATAAATGATTCAAAATCTCCAAGTCCCATGAGTGCGGACTGGAGTACTCTGAGTCCCCAGAGTGCGGACTAGAGTATAAACGATTCAAAATCTCCAAGTCGCCTGAGTGCGGACTAGAGTACTTTGAGTCCCCAAAGTGCGGACTAGAGTATAAACGATTCAAAATATCCTAGTATTCAGAGTGCGGACTGGAGTACTTTGAGTCCCCAGAGTGCGGACTGGAGTATAAACGACTAAAAAATCTCCAAGTCCCCAGAGTGCGGATTAGAGTACTCTAAGTCCCTAGAGTGCGGACCGAAGTATAAACGACTAAAAATCTCTAAGTCCCCTCCGTGCGGACTGGAGTACTCTGAGTCCCCTGAGTGCGGACCAGAGTATAAACGACTTAAAAAAAATCTCTAAGTCCCCGTAGTGCGGACCGGGACACGAATGACTTAAAGTCATCAAGTCCCTGGCGTATGGACTAAAAAATGTTCTAAGTGTTTGAAGCATGGAATACATGATGAACAACTCCAAAGAATTTCAGAGTTATATAAAGATAAATTAAGAAGTTCATGTAACCCACAATAGCTTGGGTTTCAACCACAATCACACAGAAAGCTGAATGATACAAATCCTCTGAAAGATAAAAGAACTAGGCTTTATTTATTCAAAAAGTAAGATTCTACTACAACTTCTCCAAATTTCGGAGTCAAAAGTCTATTTACATGGACTACGAAAATAAATAAAAATAATTACATAATTTAAACTAACTCTCGTTGAACCAGAGTAACGATTACTTCTTCAACTTCTTCCCAGACGACTCCTCTCTCATGCGTTTGCCCTTGATAATTTTCTTTGATGGGGAGGTGACAACTGAAGGAGTACGGGGAACTTCCACTAGCCTGGACCCACCAGGGAGGATGACCTTCAACGGCTTATTCAGAGGATCGTCCAGGTCCACAACTTGACGCTCAACTTTGATTTCGACCGTATTTTCCTTCTCCTTCTCAAGATGCTCCTTCATGCTCAGTGTAGATGTATGTTTAGAGGCGCCTGTAATCTCGATTTCATAACTCCCATCGATGGGAGAGGAAGTCTCGGACTTATTCTCATCAAGCGCTCCGATCACCTGAGCATCAGGACCAGGAGCCTCCCCTACGTGAGTAGCCTCACTTGTTTTTTCCTTCACCTCCTTGGCGACATCGCTTCTCAGAGCGGGCTCGGGATCAGAAAGGCTTACACAAAATCATGAAAAACAATCATTAGAATAAAATAGCCCCTCATGAGAAACGACGACTTTTGGAATGTTAACGTGAAGGGTTATCTACTGGGTTCTGGCTGGCTCTCAGCCGTCCGAGGGGTCTCACCCTCTGGAATGGGAGACAGAATGTGAACATCGAGGCCAGGGTCCTTCGGGTCGTAACCAAAATGCTGCTCAAATGGATCAAGTATCGACCGATCATTCAACTGAGTAGGCGCATGAGCTGGAAACTCGATCTCGGATGGACCGGTAATAACATTTTTCCCTTTCGTTGAGGGGGAGCCCTTGCAGTAAAGAGCTTTCGCCGTAGACAGGTCTGAAGGCTTGTTCCCCTTAAGAAATTCTTTTATCAAAGCATCTTCATCGACCTCCTCGGTCCAAGTTCGACCTTCCTGATTTTTATTAAAGTCTCCCACGCCTCAGCTAAGGATTCGAGGTAGCCCTCACCCAGAAAAGTAAAGTCTCGGTGCATGAGGACGTGGGCATTGAATTCTGCAATCAGTGGGTCGAATATGCTTTTGACCTCCTCCCTACCAGCTTCTTTAACTGCCTCAAGGCGGGAGTCAATCTCCGCAGATGCTATTTTCTTTCCCTCTTCACGGGCTTCATTCTTTAGCATCTCAACCTTAGAAAGTTCATCATCAAGCTTCGCCTTCAGAAGTCGTGTGGCAACGATCTTGTCGTAATATCATTGCGACTCTTCTAGGGCAAGGTCTTCTCCTCTCTTTCTTTGTGGAGTTGCTCTTCCAGCTCCTTAACTCGGAAGGAAAATGCGTCCCTCTCCTTCTGCACCACCTCGTCAATTTATTTTTTATGAGTTTACTCCAGATGATTGACGGCCTCTGCAGTGTCTTTAGCGCTCTACTGGAACGCTTCAAGCTGAGACTTATAAGAAACAAGCTCTTCGTCATGAGCTTTAATAATGTCTTTATCGTGGATAGTCTCAAGCTTCAGGCGATCTATCTCATGCTAATTCTCTATGGAAACTTTTGAAACTTTCCCGGCTAAGTGTACGAACGCATCCTGCTGGACATAGATGTCATTGGTGCAAGCAATGGCACTTTGCTTGACATCCCTTGGAATCTGGTGAATCGCCGAAAGAAACTTTAAGCCGTCAAAGCATATCTTCGAAAACGAGGCTTTAAGCTCAGCAAGTCGCTCATTGACCAATGGATCAATTACAGGAGCAAAAGGAGTCTGCTTGGAGACTGTAGGCATTCTATGGGGAACTCGAGATTGCCTGGTACTTGATGAACCGGAGTGTTGGTCTCGATGTGCCTTGGCCTGAGACCCCTTATATACAGGTTTCTCTTTGCTACGCTCCGGTTGGAAAGGAGGATCACGAGGGTAGGAGGATTGACTATAAGACTTTCTCTGGTAGGACGATTCTCGGTGGTGGTAGTCTCGATCACCGGAGTCGTCTCTATCTCAACGCTTGCCGGAACTCGAATCCCAGCCGGATTGGTGAAAAATCATTGAACCGCGAAGGCGGTCAAGTCCATGCGTGTGCCCCATATCATCTACACAGAATTTAAATAACATCGAGTTAGCAAATAATAGAGTGATGACATAAAGTTAAGTGCAGGGTGAAGTGCATGTGTTAGTGTGTGTCCTAGTGTTTCCCCCGACGGACCAGTTTGAAGTTCCTAGATGACCCAATCGATTCACAGGCTTGGCTTGGTAAGTCTTGAGCAGGACTTGACCATCTTGAGCAGGATTGGCTTGGTAAGGCTTGGATTTGAAGCCAAGCAATTAATCAATTCACAGACTTGGCTTGGTAAGTATTGAGCAGGGGTAGTTGATGGATTTGAAGTTCCTACAACTTCTGTCGAGAGGATGGCCCAGGTTTGTCGGAGATCGTAGCAAAGCTTGATTTCCTAGACATCTTTAATGAAGATTGAATTTGAAAAGGCACCTGTTTGAACTATACTTGAAAACAATCGACATTAGACTTAACAACATAAATATTCCCCCTGTGTTGTGTGTGAACTAGTGCGATCTATCAAATGTAAATGCCAAGCAGTGAAAAGACACTAGATTGATTAAATAAATCTAAGCTTTGAAATGTCGTCTTCGAAGACCGTCATCGTTGACCGTCTATGAAAGCTTGTCGTAAGACGGTTTACAATTTGAACTCAACATCGTCACTGCATTTGAAAGGTTATTAATTGTTAAACAGGTTAAAGTCCAAATTGTCAGTTGTTCAAACACGGGATTTATCAGTCTGGATTTTCTGATATGCTTTGTTGTTTGAGTCTGTCCTTGTTCATTATCCTATGTTCAGGCATAAAGTATGTGTTTAGTCAATTATGCATTAAGTTCGACTGGTGTAGCTGCTGTACACAACCCTCCTACCTAACCACTTCATCATTCGGCATTCAACTAGTTATGCCGAACCATAATCATGCCGAGCCACCTCGCTCGGCATTCTGCCCACAACAACAAACACTCACCTACCATTCATTATTACCGTCCGGCATGCGGCAAGACATGTCGAGCCACACCGTTTGACATGCCACTCTTCCGACTCCTCCTCTTCACCATTCAGTATGCGACAAATCACGTCGAACCATGCTCGTGCCGAGCTGCATCGTTTGGCATTCTGTCCTTAATGCCACTTTTACTCCTTCCCTCCATCCCTACCGACCGGCATAGCCAAGTCCTTCGGCAAGTCATACAGAGCCATGTCGCTCAGCATTCTGCCAACTTACTACTTATTTTCTGCTCTTCCCTCCAATCTCAGTCGGCATAAAGAAATTATGTTGAGCCATGGCTGTGCCAAGCCGTTTCGCTCGACGCATTAAACCATAACTCCATTTCTTCTCCCGTACTTCCCCTCCATCGCTCGACATAAGGAGGTCATGCCGAGCCACAACGTTACTTCTTCCACCAAATCTCTCCTTCAAGCACGTCCGAAGTCCACTTCTCTTCTCCACTTCGCCTAGCCTTAAAATCCTATAAACAACAACGCCTCGCCCTTAACTCCTGATCCACATGATTCCTAATGACCTCGGTTTTACAGAGATTCACAAGCTCGAATCTCGTGCTAGGTTTCCTGCTCGGGGTGCAATGTTTAGAAGAAATGTCGTTACCTAAAAAACGAGTTGAAAATTGGGGAGATTCTAGAGTAGGGAACGTTGTTCTAATTGGATCCACTAATTTGAGAAGGAGGCGAGGCAACATATGGAGTTTGGGGAGGAAGGATAGGTAGTTTGCTGAAGTCTGTTGGGAGTTGAGTTCGTAGTTTCTAAAAAGTAAAGGTAAAAAAGAAAAAGAAGAAGGAGTATCGGTTTAAATAGAGAGAGGAGAAGTTGAATGGGCCGTGATCGGTAGAACCGGTCAATGCACGCCCCTCGCTCGGCATACAATGCCTCAATCAGCATTCAGGGAAAAATACTATCGAGAAGACTAAGCCATGGCTCAAAGCAAAACATGGAGGACTCGTGATTCAAAGCGCATCATGTTCGACCGCATGATGCACTTTGGGGGGCAAGTGTTACATGGAGGTTTGACCAGGTAACTAGAGGCACGGCATTTGTGAACCGTTCGGCATCCAGTGCTATTCGACACAACTGGGTCGCTCGGCATTCCAGCCTTGCCCGGCATTCAGCATCGCTCGGAATTCATGCCTCGACCGGCATTCAACCTTGTTTGGCATTCCAGCCTCGTCCGGCATCCAGCATCGCTCGGCATTCAGGCCTCGACCGGCATTCAACCTCGCTTGGCATTCAAGCCTCGACCGGCATTCAGCCTTGCTCAGCATTCAGGCCTCGACCGGCATTCAACCTCGCTCGGCATTCAGGCCTCGACCGGCATTCAGCCTCGACCGACACTCCAGCCTCGTTCGGCATTCATGCCTCGTTCGACATTCCATGTGACGACCCGGAATTTTGGGGCGTTTGAAACCAGAATATTTAATTGATTTTAAATATTTAAAGGTTAATTTTTAATTTAAATTTCAAATATCACTATTTATTGGGTAATTTAATTACTAAATTTAAATTATCAGAATTGGATAAAATATTGAATCTTGATTTTTAAGCTTGTTAAAAATAATTTAAAGGCTTGGAAAATTCATGTTAATAATACTGAAGATAATAGAACCTTTAAAAGTGAATTTAAAGGTGTTTTTTCTAGTTTTGAAATTATATCATTTAAATTGAATTTAAAAATAACCTTCCGGGGGCACAGTCTCGGAATTCGACGAAACCAGTTCCATTTGATCCGTAATATTTTATTATTATCGGATTTCAAATTTCGTAGTGATCAGAGTTGTTGTGTGAGCATACGATATATATATAAACGCGCTGAAATTTATATCGAAACCTTTTCTAGTGTGTTCGAAATAAGGGTATAACATTATAAAAGCCTAGCGGCACATTTCGATAAGAGGTTAAAAGTTTTAGCCGCGAATTCAAGACGGTTTAAATTTGAAATTTAAATTTAATATATCCTGGTCAAATACCAGTTGAAATTCCTTCACATCAGTGTATTTTCATTCACTTAACGTTATTGTAGCAAGTACATTTCTCATGCAAACTTACTTTCGAATGTCACTTTTCCCTTTGATTTCAAAAGCCGACCACTCCCTTTGATAAATTACGTATCCTCCTTCCATCCTCACCAGTTTAAACCGTAACTAAATAAAATGCAATTAAACAAAGAAATAAAGGACTACTCTCCTTTTATAAATCAAGTGGAATCGAGGCGGTTGTTCCCATTTTTCGAATCCGTTGGTTCGAAATTCAAATATGCTCGCGTTTCAATTCGCGAGGCTGGAGCACGTGAGGTTCGGAGATGGTATCGTAGGTTGGGGTGCTTGTCTGAGAAGCCGTGGGCGTTGGCCGTGTTCGAGGGGCGAAGGGACTCGCGATAGGTCTGGCGATCGATTGGGAGTTCACGGCAACATTCGAACTAGGGTTGAGCTTAATGGATGGAAGCAGGCGGGGAGAGGCTATGAGTATGGTTTGGTAAGGTTTGTGACATTGTTTAGTACCTGTAAGCGGAGTTTGGTGGGTCGCAGTTGTGGATGGAGGGGTGTGATTTTTAGTAGGGGATCGCGACAGCCGTACGCGGCGAGGAAGGCTTTGAGTCGCAAAACTTCATAGAAGCCTCGAGTGTTTTGCGACATGTTCTTCGAGAAGCAGGGATTTGTAGAATTGGGGAAGATCGTGTTTCGGCCCAGTTTTACTTACAATAAGGTCAAAAATCGAGAAGGAAGCAAGCCGGAGTGGAAATGGATTTCAAAATAAAATCAAAGGTGAGTTAATCTCACTCATTTGGATTTGAATTTAAATTTAAATAGTTGAATTTAAATTATTGATTGAATTGTTTGAATGATGATTGCTATTATTTAAAATTAAATAGACCCTATACGCCACGTAATAGCGGATGTTAGTATATTACACCCATATACCACGATATTCCACCCCGAAGTGGAATTGGTATTATATATATATTTGGAGTTGATTTCCCGCATTATATAATGAATGAGACCCTATGCGCTGCATAATAGCGGAGGATATTATTTAATCCTATATACCGCGATATTTCACCTTGAAGTGAAATTGGCATTTTATATTGTGCTAACGTCTGTGGATGCAGGGAAACAGGTTGGAGGGATCCAACTGGATTCCTCAAACTTTTTAGACTTTGTAATATTTTGTGTTATGAACATTGATATCCTGTGGCGGTCTTATTGATAATTGAAATATTGATGATATAGCTGGATTCAATGTTTCGGTATACTCAGTTATCAAAATCTATAGAGTTAAATTTTTGAACAGAAATAAAAGAGTAATCTGTAAGTAAAATAACTATAGAGAATTTGAATAAATTAAAGAATGGATTGGGAAAAATTAAAGTAATTCTCTTTAAAATTCAAATAATTAAATTCTGAGTATGAAAGGGGAAATTTGAATAACCAGAGGAATAATAAATTGTAAAGCTTAAGTGATATTATTAAAAGAAAGAATAAAGAATTTATTTTTAAAATCCAAGGTTTAAAGTTAATTAAAAGATACAGAAGGAATTTGGAAATCTGAATTGGTACTTTCAGTTAAAAGGGTTTAAAATCATAATAAAGAAATAAAAATCTTAAAGTCAATGGATTTTGAAGTAAATGAAGTAGGTAAGGAAATTTATTTCAAGGTGAAGTAAATTAGAAATTCATTGTAAATTTACTTAAGTGTCTGGAATTGAAATTTAAAGAAAAATGAGATTTTGGAATTTATAAATTGGGTTTATAAAATGAAATAAAATATCAGTGGATATTTGAAAATATAAATTCAAGATGGGAATTTATAAAGGAATATGAATTTGTTTAAAAATAAACGGAGGTTTATTTTTAAAGGATGTGGAAGCAAGTGTATTTCCCTAGATAGCAAGTACGGTTTCCAAGCAATTTTAAATATAAGGTAAAAGTTTTAGTAATTGTCTTAAAAAGCATGTTTTAGAAATTTATTATCTCTAAATGTTTAACTTTTAAAGCAAATGTTTTCAAAACTATTATTGTAGTTTATATTTTATAAAGTGGTTTTATTTAAAGTATTCATAAGTATACATTTTTAACAAGTATTAAAGTAGTCTTAATTTTAATATTATAAAGTATATTTTATCATAAAGTGCTTTTAAATATTTAGAATCTATAGTATTTTGTACTTGGTGTTTCAGTGGAAATAGATAATTGGGAAATGTATTCTGTGAGAGGAAATCTGGTTTGAAACTGTTTTCAAAGGGGTTTGAAACGTGGAAATTTATCCTGTGAAGATATTTTTAGGATTAATAAATAATTTCGAAAATTATTTATTGGTTGATGGTTGTTGTGAATATTAATTGATAGTTAAATCACCGACTATCAATATTGGCCAAATGCGCTGATCGTTTCGACGAGACCGGGATCGAGATTAATTTCTCGAAAACCACTTCAATCTGGTTTGTACGTTTTGTGAAAAACGAGTTCGGAGTCGAAAATGGAGCGGTGAAGTGCAAGGGCTAGTCGCTACTAATCCTGAGGATAATTTCAAAATGGATGTAGTAGGAATAGTGCCTTCAGTTCTGTTCGAACCCGGGAAGGACTTGTATGGATGAATGCTTTCGGGACATCGTCAAGTGGATGATGGGCATTCTAAGGGATATGTTCTGAAAAGGTAATGCTTAGCCTCAAGCCTCATCAACCGGGAATGACTGAAAATCAGGGGTTATACAGCAAGGCTTCGTGGGTAGCCCCCACTTGAGAGTAAGGTCATCCCTGTCTAGACGTCCCTTTTTATTTTTGCTTAGTGGACGGTTGCTGATCCCAACCGCGGGGTGATCTTACTCGGAACATTCCAATAAGGGATGGTTCCGGTCTTGTGTTGCAGGAGAGCGGGCGTACTCCTCGGTACTGTGATTTAGGCCACGTACTGTGACAGGTGGTACCCCAGTGCCTAGTCATTAGTTGGAAATTCATTCTCTCTACGAGCCTTGTACGAGTTTTGTTTGTATTACCCACTCTGTGGCTAGTAGATGGAATTTAATCATGTAACAATTTCGGCTATTTTATAAGTATTTGTATATAGACCCTATTATAATATCAGAGGATTTCTATAAAAATTGTTTTAGATATCGTAAGGTAAAAGCCCGACATGTTTATTTGTGGCGTGGTCTTACGAGATGCTTTTGTTTTCAAAAAGATTTTTGAAACTTTAATAATCAATTGAGTGTGATTTTCTCACGCAGGTATTCCAGACTTACTCGGGTGTTAGTTAATTGTAATGCTCGGGTCAGATCGAGTATTATAGGATATAGGATATGATGTTGCGGAGCTTAGGAGACGAGCTGGATGACAACACGTACTTTCGTACTTGTATATATATTCCGCTATGTTGTTTAGTTGTGCACTCAGTTGTATGAGAGAAGGTTGTGATTACTCCAATTGTGTGTTTTCTGATTGATGTACTCTGATGATGTAATGTATGAACAGATATATTTGTTTTTGTGTAAAGATCTGTTATTATATATATATATATATATATATATTTTATTTTATTCCGTTGCGATGGTTAGATTCTGTTGTTGTTTTCTATTTTCTTCTTCTACCTCTTCTTCTTTAACCCAAATGGTTCGTATTTCTGTACAACTTGAGTTGATTTAGGTAGAACAGTGTTGACTCAAGGGGTACGGATTTACGGGTCGTTACATTCCAGCCTTGTTTGGCATTCCAGCCCCGTTCAGCACATACCCCCACTCGGCATGAGCATGTTGTTCGGCATCTCCCCTCGTTTGGCATCGAAACTCGTTCGGCCTACACATTTCACTCAACATACTGCCTCGTTTGGCTAAGAGACATGGCTCGACATTTGCGCTCGACATTGGTGGCTCAACATACAGAAGTCATTCATTTTGGGCCGAGGTATCTTGCTACTAGGCCCATCAGGAAAGTCCAACCCGTCTTCGTCTATAAATAGAGAAGCAGAGGCACAGTGAAAGGGACCTTTTTTCGAGAACACCGGGGAGATTCTACCGCATTCAAGACTCATTCAAGACTTATCTTCTTTGCTTAATAATTGTGTTCAAGTAGTTGGTGTACGGATTGTATCTGTAATCGATTGGTGAGAAAAGCAATAAAGATTAACCTCAAAGTGGAGGTCGGCAGTTACGTCGAACCACTATAAATATGTTGTTCTTGTTTTCTACGTTTAATTTAGCTTATGTTCTCTGTTTAAATTTACTTTCTTCATTAATTGCTCTGCACAATCTCTCTTAAGGGTGTTAGTGACCAATTCTGGTGCTAACGCCCATATACTATTTATAGGAATGATAATACTATTTTTCCACATTTGTTAAAGATATAGCAATTTGTAACCTAAAAAGCTATGTATTTTCATGTATCGACATATCCTCATATAATTCATTTTTCTCGATTAATAAAATAGGCAAGTTTAATTAGAAAAAGGGCTGCACCTTTTTGCACATGTTTTATTATACAAAATAAATATTTAAATTATTATTTCATTTCTTTTATAATTTGTATTCATATAATTATCTTGTATTAAATAGTTATTTTTCTCCCATACGTCACTCTAACAGCATGATTGATTATATTTTGTGTTCATTCATAATGTGCTATTAAGTTTGAATGGGATAACAAGGAAGGCACATCAACATGTGTTTTCCTAAGAGTTGAGTTGATAGAGTATTCATATCTACTTTCATGGTCTTTTAGGGCATATATGTTTCAGTTCAAATTATGATGTCTAACTTTTCTACAGTTATGTACAGTATTGCACTTTCCTGTTTATTGTATTAATTAACCTAATGTAAAATGATAGTGATAATTGACATGAAATGCAAGATTGTTGCGATGACCTGACATTTCCAACCATTCAAATCGATAACCATCCACTCATGTCAATTTGAATTTTTCAAAACAACATATTTTTAATTTATATTTGGAAAAACCAGCATATACAGTAAATAAATCAATCATAGAATCACATACACATAGTAATATAACAATATGCAGCAGAATAGACAAACAGTAGTTCATGAAGCTACTATAAAAAAACAGAGTTTTAAAAAAAATACAACAGATATCAAATACCTAGAAGTATCGATACAGAAGAAAATGACAAGTCTGCACAAACAACGTTAAACAATTAAAAAGCTGAATAGATAACTCCAAGCAGATCTCCAAGCTCCAAAGGTAAGTCAAATGTTGTGACACTCGGTCTGATCCGAGCATAAAGAAAAACACAAAACACTCGAGTCAGGATTAACATTCTTATATCAATAAATTCAACTCAAGTGAAATGTCAACTGAAATACAAATAACTTAAAGGATGTTTGGGATTCACATCCTTTAAGAACCCACTAAACTATCTACGTACTTAGTACAATACGCTATATATATATATAATGTGTAAGGAAAGTAAACTATTAAAATAGCATTGATGCATTACCCATATCCCCTTTAACACATTTTATATAATGTCATAGTCTATACAGTACTATAAACTCCATTAAACCGGTGGGTTATTAGGGAGCACTCCATAGATATGACACAAAACAAACTTGTAGAAGGTGCGATAAGGCATCTAATAAGGCAAGTGAGGCAATTCCTAGGGTAGGATTCTATCGTTTCATAGAGCCAGACTGGTGATAACACATAGTAGCTACTACCGTCCACCTCAAGGAACACTTCCAAAATCAAAGGTGCACCTAATCAAATCACAAAGTAATAGAATGGTATCAAAGAAATGTGCCCGATCGGAAATGCGACCTCACTTGACCCAAGTATAGCTCCTGTTTTAGCCACATCAAGCTGACTCATGGGAGTCAGGGTTGCGTTAATACTTCATATAGAATAATCGCCAAACAATCCTACTTCGTTCTGAAATCTCCACCATGTACACCGTTGTTAAAGTGTTTTTGGTATTGGCAGAGAGTATGACAATATCCGATCTCAGTCTCTTTAACAACCAAATGTTTATTTCACACCATGGCCATTTTATTTTACAAACAGTCATACTTCAAAATATTCGCCTTTAAATCATATTCATTTTCAAAGTCATAACCACAAAATAGTTTAAACCATCATATCAAAATATTAGCCATTAAATCCATTAAATGTAAACGATAACACCGAACTGGTGTGTATATGTATATATTGAAATAGTTATAAATTAAAATAATTTATATATTAAAAATAGGTTATAAATTAAAATAGTTTATATGTTAAAATAGTTTATATATTAAAATATATATCAAAATAATTTCAACTTAGAATTGTTTCTTCCAATTCCACAAATCAATTCATATCTACCTTAGTTTCAAAAATTCAATTTAAATCAAATCTCAGTTCGATAAATTTCAATTAAAAGGTTAAAGGTTCAATTCAAATTCTCATTAAATAATTTGTTTTTTAAATTTCAAATCCCAAGTTGAACTACAAATCTAAACCACTTGCAATTCAATAGGTTCCAAACTCTAAATATTCAAACAATTTACAATAACCCAATTTAATAAATTTCATTTATATTTCAAAATTCAACTTTAATCCTATTAAATTTTGAAAATATTCTCTTAATCATTTTTAATAACACTAAAATAAAATATCATAATATAAATTTAAGTTAATATTAAATATTCAATCTCAAATTCATTTAAAGTTGAAAATATTCAATTAATCACTATTTATCAAATCAGGTTATAAAATCATACCTTTCAAAATCTCAAATAAATAAGTTCAAATCAAACCTTATTCAAATTCAATTCTAAATAAATTTAATTATACATCAATTCTTATTTAAATTCAGTTTTTAATAAATTAAATTACGAATCAATTGTTATTTAATTTATCTTTCCAGCTTCCGTTTACTTAAAGTTATTATAAAAATCTATTTTTAATATTAATAAAAGTTTAAATAAATACTTAACATATTATATATATTAATAGTTAAATTAAATTCTTAATAAACTTAATAATATTGGTTATTATTAAATGAAATCTTATTATGATTAAATTTATTTTAAATCTTATTTTATATATTTTAAAAATAATAAAGTTATAAGTTAAATTTATAATTTACAATTTAAAAGTTAACTTATAAATTTAAAATTTATAAACATATAAATTCAAAATCCAAATTTATAATTTTTAAAATAAATATTAATATTATGATTTAAAATTAATATTTATCAAAATTTATATATTTTCCTTTCAAAAATTCCAAAAATCATTTTTTCCTTTAAAATAGACTAACGATGTCCGTATATGGTTTTCTAACTTATGGTCAAGTGATGTGGATATTTATCATTTCAATCCGCAATTTATTTAAATATATGGGTATATGTCGTTTCAACCTACAATCCTAAAATTCAGAAACAATGAAAATCGCTTGGGTTTATCATTTCAACCTATAACGATTTTCCCTTAATCTACAAGACTGTTCGGGTATGTATCATTTCAATCCATGGGGATTTGTAAACTAACAGAGAACTTGCAGAGTGAGAACAAAGATGATAATAATGTAATATATCAACAATAAACATTTATCATCAGTAACAATTTAAATATAATATATAAAATAGGTTATGGTGTCATATGTCACATGTAAACAATTGTAGATAATGGCATATCATATTTAACAATTAAATAACTTAACTATTCAAATTTAACAGCATATTTCATTTCATTATTTCATGTGAATTAAATTTACTAAATATATGAATGTTAATCATGAATGATTGCTCACCTTCGAGGGTAGAGAAAATAATGAGAATCGAAAGCACAGACACGGATACACACAACAAGATAGAGTTGTGAAAATAATCTCCAAATAGTAACGGAAATAAGCAAACCAAGGTGGACAATCTTGGATTTGATGAAAGTACAATATATATATTATATTTAAAAATCAATATTCAATTTAAAAACACATATTTAAAATAATACACACACACACACACACACACACACACACACACACACACACACACACACACACACACATATATATATATATATATGTACATACTTTAAAAAATCAATATCTAATTTTAAACACGTATTTAAAATCTTTATATTCACATATTTTAAAACCAATATCAAAATAAAATGTTTATATTTACATTTCAACGTCATCATTTCTTACTACATATATATTTAAAAATCAATGTGTGTATATATATCTACGTCATATTTTAAAACCTACTATATTTAAATCAAAGTATATATAATATATTATCTAAAACCTATATTATAGCTTAAACGCATATATATTCAAATCAAAGTACATATAATATATGTTTTTTTGAAAGAGGGGAGGCTGTAGCATGACAGTTAGGCTATGATGTTCAATGGAGTTGAAGTCTCGGCTGACAAGTGGAAGAAGGAAGGAAGGTTAGGGGTTTACAGGAGGAGGACTGGGTGTTAGCGGGTTTGCTGGCGGTCGGCGGAAGTGAAGAAGGAAAGGCAGATGGTGTGGTGCACACGGTGGGTCGAGGGTGTAACTTGGGTCTGTCATAGCCGAGTAGATGGTGGAGTCTTCGGCCGGTAGCAGTTGTGTTTTGGGTGGTGATGGACGAAGGTGGAAGGTGGTCGAGGCGGAGAGGGTGGTGGTTGGAGGAAAGGCCTTGCGGTGTTGGAGTCAAGCGGAGGGGTTGTCATGGGTGGTCGGGGAAAGTTGCAGCGGGCTAGGTGGAAGGCTATGGGGTTGGAGGGGTCGGGCACGTGGATTTAGAGGAAGAAGATGGGTAAGGCTCAGCACAGCAGTGGAAAAGAGGAGGTTACCGGTGTATGTGGGTGAAACAAGTCATGGCGGAGGAAGGTTAACTGCTCGATCTTCAATGGAGGGGCGGATGTGGATTAGTGGTTGGGTGACGTGGCCTTCATGCTATCAATTGGAAGGTTTTCTACATGGGGATGTTGCAGTTAGGCGAGGAGGTTGAAGGCACGGGATGGCTAACATGGGGCGGTGGAAAATTGAGGGAGGCAGAGATGAACTGGGCGGTGTTATTGATGGTGGTCAGGGCATGACGGGAAGTGGAGGGAGGATGCGAATGGTTGCATAAAAATAAATCTAAGGTTCATTTTTTTTCAAATGAAGGAACAAATAGATATCAGCAGACGAGACGAGTATAACGGTACACAGATATCAGCACGACGAGACGAGTATAACAGTACACAGATACCAGCGATACGACCATCATATCAAAAGCCGATATTCGTTACCCAAAATGCTGCTAAAACGTCGAAAATAAGACAAACAGGGCTAGAGCAGTCCAAATTTGGCGTAACGAAATATGACATCTCATTCAGAAAATAGTCTTCGTTTTTATTATATAAAAATATTCAAGTTTGAAAAATATCTAATTTTCATCAAATAAACTGATTTTAAATTGAAATTGAAAACTACACAATAGAAATAACTTCCATATTTTCTGATGAAAATCTGACATTTGCTATGTTAAAATAGAAGTATCACATATATCAAATTTTCATTAATAATTTTAATTTTTTTAATATCAAGAAAAATTCAGTTACTTACGTTATTTAAACCGTTAAAATTTTACGGATCATTACAGTCTCCCTCACTCAAAACTTTTCGTCCTGAAAAGGAACGAGAGAGGAAAATAGAAACAACCAGGAAGAAAAGAAAGATTTAGATATAAAATACTAAAATTAATTCAAAACGAAATAAATTTCATTTTTTTTTAAATTTATTATATTTAACAAATTTGGTTTCAATCCATTTTATTCAATCAATAAATATTCATTATATTCACATTTTGTCGATTTCAATTCAAGGTATTTTCATTCAATTGTTTGTTTTCAATTTATTAACATTTGTTGCAAATTTTCTTCCAAAACAGAATTTATTTTATTTAACCTATTTATTAAATCCATTTGACTCTAGTTAAGTTAATTTCACCTCAAATTCAATTTCACTATTCGTTGTAATATACCTTCGTATCACAAGATTTTACAAAATATAATTTATTTATTACATGTTTATATTCTTATGTTGATATTCATTTACTTGAAGAGCATTTTGTTTTTATTCAATTTGTTCCACTTAACAAATTCTTATAACATAAATTAAGTGTATAAACATTTATTACAACTATCTAAATTTATATAAAATTTCCTTTAACAAAATTTCATTTCTGGGCGTCTAATTACTTACATTTATATTGTATACTATTCAATTACATTCAGCCCTTTTCAAGTAAGTTTTATTAATTTTTTCGAATGTAGTTAAACATTATAAAAAATTCTTTTATTTACAATAATTCTATCAAGAAAAATTTAGTTTGAACATTTTCACTTAAATTTTTTTGTATAACCTTCAATTACATATTCATTAATATTTAACCTTTTTGAATATTTCAGGTAAGTTATATCTGTCTAGAATGCAATTGAGTATTATAAAAATTAATTTATCCTAATTCAACTGTTTTAAGTTGTTTCAATTCCATTTCTCCTCTGAGACACTCCAATTATTCAAAAATTTGCTTTATTTAAATAATTGGAAACCATTACTTAATATAAACTTAAGAGTTAAATTTTCAGTTTCATTTCAAACCGTTTTGAAATAAATATATACATATATATTTTTTACATCAAATCATACTCAAGAAATTCAAATCAGTTCAATTTTCCAAAGCAAAAGAGTAGCAAAGCCGCTATGTGGTCTCCCTACTTTGAGACCTGAAAATGAATGTCAATGATGCTGCAGTCATCATTGAAATTATTTTTCAGTGACAAAAGAGGAAAGTACTGACTTACTTCTTTCAAAATTCTTTAGAAACAAATTTATATTCAAAAATACTTTTGAATGATATGTATTTAAAACTTTGGAAACCAAATTTTGAAAATCATTAGAAATTAAATTCTTAAATCCTAAATTTAAATTCATTTCAATTGAAAATCAAATCTATAAACCGTATTTAAATTTTATCTTCTTATAACATACAACAATAGTTAACGGTTTAAAAAAGTTGGCAAAACAATAAATGAAAATGTAGTATTGCCATTTCTAATAACCAGTTCATTTAAATATCTAATTTCAAATAATTATACTCATATATATTCATGCACAAAATTATTTCAATTACTAATTTTTAAAACAATATTGTGTCAGTTTGCTATGCTCAAGTGTTTTGTAATTCCTATCGATAGCGTTAGCCAGACAAATCGATCGAAACCCCATATCAACTTAACAATTCAAACAACGCAATGTAAAACATTTTATATCAATTACAAATACGCTCCCTCATAGGATGATTGAAGAATGGATTAGAAAACAAGGATAGAGATTCAAATTTAGGGGGACCCTGCTCAAAGAGAATTTTAACAACGAAGATAGCTCGGAAGGAAGATGAGACAGTTAAGTTACCAAAGAGGAAAGATGATAGACTTATATCAATCACGACGACCTTAACCGGGTCAACCGCGACTCCATGAATAGGATCGATGCGGAATTCAATTTTCCACTTCGGAGGAAGAGAAGTGACTTCACCATATATTAGGATAATCGCTGACTGTTAGATTGAGGTCAAGACCACTAGGATGAGAATCAATCGAAAGATGAAATTGCCTGCAGAATCCTGAGGCATTCAACGTTCGATCACAAAGAATTTCCCAGGTCGTCCCTTAGAAAAACAATTCGGGTTTTACAAGAGATAACTCCATCAAAATGAGGACATAGAAATCTCTGGTGAATTGACACCTGTTGTAAAGGACTTTCACCCTTTTACAAGTCATACTAAGATTGGTGGAACCGCCGAATGGGACTAGTCACACCTAAGGACGAGGTTGATGATTAAGGTTTCAAGATTAGCTCAAATTTATTACAGCGATCAACGGAAACAGAGCAACAGGATTCTCCAGCATCAAGAAGAACTTGAACATAAAAGGACAAGAAAGGATTTCAGAACGAAGGGAATGTTCCAAAATTCAAAATAAAATCCAAATCAAAGAGAATTCTAACAAAGGATTACAAGCTTGAACGAATATGATTCTATAATTGATTCTACTCATTTTAGGGTATTACTACTCTAATGATTTTTTACTGCATATGCTAAGTTTTGCCTAAACCAAAGTTCTGATACCAACTGTAACAACCTAGCATTTTGAACCATTCATATCGACAATCATCCACTCATGTTAGACTTGAATTTCTCAAAACAACAGATTGTTAATTTATATTTGGCAAAATTCAGCATGTATAGTAAGTAAATCAATCACAGGATCATACACACAGAGTAATATAACAATAAGCAGCGGAATAGATGAATAGTAGTTCATGAAGCTACTATATAAACAACAGAGTCTTAAACAAAATAGAACAGTTATCCAATACCCAGAAGTATCGATACAAAAGAAAATGACAAGTCTGCACAAACAACTGGAAACAACTGAAAAGCTGAATCGATAACTCCAAGAGATTTGCAAGCTCCAAAGGCGAGTTAAATACTGTAACACTCAGTCTGACCCGAACATAAAGCAAAACACAAAACATTTGAGTCAGGATTAACATTCTTATATCAGTAAATTCAACTCAAGTGAAAACTAAAATACAAATAACTTAAAAGATGTTTGAGATTCCCATCCTCTAAGGATCTGTTAAACTATCAACATACATAGTACAATATGCTATATATATAATATCTAAAGTAAGGTAAACTATTAAAATAGCGTTAAGGCATTACCCATATCCCCACTTAACACATTTTATATAATGCCTTAGTCTATACAGCACTGTAAACTCCACCAAATGGGTGGGCTATCAAGGAGCACTCCATAGTATGACACAAAACAAACTCGTATAAGGCGCGATAAGGCATGTGACAAGGCACGTGAGGCAATGACTTGGGTAGAATTCTACCGTTTTGTAGAACTGGGATGGTGGTAATGCATAGCAGCTACTACCATCCGTCTTGAAACACACTCCCAAAATCAAAGGTGCATCCAGTAAATCACAAAGTAAAAGAATAGTGTCGAAGAAATATGCCCGATCGGAGGTGCGACCTCACTTGGCCTAGGTATAGCTCTGGTTTTAGCCACGTCAAGCTGACATGTGGGAGTCAGGGCTGCGTTAATACCTCATGCAGAATCGTAACCAAACCATCCTACATCATTCTGGAATCTCCACCACGTACACTGTTGTTAAAGCGATTTTTGGTTTTGGCAGAAAGTATGACAATATCCAATCTCGGTCTCTTTAACAATCAAATGCTTATTTCACACCATGATCATTTTATTTTTCAAACAGTCATACTTCAAAATATTTGCCTTTAAATCATATTCACTTTAAAGCATACTCATTTTCAAAGTCATAACCACAAATAGTTTAAACCATCATATCAAAATATTCGCTTTTAAATCCATTGAATCTAAATCAAAACAGTTTCAACTTAAACAGTTTAAATATTGAAAACAGTGTATGTGTGTTGAAATACTTATAAATTAAAATGATTTATACATCAAAAATAGGTTATAGATTAAAATAGTTTATATATTAAAATATATATCAAAATAGTTTCAACTTATAATTGTTTCTTCCAAATCCACAAATCAATTTATATCAACCTTAGTTCCAAAAATTCAATTTAAATTAAATCTCAGTTCAAAAAAATTCAACTAAAAGTTAAAGTTTCAATTCAAATTCTCATTAAATCATTTTTAATTTTTTATCAATTTCAAATTTAGGATTGAACTACAAATCTAAACCACTTCTAGTCAATAGGTTTCAAACTCTATATATTCAAACAATTTATAATAACCCAATTTGATAAATTTCATTTTTATTCCAAAATTCAACTTTGGTCCTATTAAATTTTCAAATATTCGCTTAATCATTTTTTATAACAGCTAAATAAAATCATATACTACAAATTTAAGATAAAATTAAATATTCAATCTCATATTAATTTAAAGTTGAAAATATTCACTTAATCGCTTTTTATCAAATCAAATTATAAAATCATACCTTTTAAATCTCAAACAAATAAGTTCAAATCAAACCTTATTCAAATTCAATTCTAAACAGATTTAATAATAAATCAATTCTTATTTAAATTCAATTTAAAAAAAATGAAATTACTAATCAATTCTTATTTAATTTATCTTTCTAGCTTCCATTTACTTAAAGTCATTGCAAAATCTATTTTTAATTTTAATAAAAATTTAAATAAATACTTAACATATTATATATATTATTAGTTAAATTAAATTCTTAATAAATTTTATTCGATTAGTTATTATTAAATTAAATCTTATTATTATTACATCTATTTTAAATCTTATTTTATATGTTTTAAAAATAATCAAGTTATAAGTAAAATTTTATAATTTACAATTTAAAACTTAACTTATAAATATAAAATTTACAAAACATATAATTTCAAAGTCTAAATTTATAAATTTTAAAATAAATATTTATATTACAATCTAAGATCAATATTTATCAAAACCCATATATTTTCCTTTCAAAAATTTTGAAAATCATTTTTTTTTCAAAATAGACCAACGTTATCTGTATATAGTTTTCTAACCTATGGTCAAATGATATAGATATTTATCCTTTCAATCCATAATTTATTTAAATATACAGGTATATATGGCGCAATTCCAAAATTCAGAATCAATGAAAATTGCTTAGGTTTATCATTTCAACCCATAATGATTTTTCCTTAATCTACAAGGTCGTTCGAGTATGTATCATTTTAACCCATAGGGATTTCTAAACTAACAGGGAACTTGTAGAGTGAGAAAAAAGATGATAATAATATAACATATCAACAACAGACATTTATCATCGGTAACGATTTAAATATAATATATACAACAGGCTAGGTGCCATATGTCATAGGTAAACAATTGCAGATAATGGCATATCATATTTAACAATTAAATTACTTAACAATTCAAATTGAACAGCATATTTCAATCGTCATTTCGTGTGAATTAAATTCATTATATATAAAAATGTTAATCGTGAGTGATTGCTCACCTTTTGAGGCTAAAAAACAATGAGACTGGGAAGC
Organism: Allium cepa; assembly: GCA_030765085.1. Taxonomy (NCBI): domain Eukaryota; kingdom Viridiplantae; phylum Streptophyta; class Magnoliopsida; order Asparagales; family Amaryllidaceae; genus Allium; species Allium cepa. The sequence goes on along the minus strand of CM060928.1, from coordinate 532,745,347 downwards.
AAGTATTCAATTTAAAAACGCATATATAAAATAAAATCTATATGTATACTCTTTAGAAAATCAATATCTAATTTTAAACACATATTTGAAATCTTTATATCATATATTTTAAAACCAATATCAAAGTAAAATGTTTATATTTACATTTCAACATAATCATTTCTTACTACATGTATATTTAAAAATCAATATATATATATATATATCTACGTTATATTTTAAAACCTACTATATTTAAATCAAAGTATATATAATATATTATCTAAAAGCAATATTATAACTTAAATGCATATATATTCAAATCAAAGTATGGATACTATAAAAAAATTGAAAGAGGGGAGGCTGCAACATGACAGTTAGGTTGTGCTGTTCAATGGAATTGAAATCTCAGCTGACAAGTGGAAGAAGGGAGGAAAGTCGGAGGTTTGCGGGGAGGAGGACTGGGTGTTGGCGGTTCCGCTGGTGGTCGGCGGACATGCAGTGGAAGGCAAATGGGGTGGTGCACATGGCGGGGTCGAGGGTGTAGCTTGGGTGTGTCATAGCCGAGTAGATGGTGGAGTCTCCGGCTGGTGGCTGTTGCACTTCAGATGGTGATGGAGAAGGTGGAAGGTGGTCGAGGCGAAAAGGGTAATGGCTGGAGGAAAGTCCTTGTGGTATTGGAGTCAAGTGGAGGGATTGTCTTCGGTGGTCGGGGAAATTTGCAGCAGGCTAGGTGGAAGGCTATGGGGTTGGATGGGTCGAGCACGTGGATATGAAGGAGGAAGATGGGTAAGGCTCGGCACGGCAGTGGCAAGGAGGAGGTTGCAGTGTGTGTGGGTGGAATAAGAGGTGGTGGAGGATGGTTAACTGCTCGGTCGTCAATGGAGTGGCAGATGTGGGTTAGTGGTTGGGTGACGTGGCCTTCATGTTGTCACTTGGAGGATTTTCTACGTAAGGACGTTGCAGTTAGGTAAGGAGGTTGAAGGCATGGGGCGGTTGACATGGGAAAGTGGAAAATTGAAGGAGACAGAGATGAACTGGGTAGTTCTATCAATGGTGGTCAGGGCACAGTGGGAAGTTTGGAGGGAGGATTGAATCCACTGAGCGTTTAACTGCACAGATACACACATAGGTATATATATACACATATATACATATATACACATATGTATACACACACATATATACATATATACCCACACATATATACATATATACATACATATTATAACTTTTGAAAATATACAAGAACACTCTTTAAATACGCACCTAATCCCTAAAGAATCCTAAACCTAGCTATGATAGCGACTTTGATAACCCGCACATCCAAATACAACAATTTGAATCCTAAAGTGGCTTTCAAACTTGCATTGTGCCAAGAAGTTCGAGATGTCGGGATTTTACAACATTAAATGATATAGAAACCGAAGGTAGCAGGAGGAGCTCGGCTTCAATTCGCGGCACTGGTCTTCGAGTCGGCTTCATTTCTTCCAGTTAGCTTGCGTTCGATCGGATTGAAGGTGAATTTTTCTGCCCTAGCTTGCTTTCGCCTTTTTTTTAAAGTGCGTCTGTGTTTGCTTGTTTGGTCATGAAGTGGAGGAAGTGGAAAGATTTATTTCTTGTTTTAAAATGCATTCTCGGCCTTTCTGTGCTCGGCCTTTGTTTTTTTTAACGCGTCTAAAGTAAATAAAGGGCTTTGTTTTATTTTTTGGGCCTTCGTTCGAAAGCATTGTTTTTTTAACATAAACGGTAAATATAAGCATTGTTTTCATTTTTTGAAGCCTTGCATTTTTCCTACTATATGTTGAACATTGTTTGATATTGAATATGAAAATGGCCTTGAATATGTTGAACCGACTTAAATAAGTCTACTGATCTGAATATGTTGTACTGACCTGAATATTGGACTTGAATATGCTGATTTGAATATGGACTTGAATGTTGAACTTGAATATGTTGGACTGGAATATGGACTCGAACATTGGACTGGAATATTGGACTTGAAATGTTGAACTTGAACAATGAATTCTGACGACTTCGATGAATGTTATTTATGCATTTGTATTTTATTTCTGATTTGATTTGAAATATTAAATTTCTTAGCATTGACTTTGGAATGTTGTATCGTTTATTTTTTAATCCTTGCCTTTTTCCTACTATATGTTGAACATGGGCATTGTTTGATATTGCATATGCAAACGGCCTTGAATATGTTGAACCGACTAAAATAAGTCGACTGACCTGAATATGTTGTACTGACCTGAATATTGGACTTGAATATGCTAATCTGAATATGGACTTGAATGTTGAACTTGAATATGTTGGACTAGAATATGGATTTGAACATTGGACTGGAAAATTGGACACGAAATTTTGAACTTGAACAATGAATTCTGACTTCGATGAATGTTATTTATGCATTTGTATTTTATTTTTGATTTGATTTGGAATATTGTATCGTTTATTTATATTCGCAGGTACGTTATGGAAAATCCAAATGAAATTGGTTGGAGTTATGGTACCGCGATCGACGGAAATCTTCGAAAAAACAAAATGTAACTTTTACAATAAACTAATTAATGGTGGTCATGTGACACGTTTGAAAGAACATCTGGCAGGAGTGGGCGGCGATGTATCAGCATGTCTAATTGTCCCTAAAGAAGTTAAACAACTTGTACGATCACATATCATTCAAAAGAGAAATGAACGAAGTAAAGAAAAACTAGACAAACAACGCTTACAAGAGGAGTTAATGAGCAGACCGCACCAACTATCAGACAATGAAAATGAAGATGATGAAGTTCAAAATGTCATGCGGCAAAGCGGAGATGCATTTAGAGATGAAGAGCCGCGCAGATCTCATACTGTTCGACGATCGGGTGGTGGTTCAATTCAAACGTTGCACAGATCTAATGCTGTTGGAAAACCTATCAGAATAGATGACGATTTTGACAATGATGCTGCTGGACGAATCGACTCATACATGCAAAAACGAGGAGGTAGAATTCAACCTTCTATTAAATCTGCAATGAAAGGTATTAAAGATGCCAAAAACATATAGGCCGAGCAATTTCTAAGTTCTTTTTTTCCAACCATATTTCGCATAACATTGCTAATAGTCCATATTATACGATAATGGTTGACGCGATTGCAGAATGCGATCGTGGAATTGATCCACCAACCGCATATAAAATATCATACCTTGAAATGGAAATAGAAGAAATTGGACAATATATTAAAACATTGCACAGTTTTTGGGATGAATATGGTTACACATTAATGTGTGATGGTTGGAGTACACAGAATCGTCGGAAAATAATAAATTTTCTCATGTACTCTACCCATGGAACAGTATTTATTGAATCTGTGGAAGCCACGAATGAATTCCAAGGTGGAGAATATATTTGTGGATTAATAGATGATGTCGTTGAAACAATCGACGAAAATAGAATAGTGCAAGTTGTTATAGATAATGGAGCGAACTACAAAGCTGCCGGTCAATTATTGATGTAGAAAAGAAGGCATTTATATTAGACACCATGTGCGGCACAGTGCATTGATTTAATTTTAGAAGACATTTCCAAAGAACCAGAGGCAACAACCGTTATCACAAATTGTCAGTTAATAACAACATTTATATACAATCATGGTTGGTTACTTTCTATTATGAGAAAAGAAACCAACAATAAAGAATTGATTAAACCAACAGTGACACGATTTGCAACCCATTTCATCGCACTAGACTCTATTCATAAACATAAAAATGACCTGAGACGGATGATTGCTTCAAGAGAGTGAACATCAAGAGTTCCTAGACTTAATACTAAAGACAAAAGAACAACAAATGTTGTCTCTACACTGATTTACAACAATGCTTTTTAGACTGGTGTTGCTTCCATCATCCTTGTTTTTGAGCCATTGGTGAAAGTTTTAAGAATGGTAGATAGTGATGACGAAGAAGATATAGGATATCTTTATGAAGCAATGGATCGAGCAAAAGAATCGATTAGAAAAAATGTTGATGGAAGGCAATGCCAAAAATGGTGGGATATAATAGACAAAAGATGGGAAAAACAGTTACATCGACCTCTTCACACCACAGGTAATTTGTTTTATCTTATCGTCATACAAATAATGAAATATATAACATTTTAATAATATTTTAAATCGTTCCTATATAGGTTATTTTCTTAATCCTATCATTCAATATGAGGATGCAACAAACGATGGAGAAGTATTAAACGGATTTAACAACGTCGTTGAAAGAATGGTGTCAGACATTGTAAAACAAATTGAAATTGGAAAAGAGGTAAAACTAACATATATAATAGCTATGTTAAACATTTAACGTTTAAGACGTACTAAATATTTAACTTCACATCACAGGTAGAAAGATATAGAATGAAAATTGGTGCATTTGGTTCTGCAAAAGCATACGGAACCGTAAAAACATGTTTTCCCGCTCAAAGGTGGTCCATAATTGGAAGAGAGAATGCTCCAAATTTAACACATTTAGCAATGCATATTTTAAGCCAAACAGTTTCATCTTCAAACTGCGAAAGAAAGTGGACTACATTTTCAATGATTCATACAAAATTATGAAATAGAATAAAAATGAAAAATCTTGAAAAATTAGTATATGTGCATTACAACATGAGACTAAGAGCAAAAAATTCAAGATGTCGCGACACTGAAAGTCAGTTGATCGATCTAGACTATATATTCCATGAAGAGGATGCATTAGCAGAATGGACTACTGAAATTGAACTACCCTTGTTGGACAACGACCCTTGGATGACCAATACATTGTATGATGCAGTCGCTGCTGTTGATGGTATACCTACACGAGCAACAAAAAGTCAAAGCAATGAAAATAGTGGCATCTCATCAAATAATGATCATGGTAATGCAGGTGGAAGTGGCATTGGTTTAACAAGTAATTATGGTATTGGTTCTAGTGATGGTGGTGAATTATATAGACCAACTCAAACATATTCAAGAAGAAGGGGTGCGAGAGGCAATCCTAACCGAAGAGATAGTAATTTAAATGTTGAATCCGGACATCAACATGATTATGAGCACCACAATCCATATATTCAACTGATCCACTAAATTATAGGTATTCTACTTCTGACTATACAGGTGGTAACTCATATAGTGATATCTCGAGTGATCAAAATAGTCAAGCTACATATACAACACAAAATGATGAACCATCGTCTTTTGATAATATGATGGCGACATTTATGGGCCCAGGACAAATGCAATATGGTTATCCATCATATTATACAACACAAGACGATGAAGAAAATTATGGAAACAATCTATATGTAGCTTCGAGAAATTGTTTCTGGATGTAGTAGTGTTGTATGTTGTATGTAACATTATTATTTTATTGTATGCTATATTTCTATATGAATTTGAATCGTTTATCGTTATGTTTTCTTTAAAAATGCAAAAATCCAATATCAAGACCGAAACCAAAACAAAACCGAAACAAGCGAAATGACCGAAACTGACCGAAACCAACAAAATTTCAAATGACCGAAACGGAGACCGATACCGAGTTCTCGAACCTTGGGAAATAATATACAACAATCATAATGAAGATCTATGACATTATTAATGCATGAGACGTAAATGCTTATATTGATTAGTGCCTGCATCGACACTATTAATCAAATAAAATGAACTTCCAATAAGAACATATGCTTGCATTGATTAGTGAAAGGAATAATAATTAAACTTCAATTATATTTAGAATTTATTCTCTGGGAAAAGCAATTGAATTTACTCCAATAGGCAAATTGTTACGACCGAACGTGGTCTCGATGGGTGCTTTTGTTCTTTACTTCTATTGTGTGCTGATAAAGGAACTAATCTCTTAATAAATTAAAAGGCTTGAACCGCCCAGTAGTAAGACAGTTAAAAAATTCTTGATTTCTTCACATTTCAAATCGTACAACGACAAATACAACTCCCCTAATTTCTTTCATTGGTTATGCTGCATCAGTTGACGATCACTCAGATAGAATAATGGCTTAAATGAGTTAATTTCATCAGTAATATAGATTATTTTTTGCCAAGAATTTTAATTAATAGCACCATCAGAATCCTTTTAGATTAACCCAAACTACTTAGTTCTCTAAGAACTCAACCGTACATCCAAAGTAATAGTTTGATTAAATCAACTAAGGAACGCATTAGCATAAACAATAATAGCTAGTATTGCTACGCATAGGAAACATAATACTCAACAGTAAAAGGTTTTTGCTCTTAGTTGCCTCTTATAAAATACTAAATGAGAAGCATAAGAATAAATCCACTAAAAGATCATCACTTTCAAGATCCACAAAACGTGAATGGCAAATATAAGCAAAGAAAAAGATATGTACAACCCTTAAGATGATAAAAACAGACAAGAAACTATAGTAAATGCTTGAAAGATCATTGTAAACGTTGTTGGACTTAAATGATATATGCACTGTCTAACCCATTGGATACCCTGCAAAAGGAGGACAAGTGACTAAAGAGAGAGGCTGTAGATAGGACGTTCGTAAGTGATATGTTGCAGTCGGGTTAGGTGACAAAAGCTGCTGAAATATTGATATTGCGTTTTGCATTACATGATTGGCATGCTGATAGAACATAGAGAAAAAACGATACTGTCAGGAAAATTCAAATGTGATATATGAAGGAGAGCGCGATCTTAGGATATATAATGTGCCTAATGGATCTCAAAGGGAGCACGAGGCAACTGGTTGGCCGTCCTGCCTTACAAAAGTTGCAAAGGAAGCAGTAGAAGGATGGCTTCCTAGAAGAGAAGATCCTTTTCAAAACTGAATAAGGTTTATTTTGTTTTACGATGCCAATTTTTTTAGTACAGTTCTATCCTTCTTCCTCTCACAACATGAAGTTTACCATGAATTTTATCCTTCATACTCACAAAATATGCATAACTATAGCAAATATGAATTTTACCATGAACTTTATCCTTCTTACTCACAAAATATGCATAACTACAGCAAACTTGAATTTTACCGTGAATTTTATCTATAAAAATATCCATGAATTTTAATGCAATGCCAATGTTAAACTTGAAGCCAGAACTTACTAAGCAATGAATCCAGTGTTAAGTCAAACTAAAATTTGATTTTTTTTAAGGCTTTAAAACGTTGATCTTTGTATGTGTTCTTGCTGATTTTGAGTGATTTTTCGAATTCAAAATCAATTTAAAAAGCCAAAAGATAACCAGGTCAAATTATTGGCGTGTGAAGCAAATTTGATAATTTAAGTTTTCTATAAATTATTGAAGGTAGGCAATTTCAGGTGTAAATGTAATTTTTCAGGTAAATGAAATTGAGAAACGTGCAAGTTGTGATAGATACTACTAAATAGCTCAATGTAGAACAAGTGTTTATTCTCGAAAAATTGTGGTTGAAGAATTTGAACTGAGAATTGGAACGAACAATTGGAAAAGATGAATAAGTTTTGTTGACACCTAGTGAATGGTTGTCATCGGTGATACAGATACATGTGGTCAATAATTTAAAATTTTTTGGATCTCTATTACTAAATTAAATTAGAAACTTAATTATTACTGTTGTATGACGTGAGATTGCATCTAGTGCGTAGTTATGGACTTGTAGTTTTAGATAGGATGTATGCTTAAAAAAGAGCTATTAAAGTGTCAGCGACGGATGCAAAATTATGTCTGACAATTGTTTTTGCTAGGCTTCGCACAGAATACGGCTGATAGACATTATGTCCATTGTGGCGGCCATATAATATTTGATTACCAAAAATATTTGAAATGATTGATTTGTTATTACATTCCTCAATGTCTTAAACAAGCAGCAGTACGTTTTTTTCCCCACTTAAATATCTTTTCCATACATGCTTATCTTTTCCGCGTAGGCTAAAGCAATGTTTGAGTTTTTGTTTTTCAGATAAGCTTAGATTTTCTTAAGAGGAATCAGTTGCACCTTTTACAACCTACCATAGTACTTCAGTACGACATGTGAGAATGACTACACCGCATCATCTTCCAAACATTCTGTCAATATATCATGTCCGTGTCCTATACATCCCTAGGATGCGACCCTTGTTTGACACCACGATCAATGTAGACACTCGAGCCGATACTTATCTGCATTACATATACCTTTCTATGTCACATGCATCCCTTGGGTGCTAAACATGTATGATTAAATACATGTGCACTATTTTTAAATCAACATTAATATAGACACTCAAAAGTGTGCGTGTTTGTATTGCAACAGAAATTTAGTGCTTACCCAATTTATTGTTCGCGGTGAAGTTCCAAGACTCTGGTAACTGGTTGACCTTGAAATGATTATTAATGGCACAGATTGAACAAACCCATGTGCTCTTTGTTATATAAAAAATTGTTTATTAAAATACAGAAGAATTAAGCACTGCATGAGGCTTGAACTTGCTTGATGGCAGTCATTCACAGTCATTGCAACAAATTATATTCGTAGGTAGAATTTAAGATTTAAAAAATAAAGTACTTGAAAATTAGTCAGTATTCAATTAATTATATTGAAAACATAATTTAAATTTTTTGAGAAACCATCAACAGAAAAGAGATTAAATTGAAAGTTGTTAAGGGTTCTCACAATCTTCATTAATTTTTAGAAACAGACGTGATATTACGGTCCTATGCATTTATCGCCAAAGATTTACATGCGTAAACATAAATTTTTTGAACTGGGATCTGTGAGTATTGAAAAATGCACAATAAGAAAGTGAAGTTGAATACGGTTCACCCTCAGGTAAAGGGGTAAACTGAGCAAATGAACCACATAACCAAAGTTGCCAACGACATTTTTAAATAATTTCAACAAACTGCATAAGCAAATTATATATGCATAATAGAATCACAAGTTACCTTCTGCCAAAGTTGCAGAATCGTGTTGTGGGAACTGCAGTGGACTTTAGAGGCACGCGGCAGAGCTTGAGCGGCAGAGTTTAAAAGGTCAATACGCGGTGCGATGCGGCTGAGCTTATCGTTGTTCGCCTCGATTTGAGCTGTCGATGGTCGCCTCAGTTGATTTTTGAGGTGGTGAGTTTGATGAAGAAAAAAATTAGGGCAAATTTTTGGGGCGACTGATTTGCATGGATAGCTATGTTAAAATATATTTTCACGCTATATTTGTTTTATTCGTTTAACTTTGTTTTATAAGCGGTATAAAAGATAATTCATTTTATAAGTTTATCATTGTACAGACTTAAGATTAAATAGCGTCTTATGTTTAAAAAAAAAAATTTAGTAAAATTTACGAGACACCATGTATATTTAATTTATGTTACACGTCTAAAGGGATTAAAAAAAATTAAGTAGTCATAGGTTTGAGATTGGAATATTTTTTTTGTATTACTAAAGACACCCAGAAAAACTCTTTCTCCTACCATAGCTAGTGACCACCATACAAACTTTGTTTACATGCTTACTAATACTATATGTTGTTTTGTTTATCAAATAGGCACTCAAATACAATTTAGTTGTTTATCACCGCAAAGCTATAAACGACCCTTGAAAATAAAAGTTAGTTATTATTGCAGTACGTTAGTGAATGACTATTGAAAGTCAAAGACGTACGGTCGTTGATGACCAAATAAAATATTGAATTTGGTATTAAATGGCATATAAAAAAACGAATATCTATTAAAATTTTCTTGGTAACCAAAAGCGTAATTTTGAGTGCCAATAGCTGCACACTATTTTTTTCTCAATAAGAAAAAATAAAATAAAATATATTATCTGTTGTAAATTTATAGTTAAAAACAATATCATATTTGTATTTTACATGGAATTTTGTAATTTTTTTATGTTACGAATTTGTGATCGACTATATACTCTATGATAATGATATTATTTGTCACAAATATTAGCTAGATTTGTGGTGGCTTAGCCACTATATGTCATATATATTATTTAAGCTCATTTTCCATCATTTTGACTCAAATTTTAGATGTGTTTCAAATCCGTGACAGATATAAAACTGATTTATTACGTTTTATAAATGGATTTTTACTGTGTTGCAAATACTTTTGTTGAGCGACGACGTTTCTATGTTAAAAAAAAATCATACATCCGAGGCGGATTCATCACAAATCTACCAAAGATTTGCATCAAAAATTCTGCATCATTATAATAGGTTTTTTTAATCAGAAAATTATTGTCAAGGACAAAATTTTTGAGCATTTTAGCTTCAAATACAGACCTTCGGTATTTTTGTCTGAAGGACAACTTTCTTTAAGTATCGTATTTTAGTTATTGATAGAAATTTGTAGGTATCGGTAGCAGTTTTTAGGTATCAGTTTTTAGTTCGGTAGCAGTTTTGGAAGAATGTTTGTTCTTATGAATAATTTTGAAAGAATATTTGTCCTTATGATTAATTTTAGGAGAATGTTTGTCCTTATAGTTAAAATGTTGAGGTCGTGTCCTTAAGGCTAAGGATATATAACTTTTTGTCCTTTAAATTAATTCATCATTTTTATTATAGTGCTGGAATATTGAAATTTAGGATAGAAGAGGCATCCATAGCGAAATTCATGGTGCATGAGATGGAAGTGACACTATTTGAGAGTTTCAAACCCTAGCTCTTTTTCAGTTAAGCAGACAATGCATGAATGAGAACATTTCAAAGACGACAACTAAATTCAGCTGCATTTTTTTACATGGATAATTTATGTTTGAAACCTCTTTTAAACTATCGAGTTTTCCTTTAGGTGACAAAACTTTGGTTAAATCAAATAAACCAGTGAAATCTAATCGTAAATTAGATTTCTTTTAGAATTTAGTTTGTTAGTCAACCTATAAATTAATTTATTAATTAAAGCAAATTAACCGAACTTTTATCACATTGTCTAACTTTTTGATAGTACAAATGATATTTTATTAGAGCATAGCATTATTTTGATGTCTCCGAGGTTCAAACTCATGGTCTTCACAAAGCGTTATATCACTAACTAATCGCCTATGTCACATTGTCAAATTAAATCTTTAATTTTAATTTAGTAATATTTAAAAATAGATTATATATAACATAGTTATATTAATATTAATGAATGCAAATCTATTATGGAAGGGGGTATTTAACTGGACCATTGTTTTGGCTAAATAGAACAAATTATAAAGGGCGCATTTTGAAGAAGTTTGAAATCCATATCGCTTTAATATATTTACATTACACAGTGGTTAAATAGTAAAAATATGATTTCAATGTTCTAATGCAGTGGTACTTGATTTGTGATAGTTAGACATTGACTGAGTGATGGTAGAATGAGTTAGATCGGTTTTGTATATTTATGTTTGTGATGTGTGAAATCATCATCAAGTGTTTGAAAATCAAATTTACTTACAGTAAATCTATATTCACTGTTGTGATATGCATGGAAGGTGTTTACAAAAAGGTGTAGAGGATAGAGCAATGGTAGGTGAAAGTCTGTTAAGTACCTCGTTGGGATGAACCACAAAACAGGTCTGACATAGAGGTTTGGTGTAAGTTTGGTCATATGTGTGAAATCCAGATGTGGAGTCCCGCTCTTGTAAGACTAACAAAATGCTTGAGAAATGCATTTGAATTTCAATACAAAAGGGTGGATGATAGGGTGGTTTAACCTTGTGTTCATGGTAGTCGTACCAATCCGAAGTGTGGTGTTCTAGCATGAGGAAATGTAGTATTTCGTAATATACAACAAGAGATTTTTGATGGTATCCCCTTTGGAGCGAAGTCCAAAGCCATGTAAATCTATGACATGGATTTGGTGTATTCAAGCGTCGAGAATGAGAAAACTAGGTGATTTGGTTGATAAGCACCAATTCAGATCCTTTTCATTGTGGTGCATCTTATTGAAAGTCTATTTGCAAAAATGTTCACTAAGCTTCCAATGTCCATCAGCCCTCGGGGAACAGTATCCAACCCTATCATGATCGTTAAAACCATTGGATTGAGTGTTGATGACTTAACCTCGTCAAATCCCTATTTCGAAAGACAATGCCATCATCTATCCTTTGTTACTGTTTTATGGGAGCGCTGTTCTCAATAATGCATCACATTTTTGTGTCTTAGGGAGTTATGGGTATGTCATAGGGATAATTCTATAATTTACTTTAAATTTTGAACTTTGTAATGATATCTCGTTTGAAATAAAAGATGTTTTTCTTTTTAGTACATCTTGTTAAGTGTTTTTTATAGTAAGAGTGATACTTTATTCAAGCATAACACTCATTGTGATACCTAGAGGGCTTGAAACCCTTGACCTCTAGAACTTTGTCTAAAACATCATAACTCTAACCACTTAAGTTAATGGTCCTTGACACTCGTCCCAACATGTTATGTTAATTATTTATTTAATTTAAGTATACCTAATAATAAATCTTTAAATAATGTGTTTATGATAGTAATTAATATATGTTGTAATCATGAGAAATTTATCACAATGAAAATAAAACGATGTTTTAAATATTCCTAACCAAGATGTATCGAGACAGTATATCGATGCATTCGCCTAGACTACAGTACATAAAGCTCTTCAAATGTTGGACAATGCATTATTTATGTCTGTTAGTGGCACCAAAATGTTACATGCTGATAGTTATTGGATAACCATGGAATTACACACTTGATAATTTTATGTTGGTTATTATAACTAAGATCAGACGGAGAATATCAAAATGACGATATAATACACACACATTACATATAAATAAAATCAAATCTTTTATATAAACTAATTAAATAAAATAATTTTTTTGTTTAAGATTACTTAGTTTGGACCTAAATTAATTTAGATTCATGGGCCTAATAAGATCTAAAAATGAATTTATTTTGGAAATTCACAATCTTATCCCACTGCGTACTGGCATAGTTCCAACATCAAGGAACTCCCAAAGCGTTCTATGCCGTTCCAACTTATTCCGCCTATGTCCACTTTAATTTTATTATCTTATGTTTTCTCTCTCAAAAATACAAAGACCACAGCTTAAATTCGACTGCAATTTAGTAGACTCTGATTTACAAGGGTTTAGTGAACAAGAAGATAGAAAGATTCTCAAGTGCCAAGAGTCCAAAAGAAAATTCCTCTCAAGGATGTTATAGGCCTTCTATTTATAGTGAAATAGCCCACCGAAATCGTTGGATTATGAAATACCGTTTCAAACTCCGGATCCATCGCAAATAAACCAAGGTTTTTAATCAAAAAATGAGCATCATTATATCAACATTTTCACATGATCTTAGAATATTGAAATACAGGATATAATACACTTTGAAGGTGGATATATCCCAAAGACTTGCCAAAATCATATGAAACATAAAATACCAACTCGAAGTTGGTAAACCTTAATATTGAAGAGGTTCCTTGTCAAATAGTCATGATTTTCTAATACTCACGAGTCAAACTAAATGAAAATATTTTCTAAAGTTTGTGCCTTACAAGTTTAACAACATAGAACCTAATACTACGATCATTATATAAAAATAATAGAACAAGTGCCTTGCAAGTTTAACAATATAGAACCTGATATTACGATAGCCATATAAAAATAATAGTATATGATTTATAGATATATAACCTTGTAAGCTTGTTGGAAAGAAAAAAGTAACTACAGATAGTCATATTAACTTATTTAAGCATATTTAATTCAAATAATCAAATGAATTCTTGCTTTCCAAAATAATTAGCTATAAATTTGATTTTAAGAAAATTGCCTTGCTATGGCACTTGTATGATAGTGTTTTTAGCTTTAGAAGATGTTGAAATTATAGGGAACTGGAAGTCGACTCTAGAGGATGAGGATGTTGAAACTATAGGAAATTGGAAGTGCCAAATTGCATAAAAGAGGCGCCCATAGCGAAATTCATGGTGGATGAATGGAAATGTGGCTAATTGAAAGAGTTTGAAACTATAGTTTTTCAGTTAAGCGAAAAATGCATTATTGAGAAGTACTGTTCAAAAAATGGTAACCAAATTCGGCTACATTTTTCCACTGGGAACCCTGTAATTTGGATTTTACGGATCATTTATTTTTTGAATCCTTTTTTCAATCCATTGAGTTTCACATTAGGGTAACCAAACAGTGGTTCGGATGAAATAAACAAGCAAACCTAATTATATCAATATCACTAGTAAAGTCTTGAGAATGCTAAATGAAAATGCATTTGTTGCTCAATTTTCTGGCAAGTAATTAGTGGGTTGATTAAGGCGGTCTAGCCCAATCAAATCTAGCCCATCTATTCTACAATCGGCTCGCGTAAGCCGGCTCAGGCCCATATAGATCTCGAACCAACCCTTCTACTCAACAAGGCATCAAGGCGGGGCAAGATTATCTTATCCGTAGGCAGCTTTCACAATCTTCTTATAAGATCAAATATAAGTCCGGATCCGTCCAATCCAATCAGGTCTGGCTCAATGACGAATAGCCTTCCTATGTTCGCCTAATTCCAACACAACTCCAAGTCACCAGTTCACTAGATGTCACTTTAGTTGACGGATGGCACCTCTTCAGTCTTTCTCAACGAACGGCACATCAAACAAGGTTGGCTCAGACATGACCCATCCTTGGACCGGCTTCAATACAGCCGCCTCCGACAGGCCCCAAGCAGCCCTCCCTATATCTCTCATCCGACCTAGCACCATCTCCTCACCATGATCCTTAACAATTCTTACCCCTTGAATGTGTTCATAACCACGAGTATTGAAGTAATATATAAATATTTACTCTTTAAATGTTCCTAATCATTCGATGTATCGAGAAAATAATGTCGATATATCTCTTTGGACTAATGTACACAACGGTCTACATAGAATGGACACTGAATTACTCATAACTACTGGGCACTAATGGTTACGTGAAATTATAAAATTAAAATTATCAAAGTTCGAATTTTGAAATTTTCGAATTTTGAAGTTTGAAACTCAAAATTTGATATTTTAAATTATGAATCTGAAAACCAATTTTTTAAAGTTTGAATTTGAAAATTTGGAAACACTTACTTAAATTTTTAAAACTAAATTTTGAAACATGATAAGCTGAAAATTCAAATTACGAAAAAAATTAATTTTAACAATTCAAAATTTGAAAGTTTATCATCTGAAAATTCTAACTTCAAAATTTCTTAAATTTTAAAGTTTAAATATTGATAACTTTAAATTTCAAAATATGGAAATACATACTTTGAAAATCCAAAATTTTAGTTTTGAAAATTTGATAACTTGATGTGTGAAATTTTAAGGTTTGAAAATTTGAAGCTTTAATTTTGGACTAAAATATTCCGATCTGGAGTTTAAAAATATTTTTTTTGATGAAAGAGTGATTCGAATAAATGAAGAGCACTAATTAGGAATTTGAAAATTTGAAAACGAAAATTGTGAAATTTAGAAAATTTAAATTTTAAAACTTTAAATTTTGATAATTCAAATTTTGAAAATTCTAAAATTCTAAATTTGAATTTTCAGTCGATGAATTTAAAACTTCAAAATTTGTAAACGTTGTACTAGAAAATTCACAAAAAAACTGAAATTTCAAAAATTGTAATTAGAAAATTTGATATACCAAAATTTGAGATTAAACATAATTTAAATATTTAATCAGCCATTGTTTAGTATAATTCCATAATTAAATTTGTGTATCACTCCCATAATATAAATATATTAATGTTTGTACCAAAATCGGGCACAAAACTCTTCGGAAGTGTTTGAAGAGATAAAACAAAGAGAATAAATGAAAAAAGAAGATTATTTAACAAACAATCCAAACAACAAACAGAAAAACAGCATAGAAACGCAGAGATTTAGAGTGGTCGGCGTATGGCCTACGTCCACTATGAAATGGTTGACTTTTATTCACTTTTGCTTGTTGGTTACAACTAATTACAACGGTAAAACTCAAGTACAATGTTGATTTCGGCAGCGTCTGGATATAGAAGAGCCAAAAAGTCCCTTTCTAGTAGGTCTTGGGCTGCTATTTATAGGCGTAGTCTGCATATATCTCGCTCAGATCTCGGGAGACCTCTTCTCTCAGGTGGGTGGGCCCACACGATCGATCTCATGCCGTTTGTACTCGATCCGTGATCGATATGAACGAACTTCGTATCGATCAATATTTCGTCCAATCGAGTTGAGATCGATCATGAACATCTTGAGGATGTATGCAAGCTCATGTGAAAATTTGGTAGCATTTGGAATTGTGGATTTTGAGTTACGATCGATGCAAGTTTGGGTTTTTCGAAGGCTGTCGAAATCGTATCGATAGTTTCGTATCAATAGTCCTGCACGTGATGTTTGACGACGTGCCGCTTGCTTTTAGGATCGATCCACATTTCATGCCGAACGATCGAGTCTTTCCTGTGGATGTGCCTCTCTCGTATTGACCCGGCTCTGCCTTGTTCGTATCGATCAAGCTTGGCCTTGTTCGTATCGATAGATTAACGATCTCTTCGTATCGATCATAGAGTAATCAATTTCGGATCGATGGGAGATAACGACTTCGTATTGACCTATGGCCGATCGATACGAAGTATGATTTTTGAAAACTAGATCGATGCGGAATGGACTTCCGTGTCATCACCGGTCGATACGAATGTAGTACAACAATGGATCGTTATGAAGTACAGTTTTGATGGGCACGAATTGGCGTTGGTTGATCAATGCGAACAAGTCGAAGACGATGGATGCACAACAATCCGAAGATGGATGGATACGAAGAGTGCAGTCCCAGATGGATGCGAATGGAAGCGATGCGAAGGGAGTAAAATCATGGATACGAACGAATTGATTTCCTTGGCTTGCATCAATCATATCTTGGGCATACGAATTCAGATTGACTTGAGATTTGGAACGTTGGCCTTCGTAGCTTTGTTCATCGTGCCATATTAATTGTAGCTCAATCCAGACTTAGACAAAATTTACCAGCACCCATAGTGAACCTGCGCATGACCGTTCCCCGGGATGAACTGTCTTTGATTTCCAGTCAACTTCTTGGTGTCACGGCCTTGCCAAAATGCGGGATAACATTTAACCCCCAAAATACGTCTTGTGATAACTTGACGTACTTTGAAAAGTTGCAATCTTCATTCTAAATAGTTTTATCTGACTCGTCTTAACAGTTGTTGTCTTCTCGCTGTGACTTTCGATTGTTTTTTAGAAATGTAAATAGTGAACCGTTGACTGCCAGTTGTTGTACCATGTACTGTTGTAACTGAGTGTTGTATGATAGTGATTTTTTGTTCGTTGTTGTAATTATCACCAGGTGGCATCCAATTCCTATGAATTTTAAAAGTTGGACGTTGGTCCATCATACATGCATGTATGTTAAGCTGACTCTCGTTAACGTTTACGCGTTCACGAGTCGTTGTCAAGCTCTCTGTTATTTTATTTAGTTTCGTATCGATCCTCTCCTGGATCGATGTGAAATTCGAGTTGTAACGACGCTTGATGGTAGTTTTAGAATATCCCATCATATCGATCCTCTCCTGGATCGATATGAGAAGTTGGAAAATCATCTTCGCATCGATGGTGATCGATACGAACTAATTGTTGTTTTAAAATATTTCGTATCGACGGTTATGGATATTTGGGGGCTTTAAAAAATGGATATGAAGTTCCCAATTTGTATCGATGAATCTCTGATAGATCTGAGTGGTTCAAACAAGCCTCAACTTTGTGCTTCGTATCGATAGCTGGATGGATACAAATTGCTTCATCTAAAATAAGCAGCGACGGATACGAAAGAAACTTTGTATCGATGGTGTTGAGTAATTCAAACGAGCCTTCACTGCATCTTTCGTATCGATGGTTCACTGGTCGATATGGAACAACATCTATGTATCGATGAATATGAAGGTTCTAGATAGGCTTGCACGGCGCCGTTCGTATCGATTGAACTCTGACCGTTCCAACCGGTTCTCGCCGCTGGGATACGAATTGTTTTTCCTTTTGAGTTCAAGTCCATATAAATAAGCTTAGGACTTAGAAACTTTTCCACTTGCTTTCACTCTCACATACCGCTTTCGTATTGATCAGGGAAAAATAAAAAAGTTGCCTTCGTCTTCGAGCCATTTAATCCGTTAACCCCGCGAACCAACTGCTCTAATTAAGTATAGTTAACCCATAAATCCATATCAAAACGATGAGATTCGAGTTCGACCACCAACCCATCCACATCCGTGGCCGATTTTGGTGGTGTCGAGATCGGAGTTAGACCTGAACGAGGTAGAGGAAGATCGAGATGGCATTTATGTTGCTTGGAGAAGAAGAAATGTAGACGGATACGACGGAATTACTCATATCGATGATGGATGAAGGACGTACTCGCATCGACTGTGGATAGTGAGCGAGTTCGTATCGATCAAGCATAATGGATCTTCTTATTGATGAAGCAGGTAGTTCATATCAACTGATGATGGGAATATTCATTGATCTAGAGTGATCAATATAAAGGCTCGGATCTGGCGATCGATAGAAGACGCTGCTTTTGATTAACATTCACAACTTTTAAAATTTCTTATGTTTGTTAAATTAATTTATGATATGATTAGAAATTTTTTGTGGTTGTTTGGTATTTTGAAATCGTCATTCCAGTTAAATTTGAATTATTTTGAATTAAATTGTCATTTAATTTATTATTGAATTTAAAATTTCTAGTTAATTACCTATGAATAGTAATCAATTAATTGTTGTAATTTATTTGGTTGAATTGGATAATAATTGTGATGGATGTCTGGTTGCTGATATTGGATAATTGGATGTTATGGTTGATTTATATAATGTTATCAATCTGCAAGTTCCCTTAATTTTATTAGAAAAATCACTATGGGTTGAAATGACATATAACCGAACGATCTATACATTAAGGAAAAATCGTTATGGGTTGAAATGATAGACTCGGGAGATTTTATGGATTACTTTTGTTAATTTGGGATTGCGGTTTGAAATGATATATAACTGTAAAATTGTAAATTGCGGATTCAAATGATAAATATCCGTATCACTTGACTCTAGGGTAGAAAATTATATACAGACACCGTATTGGTTAAATTAAATGATTTTTAAATTATTAATTTTTGAATTTAGTTAAATGATATTTTGAAATAAAATTGATTTATATTAATTGAATTATTATAAATTCAAGTTTAATGTTCAATTGGAATTGATTTAAAGGAATGGTTTAAAGAAATTAAATTGAAATTTTAGAGTTGAATTTGAAATATAAGTGAAGTTTATCGAAATTGGGTTATTAAAATTTGTTTGAAGTATAACTTTGAAATATATTGAAATTGGAGTAAATTAAATTGATATTTCAACATGGAATGGGAGCAATGTCGAATTAAATAATTTATTGAGGATTTCAATTGAAAATTTTGAAATTGGGTTTTGGAAATTTAAATGGTCCAAATGTGTTGGAACGAAATAAATAGTTTAAATTGATGTAAATTTCAATCCATGTTCTTAATATAAACAGTTTTAAAAATATATTATTTTAAAGATTCTAAATTTTGAGGTTTATAAATTATTAAACTATTTTAATCTATATTAACTATCTTAAATCAATTTAACAATATTTTGATCTAAAATTTAACTATTTATAGCAATTTTAACTATTTATAACTACTTAAACTATTTTCAAAACCTTCAGACTAAGTAAAATGGAAGTGTTTATGTTCGAATTCATTAGTTTAAAAGCAAATACGGTTAATAGAGATTATAAACTAAGTCGGGATTTAAATGTTATAGTTAACCGAATATGATGATTTTGAAGTAAGGATTTAACCAAATTGGAAATATGATTTTTAAAGGAGATTTGGTTTCGAAAACGCTATGATTTCAAAGAGAATATAATTTCAAAAGTGATATGATTTGAATTGAATATGACATTTTGATATCAATTATGAAATGGTTTTGGAAATTTAAAAGAATCATCCGGTGTGTAATAAGTGATTTGTTGTTAAAGAGATCGGAATCAGGTATTGTCATACTCTTTGCCAATACGGAAAACCACTTTAATAACTGTGTACGTGGTGGAGATTCCAGAAATGAAGTAAGATGGTTTGGCGAATGATTTCTGTATAAGGTATGACGTGACCTTGACTCCCATGAGTCAGCTTAGATGTGACTAAAACATGAGCTATACCTAGGCCAAGTGAGGTCATTCCTCTGATCGGACATGCTTCTTCGATACCATTTTATGAAATTTGTGATGATTTGGTGGCCACCCATTGATTTTTGATTTGGGAGTGTGTTCCAAGGTGGGAGGTAGTAGCTGTTATGTGTCACCACTAGCCCGGTTCTGCAAATGGTAAATCTACCCTTACATTGCCTCGAGTGTCGTGTTCACATGCCCTAGAGCGCCTTCTACGTGTTTGTTTCGTACCATACCTATGGAGTGCCCTCTGATAGCCCTTTAGTTTACAGAGGAATTAAGGTACTGTATAGACTATGGAAATATATAAAAATGTGTTAAGGGGGATATGGATAATGCCTTAACGCTATTTTAATACTTTACTTTACTGTGGACAGTATTAAATAACGTATTGTACTACATAGTAGGTAGTTTAACGGATCCTTAGGAGATGTAAATTCTGAACATCTCTTAAGTTATTGCACTCACGTTAGATACTGGATAGGAGATGTCAAACCCCGTAAGCATCTCTGACGTCGTCACACACATATTTACCATTTATTTAAGTTACATAAGATCTTTTAATTCTGACTCGAGTGCTTTGTCTTTTCATTCGCTCGGGTCAGCCTGCGCATTTCAGGGTTGAAGACCTTATTTCTGGAGGATGAAGACAAAGATTTGTACTACTATTATTTATAATATGTGTTTCACTGCATCATGTTGTTCCGCTGCATTTATATTCATTCTTGTTATCTGTAACTCTAGTTCTGTATTGTGTAAGTATAATCAAATATATTTATAAAACAGCTTCATGAACTATTATTTTATTATTACATTTTGTCATTCCGCTGTGAGATCTTGTATTTGTTTTATTTCTTTCTCTTTTTCTTATTTACCCCATAACATTCTCCCATTTTTAATGCTGTGAGTCCAACATGTATGCCTTCTTAAAACGTCCAAAAAGGATGGTTGTTACATTATAAGTAAACAAATTTAAAATTAGAAGAATCATATCAAATCATTCAATTGATAAAAGGAACTAATTTCTTCTTTTTCCGTTTAATTTCAATTCGGACTAATAAGATAACTAATGGTAGTTTGTTCATTTTACTGAATCTCATGGGAGCACTAACTACATATTGATTCTTTTTTAATGCTTAAGTTGGATTGCACTTTATTTCAACAAAACATTTGATTTTCCAATGTACCAAAATTGATTTTTAGTTTTATTAATTACATATTTTCCCATGAATGATTTCATTAAGTCATATTGCGTAGCTTTTGTTAACA
This sequence comes from Allium cepa, assembly GCA_030765085.1. Lineage (NCBI taxonomy): Eukaryota > Viridiplantae > Streptophyta > Magnoliopsida > Asparagales > Amaryllidaceae > Allium > Allium cepa. The sequence goes on along the minus strand of CM060928.1, from coordinate 532,723,929 downwards.
ATATTTGCATATTTTCTTACAAAGTAGGATAATGGTCAAATGCTATGATCATCAAATAAGGGAGATGCAAGGTTTAGGAGTCCAGTTTCTTTGGAAACCTAATATGGTAAAGTGTATGATAAGTACAAGAGTATAGAAAATTGTTAGGTCATAATTTAAGGTGCTACTGAAACACATTTTTATTTTCTCCTAATAATAACGTGTCTAAAAAATACCAACAAAAATATTTATTATACTTCATAATGCCATTAATGGTGCTTTTTGGACCACAATTATACATATTTATTATTTAAAAATTTGCTAATATTCCACAAATAAATTGTAGAATGAACTAAATTCATCTTTCTCCTTAATTTTAGAAGTAATATCGAATTCATTAGCAGTCAAGTCACTCAATTTTCAATGAGCTAGAATCGTGAGAAAATGTTCAAAGAATCTTTTTATTGGTATACATAATTTTGTAAAAAATAGTATGTTTATTAAGTTTTTTAAAATTCAAAAAATTTTAGTGATGCATTTTAAATTTATATAGCCTTCACGAAATGTTGTTTTCAAAATAGTTGTTATTAATGAATATTTAGATAAAATAATGGTTAGTAAATCATTTTATTATATTTTAGAAAAAATTGGTGAGTGGTGGCAATGTTGTGTCGGGCATTGTTGAATTTCACCAATAAAGTTCTATGGTCGGTGGAAAAACTCCCCATGAATTTCTGTTGGTAGAATTATATTTTATTGCCTTTTAATTAATTATTAAATGATGGAATGTGATCATGGTATTAAAAAGAGTAAATTATGAAATGGATATATTTTAATTACTGTGGCATTATTAAGAACAAAAAGACTATTTTTGCAACAATCGGTACTTTCGACTCTTAAAAGTCGACCTTAATATAGCCACAGTATTCACGTGCCGAACATTCAAGTGTCGGAAAGATGGACTGTTAGGGTGAAAGAAAGAAAAGATTGAACAAAATCTCAAGTGTATAATATACACATGATCCTTATAGAAGAAAACTGTAATATACATACATCAGACTAAACTAACATATCATCAGCCTGCGCAATTATAACAACATGTCCTCATAAATGTTGATAATTACAAAACAACAAATGCAACGAAATAAAAGACATGTGAATACATTTTGGAGGCATCCAGCTCATCTCTTGGAGCTCGAAAGCATCTATAACTAAATCTGGAATATACTCGGTATGACTCGAGTATTATAAGAAAATAACATCCAGATCCGTCGAATAAACCATAATGAGAAATACAAATCATATGGATTTTCTATGTTATAAAACCCTTCATAAATAAAGGTATCTCATAAGACCATGTCGCACATAAATATGAATGGGTTTTTACCTTACGATAACTGAACCAATTGTATAAGAAATCCAGTGATGTTATAATAACATATAGAGTTTAAAATAAATATATAATATAGCTGAAATGTTTGCATCTCATGTTACAACATATTTGGGCATAACTAAGTTCGTAAGGCACTTATTGAGAAATAGATTTCATATAATGACAAGGCCACTAATGTACCGCCTATCACAGTACACCTATAGAAAAATGTATGGAGGTCATAAAACATTTGCACCCCTACCAACACAGAACCGGTCCACCCCTTCCTGGAAAGTACCGAATATGTCATCACCACGGTTGTCAGCCAACAACCGTACCGAGTCATTAGCATACATAAATAGTTCAATATCGATCGAAATCGGGTGATGAATATACCCTAATGGTAGCAAACCACATAGCCCTGCTGCATATCCCCTATTTTATCATTACCGGGTATAAGGCTTAAGGCTATATTTTACTTTTTAGAAAATCCCATTTGAAATGCTAACACTGCCCTCCAAGCAATAATGCAATGCCTGTTTTCATCCATACAAGTTGTTCTATAACTGAACGAACCGAAGATACTACTTCTACTACATCCTAAGGATTAAGTTAGCAAGCAGCCCTCACACTTCAAAGAACTCCATCTTCGATTTCATCATCTTTAAGATGTCTTCAATTCGAATGCTTATGCCAGTTCAAAGTAGTTTTTCGACTTATATATCTAATCCTGGTCTCTCCAAATCGAAAAATGATAGTTTCAAAACTGGTCAAGATTTGGTAGTTAGCAATTTAAATATCAAATAAGTAATCTATAACGACCTGCAAATTTATCACTTTGACAAATTTTATTTATTTATAAATTTATTCAAATAAAAGGTTAATAATACAAATAATATTGTTCTGAGTGATAATAAGTAAAGGTAATCTTATTTTGAATAAATATTTACAGAAATATTTCCTCGAAATCTAAATTGATAAAATGGCTAAAAATTATTTTATCAATAACCAGCTCTATAATAATAAAAGGTAGCCCACGTAGCTGGATGCATACACTTATTTTAAAATTGAACAAGAATATAAAATAAAATCAATTGATTTTTTTGAAAAAAATGTGTTTTTAACATTGTTAGTAATGCCCTTAAATATGATGATTTATTTATTAAATTTAAATTGAGATTTAATGATTAATTAATTTTTCATATAATTATTTTAAATATGACAATTCATTTTGAATATTATAAAGTGATAATAAATCATTTATAATAGTTTTATAAAGAGATATATTTTATTTGAAAATATAAGGAAAAAAATCGATATCGCTTTATCGGTATAAAGGCAATCTTTTTAAATAATTTTTAATATTAAATTACATGGTATTATAATTCAAATATTATCATTTTAATTCATATAAAATAGTAGGAAAATATTTTTCAAATTTTGTTTACAAATATAAGTACGTTAATAAATAAGTGAAAATGTGACCGATAATCGGTTCTTCGGATTTCAACGATTTAACGAACAAAAGTTGTTCAAAGACGTTCGAAGTTTTATGCACCGACATATACATACATATATATGTCACATGCACATGATAACACACACATAAACATACGTATGCAAAAATAGTTAAGTATAAAAGTATAATATAAAATATATAAGATATTTAAGCAAGCTTCCTCCTTAAGCTTACATAAGTCAACATATGCATACATGAAGTGAATGAAGTGATGGAGCATATGGAGGGGGAGGTATTAACGTGTGGAATAAGGGTATAAAAAGTAGAAATGTGATGGATAACGAAGTAAAGATATTTTTTTAAAGTTGCTTAGCCCTTAAGGCTTCCAAGGCTATAAATACATGCGTACATTCATTTACATTTTCACACTACTTTCCATCTTCTTCTTCATCTTCTTTTTCAAGCTCTAATAGCCTCTTTAATGGCCTCCTCCTCTAAATAAAATAATGAGAAAATTTTATGGCAAAATATTGGCTAAAACATATACACATGTATATATTATCGATCCACTTCAAAACCAAGCTAAAACATCTCCTTCTCCTCTTGCAAACCCATGGCCATCCACCATCACCACCATGGACGAGCCCTTCTACCTCTTCCAAGCTTCGCCATGCATATCTAGAGGTCTTAGTATTGATTTCATAAGCTCCGGTGCGATGGTCGTGGAGCTGTAGCCGATTTAAAGTTAGATTGTTCGAATCTAATGTGAGAACTTCTAAACTATTATATTTTATTTGGATGATGATACGATGTTAAATGAATGTTTATTATGATTTGATCATCAAGTTTGGATGTTTCCATATGAATCTTGAAAATATACGCAAGTCACGGAAACACATGTCGATAAGCACAAAGAAAATCACTTTCCTTGAATTAATGAAATGGCGTGTATGGAAGGTTAAATCTCTATAAAAATAGTTTAAAATGAGTTTGAAATGTTTTATAAACATTTGAAAGTGTTTTGGTGAAGTTTGAATGAGAACTGAAAATTAGTCAAAAATAGGCGCGTCGTGTAACGATAGTTCGCGATTTCGCGCTATAAAAGTCAAAAAAATGTAAAAGATGGAATAAAGCTCGAAATTCTTCAAGATAAGAATTTTTCAAACTATTGTATCCATAGTTTTCCAACGAAGGAAGAAAATCAAAATTTTGAGATATGAGTAAAACAAGCTTTTTGAAAAATCGCGGTTTTGCAATTCGGAATCCAAAACTGAATTTCTTAGAATATAATGTTTAAGTTTTAAAATGTGGAATAAATCTTTTAATTTTTTTTAAAAGTGATTTGAAATAATAAAAAATTGTATTGATCAACGTAGCTTAAAAAAGCACTTTCCGCAGCATTTTTCTCTAACTTTTTAAATATAGCTTTTAACTTAACATTTCTTTTCCAAATATTTTATAAAGGTTTTCAAATGGATAATTAAGTGTTGTAATAATGATTTGGGACTTTTATATCTTATTTTAAAGAGTTTAATAAATGATTTAAAGAAAAGCTATTACAAATGAACTAGTTAAATCTTGGCTCTAAAAGCCAACGAGTAGACTGGATTTTTCTATTCGTGAGATCCAAACGTGAGGTGCTTAAACTAAAGAGATGTTTAGGAGAAACCAGTGCCCTGGCTCACCTGGCCTCTTTCTTGGGCGAGGGATAGATAAGGTCGAAGTGTCGAAAACGAGTTAGGTACAAAAAGATTAAATTTTCCAGATTTAAGCTAAACACAACCTTGATTTTATGGAGATGATTTTCTTATACTTGGTGTTAAATCCTAAATTGGGAACTCATACCATTCGTGGAATTTAAAAGATGATTTCACCGTTATTTAGGCCATAGTATTTGTTGAATACGAGAATTGATATTGAGTAGAATTAGATGATTTCTATAGATTCTGCTCATTTAATATTTACTTCCCGTACTTGTTTACCCATTTAATATATTTTTGGGTAAAATTATTTCATTCACCCATTTTAAAACAATACTATGTCGGTTTACCTTTCTTAAGAGTTTAAAACCCCTATCGATACGGTTGTACTTCCCGTACCGACCATAATTCATGAACACTCAACCGATATGTCAACACAATATAAAAACATTTTATATTCACTAACAATTACACATTCGTAGCTATTAATACACTCAAACTCTTTCTAGAGTACTTCTGACTCTATCTCTAATGATTAATCCCCTACCAATGCCTAGGTATATCGCCAACCTAAGCTCTGATATCACATGTGACGACCCACCCTTTCGACCCTCGAAAATCAATATAAATACGCTCATCGTATAACATGCTGAACGGTCGAGTGCTGGAAAGGCAGATTGTTGAGCGAAAAGAAAGGAGGTAGAAGAAGAAGAAAACCAGCAAAACGGAATCTCACAACGGACAGAACAATATATAATATCAATAGTTCTTTACACAAAGCAAAACTGTAATATACATATCTCACATCAGAGTGCACAAATCAATAATTACCAACCTGGGCAGTTATTACAACCTGCTCTCACAATTGCTGGCAATTTCAAACAAAACACTACAGCGGAAATAAAAAAGTAAGAGTAATACGTCTTCGCCATTCAGCTCGTCTCCTGAACTCCTTAACATCCTAATCTGAACCTAAAATACTCGGTCTGACCCGAGCAAATATAATAAAATAACACCTAGGTCAGTTTGAAAAACGAGCATTAATTCAAAATTAAATGATGACGAACAACCCAAATAAGTAAGGCAAATAATATTTTCAAAAATCATTTTAGTTTACACCGCATAAACTATTTATTTTCAATTTAACCGCTTCAGTGTTTATTTTGCAGAACGCTCAGATGCTAGATTCAGTCTGGAATAAAGTTGAAGATAAATACGAGCGAATGAGTGATATATAAATTGAAAATTGTATAGTGACAAATGTGCTGTAATTGAAATTGAATTATAATTGAAGTTTTGTATATATGTAGCGAGAGATCAAATTTATACTACTCAAAATTGTAACAAATATTTGTTTGAATAAAATATCCATTTGAATTTAAATTCTATGTTATTTATTTTATTCAGCAAATATTTATTAAATTCTATGAAAATGAAATAGTATAATAACAAATACATTTAAATGAATATATATATATATATATATATATCTGTGTGTGTGTGTTTATTATCTTCTTTTCCCTTCTTTTTCCTTTTTGGGGATGAAAAGTTTTGAGTGGGGGAAAGTGTAACGACCCGAAATTTTCGATAATTAAAATATTTAATCTAATAAGGTTCTGTGATTAAATATTGAAAGAAATAAAAAATTTATGACATATTAATGAAATAATAACCAGAATAAAATGTAACAATGTTAACTAAAGCTAATTATTAACAATTGAAATGAAATTCAAATAAATGAAATAATTTAAAATGTTTACTTGGCTATAAAGCGAGTATAAGAAAACAAATGTAAACATTGAATCAATTAATGAATAATATATAATTTATGGCAACATTTATTTGTATGTAATAAACTTATAAATGTAATTTAAGATTTATGGTAACAATTATTATATGTTACATGTTTATTTGATATATTAAACTTAACCTTGAAATATATGGCAATTCATTCCCTTATGTAGTGCAGTTAATATAGATTAAATTTATAATTGTAGAATGCTAATTCAATAAAATGTAACCAATGTAAATTCTATTCATAATTGTAACGTCCCACCTTTTCGCACGCTTCAAATCGGCACACATGCCGATTCAAACCATACGAAAGGGCGGATTGTTATGGGGTAAATAAGAAAAACAAGAAAGAAATAAAAGAAAACAGAATCTCGCAGCGGAAGGATAAAATATAATAATAAAATATATAGTTTATAAATCTGTTTACAAAACATTTGATTCTTCTTTATACAATTAAATATCAGAGTTCACATACCAATAATATCAATGCAGCGGAATAAAATGTTGTAGTGGAATTATATACTAGATAATAGTAATACAAATCTTCGTCTTCCTCCTCCAGAGCTAATTCTTCAAATCCTGAAACGCTCGGACTGACCCGAGCGAATTTGAAAACACAAAAACGCTCGAGTCAGAACTAAAAGATCTTATGTGAGTTAAATTAACAGAATAAATATGAGTGCAGTAACTCAAGAGATGCTCGGGATTTACATCTCCTAAGGATCCGTTAAACTATTTACTATGTAGTATATTGCGCTATTATAACAGTGTCTAATTGTAAAATAAACTTATTTTTAAATAGCATTAAGGCTTTACATTTTCCACCTTAACACGTAATAGTCCCAGTAGTCCACCCAATATCATAGTCCCTCCTGATCGGGAAGCCACCAGAGGATACCACACGGGCTACGGAAGAAATCCAAACTCGTACAAGGCTCGATAGGGTAGGTGACACGGCACAACTAGGCAATGCCAGGGTAGATATACCAATTGATATCCGGGCTGGTGGTAACACGTAGCTGCAGCTACCGCTCACCTCGAACTAACACCCCCAAATCAAAGAAATCAATAGTGGCCACCGAATCAATCCAAAGTCAGAGTATAGTATCGAAGGAGTGTGTTCGATCAGAGGAATGACCTCATTGGCCCGAGAATCGCTCCTGTTTTAGCCACCTTATGCCAACTCACGGGAGTCGGGTCCACGTATTTACCATTCAGGAAACGCCTCCACCAACCTACTTCATTCTGGAATCTCCACTGCGTACACGGCTGTTAAAGTGGTTTTCGGAGTTGGCAGAGAGTATGACAACTTTCGATCCCGGTCTCTTCAACAACCAAACGTTATTATAACACCGCGGTCATTTAAAATAATTTAAACTTTAAAACCAGAATAAAATATCCATTTTAAACCCATATAAATACGATATCATTTATATTTTTAAAACCCCAAATCAATACGATATCATTTAGGCCCAAACCAATATAATGTCATTTTATTTTTCCAATATATATTCTTTCCAAAATCATAGGGTTTTCAAAGTAAAATATTTAGAAATCAAAACTCTGGAATATAATATTTCCAAATTATACTCCCTTGAAAATCATAACTTTGAAACAAATTTCCATCTCTCAAATGGTTAAATATTAAATTCTTTTATAAAACAAAATAGCTTCTTTACATTTCAAAAATCAATTCCAAATATCAATTTATACTTCCAAATACCATTTTAGTTCTTATGTTTCAAAGCTTTAAATATTTTACCATTTCAAAAACAAACTCATTTGACAAACCCATATATATCAATTTCATATTATTTAGACTTGAAATGTTTACTTAATGAATTCAATATAATTTAAGTAAAACCTTTAACTTCACTTAATTGGAAAATCTTCCTATTTATTAAACTTGATATATTCATTTAAATCAACCTGATATTCATTTAAATCACTTTACACAAAAATCAAGTTATAAAAATCATATCCTTTAAAAATTTTAACTTTTATTAAATTTCAATTTAACTTAATATTCATCTTCCAAATATTATCCTCATTTAAGTCATAAAAATTCCAGAAATTAAATTTTAAATAAATGCTTAATCGTATTTGATCTTAAAAATCAAACTTTATTTTATACTTCAAATCAAATTTATACAAAGCTTAAAAACCGAAAATTTACTATATATATAACCAAATCAATATCCCATAAACCATATATATATATAGCTTTACAAAACCATAGAAAATCATTTCAAAAATAATAATAATAATAATAATTTTATATATTAACCGCGGTGCCTGTATAAAATTTTCTACCCTATGGTCAAGTGATACGGATGTTTATCATTTCAATCCGTAATTTAAAATAAAAATGCGGTTGTATATCATTTCAAACCGCAATCCCAAATGAAATGAAAATGCATGATGACTTGCAGTTTACACAATATAAATATAGCATCCATTCATCCAAATATCAATCATCAACCATTATTTACAATCACCGTCCAATTTAAACAATCATCGATATAGAGCATATAAATTATACAGGTAATAAATAACAGGTATTAACTAACAGTTTTATATCCAATAATAAATTTAATAACTGTTAAACTAGCATTTTATATGCAAATAAATAAATTTAATAACTATTGAACTAGCAGTTATATGTAATTAATAAATTCTAACTGTCAATCTATATGCAATAAATAAAATAAATTAACAGTTAAATTAAATAAATGCGAATTAACTGAGATGATGAATAAAACATGCTAAACAATCATAAATAAATTTTTACTCATATCTTAAGTCAAATTAACAAACATAAGGAATTTTAGAAGTTGTGAGTGGGTTAAAACACTCACCTTTTGAATTTAAATCGAATTTAAATCCGATTTAAACCCAAAAATTCGACGGTCTCAGAATTTGTCCAAACCAACGTCAAAAGGTCTGGAATTTAATTACGATCCTAACAAAAAAAATCTCGTGAGAAAAGGAGGTCGTATGTAGAAGTTATTCACGTTACATCAATTTGAAATCAAAATAAAATAAAAATAAAAATAAGAAAACAACTCACAATCCTGATGCCACGTCACATACGAAACTCACGGCAATCATCTTCCTTCACGCGTTTCGCAACCCTACAGGAAAACTGGGCCGCCACTATTCAACCCTATTTTCAATTTTCGCCACCACCCCGTCGATCTGCAGCAAGATCAGCCACCACCATTGAACCCTCCACGGCCGGCCGCCCCTACTGGTACCCACGACGACTTTTCCGGACACCCAAATAAACCAGCGCCACCGCCCCTCACTCGGCCATATCTGGGCGATTCCGATGCCCATCTTGTCGAAGTGACCGCACCGATGCGCTCTACTCAACACCCTCTACGCAACCATGCCCCCCGATCGACCTAAGGACGTAGATCCACCGTTAGTTAAGCACGATGACCCACGAACGAACAACTGAATCGAGAAACGAATCACGGATCTGTGACGTACACCTCAACAGCTACAACATATATTTTTTTGAGAATTTTCCGAGGACTTTGAATTTTTACTCTGGATCTAATTTGAATTTTGAATTTGGATATAGAATTGTTTGTTGCCATTGAAGAAGAGGGGTACAGAAGTTCCTATACGTATAGAAATGAGGGATAGAGGCTGCTAGAGTTTATAACAGCCTATTTATAGACAACTGCAATAGAATAGGTGGGCACGAACTATAAACGCGCTACACGATAGTTGGCCCAAAAAGCCCGTTCTGACCCCGGAACAAAATTGGGTAAACCCATGTATCAAAATAGGTATTTTAAAATATTCTGAACGCGATGGAAAAAGTTTCACGTCCAATTTCGATTGTATGAAGAAGTTATGCTGAAAACAATATTTCCAAATTGATTTCAAATTGATTTTTAATTAAATCGATTTCAAGGCGTTTCGCGTTCGTACGATCAAACGACAAGTCCGATTGCTACGAAACTTGAAACCCCACAATAATTCACTGTCACGGATCCGATGGAACTGGTTTCGTCGAAATCCGAGTCCGTGACAAAAATGGCTATTTTTATATTAATTAAATAAATTAACAAATTGATTAAATCCAATTTTATATTTTAAATTCTAAATTTGACAATCTTATTATCTTTATATTACTCAAACATTTACAAGGATTTTAACCAGTTTAAATGTCTATATAGAGAAGATAAATTTATCAATTCCAAATGTTAATCTCACTTTTAATAATTAACTTCATTAAATTTACAAAATTATAAATAAAATCCTAAAATTCCATTTAGTTAAATAAATTAATTATTATTCCTTTCAAAATTTCAAATAGAATTGTTAACCATTGGATTTATGATTATCATATAAATATTTCACGTTTTCAACTAAATTTCCAATTAACGTAAAATTTTATTATTAAACTTTAAATTAATTGCAATAAACCCAAATCAATACATAGAGCTTGATTCCTGTTTAAGCATTTAACTCATTTGATTGCAATCAATCTCTTTATGGTAAATTAAATTTCGATATATTAATGAAACTTTATGTAACGACCCTAGATTTTAATTTAATTTAAATTGATAATTAAATGAATTTTTGAATAGAATTGTAAGATAAATTAATTTAAATGGAAGCGAGTTTCCCCGATTCGACTAGAAAATATATAAAGTCATATGGATTTGACAATTAGTATATATGTGAATATATATTTAAATTGGATTTGAAATAAAATCTTAAATAAATGGTTTTAAAAATAAATATAGAAATATATATGTATATACATTAGATATGAATTGTAAATGAATGGTTTAATAATAATTGATAATAATAAGTATTACAATTGATCGTTAATAATAATTTGAATTTATAAATTTATTATAAAACAATAAATATTAAAGTAAAGTAAACAATTTAAGTTAAAATAAAAAAAGAATACAAATAAGACAATGGAACAAAAGAAATGACAAAACGAAGTTTAAACATAAAAAGATAAAACAAAGCCATAAGATGAGTAATAAGCATATACTACATTCATAAGTTAAAATTTTTATTACATAACTAAAACTACTTTATATCTATATCTATATGCATGCAAGTATCTGCAGCCACCAAGTACTACAAATAAACAAAGCATAAAGTACAACTACATTTTTATCTATAAACAAACAAAGTATAAGTGTTGAGGCTGAGAAGGGAAAATATGACACAGCAAAATAGGATAAGTATGTAACAATACAAACAAATAAAAATATAAAGCTTCATAAAGAAAAACAATAAAATGGAAAATATCTATGTACATAGAGGAGAATGGGATAAGGATGTAGGCATGGGGGAACATGCATCTACTGTAACCAGTACACTAACATATCAAAGCAAGTATGCAGCTGAAATGTAAGGCAAGCTTAATAAATGCTAGTATCTTTAGCCACTAAACAAATAAAGTAATCAATAATAATAGCTCTAGCACGATGTATATCACTTCAGCATGCTAGTTTTGTACTAGCAAAATAGTTTATCACCCTATACAAAAATAATAGCAACCCTGTCAACTTCTTTCTATTCATCCACTGGTAGCTTCTTTTTATACATCAAACCCTTCATTTTTGTTCGGCCATTCCAACTGAGAGATCTAAAGTAATACCATCTTAAAACCTTAAAACAACAATTCAACTTTACAACAATACAAACTCAAATCAATTGATCAACCATAGTGTAGAGATGGGATTCCAGCTTGTAGTCAAAAGTTCTGTTCTTCTCCTGAAACACTGTGAGTAACTTTCTTTTTAAAACTTAAGTATATTGATATCTGATTACATGTGGATTACTAGAAATAAAAATAGTATTGTGTGGATGTATTTGATTTAATTCACTGTGTATATACATGAATGTATGAAGGCATACTCACTGTTGTGATTTATTCTTGCCAGTTCTTAGTTTCCAGTCTTAAGTTCTGATCAATCATCAATACCTCAAAATCTAATCTATGTTAAGGTTTAAATTTCAAACAAAATATGTTAGATGTATCATAGATTATAGTTTTAAATTTTATTTAAGTTAAATAAATTAGAAATACTTCTGGAAATCAAGAAAAAGCTGAGCAAATTTAATATGAGCTAAATTTCAAACATCTTGATTTATAAATTCAGGTATATAAACAGAATTCATATGCCAAAACATGATTTTTAAAGTAGAAATCATAATTTTTAAACCAAGGGAGAGAGAGTGGTTTGGGTTAGTTCGAATTTCCTTCTTTTGATGACCTCTGATGATCCACGGGTTGGAAGTGATTGGGATCTTGGATGGAGGTGCAAGAGTGAACGGTGGGTGTAGGAAAAATATTGGATCAAGGATTTAAGCTATGTGGATTTTGAGATTTGGATTTAAAATCTATAAACCTAGTTTTTGCTATGATGGAAAATTTGATCACCTCGGCCTCAATACTGGATCGAGTGTTTTGATACTTCGGGCGGTCGAAGTTTGGGTGATGTCGAAGTCGAGGCCGAAGGTGGAAGCTCGCAGATGGTCGGCACGGCGTGGACGAGGCGATGTTGACAGGTTGGAGGCAGCAGAATTTCGGTGTTGCCAGGTTTTGGGTTGAGCTCCTCGAATTTGATTTCGAGATAAGTGGGTGGTCCAGATGATTGGAATGGGTTGTGAGTTGGGTTTGTGACTTGCAGAGATGGCCGTTGATGGTTGGCGTCGGCGAACGTGTGTGTGCAGGTGCACGGTGGGGAAAATAATGGTGAGGCTGTGTTTTTTTTTGGGGGGTTCGAATTTGCGTAGGGGAGACTCGAAGCAGATCATGTTTTTCCCGGGGGGGAGACTCGCCTTTACTCGAAGTAAACTAGGGGGGAGGCTCGATTAGATGTTTGGGGACAGGTACAAACCAGTTGCCAGTTTAAATTTTCAAACTGTTTTTGTTTTCAAAGTAGAAATTTTGAAACCTAAGTTTGATATAATTTCCAGTTTTAAGTTTAGTCTAGAAATAAAAATTCAATTTGTCTAATGATTTTAAAAGTATTAATTGAATTTTAATTTAAATTAAAACTGTTAAGAAGTATGTTTTGAAAAATAATGATGAGGTATAAAACTTTAACAAATCAATGTTCCTGTGTAGAAATGTTTTCAAGTGTTTAAATTAATAGGTTCAATAAATTAAAATTAAGTAATCAGTTGAGATAACATGGTTATCTCAAATAATTTTTGATTTCTAATTAACTTAAAGATTTTAAAATGATTTTCAAAGTTGAAAATTTAAAAGTAAACTTGAAATGGAAATTGTTTTAAAACCCTTTTTATAATAATAATGTAATCATTTCTAAGAATGAGGTTTATCTTAAAAGTCAAGGAAGATTTAATGATTTGAAATTCATTAAATTATGTTAATCAAGATGGATAATTTATTATTTAATTAATTGATGAATTGGACTAATTAAAAAAGTAATTAAAGGTTTAAATTAATTAATTAAGGATTAACGATTAATTTATTAAGGAATAATAATTTTGGGAATTAAGGATTTTGATAAAATATTAATCAATGATTAAAGTTGATTTATCAAGTGATTAAGCAATAATAAATTTAAGGATAGTGTGATAAATTGATTTGGTAATTAATTTGAGAATAATTAAATTATTTAAAGTAATTAGTTATTTAAAGGTTAATTAAATTAATGTGATAAATTTTGATAACAAATTAGATTAATTTATTTAAATCAATTGTAAATTGTTAATTACTTAATGAAAGCAATTAAGGGGTTAATTACTAATTGTAATTAAATTTGAATATTTTGATTAAATTAATGATAAAGATAAATTGGTAATTCATGATTTGTTATTATGAGATGATTGCTTAATGGTAAGTAATTAAAGAGTAAATTTCTTGAAGTAATTAATTAAGAAGTTAATTAATTATATAATTGGTTCAAGAGTCAATTTAATTAATATGATTAATTAAGAATAATTTAATTAATTAAAATGTTTGATAAATTAATTTATATCAAATGATTTGGTATTAATAAATCTGAATTGAATAATTTATTCATAAGCAATTAATTTAATTGGAAATGAATTGAATTACTTAGCATTAAATAATTTATTAATCCTGCTTATAAATGATTATTAAATGCTTGACCTTACTTATGAATGATTATTTTGTATGAAATGCCCTGATTGATTATCCTATCTGATTTGTGATATTTTGTTCTGTAGATTGAGCAGTGTATATTTATTTGCATTTGTATATTATCTGTGAATCCGTGAATGGACGATGAGCGTTATAAGTTTTATATCGCTTATCAACTATATTTCTGTATTCTGATCTGTGATGATTGTATGATGTTGCACTATTGTGTTAAACCCCTGGACCACACTTATACACATACCAATATGGATTTCACGAGGAAATCGATTAAGTCACAGATTTTTGAAAATAGTTTTGAATTGGATATTTGAATTCAAACGTTCTGGAAATGGATTGGGTTTTAAGCGAAAAGCTTTTGAAAATGGAATTTCAAGGATGAAATTTATTTTTGAATAACTTGATTAAATTTTGGAATTTAAATAATTTGATTTACATTTAAATTCAAAATTTGAAACTGAATACTATGATTTAAAACTAGGGATTAAAAATGTTATACCAGTTATATATGGGTTTTAACTATTTTAAAAGTATTGATTTGGGATGTGAATAGAATTCAAGGGCTTTAACTCGTGTAGATATAATTGAATTTTTACGAAAACTGTTTGTTTTCTCATAATAAAAGCTTTCACATAAGAAATGAACTTCCAATTTGTGTTAAAAAGATTTCTAGTTTAAAATGAAAATGATTTCCAAGTTATAGAAACGATTTGAAAGCTATAAGTTAAATCTTTGATTTAAAGATTTAACGGGTTAATCCTATCGAAATGAAATTGTTTTGGAAATCTATGAATGGATCTTTTTGAAATAAATCTTTTTGTTTAAAGATTTGAAATGGTAATTGATTTAAACCATTTGGAAGAAAGTTTTGGGTAATAAGTTGTGACTTAATTGAAATCCCAATATCCATATATTTCTTGTAAATATTGCGCTCACTATTCGGTTTAGCCGGGAGAGGACCTTTGTGTCATGTATCCCATTCCGAATATGTGATATGTCGTTATGGATAGCATTTGAAGACCGGTGTTGAAGACCGGATATTTTTGAAAGCAAAAGGACAACTCGTCGAATGTCTTTGCATCGACTGGTCCCCGGTATAGAGACTCCATATGTGATGGGAAGTCCGAACGTGATTAGTGAATATCCGGATTGCAAGGACTTCTTTGTAAGTGCCTTCGGTTCGGTTCGAGCCCGGAACAGACTTGTATGGATTGTATGTCTGACATTACAAATTGAGATATAAAGCAGATTTCTTTCAAATATATTTCTGTTGGTGGCGGAGAATTTATTCTTTTAGCTTAACACCCTTCTCTGAGACGTACGAGCTCAGAGGTTATGTAGTTGAAGGTTATCAGCGATATATTCCCAATTTGGTAATGTGACATACTGAGTGTTGCTGTGAAATGATCATTGTGTTGATTATTTGTGATAGGATCATTTATTTGATCGTCTATCCTGGTGATCATTTCTATGATCATTTGTTGACCCAAAGCATGGCTTTTGTATAAAGTATGTTTTTGTGGACGTGACTTCGTCGAGCCTCACACCCCGGAATGGTCAAAACAGGAAAGATGCGGCAAGGTTATGAGGGGTAGCGCCCTTTAGGATATGTGCATTTCCTTCTGGAAAAGGGTGGTATCATGTTATGGAGCTCAGATACTTACTCATGTTGAAAACACTTTATGATTGTGTGAATTGATTGCGAGCGCTCGGTGAAAGGTCCCAAAGGACCGGGGGACGGCATATTCGGTCGGTTGTTACTCAGTTAGGGGTAACCCGGCCTTGTGTTGGTAGAGATCCGGTTTGGTTCTCGGGGATGTCCATCCAGAGGCATTCTCATGTGGAAATGGGAAGTTCCTTGGCCTGATCATTCATTGGAAATCCAAAGAAACAATACGATCTTGTACGGTTTTAGTTGTAGAACCTATCATTCACTTATGGTGGCGCCCCACTGTTTGGATGGTAGCTATAGTAGGCATAGTTCGAAATGTCTATGTTGGCTAAGATTTATATCTTTACTTTCGAAATGATTTTTACTACACTATGCACTAGTAATAATATCAAATGTCCTTTTAATGCGTATCAAGCATCTTTGGCTATCATAAGGAGAAATCTCCTCCGATTCTGCGTTTGCATTGTGTGTGTGTGCGGGAGGCCTTATGGTAGTCTCATTTCAAAAAGCATTGCGAATTAACTTTAAAATATTTCTTTGAATGTTTTAAAAGATAAACTGTTTTTGTTGCTCACACCAGTCCCACGACTGATCCGGAGTTTATTGTTTTCTTTCCTAAACTCTGGGTGCTCATTATTTTCTACACGAGCAGTCTAGAGTTGGGTTTTTCAGATAGTCGGGTTTAGTAGATTATCTAGAGTTAGTTCAGTCTTTGGACCACACCAGTCTTGCTTAGCTTGGTGCATCGTTATTGGGAGTTCGAGCTATTGTTGGATTGATTCTTGGAGATGGAGTTGCAGTTCTCGGAGTTCTCTTTTGAAGACTATCTTAGAGTTATATTGTTCCGCTGCTATATTTATTGTATCATATCTCTGATGTATATTGATATCTACTGGATCATCTGTTGTATCAGATATTGTATCAAAGCTGTATATCAATGTATTATTCTTTTATTCCGCTGTGTTATTTACTTAATGTTGTTATAAGCTCCGGCGAATCGGATTTGAACGGTCGAATCTATGGCATTCGAATACGATTTGAAGTATGGATGTCGATTTTCGAGCGGGAAAAATTCGTCTCGTTACATTTGGTATCAGAGCTAAGGTTGAACTTTAGCTCAGGAGTATAACACATTAAGTAACTCATTAGAGATAGGGTGAAGTATATCCTAGAATGAGTATATCCCTAAGATATCTGTTCGAACGCCTCAGTAAATTCTTTTACTATCCACCGATAGTGAGTATGAGTGCAAGAAGAGAACGAGATAGGGGACGGGGAAATACGACTCTAATTGGTCAATACTCTGTAACAACAGTGGAAACAACTTTCTTATCAATTTCCTTTGATTCGTTTCCAAATCCTTTTGATTTCTTCGTGACAGCTCCAGAAGAAGTTTTGGTGTGATGATGGCCCTACGTATCGTTGTAGGAAATTTTTACTTCGTATCTTCATCGGTTTCTTATCATTTTTTTTTGATTTAAACCTTAATGAATATGAATTTGAAATTTGAATGAATTGGGAATTTTGAATAAATTAGAAATTTTGAATTGAGTTAAAATTGATTAATAGAAGAAGAAGCTAAATCGAATTGTATCGATAAAGCGATTTTGTTTAAAACCAGAATTTGAAATTCTGTTGTAATTTCTTGGGTTGGTTGAAGTCCGAAGAGGGACAAATTGGTATATATTTTGAGATATTCCGACTTGAATTTGGAATCCATATCTTGTATTTGAGAAATTGTAGAGATTGAGTCTATCTCTGTGTTGTTTTCGTGCCTGCGAATTTCGAGGACGAAATTCTTTTAAGGGGGGAAGTTTGTAACGACCCTAGATTTTAATTTAATTTAAATTGATAATTAAATGAATTTTTGAATAGAATTGTAAGATAAATTAATTTAAATGGAAGCGAGTTTCCCCGATTCGACTAGAAAATATATAAAGTCATATGGATTTGACAATTAGTATATATTGAATATATATTTAAATTGGATTTGAAATAAAATCTTAAATAAATGGTTTTAAAAATAAATATAGAAATATATATACGTATATACATTAGATATGAATTGTAAATGAATGGTTTAATAATAATTGATAATAATAAGTATTACAATTGATGGTTAATAATAATTTGAATTTATAAATTTATTATAAAACAATAAATATTAAAGTAAAGTAAACAATTTAAGTTAGAATAAAAAAAGAATACAAATAAGACAATGGAACAAAAGAAATGACAAAACGAAGTTTAAACATAAAAAGATAAAACAAAGCCATAAGATGAGTAATAAGCATATACTACACTCATAAGTTAAAATTTTTATTACATAACTAAAACTACTTTATATCTATATCTATATGCATGCAAGTATCTGCAGCCACCAAGTATTACAAATAAACAAAGCATAAAGTACAACTACATTTTTATCTATAAACAAACAAAGTATAAGTGTTGAGGCTGAGAAGGGAAAATATGACACAGCAAAATAGGATAAGTATGTAACAATACAAACAAATAAAAATATAAAGCTTCATAAAGAAAAACAATAAAATGGAAAATATCTATGTACATAGAGGAGAATGGGATAAGGATGTAGGCATGGGGGAACATGCATCTACTGTAACCAGTACACTAACATATCAAAGCAAGTATGCAGCTGAAATGTAAGGCAAGCTTAATAAATGCTAGTATCTTTAGCCACTAAACAAATAAAGTAATCAATAATAATAGCTCTTGCACGATGTATATCACTTCAGCATGCTAGTTTTGTACTAGCAAAATAGTTTATCACCCTATACAAAAATAATAGCAACCCTGTCAACTTCTTTCTATTCATCCACTGGTAGCTTCTTTTTATACATCAAACCCTTCATTTTTGTTCGGCCATTCCAACTGAGAGATCTAAAGTAATACCATCTTAAAACCTTAAAACAACAATTCAACTTTACAACAATACAAACTCAAATCAATTGATCAACCATAGTGTAGAGATGGGATTCCAGCTTGTAGTCAAAAGTTCTGTTCTTCTCCTGAAGCACTGTGAGTAACTTTCTTTTTACAACTTAAGTATATTGATATCTGATTACATGTGGATTACTAGAAATAAAAATAGTATTGTGTGGATGTATTTGATTTAATTCACTGTGTATATACATGAATGTATGAAGGCATACTCACTGTTGTGATTTATTCTTGCCAGTTCTTAGTTTCCAGTCTTAAGTTCTGATCAATCATCAATACCTCAAAATCTAATCTATGTTAAGGTTTAAATTTCAAACAAAATATGTTAGATGTATCATAGATTATAGTTTTAAATTTTATTTAAGTTAAATAAATTAGAAATACTTCTGGAAATCAAGAAAAAGCTGAGCAAGTTTAATATGAGCTAAATTTCAAACATCTTGATTTATAAATTCAGGTATATAAACTGAATTCATATGCCAAAACATGATTTTTAAAGTAGAAATCATAATTTTTAAACCAAGGGAGAGAGAGTGGTTTGGGTTAGTTCGAATTTCCTTCTTTTGATGACCTCTGATGATCCACGGGTTGGAAGTGATTGGGATCTTGGATGGAGGTGCAAGAGTGAACGGTGGGTGTAGGAAAAATATTGGATCAAGGATTTAAGCTATGTGGATTTTGGGATTTGGATTTAAAATCTATAAACCTAGTTTTTGCTATGATGGAAAATTTGATCACCTCGGCCTCAATACTGGATCGAGTGTTTTGATACTTCGGGCGGTCGAAGTTTGGGTGATGTCGAAGTCGAGGCCGGAGGTGGAAGCTCGCAGATGGTCGGCACGGCGTGGACGAGGCGATGTTGAAGGTTGGAGGCAGCAGAATTTCGGTGTTGCCAGGTTTTGGGTTGAGCTCCTCGAATTTGATTTCGAGATAACTGGGTGGTCCAGATGATTGGAATGGGTTGTGAGTTGGGTTTGTGACTTGCAGAGATGGCCGTTGATGGTTGGCGTCGGCGAACGTGTGTGTGCAGGTGCACGGTGGGGAAAATAATGGTGAGGCTGTGTTTTTTTTTTGGGGGTTCGAATTTGCGTAGGGGAGACTCGAAGCAGATCATGTTTTTCCCGAGGGAGAGACTCGCGTTTACTCGAAGTAAACTAGGGGGGAGGCTCGAGTAGATGTTTGGGGACAGGTACAAACCTGTTACCAGTTTACATTTTCAAACTGTTTTTGTTTTCAAAGTAGAAATTTTGAAACCTAAGTTTGACATAATTTCCAGTTTTAAGTTTAGTCTAGAAATAAAAATTCAAATTGTCTAATGATTTTAAAAGTATTAATTGAATTTTAATTTAAATTAAAACTGTTAAGAAGTATGTTTTGAAAAATAATGATGAGGTATAAAACTTTAACAAATCAATGTTCTTGTGTAGAAATGTTTTCAAGTGTTTAAATTAATAGGTTCAACAAATTAAAATTAAGTAATCAGTTGAGATAACATGGTTATCTCAAATAATTTTTGATTTTTAATTAACTTAAAGATTTTAAAATGATTTTCAAAGTTGAAAATTTAAAAGTAAACTTGAAATGGAAATTGTTTTAAAACCCTTTTTATAATAATAATGTAATCATTTCTAAGAATGAGGTTTATCTTAAAAGTCAAGGAAGAATTAATGATTTGAAATTCATTAAATTATGTTAATCAAGATGGATAATTTATTATTTAATTAATTGATGAATTGGACTAATTAAATAAGCAATTAAAGGTTTAAATTAATTAATTAAGGATTAACGATTAATTTATTAAGGAATAATAATTTTGGGAATTAAGGATTTTGATAAAATATTAATCAATGATTGAAGTTGATTTATCAAGTGATTAAGCAATAATAAATTTAAGGATAGTGTGATAAATTGATTTGGTAATTAATTTGAGAATAATTAAATTATTTAAAGTAATTAGTTATTTAAAGGTTAATTAAATTAATGTGATAAATTTTGATAACAAATTAGATTAATTTATTTAAATCAATTGTAAATTGTTAATTACTTAATGAAAGCAATTAAGGTGTTAATTACTAATTGTAATTAAATTTGAATATTTTGATTAAATTAATGATAAAGATAAATTGGTAATTCATGATTTGTTATTATGAGATGATTGCTTAATGGTAAGTAATTAAAGAGTAAATTTCTTGAAGTAATTAATTAAGAAGTTAATTAATTATATAATTGGTTCAAGAGTCAATCTAATTAATTTGATTGATTAAGAATAATTTAATTAATTAAAATGTTTGATAAATTAATTTATATCAAATGATTTGGTATTAATAAATCTGAATTGAATAATTTATTCATAAGTAATTAATTTAATTGGAAATGAATTGAATTACTTAGCATTAAATAATTTATTAATCCTGCTTATAATTGATTATTAAATGCTTGACCTTACTTATGAATGATTATTTGGTATGAAATGCCCTGATTGATTATCCTATCTGATTTGTGATATTTTGTTCTGTAGATTGAGCAGTGTATATTTATTTGCATTTGTATATTATCTGTGAATCTGTGAATGGACGATGAGCGTTATAAGTTTTATATCGCTTATCAACTATATTTCTGTATTCTGATCTGTGATGATTGTATGATGTTGCACTATTGTGTTAAACCCCTGGACCACACTTATACACACACCAATATGGATTTAATGAGGAAATCGATTAAGTCACAGATTTTTGAAAATAGTTTTGAATTTGAATATTTGAATTCAAACGTTCTGGAAATGGATTGGGTTTTAAGCGAAAAGCTTTTGAAAATGGAATTTCAAAGATGAAATTTATTTTTGAATAACTTGATTAAAATTTGGAATTTAAATAATTTGATTTACATTTAAATTCAAAATTTGAAACTGAATACTATGATTTAAAACTAGGGATTAAAAATGTTATACCAGTTATATATGGGTTTTAACTATTTTAAAAGTATTGATTTGGGATGTGAATAGAATTCAAGGGCTTTAACTCGTGTAGATATAATTGAATTTTTACAAAAACTGTTTGTTTTCTCATAATAAAACTTTCACATAAGAAATGAACTTCCAATTTGTGTTAAAAAGATTTCTAGTTTAAAATGAAAATGATTTCCAAGTTATAGAAACGATTTGAAAGCTATAAGTTAAATCTTTGATTTAAAGATTTAACGGGTTAATCCTATCGAAATGAAATTGTTTTGGAAATCTATGAATGGATCTTTTTGAAATAAATCTTTTTGTTTAAAGATTTGAAATGGTAATTGATTTAAACCATTTGGAAGAAAGTTTTGGGTAATAAGTTGTGACTTAATTGAAATCTCAATATCCATATATTTCTTGTAAATATTGTGCTCACTATTCGGTTTAGCCGGGAGAGGACCTTTGTGTCATATATCCCATTCCGAATATGTGATATGTCGTTATGGATAGCATTTGAAGACCGGCGTTGAAGACCGGATATTTTTGAAAGCAAAAGGACAACTCGTCGAATGTCTTTGCATCGACTGGTCCCCGGTATAGAGACTCCATATGTGGTGGGAAGTCCGAACGTGATTAGTGAATATTCGGATTGCAAGGACTTCTTTGTAAGTTCCTTCGGTTCTGTTCGAGCCCGGAACAGACTTGTATGGATTGTATGTCTGACATTACGAATTGAGATATAAAGCAGATTTCTTTCAAATATATTTCTGTTGGTGGCGGAGAATTTATTCTTTTAGCTTAACACCCTTCTCTGAGACGTACGAGCTCAGAGGTTATGTAGTTGAAGGTTATCAGCGATATATTCCCAATTTGGTAATGTGACATACTGAGTGTTGTTGTGAAATGATCATTGTGTTGATTATTTGTGATAGGATCATTTATTTGATCGTCTATCCTGGTGATCATTTCTATGATCATTTGTTGACCCAAAGCATGGCATTTGTATAAAGTATGTTTTTGTGGACGTGACTTCGTCGAGCCTCACACCCCGGAATGGTCAAAACAGGAAAGATGCGGCAAGGTTATGAGGGGTAGCGCCCTTTAGGATATGTGCATTTCCTTCTGGAAAAGGGTGGTATCATGGTATGGAGCCCAGATACTTACTCATGTTGAAAACACTTTATGATTGTGTGAATTGATTGCGAGCGCTCGGTGAAAGGTCCCAAAGGACCGGGGGATGGCATATTCGGTCGGTTTTTACTCAGTTAGGGGTAACCCGGCCTTGTGTTGGTAGAGATCCGGTTTGGTTCTCGGGGATGTCCATCCAGAGGCATTCTCATGTGGCAATGGGAAGTTCCTTGGCCTGATCATTCGTTGGAAATCCAAAGAAACAATACAATCTTGTACGGTTTTTGTTGTAGAACCTATCATTCACTTATGGTGGTGCCCCACTGTTTGAATGGTAGCTATAGTAGGCATAGTTCGAAATGTCTATGTTGGCTAAGATTTATATCTTTACTTTCGAAATGATTTTTACTACACTATGCACTAGTAATAATATCAAATGTCCTTTCAATGCGTATCAAGCATCTTTGGCTATCATAAGGAGAAATCTCCTCCGATTCTGCGTTTGCGTTGTGTGTGTGTGCGGGAGGCCTTATGGTAGTCTCATTTCAAAAAGCATTGCGAATTAACTTTAAAATATTTCTTTGAATGTTTTAAAAGATAAACTGTTTTTGTTGCTCACACCAGTCCCACGACTGATCCGGAGTTTATTGTTTTCTTTCCTAAACTCTGGGTGCTCATTATTTTCTACACGAGTAGTCTAGAGTTGGGTTTTTCAGATAGTCAGGTTTAGTAGATTATCTAGAGTTAGTTCAGTCTTTGGACCACACCAGTCTTGCTTAGCTTGGTGCATCGTTATTGGGAGTTCGAGCTATTGCTGGATTGATTCTTGGAGATGGAGTTGCAGTTCTCGGAGTTCTCTTTTGAAGACTACCTTAGAGTTATATTGTTCCGCTGCTATATTTATTGTATCATATCTCTGATGTATATTGATATCTACCGGATCACCTGTTGTATCAGATATTGTATCAAAGCTGTATATCAATGTGTTATTCTTTTATTCCGCTGTGTTATTTACTTAATGTTGTTATAAGCTCCGGCGAATCGGATTTGAACGGTCGAATCTATGGCATTCGAATACGATTTGAAGTATGGATGTCGATTTTCGAGCGGGCAAAATTCGTCTCGTTACACTTTATTTCCATTCTTTATTCACAAATCATCATATTTATGAAGAACATTTACATTATTCTCCATTTATTACCTTAATTTATTTAACGTAGCATTTAATTTATAATCATTGCAATGATTTTCAAATCAATTGAATGGATCAAATATATATGTGTCACTCATAGTAACTTGTGGTCACAACTCTTGATCACCTTTAATAAGTTTATTATTTACAATCCAATAATCACCATTTACTATATATATACGGATTAATTAATTCAGTATTTCCATTTCGTTTTCCTATACTAAATTTATTACTAAGTGTACTTACTCCATTCCAACAAGTTGGAATTCCATTCTTACTATAACAATCATTTCCCTATTCACTTTTATTAATAACCCACCATCATTGCATTTATTGTATTTTATTGATTTAATCAAATTACCCCATATGCCTTTAAATTCATACTAACGAAATATTCAATTACTATTCAATGCATATTTATTCATCAATCAATTCGATATTTACTTTTCTTTCCTTTTATTTGATAAATAACCTAGTACATTTGCATACATTCATTTCATTATATACATTTATGGGTATTGCATTGAAATTTAATTTATTAACTAATACCAACGTTATTATCATTAATTACAATTGGATTCCCAATTTTATTCAATACCCTGAATAAATAACATATATATTAATCAGATCCTTACATTTTTTTCTTTTCTCATATTCCATTAAATATATGCACACATACAAATTAAGATTCTAAATCCAATTAGTTATTCCTTTTACATCAGCCATTACTTATGAATAATTACCGTTTCCTATTTATTTTGTTACATTCACTTATATTCACTTTATGAGTAAATTGGTATTCCCTTTAACCCATTAATTACTAATTTTAGTTATTGCAATTTATTATCAACACACAAATTGAATCTATTGTCAAATTTTCCATTTCAATTAATTAACACCTTACAATAGTCAATAAAAAGGGATTGTACTAAATAAAATTTATTTTCATTGATGAATTCAATACTTGCCTTTATTTACTTATTTCTAACCTTATATCCAATTGCAACAATTTCCACTATTACAATTAATTGCAATATATAATTCAATTTGTAAATTTTAAATTACCCTTGATACCTCTAATTTTCAACATTCTCTTTCATATAAATAAATAAGATTTCTATTTCTTCCTAAATTTAAATTAGAAATCCTATTAAATACACAAATTAAATTATCGAAATTTACGGGTCGTTACAATAATATAATAATTGAGTGAATAAGAAGAATTGAAATCAAGGCTGATTTATTTATTAGAATTTAAGCTATAATAACTAGGTTTATTGCAATTAAATGTAATTAAATATTACATTAATGAGAATTTAGACAATAACTGCAACCTGTAATGTAATTAAATATATATATATGTGTGTGTGTGTGTGTATGTGTGTGTGTGTAAATTTTTGTTCATAAGGAAATGATTGATTTAATAAAAGATAGGAATCAAGGTAAATAAATTTAATTGGGATTTCATTTTTAATTAATGTGTAAAGTTGACAAATTGACAATAAAATGGAATATAATAGTTAATACAAATAGAAGGTGGAAATTAGAGTATATTAATGAAAGAAAATGTAAAATAAACGTTAACTATGTTTATTGGGTAATAATGGATTTAATAAAAGGATTGAAATTGAGTCAAAATCAATTTATTGAAATTAATTATAATTAATCGGATTTGGTTACCATAGAAATTGAACACTGTAATTATTGAAATAATTAACACTGAATTGATGTGTAAACTTGTCTTGAATTATTATAAATGTCTAAGCAATAAAAAATGATGAAATTTGTTAGTTATTAAATTTGAAATAAAAATGTGATTTAATTAATTTAAAGTTAATTTATTTAATTAACGGGAAAATGCCATTTTGGCAACTATCTTGGATATTGAAGAAATCAGTTTCATCGGATTCGTAATGGCGAACTATTATAGGATTTCAAGTTTCGTAGCGATCGGACTTGTCTTTTGATCGTACAGACTCGAAATACCTAGAAATCAATTTAATTAAAATCAATTGAAATCAATTTGAAATAAACTGATTTTAACATAACTTCTTCATATGATAGAATTAAGGCTTGAAATCTGTTCAATTGAGTTTAAAAATATTTAAAACATCTATTTTGATATATAGGTTGATCCATTTTCGCTCCGGATGCAGAACGGGCTTTTCGGGTCGTTTATCGTTCCAATCCAAATCAATCTGGGCCATTCATTCTATTTTTCTAATCTGCATATAAATACCTCATTATAAACCCTAATTATTTATTACTTCTCATTGATAGTATGTACAATTCTTTCTGCTCCTCTCCTCCTTAATGGTAGAAACAGATCCAAACTCCAAACCATCAAATTCAATTTCAAAACCAAATCAAAAATTCAAACTCCTCCAAACTATATCAAATTATATATCAATTTGAAGCTCCCGACGAGCGTAACCCACTGCAACAATTCGTTTTTGGATTCGATGCACCATTTATCCAGAAATCGAGAATGAACCTCGATCGTCCGTTTTTTGGTTTTGACGATCCAAAGGTGGATCATCTCCCGATCAACGATCGGGAAGCGGCGTTGGGAAGAGGGCGATGAGCAGATCATGGATCTGGGTTCGTTGGGTTCACAGTGCCTTGGTGTCGCCCGGAACGACGCTTGAAGTGGCGGCGGCCACGATTGGTTGGGGAAAGCCGGAGGGCTGCGCGTGGGGTCGTATGGGGGTGGCGTTGCTGGGGCTGGCCAAAGGCGAAGTCTGATCGGTGTGGAAGGTGGCATAGGCGGCGTGCGTCGTCGATGAACGATTGCGGCTGCAGATCGATTAGTGAAGCTAGGGTTCGGTTCCTGACACGATCAAGCGATGACGTGGCCGATGGTAACTTTCTTCTCTCTTTTTTAATTTAATTTTCAAATCATTCTATAACGCATAGCTTTTGCATACGAACCCGGATTTGGATGTGGTTTCTTTTGTTAGCATCGTATCGAAATTGCGGACATTTTGACCTTGGTATGGACGAATTCGGGGACTGTTTTAATTTTAGGCTTAAATTAGATTTAAATTCAATTTAAATTCAATTTAAGGTGAGTGTTTTAACCCGCTCACAAATTCTAAAACTTCTTATGTTGTTAAATTAAATTTCTAATGTGATTGAAAATTTATTTAAGGCTGTTTGGTATACTCAAATCGTCATCTCGGTTAATTTGAATTTATTTGGATTAAATCGATATTTAAATTATTATTGAATTTAAATTTGGAGCTAAATACCTGTTATTAATTTTCAATTACCTATTGATGTTTATTGATTGATTTGGATGATGATTGTGATGGACGATTGATTGTTGATATTGGATGAATGGATGTTGTATTTTATATTGTTATAATACTACAAGTTTTCTATGGGTTGAAATGATACATACCTGAATGACCTTATAGATTAAGGGAAATCGTTATGGGTTGAAATGATAAACTCGAAGGATTTTCATTGATTTGAAATGTTGATTTTTGGTACTGGTTGAAATGACATATACCCATATAATTCCTTGAATTTGGATTTTTTTCGAACTGAATTATCTAAAAGGTTTAAGTTTATTCAAACTTCTTCTTCTTTTTAATTAGATGATTAAGACTGATATTTTGAATTATTTAAAACCTTTTTAAATAAATATATTCACGTTATACACTTGATAGGAGATGAAAAATCCCATAACATCTCCGAAGCCATTGTACTCACAATTTAGTTTGGATAAATTTGACTTACATAAGATCTTTTAGTTCTGACTCGAGTGTTTTGCTTTCATTACGCTTGGGTCAATCTGAGCTTTTCAATGTATTGAAGGCTATTTTTTGGAGGACGAAGACAAAGATTTGGTATATTATTACTATTTATTTATTATTCCGTTACATTCGGTGTTGCGCTACAATATTTGTTTATTTATGATGTACGTGTAACTCTGATTTGAATTTGTAAAAGTGTAATCAAATGTTATTTGTAAAACAGCTTCATGAACTGTTTGTTTGATTATTATATTTTGTCATTCTGTTGCGAGATTATGTGTTTTATTTTTTTTCCTTCTTTTCTTTTATTTTCTTATTTACCCCATTAACAATCTTTCCTTTTGAATGGAACCGTCCAAAAAGGTGGGTCATTACAGTTGGTATCATAGCTTTGGTTTAGACATACCTTAGCCTGTTGGGGTAAACTCATTAGAGATATGATAGTTATAACCTAGAATGAGTTGTCTGAGTGTATATACGAGAGTGCGTATTTGTTAGTGTTATAAAAATGCTTTCCATAAGTTTTGAAAAAAAATTATTTTTCCTAATATTATGATATATAAAGAAATAAATATTTATAACTAATATAGTTATTTGTAATGTGTTTGATTTATGAAATGGTAATATTGAGTTATTATCATTTACCATGGATTAGTTGAGTTTTTGTCAGTTTATAAACATTGGCTAATTATTTCTGATTGAATTAATAGACTAAACACTAGTTAAATAATGGTGTGTTAAAGAGAATAAAATGAATAATTAGGATATTTATTCGTAAAATTGAAATATTGTTGCTAATTTTATTGTTTGTTGACCGGTAGTTTCAACTATTGAAATAAAATGTAATATTTGGATATTTTGGATAATCAAAACCTTTTGAATTAAAATATGAGTTGAAACTTAGAAATTGTGTTGAATTATGCAGTTGAATTTGGTAACCTTAATTTGAAAGCAGGTGAAACAAGGTTTAATTTGTTATATCCATGTCTAGTTAACGAATAGAATTATGGCATACATTCTTGGTGTGTAATAATATACAAGTGTACAATTTAAGCCTTGTGATGTTTAAATTAAAGTTGTGATTAAGGAAATTGTCGTAAATGAGATTTAATTTAGAAAATATGTTTATAAACTTATTCAACATTTATGAAATGATTCATAAATAAATTGAAAGGTAAAGGTGAACTAAAAATGAAATGAATATAAATAAAGTCATGCCTTGTAAATTGTTTATGAAATAAATGGAACTTGCAATAAATAGTTATAATTAAAGTTGTGATAACTTTAAGCTTGAATAATGTTTATAAAAGAATTTAAGCTTTTATAAATTGGTTATAAACTTAAGAAAGTTCCTTATGTAATGATTTGCAAATAAATGTCATATTAAATGAGAAACATTACATGTGAAATGAATGTAATTTCAATTGAAGAGAAATATAAGCAATATTATATGAATGAATATAGTAATGTTTTATATTAAATGGAGAAATTATGTGAAATAAATATTAAAGTATGAAGTGATATTTGTGTCAATCAATGAGATTAAAAATGAATTTAATTGAAATGCAATTATGATGAAACAAGTTGGAATAATTATATAAGTTGTATGTATATTATTTTATTCACAAAATTAATTTGATCTGGATTTGAGTACATAAGTTTGAGGTGAATTACATCATTTTGTGCTAGGATTTCTCATTCGATTCTTGATGGCGAATATTTGATATGGATTTTTGGTTTGATTCTAGAATTCTCTATCATAGTATATGGCTATGCAAGGAGAATTATGGTTTCTAGTCAAGAGACCATATCGAAGTCCGCATTAGGGAAGTTGAATGGACAATACTAGTTCGAAAGCGAACTTGTGTGATCGAGCAAGTGATCAAATGTGTTTTTGCGAATTGATGACATATGTACATCTTATGTTCGAATATTATTAATGTGCTTTGGCGCTGAAATTGAAAGTTGTTGGGTTGGATATCTTTGTAATTTAAATTGGAATTTTCTTGTATGCAAAACTGCTATTGATTAAAAGCCTTTTTCATAACTATTTTCTTTTATTTTCTTATACAAACTATCAAACTATTTTATTTACAAACTATTTTATTTACAAACTATTTTACACATCTATTTTATATACAAACTATTTTACAAAACTATTCTTTTAGAGACTATTATAAATTCAAAACCTTTTATAAAGCAAATATGTTCAATCCCATATGGCTTTCCATACAATGAAAGTGATTTTGGAAAATTTTTATTCTTGTATAATATAGACTTTATATAAGTACAAGTGATTTTGAAACTGTTGATTTTGGAAGGTACTCGATCTGAAGAGATAAATCTTATATATAACGGAATTTATATAAGAATGATTTGATATATTTGAGATTATTGATTTTGGAATGTACTTTATCTGAAAATAAAATCTTATATATAATAGAATTTATATAAGTGTGATATTTGAAGCTATGATTTTGAAAGGGTACTATATATGGTATATTATATTTTAAAGGAAGAGGTATGAGGAAGTACCCTCCGTGAAGAATTATAGTATGATATGCTTCGACCCAGATGGACTTGGGGAATCCAGAAATGGATTCGACCCATAAACCCTAATGGACTTGGGTGAATTCAGAAATGGATTCAAACTGATATGGTTGTTCGGGCTTAAACTCATGAGTTCCTCAATTTTTTTCCAGGGTAGATGGTTCTTTAGTTTACCCAGTGGAGGTGCTTTCGATCCTGTGATCTGTTGTTTATGGGTCTTTCAGGAAGGAAGTTGTAACGACCCAAAATTTTCGACCCTACAAATTCAACATTAATACGTTCACTGTAGAAATGCGAAGCAGTCGAACGCCGGAAATTCCATATTGTTAGGGTAAAGAAGAAAAGAGGTAGAAGGAGAAATAAAAACAGAACACAGAATCCCACATTCGCAGCGGATCAAAATAAAATATCAAATAATAGCATTTACAAAGAAAGCTATAACTGTCAATTTACATTCAATATATCATAGTACAATCATCACAAATAAACTGGACGGTTGTAACAACTTGTCCCAGACTATTATCAATACAAACTCTATTACACAGCGGAATATACTCCATACGTTCCTGCCATCCAGCTCGCCTCCTGAGCTCTAGAACGTCCTAACCTGAAAATCTGTAATACTTGGTCTGACCCGAGCATTACAACAAAGTAACACCCGGGTCAGGCTGGAAACCAGGGTGAGTAAACCCATATAACTTGATATACTAAGTTATAAAACTTTTTTTGTAAACCAAGGTAACTTGCACATCACTACGAGTTCTTATCTTATTACAGATAAATACACATTTCACAAATCATATCTAAGCATTGTTACTCAAATTAAATGACCAAGTTTACTTAATTTATTCCATTTCAGCCTATTGATTTCACATATCAAATCTATAAAAAATTCTAATCGAACTGGTTTCAGGTATTTGCTGATACCCAACCCCACTCTTCGAATCCAATGTCATCTTTAAATCCAAGTTGTTTAAGTGAATACAATTTGATTTTAAATACAGGATGTCGCATTTACACAGCAATACATCATCGATAGATAACCCTCAATATCACAGTTCAACACAACATATCATATCACATATCATCACAACATATCAGACTAGAGACACTAATCCAAACATTCCATACAATTTAATCATCCATAAGCAAGATTAACTTGTCACCCAACCTAATGAATTTAATAAATCAATTACCTTTAAATCATTAATTAAACCATTTAATTAATGATTGTAATTAATTATTTGTTCTTTAATCATTTTAATCATTCACATTAAAGGCTAATTAATATGAATGATTAAAATTACTAAAGAATAGTTAATTAATTTCAATAATTAATTAAATGGTTTAATTAATGATTTAAAGGTAATTGATTTATTAAATTCATTAGATTGGTTGACAAGTTAATCTTGCTTATAGATGATTAAATTGTATGGAATGTTTGGATTAATGTCTCTACTCTGATATATCATGATGATATGTGATATGATATGTTGTGTTGAACTGTGATATTGAGGGTTATCTATTGATGATGAATTGATGTGTAAATGTGACATCTTATATTTAAAATTGAATTGTATTCACTTATATAACTTGGATTTAAAGATGAAATTGGATTCGAAGAGACTGGGGTCGGGTATCAACAAATACTTGAAACCACTTCAATTAGTAATCTAATTTTTTTCTATAGATTTGATGTGAGAAATCAGTAGGCCGGAATGGAATAAATTAATTAAACTTGGGCATTTAATCTAAGTAACAATGCTTAGATATGATTTGTGAAATATGTATTTGACTATAACAAGATAAGAACTCGTAGTGATGTGCGAGTTACCTGGTTTACAAATTTTTTTTATAACTTAGTATTTCAAGTTATATGGGTTTACTCACGCAGGTTTCTAGCCTGACCCGGTTGTTACTTTGTTGTAGTGCTCGGGTCAGACCGAGTATTATGGATTTGCAGGTTAGGATGTTCTGGATCTCTGGAGGTAAGCTGGATGGCTGAAACGTATGGAGTATATTCCACTGTGTAATAGAGTTTGTATTGATAATAGTCTAGGACAAGTTGTTACAGCTGTTCAATTTATTTGTGATCATTGTACTCTGATATATTGAATGTAAATTGATAGTTACAGCTTTCTTTGTAAATGCTATTATTTGATATTATATTTTGATCCGTTGCGAATGTGAGATTCTGTGTTTTGTTTCTGTTTCTTCTTCTACCTCTTTTCTTCTTTACCCTAACAATTTGGAATTTCCAGTGTTAGATTACTCGGAATTTCCACAGTGAACGTACTAATGTCGAATTTTTGGGGCCGAAAATTTCGGGTCGTTACAGAAGTGCATCCATTGCGTAAATCATTGAATCAGCAACATACTACTGCCACAGGGGTCGATGTTCCCTTGTTTACGAAATGGCTATGGTATTTTTCTGGAATCTGGAAGGATCTTCTGGAAAGTTTTGTGTCCATTGCGTAAATACTGGATCAGTAGCGGGCCACTTCTACCGTATTATCATCATTTGGCATTGGATTTTTGAGCGGTACTTCTCATACCTGTTTTTGAATATTTTTCACTGGATGTTGAAACTGGTCTACTAAGTACTCGGAGAATTCTAGCCTTGTGCCCGATCTACACATGGCTAGAGTCTGCAAGAACGAGGATAAACTTGTTAAGGCATCGAGTTATAAAAGTATTTCGATAAGGTATTATATAAAGGATATTTTGATCATTTTCCTTCCTTTTTAAATACTTTAAAAATGTTTAAAATATTGTTTATTTATGTACAATGCGGTTTGATAGTAAATTGTTAGTGTTTTAAATATTTCGAGAAGTATTAATTAAATAAAACATATTTAAACTAAATGATTATTGATTTATTAATAATGTTTGAAAAGTGTCTTGAGATAAAATTTAGTAAATTTATAAACAATGGATTTAATGTTTTCAATAGCTTCTGTGTAAATATAAGTAATAATGTAAATAATTGTTTTCAAATAGTTTACATATATTTATAAAGATGTTATTTAAAATATTTAAATGGTATTTATAAATAAAGCAAGAAATTTTACAGCTGAATTTTTGAAAAGTATTAAGTACGAAATATGATTGATTTGCAAATAAAGCTTTCAAATGGATATTTTAAGTAAAATTTATATAAGCTTCTTTGAATGTATAATTTAAATATATTATATAAATGGGAAAAATTGATTTGCGAAGCTTATTTATAGTAATATACTTGATAAATAAATTTGAAATTCTATTATGGAAGTATAGTTTGGAATATTGACTTGATTTCGAAGTACTAATAGTAAATTTATTATTTTATTTATTGTTTGAAATTTTGTATTAAACCATAATAAATGTTTTTTTCTCCATGATTTGAATATTCATTTTAAAACAAGTGTGAAAAATTAATTATGAAGATATAAAATTTTATACTTTGATTTAGAAATTTAATGTAAGATTTGAGTATACTATTAGTTTCAGTTTAATAATGACGAGTTTATACTTACTTAAAAAAAATAGCGAGTCTAATAGATTATCGAATTTAAGAAACTTTAATTTTAAAGGTTATTACAATGTTTTGATATAAAATTTCTAACATTATTTTAGACTTTTGAAAAATCTTTACATAATGCTATGAGGATGTTTTAAATATATCTTATATTTTACTAAGCGAATGGGGTTAAATGTCTAATTGAATTTTTAGATATATTGAAATATTTCCTTTCTCTTCAAGGGCAAATACCAAAAACTTAAAAAAAAATAGAATTAAGTTATAAACTTAAGTACGGCAGTAGAAGCTTAAGTAATTTTTTTTTGAAATGATTCATTAATGACTTAAACCTTTAATGGAAACAAATGATGTAAGTGATTGATCTTTATATAAATAAATGAATGGAAAAGTAAATAATGAGAAGAAAAAAAACCCAGTAGAATAAACTAAAGTAAATTTAATTTAGAATTTCAATTATTGTAATGGAATAAAATTTTAACTTTAATAATTGGAACTTCTAAAGTTGAAAGTAAGAAATTAAATGCTAAGTTATAAATGAAATACAGAAGGAATTTGAAATTTGTTACTTGTAAACAAAAAGGATATGAAAATAAGAAATCATAACTATCGAACATTTATTTACTAAAATGAAATAAGTTAAACTTGTGTAACTTTCAATTACATTCTTAGAAACATATATATAACTTACACGAATATTAAAAGTTGTAATGTTAAATAAGGATATGTGATGGAATATTATACAAGAAAAACTTAAATAATGAAAGTGTTCAATGAAATTTACTTTTATAAATAAGAAATTTGATATGAAAATAGTTATAAACCTAAGTTATAATTGTAGTGCTACTAAATAAAATGAAATAGAAAGTGAATATGGTAAGCAAAGAATTATGAGCTTAAGGTAATGTCTGAAGCTATTGGTAATTAAAGTAAATAATAAAATAAATACTATATTAAATTTGATGATTGTAACTTCAGAAATGGCTTATTACTTTGATCCCTTGTGAATATTGTACGCTTGTTTGCAAAAGATTGTTGTTATGTTGTATCGATTTATTTTGATTTTATGTGATGATGGTATGCTTTTGGTTGCAAGTGATTGTTGTTATGTTATGTTAATTGTTTTCT
Source organism: Allium cepa (assembly GCA_030765085.1). Lineage (NCBI taxonomy): Eukaryota > Viridiplantae > Streptophyta > Magnoliopsida > Asparagales > Amaryllidaceae > Allium > Allium cepa. The sequence continues at coordinate 532,688,629 of CM060928.1, read as the reverse complement.
ATTAATTTAAAACAATATAATCATTCCACTTCTATATAATTATTAACCTCTTTGGATTATATATGTGGGATACAGATTATGGAAAATTTCTGCTGCTTTTGGTTTCATAAATTAAGCATTATTTGGCCGATCAATAGGTACGTTCTCGGATTATGGTTTTCTAGCGATACTATATTGTTTTTCCCATGTTGGGGTACATTATTTGAAAATATATAATATGTTTTGTTATCTAGAAATTATGATTTCTCCTAAGCCTCTTCGTACAAAGGAGACTCTACTAAAAAAATTCATGAATTTTGGACTTAGAAAATTTTGAGAAACGTTTTCCAAACTTTTGTTACTTGAATATAAAAGGAATTAATTGTTATAAATTAATATATTTTATCTAAGTTATTTTATAAATTAATTGTTCATAGATTTAATATTTGAATAAGATATTGTCTATTTAACTTCTTCTTTTCCCTTCTTTTTCCTTTTCGGAGACGAAAAGTTTTGAGTAGTGGAGAGTGTAACTATCATAAATTTTCGATAATTAAAATATTTAATTTAATAACATTCTGTGATTAAATATTGGAAGAAATAAAAAATTTGTGACATATTAATGAAATAATAACTAGAATAAAATGTAACAATGTTAATTAAAGCTAATTATTAACAATTGAAATGAAATTCCAACAGATGAAATAATTTAAAATGTTTACTTGGCTATAAAGTGAGTATAAGAAAACGAATGTAAACATTGAATCAATTAATGAATAATATATAATTTATGGTAACATTTGTTTATAAGTAATAAACTTATAAATGTAATTTAAGATTTATGGTAACAATTATTACGTTGCCTGTTTATTTGGTATATTAAACGTAACCTTGAAATAAATGGCAATTAATACCCTTAATTAGTGTAGTTAATGTAGATTAAATTGATAATTGTAGAATGTTAATTCAATAAGATGTAATCAATGTAAATTCTATTCATAACATGATAATTGAGTGATTAAGAAGAATTGAAATCAAGGCAGATTTATATATTATAATTTAAGCTATAATAAATAGATTTATTGCAATTAAATGTAATTAAATATTACATTAATGTGAATTTAGGCAATAACTGTGACCTGTAATGTAATTAAATATATATATATATATATATATAAATTTTTCTTCATAAGGAAACGATTGATTTAATAAAAGATAGGAATCAAGATAAATAAATTTAACTGGGATTTCAATTTTAATTAATGTGCAAAATTGACAAAATGACAATAAAATGGAATATAATAATTAATGCAAATAAAAGGTGGAAATTGGAGTACATTAATGTAATAAAATTTAAAACAAATATTAATTATTTTTATAGGGTAATAATGGATTTAACAAAAGGATTGGAATTAAGTCAAAATCAATTTATTGAAATCAATTATAATTAATTGGATTTGGTCACTATAGAAATTGAACACTATAATTATTGAAATAATTATTGTCTTGAATTATTATAAATGTATAAGTAATCAAAAATGATGAAATTTTTTAGTTATTAAATTTGAAATAAAAATGTGACCTAATTAATTAATGTTAATTTATTTAATTAACGGGAAAATGCCATTTTGACAACTGTCTCGGATTTCGACGAAACTAGTTTCATCGGATCCGTAACGGTGAACTATTATAGGATGTCAAGTTTCGTAGCGATCGAACTTGTCGTTTGATCGTATGGACTCGAAACGCCTAAAAATCAATTTAATTAAAATCAATTTGAAATAAACTGATTTTAACATGACTTCTTCATACGGTGGAATTAAGGCCTGAAACCTCTTCAATATAGTTTAAAAATATTTAAAACATCTATTTTGATATATGAGTTGATCCATTTTCGTTCCGAAGGCAGAACGAGCTTTTCGGGCTGTTTATCGTTCCAATCCAAATCAATCTGGTCCATTCATTCTATTTTTGTAGTCTGCATATAAATACTTCGTTTTAAACCCTAATTATTTCTTATTTCTCATTGATAGTATGTACAATTCTTTCTGCTCCTCTCCTCCTCAATGGCAGAAACAGATTCAAACTCCAAATCATCAAATTCAATTTCCAAACCAAATCTAAGATTCAAACTTCTCCAAACTATATCAAATTATATATCAATTTGAAGCCCTCGACAAGCGTAACCCATTGCAAAAATTTGATTTCGGATTTGATGCACCGTTTATCCAAAAATCGAGAATGAACCTCGGTTGTCCGTTTTAGGGTTTTGACGATCCAACGGTGGATCGTCGCTCGATCAACGATCGGGAAGCGGCGTTGGGAAGGAGGCGATGAGCAGGTCACAGATCTGGGTTCGTTAGGTTCGTAGTGCCTTGGTGTCGCTTGGAACGGTGCTTGAAGTGGAGGCGACCACGATTGGCTGGGGAAAGCAGAGGGCTGCGGTGGGTCGTATGGGGGCTGCGTGGCGGGGGCTGGCTAAAGGCGAAGTCTGATCGGTGTGGAAGGTAGCATAGGCGGCGTGCATCGTCGATGAACGATGGTAGCTGCAGATCGATTAGTGAAGCTAGAGTTCGGTTCCTGACGCGATCAAGCGATGACGTGGCCGATGGTAACTTTTTTCAATTTAACTTTCAAAACATTCTATAACACATAACTTTTGCATAGAGACCCGATTTGGTTGCGGTTTCTTTTGTTAGGATCGTATCGAAATTCCAGACATTTTGATGCTGGTTTGGACGAATTCGAAGTTCTGATTATATTTTGGACTTAAATTGAATTTAAATTCAATTTAAATTTAAAGTTGAGTGTTTTAATCCACTCACAAATTCTATAACTTCTTATGTTGTTAAATTAAATTTTGGATGTGATTGAAAATTTATTTAAGGCTGTTTGTACATTCAAATCGTCATCTCATTTATTTTGAATTTAATTGGATTAAATCGTTATTTAAATTATTATTGAATTTAATTTCAAGTTAAATACCTGTTACTGATTTTCAATTATTTATTGATGTTTATTGATTGATTTGTATGATGATTGTGATGGACGATTGATTGTTGATACTGGATGAATGGATGTTGTATTTTATATCGTTATAATACTGCAAGTTTACTATGGGTTAAAATGATACCTACCCGAATGACCTTATAGATTAAGGGAAAATTACTATGGGTTAAAATAATAAACTCGAACGGTTTCCATTGATTTAAAATGTTGATTTTTGGTACTGGTTGAAATGACATATACCCATACAATTCCTTGAACTTAGATTAACTAAATTATCTGAAGGGTTTAAATTAATTCAAACTTTGTTTTGTTTTAATTACATGATTAAGATTGATATTTCTAATTATTTGGAACCTTTTTAAATAAATATATTCCCGTTGTACACTTGATAGGAGATGAAAAATCCCGTAACATCTTGGAATTCATTGCACTCACAGTTTATTTTAGATAAATTTAACTTACATAAGATCTTTTAGTTTTCACTCGAGTGTTTTGTTTTCATTATGCTCGGGTCAGTCTGAGCTTTTCAATATATTGAAGACTATTTTCTAGAGAACAAAGACGAAGATTTGGTATATTATTGCTATTTATTTATTATTCCGCTACAATATTTGTTTATTTATGATGTATGTGTAACTCTGATTTGAATTTGTAAACGTATAATCAAATGTTATTTGTAAAACAGCTTCTTGAACTGTTTATTTGATTATTATATTTTGTCGTTCCGCTGCGAGATTCTATGTTTTTTTCTTATTACCCCATTAACAATCCTCCCTTTTGAATGGAACCGTCAAAAAAGGTGGGTCGTTACATTAACTTCGACAATGTTTTAATTTTTGCAATTTGCGTTTCTTTTTTAGCATGCTTTTCATCCTCATTTAAATTGTCATTATCATCATTTTTCTTCTTTTCCACTTCTCTCTTCTTTTTTCTGTGCACCATCATCATAATCATCAACAACATGATCATTAGCATCATCAACATTTCCTTCTTTCTTATCATTTTTTTTCCCACCATCACGTAGTCATCATCATCTTAATTTCTTTCTTTCTTCTTACTATTATCATCCATAAAATCAACATCATAAACATTATCATAATTATCTTTCTTCTCAATATTATCATCAATATGATCGTCATCTTTATTAGTCTCCTCACCATCACTGTCTTCAATATTTTCATCACTCTCTTCATTTTCTTGTTCGTCCAAATTTTTGTTTGCCAATATTTTATATTTGTCAGCATCAGTCTCCTTACCATCACTATGTTCAATATTTTCATCGGTCTCTTCATTTTCTTCTTCTTCGATAGAATTTTCGTATTTCAACGTTTCATTTTCAGACAAATCATTTTCAAAATCAGTAGAAGTTGATTCTTGTTGATATTTGCTAAGTTGTTTTCTTAATTGCACATTCTCGCTTTGAAGTCTTCTGTTGTCTTTTTCAAGTGTATCATTTCTTTATAAAGTTCTTCTCATTCTTTGTATAGTTTTTCATACTCTTTGTCTTTATCTATGACATCTTTTAAGAAGTTGATTTGTTTTGCTTAATCATCCTTAAAAAAATTGAGACAAAATTACATAAGTAGATTGACATATGTGTTATGAACATAAATGTTTTTAACAGAAATAATTGCATGATTGATATAATTGCAAACATAACTGAAACATTTGCAGCTTTTTCAGCAATTATTATCAAAAATTGGAGAAAATTTGCATATATTGAAAATAATCGTATAAAATATTGAAAATTTTGTGAATATTTACAGAAAAACATGTAGTTATACATGTTTAAATGAAAGAATTTTTTCATAAAATATTTGGTCATTTTCTCGAACACTTTTAATATTTACGTTTAATGCTGCAATTTATTCTTCATAATTGGGGTAAATTCTGAGATCTAACCTTTTTGAAATATTTTGCAGTTTAGTTTGTAAATAAAATAGCAATAATTGAAAAATATGCAATTATTCCAAATATATGTATATTATTTTTCAAGTACTGTTAATAATAGAAAATTTTACATATGTCTGTAATTGTTGAGGATAATATTTTTAAGAGTTGAAATATTTTAAAATGTTGTAGATTCTAGTGAAATAATTTGTACACTTACAGATTTGTATTTCATTGTCAAAACTGTGATTGGTTTCAGCTGTGTAAGGTTCTATTTTCCAACTTGTGGACGTGAGCTGTCGTACATTGTTTTCAGTCTCTCCAACACATATGTTTTCTCACAAATCCACCATTGAAAAGAAAATAATTAATATCAGGAAAAACATATATAAATAATTGTAAAAGTGATAAATTTGCAATTCAAATATAATATCGAAAGTAGAGTCACACAAGCTATGATTTTTCTTGGCTTTTCAACATACTTTTCAATTTGATCCATAAGATGTTTGTGTATTGTCTTTGGCCATGATATCATTGACATTTTTGTTGCATATACAATAAGGAACCAAATTTGATGATACATTTGAGTTAGAATTTGATGCAAGGAATGTTGCAGCCAAATGTAGGAAGAGAAGTTTTGTTGTATCTTCTTTATCTTGTTCAGTGGTTCCTCTAATTGTAGAAAATATTTGCTGTTCAAACTTTTGTGTCGACACTAGCATCATCTTTAAAATGTTTATTCATAAAAAATTGAATTCAAAATCACCTTTTTCTTTCTTTTTGATGTGGTTTGAAACTTTGACAATTTGACATTCTATTTGAGCACCAAGCAGTTGTGTTATATCATCTTCTAACAATTTAATTTTCATATCTCCAAACCGAAAATACTTGATTTCTAACAATTATATTAGTAGTTGTAGAATTTTTGAGGATTGCTTCAGTTAAAATCTTTTCATCGTAAATCATTTTTATGAACCTATAGCGAGGTAATCTTTTTAGATATTCATTGTGCGATTTGTTCAGCAAATTTTCTTTCTTAATCCTTGTTAATATCTCATGAAAAGGTTTCAAATTATTCCTATAAGTTTCTTCTTTGGTAAAACTTTTTTCGTAAGTCAGTTCCCTTTTGTTTTTTTTGTTTTTGCATCAATCTTTCTTCAGTAAGTTCTTCAACATCAATTACGGATTTTTTTAAGGAAACCCTATGTTCTTTTTCTATTGATGTTTCAGCTTTTCTCTATAGAAAATATACAAACATAAATTATATAATTTTTATAATAATTGCATTTTCTATGTAACTATTTTAAATAATTGCATACAAAGCTGAAAAAACTTAAGTATGCACATACAAATACGCGGTTATTTGAAACTAATACTATTTTAATTGAAAATTGTTTTGTAGTAGAGATTTTAACTACATTTTTCGTTAATTTTTAACTATGTAATACATGTGTAGTCTTAAAATGCAGCAACTCAGTGCAAAGATTTTTTAAGGATCTTTTAGTTTTTAACTGCATATGGGAAATGCAGTTAAAATTTGCATTTAACAGCTATGTTTATTAACTTCACATCAAGTACGCTGTTAAAAAACACATTTAATAGCTACATTTTTTAACCTCATAACATATATGCAGTTAAAAATAATACAATTAATAATTTTATATTAGATATATATGCAATTATAATAACATTCTTATGAATTTTTAACAGCATAGGTGAAATGCACTTCAAAATTTGCATGATTCAACTGTACATTTTAGCTGCATATGTTATATGTAGTTAAAAATTACATTTAACAGGTGCCGTTTTTCACTGCATAACAGATATGCAGTTAAAACTGGTCTAATTTGTAATTGCATAAGTGAAATGCAGTTGTTTATAAATAATTGCAAACATGTATGCAACTATTCATAATAATTGTATATATGTCTGCAAGTATAACAAAAACCTTATGACTTTTAACTGCATAAGTGAAATGCACTTAAAATTTACATCATTTAATTGCATTTTTTTAACTGCATATTTCATATGCAGTTAAAATTTGCATATAACAGCTGTATTTTTAAGATGCATATCAGACATGCATATAATTGCATAGAATAGTGCTGTTATATAAAATTCTACTACTGTAAACAATTTGTAGAAAATTCTGTATTAATTTAGAATACTGTATATTAATTTGAAATAATATATTTATTTTTAATGTAACTATTTCGATGCATTAAATTAGGCATAATATTGTTTGTATGTGAATGTTTTTGAACTTTTCTTATTTGAGTTGTTTTCATCTTCTGAATCTCAACTTTCTTCAGTTTTAGACTCGATTCGAACATCGATTTTTGAAGTAGCAACTACTTTGGATTTACAATTCAGGCGATTAGGGTTTTCTTTTTTCAAGATGTTGATCGATGAAAAGAATTTGAAGGCTTCTGGGTTTTGTTTGAAGAAGACGTAAGGGTATTTAGGGAAATATTTTGGTCGCGTTTAATAATAAGGATGCGAAACTTATAACTAAAAAGGTGGAATGTTTTGTGTATTTTCAAACCTATTAAGAATGTATGCCGAATATTCTCTTAATTCAATATTTTAATCTTAACTTTGACATGGAAAATTAAATTTTAAAAGGTTATTAATTTCCGTTTGACTAAAATGATGATAGAAAACTTTTAATTGGTAAGTTAAAAGTGGTTAATAATAATAATTTATTCAACTAATATGTAAAATTATTCTTTTTGGGCACTATTTCGGATTTTGACAAAACCAGTTTCATCGGATCTGTAACATTGAATTGTCATAGGATTTGAAGTTTCGTAGAATTAAGACTTATCATTTGATCGTGCGAGCTCGAAATGCGTTAAAATCAATTAAAGGAATTAATTTAATTTTCAAAGCTAACTTCTACATACATTAGAATTAGAGTTTGAAATTACTTTCATTGAGTTTAAAACTATTGAAAACCTATGTTTCTATATATTGGATGACCTATTTTCGTTTCGAGAAGGAAACAGACTTTTCGGGTCTTTATTATCGCTCTGACCCCATAATCTGTTCCATCCATTCTTATCCATCTATCTATATACAAGCTGTTACAAACCATAGTAGCGTTTTATTTTCATTTTTTGTACGTACAATTTCTATCTCATCCGATCCTTCCCAATGGCAGACATCTGAAAACCCTAATTACTGATTCCAAATCAAAATCTAAAAATTCAAACTACTCAAACCGTATAATATTATATACCATCCTGAAGCTCTTGATTAACGTAATTTGCATATGCAATTTGTTTTTGATTTGAGGCTCCTTCGTCCAGAATTGGGCAAAAAAGTCATGGCCGTTGAAACTAGGGTTTGCAAATCAACGGTGGATCGTCAACCAGTCGACGATCGAGAGGCACTGGCGCATAGAGGAGGCTGAGGCGAGTTCATTCATGCGGTTGGTTTGTCGAGATCATCAGTGAGATCACCAAGATCGACGATCAAAGGTGATGGAAGAGGTTCGTCTCAGGCGATGGCGGGGGGTCGCACGGGTCTGGTTGGAGAGCTAGGTAGAGGCGACTACGATGGTGGTGGTTAATCCGGTCTCAGGCGTTTATATTGGTGGCATTTGGAGGATGTACGTGGCAATTGGGTGGTGTTCATGCGTGTCGATTAAGGTTACAGAGATGGTGATAATTTACTTTTAAGACCGTGTTTTATTTATGTTATTTAAATTTAAATTTTAAAGCTTCTAACTCATATAACTTTTGCATACGAACTCCATTTGACGTGTAGTTTCTTCCGTTGGGTTCGTATCGAAATACCGGACATCATGAAATTAGCTTGGTTGAATTGGGAGATGGTTGTAATTTAGGCATTTATTGGATTTTTAACGGGCTGTAAATCAAAAGTGAGTAATTAAACTCGCTCACAAATACTAAAATTAATCTGATGTTAGTTAAATTTAAATCGTGAAGTTATTTATTTTTATTAACTGATAATTTAACTGACATTTAAATTGAAATATGATTTAAACTAATAAGAATTTAAATTGACATTTAAATTTGAAATTGAAATAGAATTGCTAGTTAAATACCTGTTATTGAAAACTAGTTAATTGTTGTGATTTATTGGTTGATTTGTATGTTAACTGTGATGGATGCCTATTTGTTGATAATTTGGATGATTGGATGTTTATTTATTTTTATATACCCCTGTTATAACTCTGTATATTAAGTGACAGCACTGTTATTTGAATTAAGAAATTGGTTGAAATGATTTATACCTATGGCAGTTTGATTGGGATTTAACCAATATATATATATATGTGTGTGTGTGTGTGTGTGTGTGTGTGTGTGTGTGTGTGTGTGTGTGTGTGTGTGTCTGTCCCTGAAATTAAAATATAAATAACCATTCACTTACCCAGTAGAAAATTATAGAGGACATCGGATTGGTTAAATTAAATGGTTTTAAAATCTTAAGTTTGGATTTTGATTAAATGATATTTTTAAAGGAAATAAGTTGTAGATTTATATGAATTAAACTATTTTCTAATTCAAGCTTTGAAATGTTGAAATTGAAATTGGTTAAAAGAAATTGTTTTAAAGAATTGAATCGGAAATGTGAAGTTATAATCGATATATGACTTTAGTTTGGAAAATTTGATTATTTTTAAAATTTGGACCTTAAAATTGAACAATAGAGTTTAATTTGATTTAAGTGTTTTAAATCGGTAAACTGAAATTGGACTTGAAATTGATATGAATTGAAATGCTTTAAAATAAGAATTGGATTGAAATTTAAATCATTGAATTAAATTGTTGAATCAAATTTGAAGTTAAAAATGAACATTTCCAAAATAAAGTTAATTCGAATTGAAATTAAAATCATGTTGATTTGAAACTAAATCGAAATTGAGTCAATTAATTGAAAGTTTGGAAATTTATTTTTTTGATTTGAAATTTGGACATCGGTCTAGATTATTGAAATGGAAAGAAACAGTTTTGTCACGACCGTAAATTTTAAATGGTTTTTATAACGTAAATAACTGAATTTTTGTGAAAATTTAAATAACTGAATTTTGAAATAAAAATTTGATATTTGGAATAAGTCTACTTAAACAATGCAACTGGTAAATTTCCATCAGATAATTTGGAAGTTTATTTTCTTGTGCAATTTTATTTAAATTTAAATCAGTTAATAGTTAATGATAATAAAATAATTTCAAAACATGAATATTTTCATATAGTAAATTATTAAATCATCTTCTGATTGAGGCGTCATATTTTGTTTCATCAAATTTGGACTGATATTGCTCCTTTTATCTTATTTTTGGCGTTTTAGCAGCATTTCGGTATCGATTATCGACTTTTGATAGAATGGTCGTATCGTTGATATCAGTACCGTTTTAATCGTCTCGTCGTGCTGATCTCCGTAGTATATTAATTCTGTGTTTTGAAGTCTGGTACATGGCGAAACTACGATACGGTTAATCGTATCGGTACCCGTTCGAGTCTATTTGTGTTCCGTGACTATTCAAATTTTCCACTGATTAAAAAGCAATGGTCATCGGTTTACTTTTAGTCTTGAATTCCAGTGTTTTGATTTCCTCTATTCCCAACGTAAATTTATTTGCATTGCTAGTTAGTTTCCTTTTGGTTCTGCCAGTTTAAAATATACAAGTATAAAGATCTGTTGCCATCCATTCTTCCACTTTTGCAAATTTTCTTCCTCCTCTATATGTTTTCTTGGCCTTCCATTTCCCATTTCTCCAATGTGGTGGATCCATCCCGCTTCCCGAGTCTCATCTCTGACACCAACCTACTAGCCGAAACCCCACCCTTTTCTCCTCTAGCTTCGCAACCCCCCTTTCATGCAACTGAAGCCATGGCCGGTGCACATGTCCCGCAACCCACGACCTCTGTCTCAAAGTCACCCACCACGCTAGCCATAGAACTCAATCGCTACCATCGTCGTTATTCCTTTGCCAGAAAACTCACGGAACTCCACACATACATCAGCCGCGGCCTCCCTCCTTCTTTCCTTGCCTGTTGTTCGCGCGCAACCCAAGCGTCTGACTTGGCCGAGAAAGCACCACTTGCCACCTCGAGTTCGCCTTCTTTCGCTAGCGTCCACCTAGCGAGTCCTCTCCTAGGTTCCATCTTCTAGTATATATAGGTTAGTTATATAATATAAATTGTTTTTTTAATTCATATTGTAACGACCGTGATTTTTACCGTCGTAAAATATTTTAAAAAGCTGTAACGACAGCGATCTTTGATTACTGTCGAAATAAATATTTAAAATAGAAATTTTAAATCGAGTTTTGAAAAAAAAAATTGCAATGCAAAAATGAAATTTGTTGCAAAGTCAGTTGCATGGTGCACGTTGTGAAGGACTTGCATTTTACCTTTACGTGTGAAAATGAATGGTCCATTTTATGAAACAAGTTGGAGCCTTACTGTGCCGTCACATATTTTTCAAAATCTAGCGTTGGTTCAATTTATTAAACAAAAGTGAGAACGATCCGTCACACACAAATTGTGTAAAACAAGTTGAACACTTTGCATCATTTATATCACCATTTTTGCCTTGCTGTGACTAGAGTTATGAGGCAAGTGTGAACACAAATTGATCTTGCTGTCACCAAATTTCTAAAGAAATGTTCATCATTATTTTATATATGCAGCAAGTACTTACCCCACTAGGGCACGTCTTCATTAATTGGCTTTGTACAATTCGTACATCACTTGAGAATTGTTCACAATTTGAAAAAAAAGAGCAACTGCATCTTTTATTTTGTCTCAAAAATTACAGTAGCCTTTGCAAACAAAATACCAATGGTGGTTCCATACTATTGCTTCTTCTGGATTATGGGGACTAACTGGTTCTAAAGCTGGAATTTTTTTTTGTTGCTCACTAGTTTTGAACCCAATCTAAGGTAAGTGCAACTCACATCTCCAATTTTTATCTTCATATCCAGATGTTCTATTTCAAAGAAAAATGAATTTCTTTTTACTTGCTATAAGCGCATATAATTTCTGAAATATTGGAGCTGTGTTGAAACCATGCTTATTCTTTTCCTTTTTATTTGCTATACACGCACGTTTCACCTTCAGTGGCCTGCTTGGCGTGTTCAGTGTGAATTTTTCATACTTCGGTGTTCAGGGCGTGTCATGATTTGCATGAAAATTTTGTTGAGTTCCTAATTCATGAAGTGGCATATGCATGCATCACTCAGCTAAGCACCTGAGTGCGTTTTTTTTTGTTGTTTGTTTTATTTTTTTTATTTTTATAATACTTGCCAGTATGACATTTAGTCCAGAGATTTTTCACCCATTTGTTGCACGCGTATAACGCATGTCTAGTGCAAGTTGTAGCACACATAAATACCTGGCCCTGACATTTTTAAGGTGTAAATTATAAAAATGTGCGTAATTTTCTCTCTTGCATGCAGAGTGTTGTGTGAAACAATTATGGTCAGGGTTTAAAGATTTTGAGTATGAGATTGTTTTAGTTACTAAGCACAAAAATGTCAGAACCTTTTTCTTAATGCATGCGCGTGGCCTCAGTACGTGTTATACATGTTGTTGAAACATGTTTACATGCATGCGCTATTATCAGTGAGAGGCCATAACGATCTGGTTAATAGTTTTCGTAAGCACACGTGTAGTTTACTTGGATTTTCTCTATTGCACTACACGTGAGGTAAGCCTTATTATGTGATTTTGAAAAGAGATGAAAATGTAGCCAGGTTAGTTTAAAGTTTTTTTCAGCGGTTTATAATTTCATCCAACATAATATGTATAATCCACCTTTCCCCATAAATGTTTTCTTCATCAAAAACGTGTACAGGGGGTAAAAATGCATTATCCAAGTTGTTTTGTGTATGCATGCATTAAGCTATTTGCATACGCATATAGTTTGCATATAGTTTATCCTATTACATTAATTGTTGTCTACTTTATTTCGTACAAGTGGGTAGTGCAAAATAGTTTGATGAAAATAAAGTGGCGCAGTCCACTATTTAATTTACGTTGAACCGGCGTTTCATTTTTAAACGTATTTTGTTGCCGTTATTTTTATAACAGAATTTTTACGCCGGTATTATATTTTTGAAGCGCGTTGTTTTTATGAGAATTTTGACGAATATAAATTACTATCATTTTGACTTCAATAACCGTCAATTTTAAAGTAAATTTTTAAGCGGTTATTCCGCAACGCTGATTTGGTATCCGTTTTTACGGTGTTTTGTGAAGCGCAATTTCCTCTTCGAAATTGCTACAGATGTTACTGTTTTAATCATGTGTTTTAAAAATTGTTTTAAAATGAAATTGTTTTCAAAATTTTTGCAGTTTACGCTTTCAAAAGAATGAGAAAGCGAATTAAACGCTTCAGCAAAATTGGGTACTATGAACCCTTACTTTTACAGATTCGCTTAATTCCGGACTTTTCCGTTTGAGAACGTAGAATGTTATTTATTTAAAATACACAATTTTGCACTTTCAAGGAAACGATGAAGCGATTAAACGATTTAGCAAAAGTACGGAGTATGGAACCATACTTTTACTATTTCGGTTAATTCCGGAATCGTTAATTGAAACATCTGCTGTTTGATGATTTTAAAGATTTTGTTGGGCTTTCGAGCTACTCAATTGGACCTTCGGGTCATCCGATGGACCTTCGGGTCAATTACCAGTACTAGACCTTTGGGTCACTCTGCGGACCTTCGGGTCATCTGATGGGAGCCAAAATTTATAGTACTTGGTAGGCTTCAGCCATCTGAGATGCACGTGCTGCGTAGATAAAACTCGCCATCTGCTGGGATCGATCCACTTTCATGATGATTTTCTAGTTATCTCATTTTGATTTCTAGATTTTGAGACTGCTGATTTTCTAGTTATCTATTTTGATTTTCAGATTTTGTGAATTGCTGTTTTGAATTCAATTATGAATTTGGAAGTTGAGCTTGAGTATAATCTCCTCTGAGATTATAAAAATTGTGTATTGCTGTTTTAAATTCAATTGGAAATTTGAAAACTGATTTTGATGGAGTTCAAATTGAGATTTCTTCATTTAAACTATGCTGATTATTTATGCTGTATAGTCTCATTCGAGACTATAATTATTTATTTAAATGTTGTTTATCATTCACTTATTTCTGAGGATAAATTAGACTGATACGTTTGTTATTTTCTTTTAAATAATACTCGGGTCAGACCGAGTCATTTCAGGATAATCTTTATCTCTGATTCAGTAGCAGCTTCAGCCTTTGGTATTTCGCATCATCTTTTGTTTAGCCTTCGAGGAGTTCTTTTGGTTTATCGATTCTCGACTTATGTATGTTGTTATCCATGTATATGTGTATTTGGTTCATGGGAACTATAGATTGTTGTAGCATGTATTCCAGACTTGTCTTCCGCTATATATCTGATATTTCTGTTCTTATGTGATTATACTATCAGTGTTGTTGTTATTATGAGTTGTTCTGGATTTTTCATTAGCCACCGTAGTTTCGTTTTAGATTTGGATTGAATATATATCTTTGGAAGTAATTTACTCAACTCCTATCGATGTAATCAATACTAGTCTAAGGCATAACTTACGGATGGTCGCTTCTAACAAGCCTTATTCTTCGCAATAGTAGACGTTATTCCTTACAATAACCTTTGTTATTGTGAGCATAGAGGTGGGGCGTCACAGCTTGGTATCAGAGCTGAAATTCAGAATAAATTATAATATATATAGAACAGAAATAGAATGGAACATGTGTTACAACTATTCGGGGGTTTTACTCGTGCCTTTCCTAAACCTATTCCTTCATTGTTCTTAAACTTTCGTCTTCTCTAACAGATTGGAATATGCCTAGGAATATATTTCATATTTCCATAGTATTCCAATTGTTAAATTTCTTATCAATTATGTATTATTTTAAATAATCCTTACCTTCTCTTGTCTCACAGTCTATGGCTGGAAGAGGTAGAGGGAATCGTTCTTCTACAGGCCCGTCTAGTGGCTCTCATCCGGACGGTGTCTATATGTCAGCTGATCAGTTTATGGAGCTATTTCGGGGTACTCAGCCTCCTGTTGCTACTCCTACAGCTCCTGCTCAGAAGTCTTTGCTTGCATGTGTAGTGACTATTCCCACCTTGGAGGTCAGCCTTTCAAGGGATCTAAAAGTGTTATGGAGGTTCAGACTTGGTTGCACACTTGTGAGCGTGTATTTTCTCAGATGGATCTTTCTGATCATCATCCGTTCTCGTGACATCTAGCATGTTGCAAGAGCATGTGCTTGATTGGTATGAGCTCTTTATTGCGGAAGTTGATGAGTCCGCTCTCTCTTGGATTCAGTTTAAGGAACGTTTCGAACTTAAGTTCGTTCCTGAATCAAAAAAAGCTAATCTTGCCCGTAGTTTCCTTGAATTGAAGCAAGGAGAGTCATCTGTTTCTGATTATGTTGCATCTTTCGAGGCTCTGTCCAAGTACGGAGTTGAGTTCATTAACACTCTCCGTAAGAAGAATCTTCGTTTTGTTGATGGTTTGAAGAAGTATTTGAAGAAAGTTCTTTTACTTCAGCTTAATCTCTCTTTTGAGGAGCTTGTTGATTCGGCTCTTTGTCTTGAAGCTGTTGAAAAGGAACGTGAGAGTTGTGATGATGTTGAGGTTTCTAAGAACCCCAACAAGAAGAGGGTTCCATTTCATAAGCCTAATTCTTCTAATCATAAGAAGAAGAAGCAAGCTACCTCTAGTTCTCAGCCTAGTAGTGCACCTTCTGTTCAGAGGGCGTGCTATAATTGTGGTTCTGTGGATCATCTTCACCGTGATTGTCCTAAGCCTCGTGTTTGTCGCTATTGCAAGAAAGAGGGTCATTGAATTTCTGATTGCCCTACTGCTTCTATGGGTCTCAAATCTGGGAAGCTTAATGTTGCTAAGGCTTCTGGTGTTTTTTCTCAGCCCAAAGGTATTACTTCTTCTGTTTTGGAAGGTTTTTGTAACAACCCAGTATTTTGTGATTTATTTATTTTTTTGTATATTTTAATTATTTTAATTGAATTTTTGATTTAAAAAAAACTTATTTTATTTATTTTGAATGATAAACTTTAGTTTTGATATGAATTATCATTCCAAAGCATGACTAAAAAGAATATTTTCCAAAAAGTGATTTTTTGGTCAAAATAGTCAAACTTTGACTTTTATTTTAAAATTTTAAATGTTTGAAAATTTAATTTTTTTATTTTATTTTGAAAGTACATAAAATTTTTGGAACGCTGCTTTTTGTTTCGTTGGAAACGGATTTAAATTGTGAAAGTTATGTATATTTCAATATTGAGTGTAATTCGTTTATTCTGCAACTTTGTTATTTTAAACCGTATAAATTTTATTTTTCTTTGTCATATTTTATTGTAATATATATTGATATGTTATTTTATGTATGTTTTTGTCTTTTAATATTTTTGAAGTGAGGTAGTAATTTTTCTAGAGCTAGTAGTATTTTTCTTGTAATTTCCATGCCCTGTTTTCAATTTTTAAACATTTTATTTAGTTCTTTTCTATTTTTCTCCAATTTAATTATTTATTTTATTTTAGAAATGATAAATAAATTATTTTATTTCAAAATTTTGCTTTAGAATATTTTTTAAAATGAAGTAGATATTTTTTCAAAGCCATTGATGTTTTAATTGTAATTTTTGAACCCTATTTTCAATTTTTATGCAATTTCCTTATTTCCTTTTATATTTTCTTTAAATTTAATTATATATTTTTATTTTTTTCACTTTGTTTCGGTTTTATATGTACTTGCTGAAGTTATTTTGTTTTACTTGATTAAAAGAAAAGGAAGTATGGAAGGTTTTAAAAGTTAAGAAACGTAAAGTCGTTTCACCGTTTCTTTTACCATTTCTTTTTCAATCAATGCATCAATTTATTGTAGCCGTTCCTTTTCTTTTTCTTATTCACGTGAAAGTTTCTCATTCCATCAATAATACACGTCCTTTCAGATCTGAGCAAAGAAAAATAAGAAATGGCTTCTTCTTTGCTCACTTTTCTTCCTTTTTTTTCTTCATGTTTTCACTTGAATTTGCTTTGATTCTTCCATGTGTTTGCTCGGCCATAGCCTCACAATCACCACCACCAACCACCACCACTTCTTCCCCACACAATCCATGGCCAAAACATTCTCCTTCTCTGACCTGAGAGTGCTTTGACCATCCAATGATCCAATCTCCACAAAAACTATGCAAAATCCCTTAAAACATTGCCTAGCCTAGCCTAGTTGTTTCACCACCTTCATACACCACCTTGGCTGTACCTATTTGCTCCACCATCACCTCCTCCATCTACAGCAGCCCTCAACCCCTCCTCTGACAAAAAAATCCAGGCCATGACCATTGGATGAAGCATCACCACAAACTTTACACAAAAACTCCACAAACATGCTAGCAGAACTCATGTTTCATCACTACCCTTCCATACCTTGCCTTGGCCACCTCATAGCCACCACTTCCAGCCATCACATCACCTCTGACATCAGTTCCAGACCTGTACTTGACATGACCAGACCTGTAGCAATGAACGCCGAACCCAAACATGACCGTAGGTCGAGCCTATGTTGTACCAAAACCACTTTGCCATGACCTTTAGCATTCTTTGCCTTATAACTTACCATACCCCTTCTCATTTCCATTGTAGCCATGCCTTTCCGAGTTCAAACCTGACCTATATGATGCTATACCTGAGCCAAAACATCATCATGGCCAAGCTAAAGAGTCCCTTAGGCCAAGCATTGAAGTGATTGAGGCATGGTAAAATCATCTTGTTCATTGTTGCTTTTATTTCAATCTGTTTCAATGTTGTTTTGTATTAGAAATTCATGTGTTATATTTTGTTTTGTTTTGGGTTGTAACACAAGTTCTAAGCTTGGATCTCTTCCCACTTGAGCCTATTGTTGTTTCATCGTGCCTTCGGGAATCCGCTGTGTCATTTGTATTGCAATCTCCAGCACCAAAAAAGTGAGTGTTTCTCACCAGACATTATGTACTTATATAAGTAGTAAATTGACATCCCGCGAATCTGTAGAACTATATTAACATGTTATAATTGCTTATATTATTATCATATGATCTTCACACCTGTTATATCATATGTTACTGTTATTTCATGTTATTTTGTATATTTTATCAGTTTATCACACTGCAAGTTCCCTGTAAATTAGAATCACTATGGGTTGAAATGATACATACCCGAACGGACTTTAGAATAGGGAAAAATCATTATGGGCTGAAATGATAGGCTTGAACGGTTTTTTATTTAATTTATTTTAACTTGGGATTGCGGGTTTGAAATGATAAAACCCGGATAATCTTTGTAAATTACGGGTTGAAATGATATATTACCCGTATCACTTTACCTAGCGTCGAAAATTATATACAGGCCCGTAGTTAAAATATGTTTTTCTAAAAATTTTAAAATATTTTAGAAATTTAATTATTATAATATTGATTTGAAATTTAATAAAAATATAACTTTTGTAAAGTATTATTTATTTTCTGGAAATCTATAAGTTAAATAAACTATGGAAAAGTTAGAAAATATGAATGTAAGTTATTTTGGAAATTTTGATTTAATTTTTAATGGAATTTAAATTAACTTTGAAAATATGATAAATTTATGATATTTTGAATTTAAATTAATTTAAAGTGATTTTATATCATATTAATGATTTTGATAAAGTTGAATGTGAAATGAATGAATATTTAAGTTGAAATTTTGAAATATAACTAAAATTGGAAATTTATGAAATTGACTTAAAAGTGAACTTTTAGTTAAGCAAAAAATAAATAAAACTAAGTTATATTTGAGAATTTGAACTTAAGTGTTAAGTTGAAATTCAATGCAAAGAATTTAAAATTGAACATTGCAATTTAATAAGTGAATTATTATTAAATCTTGATTTTTGAATGGAAATTTAACTTTATAAAACCATGAACTTGAGGAAAATTAAATGATGTTTATAAATGTGAAAATGTATGATTTTATGAGTTAAAAATGTTTTAAATAAAAATATAATTGGTTGAGAAATTATATTGAATATTTGGAGTTAATTGACTGCATTTTCGAAATGCTATTATTTACAATGTAAATGATATTACAGTATTTGTAAATGCTGTAGTTGATGATAATGAACTAAAAAGCTAAATTGAATTAAAAACTATTATAGCAATTTTGTAAGTGCTATAATTTTTGAATTTAACTAAGTTTATTTGGAATTTAAGTAAACCCTATTACAACATTTTAAAATGTTGTCTTTTGTTAAATTGAACTGTTTTGAATGTAACTTTCCGTAGCGTTTTCTAAATGCTGCGAAAAGTGAAATTTCACTGTTTTGATAAATGTAAGTGAATAAATGAACTTTGGAAGTTGAAAATTTTGGAAATTTAATAATTTAATTTTTAACATAATAACTTCATTTTTGTGATTAAAAATGATTTTTTTTGGAATATAAACTGCTTTGAAATATGAATTGAAATGGTATTTTAAATTGAATAAAATGAATAATGATTTGAAATGCGGTTTCGAAAAGATATGATATTTTGATATATTAAAATGATTTGAAATGTGGTTTCGAAAAGATATGATATTTTGATATATTAAAATGATTTGAAATGTGGTACTGAAAGATAGATATTTTGATGTATTAATATGATTTGAAACGAAGTTTTGAAAGATATGATATATTGATATTAAATGATTTGAAAAATGAAGCTTTGAAAGGTTATGATATTTTAATGTATTAAAATGATTTGAAAGGAAATTTTTAAAGGATATGATAATTTAAAATATTGAAATGGTTAGAAATGACTTGATATCTATTTTGATAAATATTTGAATTGAAAGATATGGTATGATGATATATTGAAATGGTTTGGAAATGATTTAATCTTTATTTTGATAAAGATTTGGGTTGAAATGACATTTTATTTTTGAAGTATAAAATATTGTTTTAAAGTTATAACTACGGGTTATAATAACGATTGGTTGTTAAAGAGACCGGGAACGGATATTGTCTTATAGCCGACCAATACCGAAAACCACTTTAACAGCTGTGTACGTGGCGGAGATTCCAGAATGAAGTAGGATGGTGGCGACGTTCTCGAGGTATATTACGTGGACCCAATTCCCGTGAGTTGGCATAAATGACTAGAACAGGAGCTATACCGGGCTACACAAAGGGTCGCACCCTTTCATCGAGCATGCTCCATCGGAAACCATTATATTACTTTTGTGATTCGATATGTGGCGCCACTTTGATTCGGGGGTATTCTTCGAGGTGGGCGGAAGCTGCTGGCTTGCCGTCACCACCGGTCCGGGAGTGCAAACGGTGTATCCACCCTGGCATTGCCTCGCGTGCCGTGTCATCTCCTTATAGCGAGCCCACTACGATTTTTGTTTTAAAGATCCGACTGCGTTAAGGTTCACCACCCCCTTAACGCTATTTTCTATATGATTATACTTTACTGATTAGACACTATTGTATATAGCGCAATATACTATATAGTAAATAGTTTAACGGATCCTTAGAGGATGAGTGGTCCCAAGCATCTTCTAAGTTACTTGTACCTTTACTACAGTTCACTTGAGTTGGTTTACATTGTATAAGTATGTATGTACTGACTCGAGTGTTTGTATTTTTATTTACGCTCGGGTTAGCCTGAGTTATTCACAGATTTGGATTCCGCTTTCTGGAGATTGGAATCGCTGGAGATATCTGCTTATATAGTTTTATCTATTCCAGTTCTGTTGTTCTATTCAGCTTGTACTTGGTTGTCATCTTGAGACTTCTGTTGTACTTTATTTTCTTCTGTTGTATTTTATTTAACTTTGATATTTCATATAGTAGCTTCATGAACTACTATCTCTTTACTTCCGCTGCATTATTATTACTCTGTGTCTATGATCTGTGATTTTATTTACTGTATATTCTGAGATTTGCCTTATTTTTATTTACAACGTGGTATTTTGAGCAATTCAATTCCGGCATGAGTGTCTACCTATACACTTATAATGGATGCGAATGGTTGAAAATACCTGGTTATTACAGTTGGTATCAGAGTTTTGGTAGCTCTAGGCAAAGCTCAGCATATGGAGTGAATGTATTTACAGAATCACTTTCATTCGAGTTTGAATTTCTTCCCTTTTGACTCGATTCCTTTGAATTTTGGAACATTCCCTACGGTTCCAAAATCCCTTCGTATCTCCCACTATTCATCTTCTTTTGACACTGGAGTATTCCATAACTCCGCTTCGAATGATCTTTTTGGTGAGTCGGCGGTCACGCCAATGTAAAATTGAATTGAGAAAAAAGGGAAACTCCCCTAAAATTAGCATCGATTCACCAGAGATTTATATCTGTCCTTGGTTTAGATGCTAATATCTTTTGTTATTCCAAACTCTAACTCTTGAGATCGAATGTAGATTTACCCTAAAAATCCACATCGATCTTATTATTTAAGTCACGGTTGACCCAGTTAAGGTTGCCCGCGATTTATTTAAGCTTATCCACCTCCCTACTCTGTTATTTAATCATCTTGTCTTTTGTTTCCAATCTATTCTTCCAAACATTTTGAATTGTACCTGTATATCTATGTTTTGTTTTATATATTGTGTTGTTTGAGTTGTTGATGTTGATTTGGATTTCCGATCGACTCGTTTGATCAACGCTATCGATAGGATTTCTAAAACACTCTGATAGAACAAACTGACACAATATTATTTTAAAATTTGGTTAATGAAATAAATTTTGATATATAAGTAAATTTATGGAACTTAATAAACTGATTTAAATTGATTATTTGAAATGCTAATACTTAATTTATCATTTATTGTTCTATAAATGAATTTATAGATAGTTGTTTATAAATTGATTTGGGAACTGAAATGAATTTAGAACAAGAAATTTGAGAATTTAATTTCCGATGGTTTCAAACCTTGTGTTTAAAGTTTTAAAAAGGTTATATTATTTAAAGTATTTTCAAATAGAAATTTGTTTCCAAAGAATTTTAAAGTTTAAAATTAGTGCTCTTCTCATTGTCGCTGGGAAATAACTTCGGTGATGACTGCAGCATCATCGACGTTCAATTTCGAGTTTCGAAGTTAAGAGACTGCCCTGTAGTCTTGCTATAGCTTTGTTTTGGGAAATTTAATTGGTTTGAATTTTCTACAATATGACTTGATTTATAATATGTAATATAGATATATGATTTTAAAATTTGATTCGATAAGTTATGTACATACATTTATTTATCTCTAAATGGTTTGAAGAAATCGGAAATTTAATTCTTAAATTCAATTATAAAAAGAAAATCAAAATTTTGAATGAATATTCAAGGATGAAATGATTTAATTGGAAAGTTTTATTTGTATAATGCAATTGCATTCAAATATAACTTACCTTAATTTTTCAAAAGTTAACAATGTAATTGGATAATATACAATATAAAAGATTTAATAAATAAAATTTGAGTAGTTATAATAAATATTATACACTTAAATTTAATTATAAAATGATTAACAGAGGTAAATATAATAAAGGGTAATTGAATAACTTACAATAAATTAATGTTAGAAGAACTAAGAATAAAATAAAGCAGTTATAATAAGTGTAAGCATATTTAACATGAGTGATAAATATATTGAGAGGAATAAATTTAATTTTAATTAGGAATAAAGAAGAATAAAATTTATTAAGTACATTGTGATTGTAATACATGATTATTTTTCAAACCCATGGTTTTAAAAATTGTTAATTTTAGATGATTGGATAATAAGATAATGAAATTTGAGATAGTTAAGATTTATTTAACTTGTGTAAAGATTTATTCTCTATTTAAGATGAAATTTCCATGCTTTCAAATTTATGTCCTTATTTTGTTTTTCAAACCAACTTTTTGTTGTCCTCATCATCCTTACCATGCTATAGACTGGTGTAGGCATCTTTCTATATTCTTTTTATTATAAATCTTTCTATAATCTTTGGTACTCATTTTGAATCTATTTTTGCGTGCTTGTGTTCTTGATTTTGGAGAATCTTAGAAAGATCATCTCCACCTTGCGAAACTTACCTATAACAACAGTTATTAGGTATAATTTCAATCTCCTTGTCATCTTGTCCTAATCTTGTTTCACTCCATCTTTTTCTATGCTTTCCCGTACCTCATTCCTTTTCGGGGACGAAAAGTTTTGAGTAGGGGAGAGTGTAACAATCCTGTATTTTTGTGATTTATTTATTTATTTGTATATTTTAATTATTTTAATTGAATTTTTGATTTTAAAAAAAACTTATTTTATTTATTTTGAATGATAAACTTTAGTTTTGATATGAATTATCATTCCAAAGCATGACTAAAAAGAATATTTTCCAAAAAGTGAATTTTTGGTCAAAATAGTCAAACTTTGACTTTTATTTTAAAATTTTAAAAGTTTGAAAATTTATTTTTTTTTCTTTTATTTTGAAAGTACATAAAATTTTAGGAACGCTGCTTTTTGTTTCGTTGGAAACGGATTTAAATTGTGAAAGTTATGTATATTTCAATATTGAGTGCAATTCGTTTATTCTGCAACTTTGTTATTTTAAACAGTATAAATTTTATTTTTCTTTGTCATATTTTATTGTAATATGTATTGATATGTTATTTTATGTATGTTTTTGTCTTTTAATATTTTTGAAGTGAGGTAGGAATTTTTCTATAGCTAGCAGTATTTTTCTTGTAATTTTCATGCCCTGTTTTCAATTTTTAAACATTTTCTTTAGTTCTTTTCTATTTTTCTCCAATTTAATTATTTATTTTATTTTAGAAATGATAAATAAATTATTTTATTTCAAAATTTTGCTTTATAATATTTTTAAAATGAAGTAGATATTTTTCCAAAGCCATTGATGTTTTAATTGTAATTTTTGAACCTTATTTTCAATTTTTATGCAATTTCCTTATTTCTTTTCATATTTTCTTTAAATTTAATTATATATTTTTATTTTTTTCACTTTGTTTTGGTTTTATATGTACTTGATGAAGTTATTTTGTTTTACTTGATTTAAAAGAAAAGGAAGTATGGAAGATTTTAAAAGTTAAGAAACGTAAAGTCGTTTCACCGTTTCTTTTTCAATCAATGCATCAATTTATTGTGGCCGTTCCTTTTCTTTTGCTTATTCACGTGAAAGTTTCTCAATCCATCAATAATACACATCCATTTCAGATCTGAGAAAATAAAAATAAGAAATGGCTTCTTCTTTGCTCACTTTTCTTCCTTTTTTTCTTCATGTTTTCACTTAAATTTGCTTTGATTCTTCCATGTGTTTGCTCGGCCATAGCCTCACAATCACCACCACCGACCACCACCACTTCTTCCCCACACAATCCACGGCCAAACCATTCCCCTTCTCTGAGTTGAGTGTGCTTTGACCATCCAATGATCCAATCTCCAAAAAAATTATGCAAAATCCCTTAAAACATTGCCTAGCCTAGCCTAGTTGTTTCACCATCTTCATACACCACCTTGGCTGTACCTATTTGCTCCACCATCACCTCCTCCATCTAAGCAGCCCTCAGCGCCTCCTCTGACAAAAAAATCCAGGCCATGACCATTGGATGAAGCATCACCACAAACTTTACACAAAAATTCCACAAACATGCTAGCAGAACTCATGTTTCATCACTACCCTTCCATACCTTGCCTTGGCCACCTCATAGCCACCACCTCCAGCCATCACATCACCTCTGACATCAGTTCCAGACCTGTACTTGACATGACCAGACCTATAGCAATGAAGGCCGAACCCAAACATGACCGTAGGTCGAGCCTATGTTGTACCAAAACCACTTTGCCTTGACCTTTAGCATTCTTTGCCATATAACTTACCATACCCCTTCTCATTTCCATTGTAGCCATGCCTTTCCGAGTCCAAACCTGACCTATATGATGCCATACCTGAGCCAAAACATCATCATGGCCAAGCTAAAGAGTCCCTTAGGCCAAGCATTGAAGTGATTGAGGCATGGTAAAATCATCTTGTTCATTGTTGCTTTTATTTCAATCTGTTTCAATGTTGTTTTGTATTAGAAATTCATGTGTTATATTTTGTTTTGTTTTGGGTTGTAACACAAGTTCTAAGCTTGGATCTCTTCCCACTTGAGCCTATTGTTGTTTCATCATGCCTTCGGGAATCCGTTGTGTCATTTGTATTGCAATCTCCAGCACAAAAAAAGTGAGTATTTCTCACCAGACATTATGTACTTATATAAGTAGTAAATTGACACCCTGCGAATCTGTAGAACTATATTAACATGTTATAATTGCTTATATTATTATCATATGATGTTCACACCTGTTATATCATATGTTACTGTTATTTCATGCTATTCTGTATATTTTATCAGTTTATCACACTGCAAGTTCCCTGTAAATTAGAATCACTATGAGTTGAAATGATACATACCCGAACGGACTTTAGAATAGGGAAAAATCATTATGGGCTGAAATGATAGGCTTGAACGGTTTTTTATTTAATTTATTTTAACTTGGGATTGCGGGTTTGAAATGATAAAATCCGGATAATCTTTGTAAATTACGGGTTGAAATGATATATTACCCGTATCACTTTACCTAGCGTAGAAAATTATATAGAGACCCGTAGTTAAAATATTTTTTCTAAAAATTTTAAAATATTTTAGAAATTTAATTATTATAATATTTGATTTGAAATTTAATAAAAATATTACTTTTGTAAAGTATTATTTATTTTCTGGAAATCTATAAGTTAAATAAATTATGGAAAAGTTAGAAAATATGAATGTAAGTTATTTTGGAAATTTTGATTTAATTTTTAATGGAATTTAAATTAACTTTGAAAATATGATAAATTTATGATATTTTGAATTTAAATTAATTTAAAGTGATTTTATATCATATTAATGATTTTGATAAAGTTGAATGTGAAATGAATGAATATTTAAGTTGAAATTTTGAAATATAACTAAAATTGGAAATTTATGAAATTGACTTAAAAGTGAACTTTTAGTTAAGCAAAAAATAAATAAAACTAAGTTATATTTGAGAATTTGAACTTAAGTGTTAATTTGAAATTCAATGCAAGGAATTTAAAATTGAACATTGCAATTTAATAAGTGAATTATTATTAAATCTTGATTTTTGAATGGAAATTTGACTTTATAAAATCATGAACTTGAGGAAAATTAAATGATGTTTATAAATGTGAAAATGTATGATTTTATGAGTTAAAAATGTTTTAAATAAAAATATAATTGGTTGAGAAATTATATTGAATATTTGGACTTAATTGACTGCATTTTCGAAATGCTATTAATTACAATGTAAATGATATTACAGTATTTGTAAATGCTGTAGTTGATGATAATGAACTAAAAAGCTAAATTGAATTAAAAACTATTATAACAATTTTGTAAGTGCTATAATTTTTGAATTTAACTAAGTTTATTTGGAATTTAAGTAAATCCTATTACAACATTTTAAAATGTTGTCTTTTGTTAAATTGAACTGTTTTGAATGTAACTTTCCGTAGCGTTTTCTAAATGCTGCGAAAAGTGAAATTTCACTGTTTTGATAAATGTAAGTGAATAAATGAACTTTGGAAGTTGAAAATTTTGGAAATTTAATAATTTAATTTTTAACATAATAACTTCATTTTTGTGATTAAAAATGATTTTTTTTGGAATATAAACTGTTTTGAAATATGAATTGAAATGGTATTTTAAATTGAATAAAATGAATAATGATTTGAAATGCGGTTTCGAAAAGATATGATATTTTGATATATTAAAATGATTTGAAATGTGGTTTCGAAAAGATATGATATTTTGATATATTAAAATGATTTGAAATGTGGTACTGAAAGATAGATATTTTTATGTATTAAAATGATTTGAAACGAAGTTTTGAAAGATATGATATTTTGATATTAAATGATTTGAAAAATGAAGCTTTGAAAGGTTATGATATTTTGATGTATTAAAATGATTTGAAAGGAAATTTTTAAAGGATATGATAATTTAAAATATTGAAATGGTTAGAAATGACTTGATATTTATTTTGATAAATATTTGAATTGAAAGATATGGTATGATGATATATTGAAATGGTTTGGAAATGATTTAATCTTTATTTTGATAAAGATTTGGGTTGAAATGACATTTTATTTTTGAAGTATAAAATATTGTTTTAAAGTTATAACTACGGGTTATAACAACGATTGGTTGTTAAAGAGACTGGGATCGGATATTGTCTTATAGCCGACCAATACCGAAAACCACTTTAACAGCTGTGTACGCGGTGGAGATTCCAGAATGAAGTAGGATGGTGGCGACGTTCTCGAGGTATATTACGTGGACCCAATTCCCGTGAGTTGGCATAAATGACTAAAGCAGGAGCTATACCGGGCTACACAAAGGGTCGCACCCTTTCATCGAGCATGCTCCATCGGAAACCATTATATTACTTTTGTGATTCGATATGTGGCGCCACTTTGATTCAGGGGTATTCTTCGAGGTGGGCGGAAGCTGCTGGCTTGCCGTCACCACCGGTCCGGGAGTGCAAACGGTGTATCCACCCTGGCATTGCCTCGCGTGCCGTGTCATCTCCTTATAGCGAGCCCACTACGATTTTGGTTTTAAAGATCCGACCGCGTTAAGGTTCACCATCCCCTTAACGCTATTTTCTATATGATTATACTTTACTGATTAGACACTAATATATATAGCGCAATATGCTATATAGTAAATAGTTTAACGGATCCTTAGAGGATGGACGGTCCCAAGCATCTTCTAAGTTACTTGTACCTTTACTACAGTTCACTTGAGTTGGTTTACATTGTATAAGTATGTATGTCCTGACTCGAGTGTTTGTATTTTTATTTACGCTCGGGTCAGCCTGAGTTATTCACAGATTTGGATTCCGCTTTCTGGAGATTGGAATCGCTGGAGATATCTGCTTATCTAGTTTTATGTATTCCAGTTCTGTTGTTCTATTCAGCTTGTACTTGGTTGTCATCTTGAGACTTCTGTTGTACTTTATTTTCTTCTGTTGTATTTTATTTAACTCTGATATTTCATATAGTAGCTTCATGAACTACTATCTCTTTACTTCCGCTGCATTATTATTACTCTGTGTCTATGATCTGTGATTTTATTTACTGTATATTCTGAGATTTGCCAAATTTTTATTTACAACGTGGTATTTTGAGCAATTCAATTCCGGCATGAGTGTCTACCTATACACTTATAATGGATGCGAATGGTTGAAAATACCTGGTTGTTACAGTTTTATTTTATTTCATGGCCGTTCTGTTAGAGTTCTTTTCGATACGGGTGCATCGCATTCATTCATGTCAAAGGAGCTTGTTGATATTATTCATTTGGATGTTATTACTCTTTTTGACCCTTTGAGGATCGTAAATTCTACTGGTGGATCCGCTACTCTTGGTTTGTTGTGTATTGGTGTTGGGATTATTCTTTGTAGTTTCACTTTTCATGCGAATCTGAATGATATGGATCATCTTGGTTTTGATATGATTTTGGGTATGGATTGGCTCGTCCGTTACGAATTTCAATCCTATGTCCCAAAACAACTTTATACCTTAAGCATCCCGATGCTATCGAGCAGTTATCTATCATACTACGAATGCAATCATTTCTTCCTTCGAGTCGGAAGCTGTTATAGTAAAATATTCCGGTTGTTTGTGATTTTCTAATGTCTTTAAGCCTATTTCGAGTTTGCCGCCAAATAGGCCAAGTGAGTAACATATTGACCTTATCTTTGGTGCTCATCCTGTCAGTCGTCCTCCCGCGAGGATGTCTGCTGAGGAAAATGAGGAACTCAAGCAACAATTATTTGAGTTGGAAGCCAAACATTTTATTCGTTCTAGCTCATCTTCCAACTCGACCTTACCATCGGTTTTCATTTGGTTACGAGTTGTGGAAGTAGAATTCCACTTACCGCATTCTGCACTAGTTATGATTCTTATGAATGACTTAATATGTCATTCAGTTTGCCCCGCTTATTTCATCCATTTTGTGAATCGAGTATTCTACAAATATCTCGATGACTCCATTTGTGTATTTATTGATTTTGGATGGAAACAACAATTTAAAATTTTGCAAATCTTTTTCATAAGATTATTTACAAGTATAATTGGATTTGTGTTTATCATATAGAAGATGATTTTGTGATTGTATTGCCCATTGTGTGCTTTAAGAATTCTGGTCGATGCGCTTGATCAACGTTATCGATAGAAATCTCCTAAACGCTTTGATGAGACAATTTGACACAATAAATTGACCTATAAAAAGTAAAAATTTTCTAAAAAAAATGATTTCATAAAGATAATTGTAAAATTTGGAAGTTTTATCTCTTTGCGATATTAGAGACCGTCCTTCAAGTTCTGATTCTCCCGTGCATTTATTTAGCATGGAAGCTCGTCCTAGTTTGTTGGATCATGTTGTCGATGCCTATAAACATGATCCACATATTTCTTATCTTATTCAGAGTTGTAAATCGGAATCCCAAATTGATGATCTTAAGGATTTCGATATTGATATTCATGGTTGTATTCGGAAGAATGGTAGATTGATCGTTCCCGATGTTTCTAATCTTAGAAATGACATTCTTGAGGACTGTCATCGTTCTAAGTACACTATCCATCCGGGTAGTGGAAAGATGTATGCTAGTATGAAACTCTTATACTATTGGAAGGGTATGAAGCGTGATATTGCAAGTTATTTAAGTCGTTGCATGACTTGTCAACTTGTTAAAGCCGAACACCAACGTCCCAGTGGTCTTTTACAACCTCTTGAGATTCCATTATGGAAAGGGGATCAAATTTCTATGGACTTCGTTGATGGTCTACCTCGTTCGAGATCGGGCCATTCTAGTGTTTGGGTGATTGTGTCGATTGACCAAATCGTTCCATTTTATTCCTATCAAGTCCAATCGGACTGCTTCTTGATTTTGGTGGTAGTTGAGAAGACCATTTATCTCTTGTTGAATTTTCTTATAACAACAGTTTTCAATCCAGTATCGGTATGGCTCCGTTTGAAGCTCTTTACGGAAGACCGTGTCGTTCACCATCTTGTTGGTTAGAATCGGGGAGAAAGTTGGTTCTCGGCCCCGATTATATTGTGAATCTTATGAGAAGATTGATATTATCAGACAGAGAATGAAAGAGGCTTAGAATAGGCAGAAATCTTGTGCCAATCTTTGTAGGAAGCCTTTGGAATTTTCTGTTGGCGATCTTGTATTCATTCGTGTTTCCCCGATGAAGGGTGTGGTGCGTTTTAGTAACTTCGGGAAATTGGCTCCTCGTTATATTGGACCGTTTCCTATTATGGAACGCATTGGCCCAGTTGCTTATCGTGTATCGCTACCTGTTCAATTTTCGGGAATTCACGATGTATTTCTTATATCACAGCTTCGTCGATGCCTTCGAGATTCAGATTCTGTTATTAATCCGCATATGTTGCAAGATCTTGAGATGTCACCCGACTTGTCTATTGTGCAAAATCCTATTCGTGTGCTAGCTTCAGGGGTTAAATGCCTTCGAAACAAAGAAGTTCCGCTCGTGAAGATTCAATGGTCCGCAAACCCCGAGGATTGCACCTGGGAAACTAGAGAATTCATCGAGCATTCTTATCTATCTAGTCTATTTTGAATCTTTGTTGTGATGAATTATTTACGTTACTGACTGCTTCTAGTATGAAAATTGTAGGAACGCAATTTTTACAAAGGGGGTGTTTGTAACGACCGTGATTTTTACCGTCATAAAATATTTTAAAAAGATGTAACGACAGTGATCTTTGATTACTGTCGAAATAAATATTTAAAATAGAAATTTTAAATAGAGTTTTGAAAAAAAAAATTGCAATGAAAAAATGAAATTTGTTGTAAAGTCAGTTGCATGGTGCACGTTGTGAAGGACTTGCATTTTGCCTTTACGTGTGAAAATGAATGGTCCATTTTATGAAACAAGTTGGAACCTTACTGTGCCGTCACATATTTTTCAAAATCCAGTGTTGGTTCAATTTAATAAACAAAAATGAGAACGTTCCGGCACACACAAATTGTGTAAAACAAGTCGAACACTTTGCATCATTTATATCACCATTTTTGCCTTGCTGTGACTAGAGTTGTGAGGCAAGTGTGAACACAAATTGATCTTGCTGTCACCAAATTTCTAAAGAAATGTTCATCATCATTTTATATATGCAGCAAGTACTTACCCCCACTAGGGCACGTCTTCATTAATTGGCTTTGTACAATTCGTACATCACTTGAGACTTGTTCACAGTTTGAAAAAAAAGAGCAACTGCATCTTTTATTTTGTCTCAAAAATTAGAGTAAACACTTCATTCGTTTGTTCATTCGTTCATTCCTTCAGTAGCTTTTGCAAACGAAATATCAATGGCGGTTCCATATTATTGCTTCTTCTGGATTATGGGGACTAACCGGTTCTAAAGCTGGAATTTTTTTTGGTTGCTCACTAATTTTGAACCCAATCTAAGGTAAGTGCAACTCACATCTCCAATTTTTATCTTCATATCCAGATGTTCTGTTTCAAAGAAAAATGAATTTCCTTTTGCTTGCTATAAGCGCATATAATTTCTGAAATATTGGAGCTAAGTTGAAAGCATGCTTATTCTTTTCCTTTTTATTTTCTATACGTGCACGTTTCACCTTCAGTGGCTTGTTTGGCGTGTTCAGTGTGAATTTTTCATACTTCGGTGTTCAGGGCGTGTCATGATTTGCATGAAAATTTTGTTAAGTTCCTAAATCACGAAGTGGCGTATGCATGCATCACTCAGCTAGCACCTGAGTGCGTTTTTTTGTTGTTGTTTGTTTTATTTTTTAATTTTTATAATACTTTCCAGTATGACATTTAGTCCAGAGATTTTTCACCCATTTGTTGCATGCGTATAACACATGTTTAGTGCAAGTTGTAGCACACATAAATACCTGGCCCTGACATTTTTAAGGTGTAAATTGTAAAAATGTGCGTAATTTTCTCTCTTGCATGCAGAGTGTTGTGTGAAACAATTATGCATGTTGTTGAAACATGTTTACATGCATGCGCTATTATGAGTGAGAGGCCATAACGATCTGGTTAATAGTTTTCGTAAGCACACGTGTAGTTTACTTGGATTTTCTCTGTTGCACTACACGTGATGTAAGCCTTATTATGTGATTTTGAAAAGTGATGAAAATGTAGCCAGGTTAGTTTAAAGATTTTTTCAGCGGTTTATAATTTCATCCAACATAATGTGTACAATCCACATTTCCCCATAATTGTTTTCTTCATCAAAAACATGTACGGGGGCAAAAATGCATTATCCAAGTTGTTTTGTGTATGCATGCATTGTCCAAGCTGTTTGCATACGCATATAGTTTATCCTATTACATTAATTGTTGTCTACTTTATTTTGTACAAGTGGGCAGTGCAAAATAGTTTGATGAAAATAAATTGGCGCAGTCCACTATTTAATTTACGTTTAACCGGCGTTTCATTTTTAAACGTATTTTGTTACCGTTATTTTTATAACAGAATTTTTACGCCGGTATTATATTTTTGAAGCGCGTTGTTTTTATGAGAATTTTGACGAATATAAATTACTATCATTTTGACTTCAATAACCGTTAATTTTAAAGTAAATTTTTAAGCGGTTATTCCGCAACGCTGATTTGGTATCCGTTTTTACGGTGTTTTGTGAAGCGCAATTTCCTCTTCGAAATTTCTACAGATGTTACTGTTTTTATCACGTGTTTTAAAAATTGTTTTAAAATAAAATTGTTTTCAAAATTTTTACAATTTACGCTTTCAAAAGAATGAGAAAACGAATTAAACGCTTCAGCAAAATTGGGGACTATGAACCCTCACTTTTACTGATTCGCTTAATTCCGAACTTGTCCGTTTGAGAACGTAAAATATTATTTATTTAAAATACACAATTTTGCACTTTCCAGGAAATGATGAAGCGATTTAAATGATTTAGCAAAAGTACGGAGTATGGAACCATACTTTTACTATTTCGGTTAATTCCGGACTCGTTAATTGAAACATCTGCTGTTTGATGATTTTGAAGATTTTGTTGGGCTTTCGAGCCACTCTATTGGACCTTCGGGTCATCTGATGGACCTTCGGGTCAATTACCAGTACTAGACCTTCGAGTCACTCTGCGGACCTTTGGGTCATCTGGTGGGCGCCAAAATTTATAGTACTTGGTAGGTTTCAGCCATCTGAGATGCACGTGCTGCGTAGATAAAACTCGCCATCTGTTGGGATCGATCCACTTTTATGATGATTTTCTAGTTATCTCATTTTGATTTCTAGATTTTGAGACTGCTGATTTTCTAGTTATCTATTTTGATTTCTAGATTTTGTGAATTGCTGTTTTGAATTCAATTATGAATTTGGAAGTTGAGCTTGAGTATAATCCCCTCTGAGATTATAAAAATCGCATATTGCTGTTTTAAATTCAATTGGGAATTTGAAAACTGATTTTGATGGAGTTTAAATTGAAATTTCTTCATTTAAAATGTGCTGATTATTTATGCTGTATAGTCTCATTTGAGACTATAATTATTTATTTAAATGTTGTTTATCATTCACTTATTTCTGAGGATAAATTAGACTGATCCGTTTGTTATTTTATTTTAAATAATACTCGGGTCAGTCCGAGTCATTTCAGGATAATCTTTATATCTGATTCAGTAGCAGCTTCAGCTTTTGGGATTTCGCATCATCTTTGGTTTAGCCTTCGAGGAGTTCTTTTGGTTTATCGATTCTCGACTTATGCATGTTGTTATCCATGTATATGTGTATTTGGTTCATGGGAACTATAGATTGTTGTAGCATGTATTACAGACTTGTCTTCCGCTATATATCTGATATTTCTGTTCTTATGTGATTATACTGTCAGTGTTGTTGTTATTATGAGTTGTTCTGGATTTTTCATTAGCCACCGTAGTTTCGTTTTAGATTTGGATTGAATATATATTTTTGGGAGTAATTTACTCAACTCCTATTGATGTAATCTATACTAGTCTAAGGCATAACTTACGGATGGTCGCTTCTAACAAGTCTTATTCTTTGCAATAACATACATTATTCCTTACAATAACCTTTGTTATTGTGAGCATAGAGGTGGGGCGTCACAGCTTGGTATCAGAGCTGAAATTCAGAATAAATTATAATATACACAGAACAGAAATAGAATGGAACATGTGTTACAACTATTCGGGGGTTTTATTCGTGCCTTTCCTAAATCTATTCCTTTGTTGTTCTTAAACTTTCATCTTCTCTAACAGATTGGAATATGCCTAGGAATATATTTCATATTTCCATAGTATTCCAATTGTTAAATTTCTTATCAATTATGTATTATTTTAAATAATCCTTACCTTCTCTTGTCTCACAGTCTATGGCTGGAAGAGGTAGAGGGAATCGTTCTTCTACAGGCCCATTTAGTGGCTCTCATCCGGAAGGTGTCTATATGTCAGCTGATCAGTTTATGGAGCTATTTCGGGGTACTCAGCCTCCTGTTGCTACTCCTGCAGCTCCTGCTCAGAAGTCTATCTTTGCTCGCATGTGTAGTGACTATTCCCACCTTGGAGGTCAGCCTTTCAAGGGATCGGAAAGTGTTATGGAGGTTCAGACTTGGTTGTGCACTTGTGAGCGCGTATTTTCTCGGATGGGTCTTTCTAATCATCATCGCGTTCTCGTGGCATCTAGCATGTTGCAAGAGCGTGCGCTTGATTAGTATGAGCTCTTTATTGCGGAAGTTGATGAGTCCGCTCTCTCTTGGATTCAGTTTAAGGAACGTTTCGAACTTAAGTTCGTTCCTGAATCAGAAAAAGCTAATCTTGCCCATAGTTTTCTTGAATTGAAGCAAGGAGAGTCATTTGTTTCTGATTATGTTGCATCTTTCGAGGCCTTATCCAAGTACGGAGTTGAGTTCATTAACACTCCCTGTAAGAAGAATCTTCGTTTTGTTGATGGTTTGAAGAAGTATTTGAAAAAAATTTCTTTTACTCCAGCTTAAGCTCTCTTTTGAGGAGCTTGTTGATTCGGCTCTTTGTCTTGAAGCTGTTGAAAAGGAACATGAGAGTTGTGATGATGTTGAGGTTTCTAAGAACCCCAACAAGAAGAGGTTTCCATTTCATAAGCCTAATTCTTCTAATCAGAAGAAGAAGAAGCAAGCTACCTCTAGTTCTCAGCCTAGTAGTGCACCTTCTGTTCAGAGGGCATGCTATAATTGTGGTTCTCTGGATCATCTTCACCGTAATTGTCCTAAGCCTCGTGTTTGCCGCTATTGCAAGAAAGAGGGTCATTGGATTTCTGATTGCCCTACTGCTTTTAGGGGTCTCAAATCTGGGAAGCTTAATGTTGCTAAAGCTTTTGGTGTTTCTTCTCAGCCCAAAGGTATTACTTCTTTTGTTTTGGAAGGTTTTATTTTATTTCATGGCCGTTCTGTTTGAGTTCTTTTCGATACGGGTGCATCGCATTCATTCGTGTCAAAAGAGCTTGTTGATATTATTCATTTGGATGTTATTACTCTTTTCGACCTTTTGAGGATCGTAAATCCTATTGGTGGATCCGCTACTCTTGGTTGGTTGTGTATTGGTGTTGAGATTATTCTTTGTAGTTTCACCTTTCATGCGAATCTGCATGATATGGATCATCTTGGTTTTGATATGATTTTGGGTATGGATTGGCTCGTCCGTTACGAAGTTCAATCCTATGTTCCAAAAGAACTTTACCTTAAGCATCCCGATGCTATCGAGCAGTTATCTATCATACTTCGAATGCAATCATTTCTTCCTTTGAGTCGGAAGCTGTTATAGCTAAATATTCCGGTTGTTTGTGATTTTCTGATGTCTTGAAGCCTATTTCGAGTTTGCCGCCAAATAGGCCAAGTGAGTTCCATATTGACCTTATCTTTGGTGCTCATCCTGTCAGTCGTCCTCCCGCGAGGATGTCTGCTGAGGAAAATGAGGAACTCAAGCAACAATTATTTGAGTTGGAAGCCAAGCATTTTATTCGTTCTAGCTCATCTTCCAACTCGACCTTACCATCGGCTTTCATTTGGTTACGAGTTGTGGAAGTAGCATACCACTTACCACATTCCGTACTAGTTATGATTCTTATGAATGACTTAATATGTCATTCAGTTTGCCCCGCTTATCTCATCCATTTTGTGAATCGAGTATTCTACAAATATCTCGATGACTCCATTTGTGTATTTATTGATTTTGGATGGAAACGGCAATTTAAAATTTTGCAAATCTTTTTCATAAGATTATTTACAAGTATAATTGGATTTGTGTTTATCATATAGAAGATGATTTTGTGATTGTATTGCCCATTGTGTGCTTTAAGAATTCTGGTTGATGCGCTTGATCAACGTTATCGATAGGAATCTCCTAAACGCTTTGATGAGACAATTTGACACAATAAATTGACCTATAAAAAGTAAAAGTTTTCTAAAAAAAATGATTTCATAAAGATAATTGTAAAATTTGGAAGTTTTATCTCTTTGCGATATTAGAGACCGTCCTTCAGTTTCTGATTCTCCCGTGCATTTATTTAGCATGGAAGCTCGTCCTAGTTTGTTGGATCATGTTGTCGATGCCTAGAAACATGATCCACAGATTTCTTATCTTATTCAGAGTTGTAAATCGGAATCCCAAATTGATGATCTTAAGGATTTCGATATTGATATTCATGGTTGTATTCGGAAGAAGGGTAGATTGATCATGCCTGATGTTTCTAATCTTAGAAATGACATTCTTGAGGACTGTCATCGTTCTAAGTACATTATCCTTCCGGGTAGTGGAAAGATGTATGCTAGTATGAAATGCTTATACTATTGGAAGGGTATGAAGCGTGATATTTCAAGTTATGTAAGTCGTGGCATGACTTGTCAACTTGTTAAAGCCGAATACCAACGTCCCAGTGGTCTTTTTACAACCTCTTGAGATTCCATTATGGAAAGGGGATCAAATTTCTATGGACTTCGTTGATGGTCTACCTCGTTCGAGGTCGGGCCATTCTAGTGTTTGGGTGATTGTGATCAATTGATCAAATCGTTCCATTTTACTCCTATCAAGTCCAATCAGACTGCTTCTTGATTTTGTTGGTAGTTGAGAAGATCATTTATCTCTTGTTGAATTTGTTTATAACAACAGTTTTCAATCCAGTATCGGTATGGCTCCGTTTGAAGCTCTTTACGGAAGACCGTGTTGGTCACCATCTTGTTGGTTAGAATCGGGGAGAAAGTTGGTTCTCGGCCCCGATTATATTGTGAATCTTCTGAGAAGATTGATATTATCAGACAGAGAATGAAAAAGGCTTAGAATA
Organism: Allium cepa; assembly: GCA_030765085.1. NCBI lineage: Eukaryota > Viridiplantae > Streptophyta > Magnoliopsida > Asparagales > Amaryllidaceae > Allium > Allium cepa. Next base: position 532,651,341 of record CM060928.1, on the reverse strand, counting down.
GGCAGAAATCTTATGCCAATCATTGTAGGAAGCCTTTGGAATTTTCTGTTGGCGATCTTGTATTCATTCGTGTTTCCCCGATGAAAGGTGTGGTGCGTTTTAGTTGCTCCGGGAAATTGGCTCCTCGTTATACATACATACATACATACATACATACATACATACATACATACATACACACACACACACACACACACACACACACACACACAGATATATATATATATATATATATATATATATATATATATGAAGGCTTTGTTTAAGCAGCCATATTGATTATTTTTCACTACATGTATTATATGAATTTTTAAAGATAATGTATTGTTTATTAATATTGATGTTAAATTGGATACACACACGGATATATATATATATATATATGTATATGTATAGATTATAAAACTGTTATAATGCATAAGTTTAAATGCTGCATACAATTTGTTAGTGGTACATATAGGTTATATAGATTTATATATGTTTGTAATATTGATGCTTACAGCATATTTTATTATAATGTTCGGATATATATGTTTATATAATTTTATATAAGATTTATAGAAACTGTTTGTTTATGTATATAAGTTTACAAGTTTATAAGTATAAACTGCTGTTTATATATATATATATATATATATATATATATATATATATATATATATGATAGAAAGGTAAGAATTTTATATATGTTTGAATATAAAAGTGCCATAAGTTCTCTGTTTATATAATACAATGGTCATGTGTATGATCGTTAGATTTTTTTATAAAGTATACGCATGTTAATTTATAAGTATTTATATAGCTGTATGTGCGTGATATATGGTAATTTACAAATATATGTACTATATGTTTTGTGAAAGGAATAGTATATGTTACAAATGTTATACGTATATTTTAAATTTCCTTTTTGCTGTGTTAGTATTATGCCATAGGTTTAAAGGTACATATTATATATGTTTTATGTCTAGTTACTGCAAGTTTACATAACCTATTAGTTATAAATATCAGCTATATATAGGTTTTGTTTGTTATGTATATATATTGTTTGATAAATATTGTCTTAAGTATAGTTTTAAAATATGATGTATACGTAGCTTATATATGTATATTATTTTAAAAATGAGTTTAAAATTTTATATTTATTTTATAGAAAGATATATATGGATACAATATTTACCTTATTTCAGTTTATGTTAAACAAATTTTGATCTGTTCTTATCGATTCCTGTCTATTAGCTTTGTCTGTCAAATTCATGCCAATGTAGCTTTGCTTAAAGTCATGCTTGCATTTCGTAACCCATTTCATTGTCACAAATCTCTAGCCTCGAAATGTGAGCAATCATTCACGATTAACGTTCTTATATTTATTAAATTTTATTTTCAATTGGAACGACAACTGAAATATACTGCTGTTAGTTATTTAAATTGCTATATATATATGCTATTATCTGTGTCTATTCACCTGTGACACCTGACATCATGATCTGTTACTTATTTTATCACTGATGATATATGCCTGTTGCTGCTTATTATATTATTATCATAACTGTTCTCACTCTTCAAGTTTGCTGTTATATAGAATTCCCTATAGGTTGAAATGATACATACCTGAACCATCTTGCAGAATAGAAGGAAATCATTAAGGGTTGAAATGATAAACCCAAGCGATTTTCATTGACACTGAATTGGGATTGTGGATTGAAAAGATATATACCCGTAGATATCTAAATTACGGATTGAAATGATAAATATCCATATCACTTGACCATAGAATAAAAAATTATATACAGACACCATTGGTTATATATATATAAATATATATTGAAAATGATTTCCAAAGTTTTGAAAAGGAATATATGGTTTTAATAAATATTGATTTTATGATATTTTATATAAATGTGTTTTTACAAAGGTTTAAATTTTAGATTTCTAAAATTATATGTTTTGAAAATTTTATAATTAAGGTTAGTTTTTAAATTATAAATTTTAAGATTTTACTTATAATTTTACTATTTTAAAAATATATATAAATTAAGTTAAAATAAGTTCAATAATAAGATTTAATTTTATAAAGTTTGATTTAGTTAATATATAATATGCTTAAGTATTTACTTAAAATTATATTTTCAAACATAGAGTTTATGTTAATTTTTAATAAATTAAGGTTGAAAAGGGAAATAGAAGTTGGTTTGAAATTGTATTTATTTAAGAATTACACTCAAATAAGTTTGATTTGAAACTTACTAAATTTAAGATTTAATTAAACGAATATTTCAAGTTTAAATAAATCGAAGGGAATATTTAGTTATTTAAATTGCAATTTAAGATTTTATTTAAATGATATTGAATTGACCAAGTGAATATTGAAATATTTAATAATGGTGAAGTTAAATTTGAAATATAAATGAATTTATCGAAATTGAGTTAATTTAATTGTTTGAATTTTTAAAGCTTTGAAACATATTGAAATCGGAATGGTTTAAATTGTAGTTTACAATCTATATTGGAAATCGATACAAAATGGTTTATTGAGACTTGAGTCGAATTGAAATGGAAGAACTGAGATTTGATTTAAATGGGATTTTGGTTTTTGAGTTAATCCGAATTGATTTGTGAATTTTGAGGAAACTATTTTATTATATAAAGTATTTTTAATATGTATATAAATATTTTACTTAATAAATTACTATAATATAAATTTATTATTAATATACTAATTATTTTAATATAAAACTATTTTGTTATATATACTAATTTATTTTATTAACTATTTTATTTTATATATATTATTTTCTATATCAAACTATTTAAGTGGGAAGTGTTAAGATTTCAAAGTGTTATGATTTCCAAAGTGTTATGATTTTCCAAAGTGTTATAATTTCGAAGAGTTATAATTTTGGAAAGTGTTATGATTTTGGAAATGAATATTATTTAAGTCTGAAATGATATCGTATTGATATGGTTTTGAAATAGATATGATGTTTTGGTTTTGAAGTATGATATTTTGAAAAGACCACGGTGTTATAATAACGGTTGGTTGTTAAAGAGACCGGGATCGGTTATTGTCATATTTTCTGCCAATACCGAAAATCACTTTAACAACTGTATACGCGATGGAGATTCCAGAATGAAGTAGGATGGTTGGTGACGATTCTATTTGAGGTATATGCGTGGACCTGACTCCCGTGAGATAGCTTAAGGTGGCTAAACAGGAGCAATTGACGGGCCAAGTAAGGTAGCTCCTCCGATCGGACACACTTCTTCTATACCATTCTATTACTTTGATTGATTTGGTGCACCCTTTGATTTGGGAGTGTTGATCGAGGTAGGCGGGTAGTTGCGGCTATGCGTTAGCACCATCCTGTAAGTGTAATTGGTATATCTACCCAGGCGTTTCCTAGTTGTGCCGTATCACCTACCTTATCGAGACCACTACGAGTGTTTTTGTACCATACCTATGGAGTGCCCTTTGACGACACCTGGTACAAGGGAGATTATGGTACTGTATAGACTATGGGAATATATAAAATGTGTTAAGGGGGATATGGGTAACGCCTTTATGCTATTTTAATAGTTTACTTTACTATAGACATATTACAATAGTGTATTGTACTACATAGTAGATAGTTCCATAGATCCTTAGAGGATGGTTATCCCAAACATCCTTCGAGTTACTTGTATTTCAGTTGATATTTCACTTGAGTTGGATTTATTGATATAAGAATGTTAATCTTGACTCGAGTGTTTTGTGTTTTTGCCTTACCCTCGGGTCAGACTGAGTGTCACAACATTTTGACTCATCTTTGTCGTTGGAGCTTCGCTTGGAGATCCATCTACATCTAGTCAGCTTGTAGTTATTCACTTGACTCCATATATATATTAAGATCTTGTTATTTGATCATTGTATTGAGGCTTTTATGTATTCGAGACTTCTGTTGTATCTTGTTTAATTCTGTTATATATATATATATATATATATATATATATATATATATATAGTAGCTTCATGAACTACCATTCATTTGTTTCCGCTGCTTATTGTTATATTACCATGTGTCTGTGATTCTATGATTATTTCATTTACTGTGCATGCTGAGTTCTGCTAAATATAAATTAATGATATGATATTTTGAGCAATTCAATTCTGGCATGTATGGATGCGAATGGTTGAAAATATTGGGATGTCACAAGTTTGATTTGATATTATTTTCAAAATAAATAAATTTAATATAAACTGTTTAAATCTATTTTTTTAATATTCAAATTATTTTGATTTTTCAAACTATTTTACTATATAAACCATTTTTAATACTTAAACCATTTTGTATCAAACCTTTTCAAACTATTTAAAACTATTTAAACTATTCAAGTTATTTTCTAAAAATTCAAACTGTGCAAGTTGAAATGTTATATTTAAATCGTTGATTTAAATGCGAACATGGTTAAATGAGGTTATAACCTAAGTTGGAAATTGAAATGATATTTTGAGTAAATATGGTATTTTGAAATGAAGTATGATTTTATATATATATAATTTCAAAATGATTAGAAATGAACCCGGAATTTGAATTCTTAGGTTCCTGTTAGTTAATGATTTCCAGTTGTAGAAATAAAGTGAAATTTTAATAGTTGGAAACTTCTAAAATGAGAAGTGAGAAATAAGAAACTGAAGCTAAATATTTAATGAAAATATAAGAAATTGGAGTTTTGTAACTTGTAAATTAGAAGATAATAAAAATTAAAAAGATGTAAACTATTGGACATTGTTGTTAACTAAAATGTATAAGATAAATTTGTATAACACTCAATTACATTCTAAAAACATATATAAAACTTACCAGAAATGTTTAAAAAGTTGAAATGTTACTATTAATATGTAATAGAATATTATACAAGTAAAGCTTAAGTAACAAAAATGCTCCAAAATCAACATATGTTTATAAATAAAAGAATTAGGATGTACAAGAAATGTATAAACATAAGTTAATGTTTTCAAATGCTGATAATTAAATTGAATAGTTAAAAGTGAACAATATTTAAATAATTATAAACTCAAGAAAAAGCTAAAATGAGTCACAAATAAGTTTATTATTAAATGATGCTATAAATGAAGAAATAAATGGGAAATAAAAAGTAGAGAAACTTTAGTATGGAATGATTTATTAACAAATATTAATATTAAATGAAAATCAAGTATATAAGTGAATAATAAATGTGGATTAAACTGCATTGAAATGTATGTAATACTTTAATAATGGATTCATTAATGATTTCAAATATTAAATGAGAAATAAATTATGTAAGTAATGAATGTAAATTAATAAAAAATAATCTTGTATGAATGAATGAGAATTGAAAAATAAATGGGATGTAAATGATGTGTTAAAGAAACCAATAGAATAAACTTAAATAATATTTGAAAAAATCCTTGTTGTTGGCTTTTGGGATGTTTGGGGAATGATACTTCAAATTGTTTAAGGTTATATGAATAATCTATTGAGTATTTATCTAAGGCTGTTGAGCATAAGATACACTTGTTAGTCTATTTATCACCCTTATGCTATACAAAGTGTCTGAACATGAACAAAACATAGGTTTCGTTGCTATAGATTTTTGATAGTTTCCTTTATTGCATATGTAATGGTTGTACTGCTTTCGTTTGCATATGATTATTATATTTTGTATTTTTCTTGTACTATTAATTAAAACAACTACTATATTACTCTTTTTACATAATTTTAACTCCTTTGGATTATGTAAGTGAAATACAGGTTTATGGAAGCAATAATAGTTGCTATTGGTTTTAAAAATAAAGTTTGTTTCCCCAACAAATCGGTACGTTTTTGTGATATCCCGGAAATTTTAGCAATATCAATTTAATAATCTGTATTTAAAATTAAATTGATTTGATAAAATTTTGTTAATAAAAATTAACTTGATTTAATAATCCAATTAAATAGATGTTTAATTGATGAATTTTATCTTTTAAAAGTTAATAGAGTGTTTTCCTATTTATAATGTGTGTGTGTGTGTGTGTGTGTGTGTGTATTGTGAATAGATAAGTTTTGAATTGAAGTTAGATAAACAAATAAAATCTTGTTTTTAAATTCTAATATTCATTTTGATAATTTTGAAATTATATAAGTAAATTTAAAATACCATTTATATATTGAAACATTAATGCATTTAAATAAGTTAAATAAGATAAGTAATTTATGATTTCTTTTATAAATTATTTAAATTAATAAATATATTATTTTCAAATAATGATAAATGTATAAATATAGACAGATTTTAAAAGACAATATTATTATTTTAAAATTAACATATGATTAATATAAATTAGTTTTAAAATTGGATTTTAAATGTATAAATAGAATCTGAATTTATTTTGAATTCAAATGAATAAACATATATAAATCTTGTAAGTAAACTTTCATCTTTTATATAAATTGTTTCATTTCATTTTTCTTTAAAAAGAAATGCATAAACATTTATATATGAAAATGATTTATATATATAAGTATTAATAAATAAAGAAAGAGTTTTATTTGCTTTTAAAATAAAATAAAAACAAATAAAATTCATTTATAAAACACATGTTATTATATTAAGATGTATAATGACAAGTGTTAAGATTCCAACCTCTTAAATACATGTGTTAGCATAATTTTGAGACAAGTGTCTTTTTCACTTTTGTTTTTCTTTTAATTTATAAATAAATTATTTTATCTTATAAAAGCATATTTCCTTCATTCCCATCTTTTTCTAATCTTCATTTTCCAAAGATAAATCTCAGCTGAAAACAAATTTGTTTTCAAACTCTCAAAAACAAAAATTTAAATCATGTTCAAGATTTGATTTCTTTTCAATATCAAATTCCTCACAAGAACCTGAATTCATTTATCAAACCTGAAATATGAACACCTTTAAACAAATCTGTAGTATTTTTCCCTACAACCATTTTACATGTTCAAAATCTGGGAATCAAGTATATGTTTGCATTTCAATATTCTGGTAATAAAAAAATAAAGCATATGCCTGCATGCAAGTTTCTAACAGTAAGTTCAAGTTTCAAAAAGCATGCATGCAAATTTAAATGCAAAGCAACTCAAGTTTTATCAAAAATTCAAAGAAGTTAAATCATCCAAAGTTGAAGTTTCTTTTTAGCAAAGAGGGGACACTAGTATTTAAATAAAAAACAAAAGCTTTCCAGGAAATTTTGTGCTCTGCTTCATCATTGTTTCCAGGTGAGTAACATAACAGTTTTAAAGATTTAAGTGAATATTTATGTTGCCTGATCATCTATAAAACAAATATGTTATGACTGAATTTATCAGTGAACTTTGTGTATGTATGAAATGTTGTTGTGCATGTATTTGTATTGCCTCTGACTCTGGTTCCAGATCCAGATTCTTTTAAAAACAAAAATAAAAATCCTCTTGTTCTTGTTCAAATTTTGTTAAGGATTAAGTCCTGAAGAAAATTTGTTAATTATACCATAGTTTAGTTTAGAAAACTTATTTAAGTAAAATCGAATTGGGTGATGTCTCTATAAAATTATCAGAGTATGATAAATAAAGAAAAATTCATACAAAATAATTTATAAAATTCAGTATTTTAACTGAAAGCTTAAACAAAAATATGATTTTTAAAACTAAAATATTAGTTTTCAATTTGGGATTAAGGCCGCAGTTCTTATTTGAACAGAAATTGGGTTTTAAGCAAATTCAGATGATCTCGGGTTTTTGGAAGGTTGGGGTTGTTTCTGGTGATGGTGGGATGATCCGAGAGTGGAGGAAAAATAGTGGTGGAAGTGGAAGATCAACAGAGTGACGATGGTGGACCATTTTGTTCTGTAAACCTAATTTTATCTAGTCTGGGAATTTCGATCATCATGAAGTCTAGAGACGATCGGGTGCAACAATTTTTGGGAAGATAGGAGAATGGCCACTGATGAGATGGTGACCGGAGTTTCTGCTATTCTGGTGGACTAAGGGTAGTGATGTTGGCGATGACAGGTTTTGGAAGGGAAATGGCCTTTTGATTCCAGGTTTCCAAATTGTGTTCGAGTTTGGGGTTTAGGGCTCGATCTCGATATTGAGCTACTTCTGGTGATCTGAGTGTTGGAAAGGGGGTGCGAGGTTGAACTACATTTGTGTGGATCATCAGGGACGGTCGGAGTGGCGTGGTTTGCCGATGGAGGTGCACGAGTGCACAGAGTATCAGGTATGATGTGGGTTTGGTAAGTTTGTTGTTTTCTTCGGGTGATTTGATTATTAGCTCAAAGTAACAGATGATTTTACCCGAAGTAATATAAGAGGAAGCTCGGGTATTTTTTTTTATGGCTACAGGTTTCTAGAGAAACCTGTTTTTCTCTGTTCAATTTTGGTTTAAACCCTGGAATAAGTTTTGAAATAGAATTTAAAACTTAAATTTAAAAAGTAGAGTTTTCAAACTAAGATTTGAATTCCAGTTTTTAAATTTAATTCAAACTTTTTAAAGGTAAAATGTTTAACAACTTTAAAGGAGTTTACTTAAATTTAATTTAAAGATAAGGTTTTTAAAATTAGAATAGAAGATTTAGTCCTAAGTTTAAATTTGGAAACAAGATTCAAATTTGAATCATGTTTCGAAAATAAAAGAAGTTTTTAAAATTTTGAAATGTTTAAACAACTTTTGATAATGAATCATATTTTAAATATGATTTGTATTATAAATATGGGTTTAAATTTCCTTTAAACTTCTTTATAATATGATAAACTATTTAGCATAAGATTAGAAAGGTTTTAGAATGTTTTTAAAACTTTAATAAAGTTAAGTTTGGTTTTCAATTTAAATTTAAAATTTTAAAATGAAATTTGAAAACAAATTTTAAAGTAAATTGTTTTAAATTACTTTGTTAATGATAAAGTAATCATTAATAAGAAATGTTTTATTTTAAAGTAAAGTAAAGATTTATTGAATTTTAATTCATTAAATTAGTAAGGTAATTTAAAATAATTTATTTAATTTATTAAGGATTTGAAATAAATTAATTAAGGTTAATTAAATTTGTAATTAATATTAATTAATTTAAGTTAATTACTTAGAAAAAGGTAATTAAAGAATTGATGATGAGTTAATAAAGGTCATTAACTTGTGATTATTTATTTATTAATTAATGTAATTAATTTTGATAATTAATTGGATTAATTAATTTAGATAATCAATTATGAAACTTGATTAAGTATGATTACTTTATGGAAATAATTAAAGGTATTAATTACTCATTGTAATTAATTAATTAATTAGATTAGTTTAAATTAATTAATTAAGTTTAATTAATTTAGAATAATCATTGGATGAGATGATAAGTAATTAGTGAAGAATAGTTACTTAAAGAAGTAATTAAGATAAATAAATTACTGGAGGTAATTAATTGAAGTATAAAGAGTTTTGGGATTAATTACTTGTGTAATTAATATGAAGGGTAATTACTTTGTAAAAGTAATTAATAATTAATTACTTTGTGTAATTAATTTAAGCATTGATTAATTAAGTCATTTGAAATAATTAAGTAATGTAATTAATTAAGGGTAATTAATTACTAAGGAGATTTATCAAGGATTATTAATAAATATAATTAATTATTAAATGTAATTAATTTAGGGGTAATTAATAAAGTAATTAAGGTTAGTTAATTACTGAATATGATTAATCAAAAAGTGATTAATAATTTTGGTTTAATTAAGGTTAATTACTTAATGTAATTAATTTAAATAAGTAATTAATTTAAATTTAATTAAGGATCATTAATTAATATAATTAATGATGTAATTAAGGATTAATTAATTAAAGATTAATTAATCAATGATAAGTGATTAATGAAGTAATTGATTAATGTAATTAATTAAGGATCGATGTAATTAATTAATTATAATTAATTAATTAATGAAGTAATTAAAGGTTAATTACTGATTTTGGTTAAGGATAATTAATTTGTAAAATTAATTAAAGGATAATTACTTGAATGTAATTAAAGACAATTAATCAAGGGTGATTAATTAAGGTGATTAATTTAAGGATAATTATTTAATTGATTGGTAATCAATTAATTGTTAAGTAAGCAAGATTTAAAATGAGGAAGTAATTAATTTAATTCATTTTAAATTAATTAAAGATAGGTAATTAATTTAATTCACTTTAAATTAATTAGAGATGGAAGTAATTAATTTAATTCATTTTAAATTAATTATAGTATGATTAAGTAAATCATTGCTTATGAATGGATGATATGGTTTGACTTAAATGGTTTGAATCTCAGATATGAGATTAGTATTGTGTGATATGGATGCATTGGTTGCATTATGATGATGATATGAATTATCTATTAATGATGATATTGTAGATTATCAAGTGTGATGATAATATAGATTACCTGTTTGTGATGATAATGTTGATTATCTATTGTGATGATGTAAATTATCTATCTGTGTGTATATAGATAATTAGATTGAATTGTTTTAAACTTAAAACAACTTGGACCTAAAAGACACGCTTTGGATTTCGATGAGACCGGGATCGGATTTCCATATTTGGATATCCGAAAACCACATCGATTCCAATTAACGTTAGGTCGTGAATCCAAGTGGAGCAAGTGAAGACTCGAGGTGTAAGGGCCATACGTCAGTATAACTCTGTGGGTGATTTCGTAATGAGTTTGACGGAATAGTACTTATAGGTTCGAGATGGTGATTCAAAGTGCAAGGGTTATCGTCGTTAACTCTGTGGGTGATTCCGTAATGAGTGTAACAAGATAATGCCTTCGATTTCGTTCGAACCCGAAACGAACTTGTATGGATTGAATGCTTTCAGAACATCGTCAGGTGGACGATGAGCATTCTAAGAGATGTGTTCCCTAAAGGTAATCGTGGCCTCAAGCCTCATCAACCGGGAATGGCTAAAACAGGGGAGGTGCAACAAGGCTTCGTGGGTAGCTTCCACTGGAGGGCAAGATTTACCCCTGTCTAGAAGTTCCTTTTTATTCGGCTGTGTGGGCGGTTAGTTCGCGACAACTGCCGGGGTTGTCTTGTTCGGAACTGTTCAGTAAGGAATGGTTCCGGCCTTGTGTTGCAAAGGAGCGAGCGTACTCCTCGGTATGGTGATCTAGGCCACGTACTGTGACGGGCGGTACCCCAGTAGCCCAGCCATTGTATGGAATCCAAAATCCAATAAGTACCAAAGGTTTTGATAGTATTACCCACTTTTGTGGCTAGTAGCTGGAATTTAATCATGTAACAATTTCGACTATTTCATATTTATTTGAAAACCCTAGACCTATTATAATATCATCGGATTTCCTATCAAATGTTTTGGTTAGCGTAAGATAATTTTTTTTCCATGTTTATGTGTGGGAAGTCTTACATGATACCTTTCTTTTCAAAAGAATTTCAAAAGTTAAGCAACTTTAACCTGTTACTCACACCAGACCCATGTTTGACCCGGAGTTTATTTTTGTTTTTCATAAACTCTTGGGTACTCAAATTTTTACGAGTAGCCAAGGGATTCAGGTTAGCTTTGACGAATTATGGAGGAGCAAATGGAGCAGGAGGCTTCTGCGTTGTAGTTATCTAGTATTCCGCTGTGTTGGTATCTCTGAGTCGTTTGTTGGAGTTGTTTGTACTGTGTTGTAATAACTAGACAGATGTTTATAACTGTCTAGTATGTGTTGTATTATCTGTGTGACTCTGATATTTGTTGTAAACTATGTAATATTTATGTTATTAATATAATTTATTCGTTTCGCTGTTAGATTCTGATGTTGTTTCTTTCATCTCTTCTTTCTATTCTCTTTTCTATCCCTTTCTTTCTTATTAGCGATGCGTCTTCTTGGAGATAGGAAGTCGGGTCGTTACAGTGGTATCAGAGCATTAGGTTGAGTGAATACCTAGGCTCTGTAGTGGTGTCTTTCTTGAGAGAGCGTATTTGTAATTATATATATATATATATATATATATATATATATATATATTTATCTCTACCTATCTGTTGGGTTACCTGTTCAGGTTTTCCAACATAAGTTATAAAGGTAGATAAGGTAGTGGTGTGTGTAACATGACTACTACTATTGGTTGGAGTTTGAATGTTTAAGGTTGGAAGTGTGTCCGTCGAGACTGTAGACCTAATACCGTCTCGAGTGAGTTGTGCAGTGGTGTAGAGATTTCATCGATCTCTGAAGGTAACCTGTTAAGGTTGGGAGTCTATCTTTGAAGATGGATGAATTGAGTTTGGATCTGTTGGTTGGCAGATGTGTGTAATGGTATTTTGGTCCCCCAGAAAGTAGTAGCTGCGTGATGAGATGCAGTGAATATGGATGTCTCCGAAGATGTTTTCTTTGGAACGAGCTGGGAAGTGTGTCTACTTCGGTGACGTGGCTGAGTCCAGCTGGTTGTTTGTGTTTGGCCTTGAGGTTCGAATTTCTCGAAGAGCTTTGGGTTAGGAAGTTTTTGGCATTGGTGTCAACAGTTCAGCTCGGAATGTTCTGTGTTGGCAGGAAGTTTTCTGGTTAGCAGTTTTTTTGAAGGTGGAGTTCAGAAGCAGTAGAGTGGATCCATTTCTTCGATGGATTGACTAGACCAGTGTAAGCTGTTCTGTTGGGTAAAGAGAGAACAGTTTTCTTTGGAATTGGTCTGAATTGATTGCAAAAGTGACTTGCGATAGTTTGAGTGTTCTCTTGGGTTATCAGAGATTTTCTGGATGTAATCTGTGAAGTCGGAGGTTTGTCTGTATCTGGAGATCGAGTTTTCTTATCATCTAGATTCCAGGAGTGCTACCGGTAGAGCAGCTAGTAGAAGGATGGTTTCTCAAGATAGGGTTTGGTGAAGCAGCTCAGGATTGGTGAAACTTCTGAGTTTTCTTGGATATGTTGAGCCATATTTCTAGGAAGTGATGTCCATTTTGTGCTCATATTCTTCATCAGCAGTGTCTTCTGTGCCATTTCAAAGTTGTGCAGCGGAAGCAGTTTGGGAATGCTTCTGTTTTGTCTTTTTCGGATAGAAGAAGTAAGTTTGTTCTTCTAATGGTTGAAGAGTAGAGTTGGTGATCTTGGTTTTGGATTGATATTGAGGGGATCATTGGGTTGGGATGGTTTTGGTTCTGTTTGTTTCTAGAGGAATCAGCAAGAGTTGAGCGGATCAGTTTGGATGTAGGCAGCTCAGGATCGTTAGAAGAATTTTGTGGGTAAGAGACGAAGGAATTTGGATTCCAGAGTCGGAGATTTGATTTGGTTAAGTTTTTCTTCGATCCTGGGAGCTATAAGTTTTGGGTAAGTCTGAGAAGCTAGCTCCGAGATGTTATGGATCTCTTCTGTGTTTTGGTTGGATTGGTGTTTGGTTTTCAAGAATTGAATTGCCAGTTTGGATAACTGGGATTCGATGAGATTCACGTATCTCTGAGGGAGTACGTGTATGAGCTATTATGGTTGTGGGACCAACTGTTAAGGAAGGTTTGGTTGTTGAGTCAGACTCGTCTGTAGTCTGATATCCTGTTTAGAGTTGTAGATCTAGATGAGTAGAAGCTCTGTAGCTTCGTAGTTTAGATTGTTGGATTCTGTAGGGCGAGTATCTCGGTATATATATACTTGGGGAAACTCGAGAAGATTTTATCCAGAATTTTGTCTGGATAATTAAATTTCTTTGATTAGATAAATTGGTTGCTATGGTTGTCAGCATATGATTGATGTATGCTTGTGATTTAAAATTAAATTTTAAATGGGTTATTAAATTATTTTTGCTTTTAAATTTCGGGGACGAAATTCTTTTAAGGGGGGAGAAATGTGATATCCCAGAAATTTTAGCAATATCAATTTAATAATCTGTATTTAAAATTAAATTGATTTGATAAAATTTTGTTAATAAAAATTAACTTGATTTAATAATCCAATTAAATAGATGTTTAATTGATGAATTTTATCTTTTAAAAGTTAATAGAATATTTTCCTATTTATAATGTATGTATGTGTGTGTGTGTGTGTGTGTGTATTGTGAATAGATAAGTTTTGAATTGAAGTTAAATAAACAAATAAAATCTTGTTTTTAAATTCTAATATTCATTTTGATAATTTTGAAATTATATAAGTAAATTTAAAATACCATTTATATATTAAAACATTAATGCATTTAAATAAGTTAAATAAGATAAGTAATTTATGATTTCTTTTATAAATTATTTAAATTAATAAATATATTATTTTCAAATAATGATAAATGTATAAATATAGACAGATTTTAAAAGACAATATTATTATTTAAAATTAAAATATGATTAATATAAATTAGTTTTAAAATTGGATTTTAAATGTATAAATAGAATTTGAATTTGAATTTATTTTGACTTCAAATGAATAAACATATATAAATCTTGTAAGCAAACTTTCATCTTTTATATAAATTGTTTCATTTTATTTTTCTTTAAAAAGAAATGCATAAACATTTATATATGAAAATGATTTATATACATAAGTATTAATAAATAAAGAAAGAGTTTTATTTACTTTTAAAATAAAATAAAAACAAATAAAATTCATTTATAAAACACATGTTATTATATTAAGATGTATAATGACAAGTGTTAAGATTCTAACCTCTTAAATACATGTGTTAGCATAAGTTTGAGACAAGTGTCCTTTTCACTTTTGTTTTTCTTTTAATTTATAAATAAATTATTTTATCTTATAAAAGCATATTTCCTTCATTCCCATCTTTTTCTAATCTTCATTTTCCAAAGATAAATCTCAGCTGAAAACAAATTTGTTTTCAAACTCTCAAAAACCAAAGTTTAAATCATGTTCAAGATTTGATTTCTTTTCAATATCAAATTCCTCACAAGAACCTGAATTCATTTATCAAACCTGAAATATGAACACCTTCAAACAAATCTGTAGTATTTTTCCCTGCAACCCTTTTACATGTTCAAAATCTGGGAATCAAGTATATGTTTGCATTTCAACATTCTGGTAATCAAAAAATAAAGCATATGCCTGCATGCAAGTTTCTAACAGCAAGTTCAAGTTTCAAAAGCATGCATGCAAATTTAAATGCAAAGCAACTCAAGTTTTATCAAAAATTCAAAGAAGTTAAAGCATCCAAAGTTGAAGTTTCTTTTTAGCAAAGAGGGGACACTAGTTTTTAAATCAAAAACAAAAGCTTTCCAGGAAATTTTGTGCTCTGCTTCATCATTGTTTCCAGGTGAGTAACATAACAGTTTTAAAGATTTAAGTGAATATTTATGTTGCCTGATCATCTATAAAACAAATATGTTATGGCTGAATTTATCAGTGAACTTTGTGTATGTATGAAATGTTGTTGTGCATGTATTTGTATTGCCTCTGACTCTGGTTCCAGATCCAGATTCTTTTAAAAATAAAAATAAAAATCCTCTTGTCTTGTTCAAATTTTGTTAAGGATTAAGTCCTGAAGCAAATGTGTTAATTATACCATAGTTTAGTTTAGAAAACTTATTTAAGTAAAATCGAATTGGGTGATGTCTCTGTAAAATTGTAAAACATCAGAGTATGATAAATAAAGGAAAAATTCATACAAAATAATTTATAAAATTCAGTATTTTAACTGAAGGCTTAAACAAAAAAATGATTTTTAAAACTAAAATAATAGTTTTTAGTTTGGGATTAAGGCCGCAGTTCTTATTTGAACAGAAATTGGTTTTTAAGCAAATTCAGATGATCTCGGGTTTTTGGAAGGTTGGGGTTGTTTCTGGTGATGGTGGGATGATCCGAGAGTGGAGTCAAAAAAGTGGTGGAAGTGGAAGATCATCAGAGTGACGATGGTGGACCATTTTTTTCTGTAAACCTAATTTTATCTGGTCTGGGAATTTCGATCATCATGAAGTCTAGAGACGATCGAGTGCAACAATTTTTGGGAAGATAGGAGAATGGCCACTGAGGAGATGGTGACCGGAGTTTCTGCTATTCTGGTGGACTAAGGGCAGTGATGTTGGCGATGACAGGTTTTGGAAGGGAAATGGCCTTTTGATTCCAGGTTTCCAAATTGTGTTCAAGTTTGGGGTTTAGGGCTCGATCTCGATATTGAGCTACTTCTGGTGATTTGAGTGTTGGAAAGGGGGTGCAAGGTTGAACTACATTTATGTGGATCATCAGGGACGGTCGGAGTGGTGGGGTTCGCCGGTGGAGGTGCACGAGTGCATAGAGTATCAGGTATGATGTGGGTTTGGGAAGTTTGTTGTTTTCTTCGGGTGATTTGATTATTAGCTCGAAGTAACAAATGGTTTTACCCGAAGTAATATAAGAGGAAGCTCGGGTATTTATTTTTTATGGTTACAGGTTTCCAGAGAAACCTGTTTTTCTCTGTTCAATTTTGGTTTAAACCTTGGAATAAGTTTTGAAATAGAATTTAAAACTTAAATTGAAAAAGTAGAGTTTTCAAACTGAGATTTGAATTCCAGTTTTTAAATTTAATTCAAACTTTTTAAAGGTAAAATGTTTAACAACTTTAAAGGAGTTTACTTAAATTTAATTAAAAGATAAGGTTTTTAAAATTAGAATAGAAGATTTAAACCTAAGTTTAAATCTGGAAACAAGATTCAAATTTGATTCATGTTTTGAAAATAAAAGAGGTTTTTAAAATTTTGAAATGTTTAAATAGCTTTTGATATTGAATTATATTTTAAATATGATTTGTATTATAAATATGGGTTTAAATTTCCTTTAAACTTCTTTATAATATGAGAAATTATTTAGCATAAGTTTAGAAAGGTTTTAGAATGTTTTTAAAACTTTAATAAAGTTAAGTTTGGTTTTCAATTTAAATTTAAAATTTTAAACTGAAATTTGAAAACAAATTTTAAAGTAAATTGTTTTAAATTACTTTGTTAATGATAAAGTAATCATTAATAAGAAATGTTTTATTTTAAAGTAAAGTAAAGATTTATTGAATTTTAATTCATTAAATTAGTAAGGTAATTTAAAATAATTTAATTAATTAATTTATTTAATTTATTAAGGATTTGAAATAAATTAATTAAGGTTAATTAAATTTGTAATTAATATTAATTAATTTATGTTAATTACTTAGAAAAAGGTAATTAAAGAATTGATGATGAGTTAATAAAGGTCATTAACTTGTGATTATCTATTAATTCATTAATGTAATTAATTTTGATAATTAATTGGATTAATTAATTTAGTTAATCAATTATGGAACTTGATTAAGTATGATTAATTTATGGAAATAATTAAAGGTATTAATTACTCATTGTAATTAATTAATTAATTAGATTAGTTTAAATTAATTAATTAAGTTTAATTAATTTAGCATAATCATTGGATGAGATGATAAGTAATTAGTGAAGAATAGTTACTTAAAGAAGTAATTAAGATAAATAAATTACTGGAGGTAATTAATTGAAGTATAAAGAGTATTGGGATTAATTACTTGTGTAATTAATATGAAGGGTAATTACTTTGTAAAAGTAATTAATAATTAATTACTTTGTGTAATTAATTTAAGCATTGATTAATTAAGTCATTTGAAATAATTAAATAATGTAATTAATTAAGGTTATTTAATTACTGAATATGATTAATCAAAAAGTGATTAATAATTTTGGTTTAATTAAGGTTAATTACTTAATGTAATTAATTTAAATAAGTAATTAATTTAAATTTAATTAAGGATCATTAATTAATATAATTAATGATGTAATTAAGGATTAATTAATTAAAGATTAATTAATCAATGATAAGTGATTAATGAAGTAATTGATTGATATAATTAATTAAGGATTAATGTAATTAATTATAATTAATTAATTATTGAAGTAATTAAAGGTTAATTACTGATTTTGGTTGAGGATAATTAATTTGTAAAATTAATTAAAGGATAATTATTTGAATGTAATTAAAGATAATTAATCAGGGGTGATTAATTAAGGTGATTAATTTGACGATAATTATTTAATTGATTGGTAATCAATTAATGGTTAAGTAAGCAAGATTTAAACTGAGGAAGTAAATAATTTAATTCATTTTAAATTAATTAAAGATAGGTAATTAATTTAATTCACTTTAAATTAATTAGAGATGGATGTAATTAATTTAATTCATTTTAAATTAATTATAGTATGATTAAGTAAATCATTGCTTATGAATGATGATATGGTTTGACTTAAATGGTTGAATCTCAGATATGAGATTAGTATTGTGTGATATGGATGCATTGCTTGCATTATGATGATGATATGAATTATCTATTAATGATGATATTGTAGATTATCAACTGTGATGATAATATAGATTACCTGTTTGTGATGATAATGTTGATTATCTATTGTGATGATGTAAATTATCTATCTGTGTGTATATAGATAATTAGATCGAATTGTTTTAAACTTAAAACAACTTGGACCTAAAAGACAAGCTTTGGATTTTGTTGAGACCGGGATCGGGTTTCCATATTTGGATATCCGAAAACCACATCGATTCCAATTAACGTTAGGCCGTGAATCCAAGTGGAGCAAGTGAAGATTCGAGGTGTAAGGGCTATACGTCAGTATAACTCTGTTGGTGATTCCGTAATGAGTTTGACGGAATAGTACTTATAGGTTCGAGATGGTGATTCAGAGTGCAAGGGTTATCGTCGTTAACTCTTTGGGTGATTCCATAATGAGTGTAACGAGATAATGCCTTCGGTTTCGTTCGAACGCAGAACGAACTTGTAGGGATTGAATGCTTTCAGAACATCGTTAGGTGGACGATGAGCATTCTAAGAGATGTGTTCCCTAAAGGTAATCGTAGCCTCAAGCCTCATCAACCGGGAATGGCTAAAACAGGGGAGGTGCAGCAAGGCTTCGTGGGTAGCTTCCACTAGAGGGCAAGATTTAGCCCTGTCTAGAAGTTCCTTTTTATTCGGCTGTGTGGGTGGTTGGTTCGCGACAACTGCAGGGGTTGTCTTGTTCGGAACTATTCAGTAAGGAATGGTTCCGGCCTTGTGTTGCAGGAGAGCGGGCGTACTCCTCGGTACGGTGATCTAGGCCACGTACTGTGACGGGCGGTACCCCAGTTGCCCTGCCATTGTATGGAATCCAAAATCCAATAAGTACCAACGGTTTTGATTGTATTACCCACTTTTGTGGCTAGTAGATGGAATTTAATCATGTAACAATTTCGGCTATTTCATATTTATTTGAAAACCCTAGACCTATTATAATATCATCGGATTTCCTATCAAATGTTTTGGTTAGCGTAAGGTAATTTTTTTTCCATGTTTATGTGTGGGAAGTCTTACGTGATACCTTTCTTTTCAAAAGAATTTCAAAAGTTAAGCAACTTTAACCTGTTACTCACACCAGACCCATGTCTGACCCGGAGTTTTTTTTTTGTTTTTCATAAACTCTTGGGTACTCAAATTTTTACGAGTAGCCAAGGGATTCAGGTTAGCTTTGACGAATTATGGAGGAGCAAATGGAGCAGTAGGCTTCTGCGTTGTAGTTATCTAGTATTCCGCTGTGTTGGTATCTCTCAGTCGTTTGTTGGAGTTGTTTGTACTGTGTTGTAATAACTAGACATATGTTTATAACTGTCTCGTATGTGTTGTATTATCTGTGTGACTCTGATATTTGTTGTAAACTATGTAATATTTATGTTATTAATATAATTTATTCGTTCCGCTGTTAGATTCTGATGTTGTTTCTTTCTTATCTTCTTTCTATTCTCTTTTCTATCCCTTTCTTTCTTATTAGCGATGCGTCTTCCTGGAGATAGGAAGTCGGGTCGTTACAATTTTTGAGTTACGATTTTTGGAACGATATTTCATTTTTTCCATGGTTTGCGATGTTTTATTATTGAAACATGATATATATGTTGAAATTATTGATATTATTATTTTCAAAATCTATCCGTGCAAAGGAGTCTCTGCCGAAATTTTTCGTAAATTTAAGACTTAGAAATCTTTTATGGAATTTGAATTATTTTGAAAATTTTATTAAACCCAAATATGTAAGTTAATTGTTTATAAATTGATTTATTTAAATAAAATATATCAAACCGCTTTATTCATTCCTATTCCTTTCGGGGACGAAAAGTTTTGAGTGGGGGAGATTGTAACGATCCATATTTTTTATAATTAAAAATATTAAATTTAATAAGATTTTGGAATTTAATATTGTGAGAAATTAAAATTTATGATTTATAAATGGAAAATAAATTATTAGAATATTTTTTAATAATGTTGATTGGATGTAATTGAGAACTATTAATGTAATTTCGATTAATGGTAATAATAAAGATTAATGAAAAGTAAAACAAATTTTGCATTAAAAAGAGAGATAATATGTATTTAATTGACTTTGGTTTTAATATAGAATATGAAATCAATTAGTTAGTAAATAAATATATTAACCTTGTTTGTAAACGATAATTTTATTAATGTGTTTGAATTACTAAGGTGTAATAATTGATTTATTCCTCATCTCATTAACTAACTTGCTTTGAATATTTAATTATAGAAACCAATGAAATTTAATGTAATTGAATTGTTGTTGTTAATAGAAGAAAAGGTATTAATTGCAGAGTGATGAGTATAATAAGATGGAAACTTATGTTAAATAATTTCATAAGGAACTGTTGATTTAATATAAGAACATGTAAATCAAAATAAAAGAATTTTTTGAAATTTAAAATATAATTAACTGGGATTTTATTACTATTGTAATTTAACATTGGAAATAATTTAATATTTAAATCTTGACCTTAACTTGGAAAATTAAACTTTACAAGGTTATTAATTTCTGTTTGACTAAGAATGATGATAGTACACATTTAATTGGTAACTTAAAAGTGGTTAAATCAATTTAATAGTAATTTATTTAATTAATATGTAAAATTAGTCTTTTTGGGCACTGTCTCGGACTTCGACGAAACAAGTTTCATCGGATCCGCAACAGTAAATTGTTATAGGATTTCAAGTTTCGTAGCAATCGGACTTATCGTTTGATCGTGCGAGCACGAAACGTGTAAAAATCAATTAAAGGAATTTAATTTAATTAATTTGATTTTTATAGCTAACTTCTACATGCATTAGAACTAGAGTTTGAAATTACTTTCATTGAGATTAAAGCTATTGAAAACCTATATTTTGATATATTGGATGACCTATTTTCATTTCGGGAACGAAACGAACATTTCGGGCCTTTGTTATCGCTCCGACCCATTGATCTATTCCATCCATTCTTTTCCATCTCTGTCTATATATAGGCTGTTACAAACCCTAGCAGCTTTCTATTTTCATTTTTTGTACATACAATATATATCTCATCCGTTCCTTCTCAATGGCAGACATCTCAAAACCTTAATTACTGATTCCAAATCAAACTCTAAAAATTCAAACTGCTCAAACCCTATCATATTATACATCATCGAGAAGCTCTTGACAAACATAATCTACATATGCAATTTATTTTTCGATTGGAGGCTCTTTTTTTCTAGAATTCGGCAAAACATTCACGATCATTGAAACTAGGGTTTGCAAATCAACGGTGGATCGTCGACCAATCGACGATCGGGAGGCACTGGCACGTAAAGGAGGCTGAGGCGAGTTCATCCATGCGGTTGGTTTGTCAAGGTCATCAGTAAGATCGCTAAGATTGGCGATCAAAGGCAGTGGTTCGTCTCAGGTGATGGCTGGGGGCTCGCGTGTGTCTGGGTGGAGCGCAGACTAAGGCGACCATGATGGTGGTGGTTGATGTGGTCTCAAGCTTTCGTATTGGTGGCGTTTGAAGGATGTAGGTGGCAGTTGGGTGGTGTTTATGCGTGTCGATTAGGGTTGTAGAGATGGTGAGAATTTACTTTTAAGCCCTTATTTTTTTTATTTTTTTAAAATTTAAATTTGAAATCTTCTAACTTGTATAACTTTTGCATACAAACTCCATATGACCCGAGGTTTCTTCCATTAGGTTTGTATTGAAATTCAGAATAACATAAAACTTGTTTGGTTGAATTTGGAGACGGTTGGAATTTTGGGCTTTTATTGGATTTTTAACGGACTGCAAATTAAAGGTGAGTGATTAAACCTGCTCATAAATACTAAAATTAATCTGATGTTAGTTAAATTAAAATTGTGAAGTTATTTATTTTTGTTGCCTTAAATTTAACTGACATTTAAATTGACATATGGTTTGAACTGATAAGAATTTAAGTTACAGTTAAATTTGAAATTGAATTGCTAGCTAAATACCTATCTCATATTGATAACCAGTTAATTGTTGTGATTTATTGGCTGTTTTGTATGTTGACTGTAATGGATGTCTATTTGTTGACATTTTGGATGATATATATATATATATATATATATATATATTATCACTCTGTATATTAAGTGAAGACACTGCTATTTGAATTATTTCGAATACAGTAAGAAAGAGGTTGAAATGATATATACCTATGACACTTTAATTTGGATTGAAATGATATATATCCATCCCTGAAATTAAAATAGAAATAACCGATCACTTGGCCATAGGGTGGAAAATTATATATGGACACCGGATTGGTTAAATTAATTGGTTTTAAAATCTTGAATTTTGATTTTGATTAAATGATATTGTTTTAAAGGAAATAAATTATGGATTTATATGAATTAAATTATTTTCTAATTCAACCTTTGAAATGTTGAAATTGAAATTGGTTACAAGATTTTTTTTTAAAGAATTAAATTAGATACAAGAAGTTATAATCGATATATGACTTTAATATGGAAAATTTGATTATTTTAAAGATTTGGACCTCAAAATTGAATAATGGACTTAATTTGATTTAAGTATTTTAAATCGATAAATTGAAATTGGACTTGAAATCGATATGAATTGAAATTGTTTAAAATAAGAATTGGATTGAAATTTAAATCATTGAATTGAATTGTTGAATTGAATTTGAAGTTAAAAATGAACGTTTCGAAGATTAAAGTTAATTCGAATTGAAATTGAAATCAAATTGATTTGAAACTAAAACAAAATTGAGTCAATTGAACTGAAAGATTGGAAATTTAGTTTTGTTGATTTGAAATTTGGACATGGGTCCAGATTGTTGAAATGGAAAGTAACAATTTGATTTGATACTATTTTCGAAATAAATTATTTTAATATAAACTTTTTAAAATCTATTTTTTAATATTCAAATTATTTGGATTTTCCAAATTATTTTACTATATAAACCATTTTCAATACTCAAATCATTTTATATCAAACTTTTTCAAACGATTTAAACTATTTAAAACTATTTAAACTATGCAAACTGTTTTCTAAAAATTCAAACCGTGCGAGTTGGAATGTTATATTTAAATCGTTGATTTAAATGCGAACATGGTTAAATGAAGTTATAACCTAAGTTAGAATTTTAAATGGTCTTTTCAAGTGAAAATGACATATTTTGAGTAAACATGTTATTTTGAAACGAAGTGATACTTTTGAAGTGAATATGATATTTTGATATCAACAATGAATTGTTTTCAAAATGTAAAAGAACCAACCGGTGTGAAAAATGACGTTTGGTTGTTAAAAAGATCGGGGCCTCTTATTGGCATACTCTCAGTCTATATTGGAACCACTTTAACAACTGTGCACGTGGTGGATGATCCAGAATGAAGTGGTTTGATTTAGTGAATGTTTGCTGGATTTAGAGAATGAGAATGATGATGGATTACCCCAGCACTTGTGCCTATTTGAAATTACTAAAATAGGATGGCTTGTCAGGGCCAAGTGGGCTAGCTATCCCGAGCGGACACACCTCTTCGTATTACTATATTGATGTTGACTTGATCGGTGAACCTTAATTTGATTTTTGGGGTGTTGGACGTGGTGGGCGGTCGTGGCTACGATGCGTTACCACCAGCTTTGCGACCCGAATTGGTAGTATCCTAACTTGGGCATTGCCTCACGTGCCTTTTCATACTTTTATCCTTATATGCAAACACTATGACTTTGTTTTAGCGTTGTCTTATCTCGGCGCCTCCCTGGCTACCGACGTTACCGGTGATGCTACTAAGGCAAACTGTAGAACTGTGCTTAAAAATGTGTCAACGGGGATCAATGTAAAGCCTTAATGCTATTTTTAATACTTTACTTTGTTGATTATACACTACATATATAGCGTATCTTACTACATTAACGAAACCTTAGGAGATGGAAAAACCCATAACATCTCTTAAGTTATTGCACGCACGTTATGTACTGGATAGGAGATGTAAAATCTCGTAAACATCTCTGAAGCTATTACACTCATATTTTACTTATGGTTGATTTAACTTACATAAGAATTTTTAGTTCCGACTCGAGTGTTTTGTCTTTTCATTACGCTCGGGTCAGCCTAAGCATTTCATTGTATGAAGACATTATTTCTAGAGGATGAAGAAAAAGTTTGGTATATTATATTATTAGTATTTTTCCGCTGCATCATTATTGGTATGTTGTTGTTTGTACTCTGATTTTGTTGTAAAATTGTGCAGTCAAATGCAAATTGTAAAACAGTTTTATGAACTGTTTATTTGACTATTATATTTTGTCAATTCCGCCACGAGATTCTGTGTTCTGTTTTCCCTTTCTTTTCTCTTATTTTCTTATTTATCCCACCAATCCTCCCTTTTGAATGGTTTTAGTTAGACATGTATGGTTTATTATCAAATTAAACTATCTAAAAAGGTAGGTTGTCACAGGCAAAATAACCAGCTAGGTTGACCCAGTAGTGAATATAAATTAAGTAAACTCTTAAATGAGTAGAATTGCATCCAAGAAGTCAGGAAGACCAGAATATAGGATGCTAAAATGTTAAAGGAAAAGATATTGGCAGGGCCAATAAGTTCTCGGTTAGCCCATTAAAACTGTGTATTGGAAAAGATATTGGCAAGGGCCAATAGGTTCATTGTTAGCCTATGAAAACTATGTATAAATAAAGATGTCAGAAAGACAGGTTCATGGTAAGCTCATGAAAACTATGAGTTTTGATACTGGCAGGGGCCAATAGGTTGTATTTAGCCCATGAAAACTATATTCGGATTAAGATATTGACAGATGTCAATAAGTTATTAGTCAGCCCACGAAAACTAGGATAAGAAAGGAAGATATTGGAGATACCAAATGGTTCCTAGTCAACCCATGAAAACTATGATAAGTACAAAGATATTGAAGTTACCAATAGGTTTATAGCAATCCCATGAAAACTATATATTTAGATAGGGATTCCTTAATCATTTTACCTGATATTAATTAGCCCACGAAAACTATTAAGTTAATAGTAATCCTAGAAAATATAACCAAGACAGATAGTCAAAATGAATGGGGATGGGTAATCCACAATTGATTCATTTATTTTGCATATCATCATATCATGTTGTTTTGAATTATTTTAACCATTGTGGATGCAGGAGAATAATATATGGTTTTAAAAGGGTTTTAGGATACTAGTGAGCGGAAAACCCATACTGCTAAGCAGAGTGGCCTCACTAGATATCTAAATGTTTTGAGATGGTAGATTATTATTCATACCAGGATTTATGTTTGACTCGAAGTTTATGTTTTACCCTTAAACTCTCGGGTATTCAATTGATTTTGAGTAGAGAGTTGTGGTTTTTAGGTACCTCATTAGACAAATAAAGCTTTCGGGGACGTGCAGGAGGCATGATAAATATCTAGAGTTCTCTTTTATTTGATTCTGCTATGTTATTTTTAATGGAAAAGTTGTTGTATTTCCAGTATATACTCCGATCATCTAAGGGGCATCTTCATATGTCGCTCTTGGCATATGTTGTATTAAATTTATTTTCTCTAAACATGGTTAACGATGGAGGGATTATGTAATGAATTGGAAATGTTTTAAAATGGAATGTGATCTTATTTGATGTTTTATTTTTTTCCAAATTCATGTGTTTCTATGTATCAATGAATCTAAACCGCCGTATTTGGTCGTCGAGGATTAATAACTATGGATGACTGTAGCATCCATAGCCGTTAGTTTTGGGCCTTCAAGTAGGAGAATGTTACACTACACAAGAGGGAAGCGTCCAAGAAGCAAAAGCGATCGAGGAAATTTTGCTGCTTCTAGGGACTCAAGGGAATAACACAAATGAGTGATAACATCTAAATGACCTGATTTAAGAATTGATATGGAGTAATAGGCTCTAGCAATAAGTTAAGAAACCACAAACCCTGATCAACCTGTTGGAACATAAGCACCAAACGCTTAAGGAAATCAGTCCAGACCTAATAGAGAAGGGCCTAGACAAATGGATTAAAGGTTACTTGTAAACACCATCGCTGGAGGACCTCATCCAACACAGAAGGGCTAGGGTGAAATGGAACCATATGCCAATCCTCTGAAGCACTCCCCTTATGATTGATAGTGGGACACTGAAGGCATTGAAGCACCAACTCTTGACCCAATGGTAATAACATTTGGGCTCAATTCAATAGTTGTATATTGATTTTGGTTGATAGTGGGAGTTTGGTCAACATTCTATTTTGAAACACGTTTGACGAGATAAAAATATGCGTGAAGGATGTGACCGCTTGCCAAATGAATATTTAGGGATTTACATGTGAAAGTAAGCAACCAAATGGGAAAATCAGTCTACCTATAGAACTTGGAGAAGGAGAACAAAAAGTGGTCTTATATATACATTTACGATCATTGATGAGTATGCAGCTTACAACGCTTTTTTGGGTGGATTGGCCTTCATTGACTTTAGAATCACTTTGGCTCCATAATGTCTAACCATGAAATTCCTAATGGAGAACGGGATAGGCGTAATAAATGGAGATTAAAGCATCGCAAGAGAATGCTATGTTGCCGAATTACGTGAATTAAAGCACTTTGAAAAGCCAAAGAATGTAGGGATGATTCTCCACATTCATGAACACAAGCATAGCAGTTATAGAACCGCCCCTGTTTTGGGGACTATAGTCGCTTCGACAAGGCTATAAACCATAGGAAGAAGAGTACAAGGGAGGTATGGATAGCATCAATTGAGCTTACGGTAGTTGTCACTATCGACATGCATGACCCAACTCGGATTTTTAAAATAGGTTTGCAGCTGGGTATCAACATGAAAAATGAATTGACAAAATTTCTTTATGCCAATATGGAAATGTTTGCTTGGATGCATTCTGATATATGCAGGATATCGCCAAAGATATCGTGTTACGCACTTAATATCGATCCTAATTTCAAATCAAGGAGGCAAAGGAGAAGCAGTCTAGATCTAGAGTGATTCGTTGCATTAAAGAAGGAAGTGGATAAGCTGTCAGTCAATGGCTTCGTCCATGATGAAACATACCCTAGTTGGGTGTCAAATCCTGCGTTGGTTTAAAAATCGAATGGAAAATGACGAACTTGTGTCGACTACTCGGATTTGAATGAAGCTTGCCCAAAGGGTAGTTTTCATTGCCTAGAATCGACTAACCCATTGATGGAACTGTTGGACATAAGTTACTTCCATTTATGGATGCCTACTAAGGATATAATCAGATTATGGTATATAAGACTGACCAGGAAAATACCGGCTTCATCATAGACTTGGGTCCGTACAGCTATCTTGTAATGCCATTTGGCTTGAAAAAGGCCAAAGCTACCCACCAAAGATTGGTGAATACAATGTTCAAAAACCAGATCTGAACAAATAATGGAAGTGTATGTGGATGATCTGCTAGTGAAATCCCAAGAGTTTGGAAATCACCTGGATGATTTATCGAAGATGTTTGAGATCTTGCGAAAATATGGAATGAAAGTGGAGAAACTGAAGTGTTCATTCGATGGTTCTTTAAGGAAATTTCTTAGATTCGTAATGAACGCAAAGAGCATTAAGGCTAATACAGAATAGATCGCTACACTATGGAATGTTAAAGCCGTGACAATGAAAATGAATTGCAAAGTTTGAATGGAAATATCACAACATTGAGCCATTTCATATCCAAAGTGATAGATAAGTGTATACTGGTCTTCGATGCATTGAAGAAAGGTAATAAATACTTTAAATGGAGTTGGGATTGTCAGACCATTTTTCAAGAATTACAACGAACATGGTGACGCCGCTAGCTCTATCTAAACCGACGAATAGAGATCTATTCATTTGCTTCGCAATGTTTTCCCATGCACTAAACATGGCACTCATGTGTGAGGAAGCTAGTATTCAATGATCTGTATACTACATGAGCAAGCAGCTCACCATAGTTGAACGAAACTGCCTGAAGTTGGAAAAGCTAGCATACTACTTGCTGATAGTATCTAGGATACTGCGGCCATACTTCCAAGCTCACCCAATCAAGGTATTGACGGATCAATCTTTGAAATAGGCACTCTACCGTACCGAGACTTCAAGACGGGTTCTAAAAATGGAACATCAAGTTAAGCCAATACGATGTAACTTATCATCCCTAGAGGGCAATTAATGGACTGGCATTGGCTTACTTCATCGCCGACTTCACAATTTGAGATGACAAGGAGGAGGACAATACGTAGCATCATAATGGAAGTTGTTTATCGATGGTGCATCAAATGAATTCTTCTTAGGAGTGGGAGTTGTGCTCGAAATTCTCGAAGAAGGGTAAATCTATTATGCTCTAAGGCTGGAATTTCCTGCTACTAACAATGAGCCAGAGTATTAGACATTAATAGCAGGATTAAAGATTGCGAGGGAATTTGGAATAAAATCTATACACATTTATAGTGACTCACAACTAGTTGTCTATCAGGTAAGAAGGGAATAACAAGCTAAGGGTGCAAAACTTTCCCCTTACTTGTCGAAAGCACTAAATTTCTCAAGGATATTGAACATTACATGATAATCCATATTCCTAGAGAGAGAAATGAGAAGACCGATCACTTAGCCAAATTGACCAATTCCAGAGATGAACAGTCAATAGGATTTGTTATAATACCCCCTTCTACCATAGATCAAATTGAATTCGATTGGTTTTTGGAGACTATAGAAGAGGAAGAATCGTGGATGACATCGATCAAGGACTTACCACTGAATGGAATACTCCCCAAAGAACGGAATGAACGAAAGAAGCTCCTTCGGAAGGCACTATGATTCGTAATCAAGGATGGAATACTATACAAGACTGTGTAGTTAATGCCCCGCTATAACTTTGAAATATTTCATAGAGGATTTCTACCGCTACAATTTTCCATATAGCCAGAAATATAACCTTTCTGCTTTAAGCCTCGCTATTTCCGCTATATCCCATAGTACCCGCTATTTCCGCTATACCTTCTTCAAAGATATGTATTGAAAAATGGTATTGATACATTATAAGAATTAGAAAATTAATATATCTAATTGAATTTTTAATATATATTTCAAAAATGAAAATACTCTAATATTCTACTAAATTCAATTATGTTATATAACAGTTCTATGTTTATTTACAATATATTCGCACATGTTTTTATTTAATGTTATTTATGTACTAATTATAATTCAAATGAATGTTAATTTTTCATTCAATTACCATTTATATATTTGTAAAAACATTAAGTATGAGTTTTATATGCTATTTAAGTGTCATCCGTTATATCCTCTCTATGACTTTTTGCACATCTACCGCCTTGAATCCGTGGAGCGCTTTAACTGCACAGGTATAAGAGAGGATTTTCCTCCCCCTTCCTCAGGTATATACCCAAATATGAAGCTAGAAAGATCCTTATGGAAATTCACAAAGGAAGCTACAGTGATCACGTAGGGTGACAAACACTAGCGATAAAGGCTTTCCGCTATGGATATTTCTAGCCGATAATAAAACAAGATACGACAGACTACACCATACGGTGTGATCAATGCCAGAGATCTATGAAGATCACACGAGCCCCATCTTCAAAACATACGCAAATGGTCAGCCCTTAGCTATTTGCGGTCTAGGGAATCGATTTAACCAGCCTACCACCAATTGAAAAGGAAGGAGCGAAATATGTTATCGTAACAGTTGACTACTTTGCAAAATGGGCTGAAGTGTAACCGTTTTCCACTATTACTACTAAAAAAGTGATTAACATTTTAATGAAAAATATTATTTGTAGGTTTGGAGTATCATAGAAAATCATCATAGATAATGGAACTTAATTTGAGGGTGCGGAGTTCAAGGACTTTTGCAAGCATTACCAGATCGAGAAGAATTTTTCCTTGGTAGTTCATCCGTAGGCAATCGAGCAAGTGTAGGCAGTGAAAAAATCATCAAATCCACCGTAAAGAAGAGGCTAACGAAAGCATAAGGAAATTAGGTTAATGAGCTTCCGCTCGCACTATGGTCTTATAAAATGACACACTAATCTACGACCAAATACTCACCGTTTGCTTTGGCATATGGTTCAGAAGCTATGACACTGGTGGAGCTGGAAGTCCCCTCTCATCACAAAAGACATTTGAATCAAAGAGATAACAAGCAAACTACTGTTTAAGTCACTTGACCGGATTGGTAAGAAGCGGGAGAAAGTTGGCCTAAGGACCGCTGCTCACTAGAACAGAGTGGCACAACAATTCAACCCAAGGTTCACAATAGCACATTCGAAGTGAGAGATCTCATCCTAAAACGGATCTTCTTGGGTACAGGAGCGCTTGGCCCGAATTGGGAAGGGCCCTATGTAATCGACCAAAAGCTTGGAGATGAAACATTCAAGCTAGCAATAGTCGATGGAATCCCGATTCCACATACTTAGAACAGTGACTCGTTGTGGCACTACTACTTTGATATTTATCTATGTATTTCCTATTTTCATAAGTAAACTATCCATGGATATTGGGAGCATTATAAATTGGCAGGACATGCCTTTATTCTTCTACTTCTAAAATAAAGCTAACTTCTTGAACCGATGGAACTGTGTTCTTGTAAGCTAGCCGTCGGATCGATAGGGAAAATCGATTCAAACCTTCTAAGAATCGGCGTTGCTTCAGCAAGGTCAGGAAGGTTCAAACCATGGAATTAAAAGGAAATATTGATCCAAACATTTTAAGAACTGTCATTGCTTTGGCAATGTCAGGAAGGTTCAAACCGTCGAGTCGAATGGGAAAATTGATCTACGCCTTCTAAGGTCCGGCATTACTCGGGCAACCTTGGGAAGGCCCATCTCCCTATGCACCATATTATAAGCCACACGACGCTTCTTGAACCAGTGGAATAAGCAATACCCCTGTGTGCCACCAAATGAGCCGCATGATTGGGAAAATACTTCTCAATCTCCAAGTAGGAAGCATGGACTACCAAAATTTCCAAGTTCATGGGGAAAATCGACCCTAACTTCCTAAGTACCAGTGTTGCCTTCGGCAATGCAAGGAAACCCTTCGATTTTCTAGTTATCGATATCAACCAGAGTCTGTCAAACTTTACAAGTACCAGCATTTCCCCGACAACAGCGGGAAAGATTTCAATTGTAGGGTCAATGGAAGATCAATCTCCATTCACCAAGGATCAGCGTCACTCTAGCAATGTCGAGAAGATTCAAAACCACCGAGTTGACGGTGAAAATTGACTCAAATCGCCAGATTAATGGTGAAAATTGATCCCTATCTTTTGGATACTGGTGTTGCCACGACAATGCTAGAAAACAACAAATCACTAAGACTGATTGAGGAATCAACCCATAATTCTCAAAAATTGATGTCGCCCATAGATAAGCGACGACGAAAGGAGTAAACTGGAGCCTGGAGATAGGCGACTGCGAAGTTGAATCTAAAGAATTAAATTCATGCATGAGTTTTTCGGAGATAGAAATCAATGAACAAACAGGATCTCATCACTGGGCTTAAAAGAAATTGATCATAGTTAAGGAACCAAAAGCTTGAAATCGAGCAACGAAACCGCAAGTTCTCGAAGAAGGGAGCTACCACACAACACAGACTAAGGGCAACGGAACGGGATGCCTGGAATTCCCGATTCCTTAATCAAGTGTTTAAATCCAGTGTTCAAAGTAACCAGCACTGTGCATTGGGGGATGCGCACACTAAAGCTTGTTCAAGATGGGATCTAGTAAGCCCAAGTAGAAAAAAGCCGCCGAATAGGTTAAACTGAGACACACCATAGTTCTGTTACGCCGAACAGGGTATTTTAGTAGTCATAATAGAACTAAGTAATATAATATGCTAAATAACCGTAGAAATAATATTTACGGGCACAGAGCTACAGTAAATAAACAAGTTAAACTATTTACATGGACAGGGTTGCTTTAAATGCACACAACACACCACACAAAACAGCAATGTATAATATGGAAATTACGGAACCGACAGTCACATTATATATACATGTAATGGTACATAAAGAAACATAGTGCATAGAATACAGGAAAAGTACACAAAAGAGATTAATATATAAAACTAATTCTTACTTACTAGTATCTTTTTATGTATATGGACAAACAATAGGGGTTGTACTTGCACAAA
This sequence comes from Allium cepa, assembly GCA_030765085.1. Taxonomy (NCBI): domain Eukaryota; kingdom Viridiplantae; phylum Streptophyta; class Magnoliopsida; order Asparagales; family Amaryllidaceae; genus Allium; species Allium cepa. The sequence goes on along the minus strand of CM060928.1, from coordinate 532,618,909 downwards.
TCGACCAGCTTAAGACTTAAAAGAAAAGAAAAAGTAGAGATTTGATCGGCATGAAGACAACATATCCAAAAGTGCTCCACTCCATTAGCACTTAATTAACCCATCACGTCTTACCACCCTGACGGGGGTTGATATTTTTCCGCTTTTCTCCCTTCTTCTTTTCGAAAAGATTTTGGCCTCCAAAATGAGTGTGCCTTTCTCCGGCAGCAAAACCAAGCTCTTTGGATCCACCGATGAGTATGTCTCTAGGATTTTGCTTGTTGGTCTTGGCCGTAAATGTTAGAACTTTAGGCTTGGCGGCGACTGAAATTGTCTTCAACTTTATCTTCCCTTCAGTTTCTTTCCATATGTGCTCCGCCATCATTTCTTCATCGGTTAGATCAAAAACACTAATAATCCGATGGCTCTCCTCAAGTGATATAGAGATGTCTTCCAATCCTTCCAAGGTCATGATTTGGTGAGCATCAAAGCCATGCCCGGAGCTGGAAGGTTAGACCAGAACAGTCATGCCTATGGAAACAATAGTCAAGGCGATGAAAATCGCTTCAATGCCTGAATTCTGGGAGAATGGAGTCAGAGATGGAATATCCTGCTGACCTATAAGTTCACAAAGAGAGTTGCACAATTTAGTAAAGGACTTGGGGATAAAGCTAAGTTGCTGGAGCACTAGAGACACGAGGGAAATACTTAAGTAGGAGTCCTCTCTTGAACTTCTACTTCAAACTTTCCTACCACTTAGACGGGGTATAAAATTCAGTTGTTACAGCAGCTGCCGAAGAAGGAATAATTATAATTGGCTCTCTAGACTTAGAAAGAGGCACTTCATTCGGATCCAAAGAGCTAGAGCTTACGAGAGCACTAACAGAAGCCTTGTCTTCCTCATTGATAAGATTTTCTTTCCCTACAGCAAGCATCTCATTCTATTCAGCACCAAGGTACTACACCATCAGCTCAACATCGGAACGATCATTTCCAGTGCCACAGCACTTCTTCCCATGCATCGGTAAGAGTCATAGGATAATCATTTTCCCAACAACTTTAGATTTCTATGCATGATGAAGCATAGAAGTGTTTAAGATTGTAGTTTAGCTCTTCCCTTTCACTTGCTCTTGCTTCATCCTCCATGACCTTTGTAATTTCAAGACCTTTAAGCTTACTTCGGCAAACCATGAGTTCAATATCATTCGCAAGATTCTCAGTCGATAAAGTATCCATCTTTATAGCCAGGCCTTTATTCTCTTATTGAAGCTTTCGGCTCTCCTCATAGAGACGATTGAGATTGGATGCTTATTCAGAGAGGGCATGGTCTTTAGACCGTATGACTTCATCCTTTTGGATGAACACTTCGGCTTTCTCCACGTCTTGTTTCTTGAAATATGAACCTTCAGCAAGAGCGACTTTTAGCTCATTTCTCATCACAATTTTGGCCCGATCCTAGGCTTGTATCAATTCCTTCATCAACTTGTCCATGCTTGATTTTTGTTTAATAGCGAGATCTCTTTCTCTAGTGACTTTGAGCAGATCATCTTCTCACTTCTTAATCATCCTCTCATGCTTGACTATTTCCATTTCAAGTGAATAAATTTGTGCATAGTTGATTTGATTTACATCGAAAAGAGCCTTACATACACGATTCCACTCAATCCCCCAATTCACATCATTTTGAACTTCTTGCAGCTTCTTCAGAGTAATCTCCCTCTTTGCATCCTTAATGTCTTGGTCAAACTTCACATTGTGAAGAAAGAGATGTGGATAGGTAGCTGATAGGTGTGGAAGGGCATCAGAAAGATTAGACTTAGTAACACGTATGGACCAAACGGGAGGAGCGGTAGGTAAGACTTGAGATGGAGGGGTTTCCAGTTGAACAATAGGTTAAGCATCGACGTGTGGAGGAATAGTAGAAACTTCGATCCATGAAGGAATGAAGGAAGAAGTAGGCCCATGATGCTTGGAGGAATCCTTATGTCGTTTATACACATCACCAAAAAATTCTCCACTAGGCTCTCTCTTCCTCTTTAGTCTTTCTTCTTCAGTCTTAAGACGTTCCCTTTCAGCCCTGCGAGCCTCATCGCACTCGCGATCTTTCCTCTTATGTCTTTCTTCATCTATCTCGTAATGGTGAGGTGGATAAGGCTCAGATGTATGCCTCCTGTACTCACTTTCCTTCAAGAGAGAGCTCTTTACCTATCACAGGCCATAGTACCTAAAACAAGAAGGAAAAACACATAAGTATTGAAGTTACAAAAGTCAAATGTATGCAGGATTGAGCGTTTGCGGTCCAAAGTAAAGTGTATGATGCTGATGACCCCCTAATACTCTGAAAATCATGTACACATGGGTGTAAGAATGAAGTTTCTCCACTTTCATTAATACTTATCACTGAAGAAAAATTAAAATTGAAACCTGCTTCAGTCATGACGTTGCTAAATGTAAAATTGATCTTGTTCAGATCGTCCAAATTGACGAAAACATTGCTAGAGGGACGAGATCCAACCGCATTCTCTTTACTATTTGTAGCAACTTGATCACTATCATCATCGGACTTTTGTTCGAAGGAAGTGAGTAAGGAGAGAAGGACTTATTTCAGGCGATTCACCAATGATTCATCCCCTTCATTGCTAGCATGATAGATGTTATTATCATCACTAGCACTGCCACCTTCTTCACCAATGGCCAACTCCTTTCCTTCTCTTTGCACGAATCCTACACCTTCCTCCAGGATCGTTGGCATTCCAGCATCTTCACCCTCATCACCAGGGGCATCACCTCCTACAGGCTCATCAGTCTCTCTACCAACATCTTACTCCATGTGCTCTTTACCTGATGCATCCTAAAATTCTTCCCCTTGAGAATTATCATTGGAGCAATGAGTGGGTTCATTGGAACGAGTATGTTACCTAAAACTGCTTCATGCTGAGGACAGTATCATTAATCCTTCGAGGATGAAGCAGACCATACTCTTGATAGTTGTCATTCATCAGAATGAACTTGACGATACACTGATTTTCTCTAACCACCTTTAAGTCATTAAGCATTCTCTCGTGCTCCCTTTTATCATCACATCTTAGAAGGCTTGCGGGAAGCTTAAATTATGTTAGAAATTCATAGTTAGAGATTTCAGGATAAGAGAGATCGATCGAAAGAAACTTACTTCCTCTTAACCAAAGATAGTTGAATCCCTCTGGCAGTGTACGAAGAAGTATTTGTTCTTGAAATAAGAACATTTACTATTAAGATTCTCGATAACTTCATATCTTTTCCTTCATTTATTATCATGAAAGATGGGCAGCCCTTCCTCCTCTTGAACTTTAAAAGGAAAGTGAGTTCGCTGAATCATGGAGACCAATCGAATTTTTGCATGAAAAGGACATAATGAATTAAATGAAGCATGTCCATTTGGATGGACTTGAAACGGAACAAGCCCAATCTCTTATAGAGATTTCATCATGAAAGAATTGAAAGGTGGGACGGAACCACCAAGGCACATGTAGCGATTACAGGCCATAGCCAAGCGATGGATTATGAGCAAATTCATTTTTGGCTAGCAGATGGACGTCTTCCTCTATGATGCCTTGTTGTAAATAGATATTATGAAATGATTTCACTGTTAGGGTAGTGGCCACCTGCTCCGATGGATCAGCCAGAATCCTCAACCCCGAAGGCAATGGACGTGGTATTGGATCAACTAGGACTAGCTGGCTTTAGGACTCAAAAGTTGATGGTTGGTCAGTTTTGACTAAAATAGATGGTGAAATTGGAGCGGCAGAGCATGCAGCTTTAGAAGGATTAGACGGTCCTTCGCCAGGCTTCAAGCGGGGTGATTGGTGATTCATTCTAAGCAGCAAAACTTAGTGTTTAATATGGTTAGGTATTTTTATCTTAAAATAAGAGTACTCGTGTGACCAACTTCCAGAATCCAAAAGAAGTCAACGTGTGTATGTCAATTGGATTCTAAGTGTTAAACGGGCTAGATGCAGTGTGTTATCTACGTGAAGTGAATCCAATGTCCTAAACATTGTAAATGGACCATCCCATATAGATAGCTTACTCGCATTCCAAAAACAAATCACATCGCAATTTAGATTTGTTTCTTTTGGAACATACCTGTTATCAATGAAAATCGACAACGGATCCGTTGTCTGGAGCAATGCAGAGAATTATCTTTTCAGGATCATTAGAAGTTTAGAAATGGAAAGGAAATGTGATGAAGTCATCCAAAATGCCCTATGTTATTCCACCCTTTGGTCAAGGCTGGAATATCAACAAATTAGCAAGAAAGGATGGATATCTGGATTGGAGATTGATTGGGAACCAGTTTGTGATCGATATCGTCAAAAGTTGACCGAGCTCCAATCAAGAAAGGATTGATTGGAACGACGATCAAGTCTAGGAGAGGCTATGTTTCAAATTTCAGGTCAATCAGAGTTCGTATGCTTAAGATATGGGTGAATCAATATTGGAAGAAACTGATTTCGTACCGGTGATCTCGTATCGATACATTTCGTATCGATACATTTCGTATCGATACAGTTCGCATCGATGGAGGTGGATTCGATTACTTACGTCGTATTGACATGTTCGTATCGATCAGGATGGACTTAGGGCCTAGGTCGTGTATCGATACGTTCGTATCGATTGAATGGCGGAGTATGTTGGAGCATTTCGTATCGATCAGAGCTGGAATCGATACGATGGACGGAGCAGTAACGATACGAAGAACCCACTCATGCATCGATTTGAAAAAGGGTCGAAGGCGATAGTGGATAGATGGTAGTAGATGGATACGAATGTGCACGATGCATGGATGTGAATGGAGGCGTTAGCATATCGGTTCGAAGGAAGAAGCATTCAACGCGGCATGGAAAATGGATCGAGCCTAGGAAATAGCGCCACGTCATCAGCAAGCACGTGCATGGTATCAGTATGGTCCAGTATCGATACGAAATTGATTGATATGAACGAAATACCACATGAACATTACATTTCGTGTCCATCATATCTGGAGATCAACAAGTCCAAACTCTATGAAATTTTCACAGGAGCTTACGTACAAGCTAAAGAAGGTTCATGCTAAGTTTCAACTCCATTGGATAAGATCTTGATCGAAATGAATTACATTCGTGTCGATCATGGATCGAGCCGAAACTTCATATGATCGATTGCATGGGCCTATTCATGTGCCAGAAGAAGTCTCACGGAGTTTGAGTGAAATATCGGCCTCCCACGCCTATAAATAGCGCCCCAGGGCCTACAGAAAAAGAGACTTTTGGGATCAAGCGACGCCCTAATTCTGCCAGAATCACGATTGCACTCAAACTCAATTATTGTACTCAAAAAGTTACTTCTGTAATTGACCGTAACTAGCAAGCATATCAATAAAAAGATTATCCTTCGAAGTGGACGTAAGCCAAAGATAGCTGAACTACTATAAATCTTGTGTTTCCATTTGTTATTTCTCGATTTCTGTTCTTTACTTTGTCTGGATTTAAGATTTATTTTACTATATTACTGATCTATATTTATGCATTAGTGCTTTCACGACAGTCAGGGTTTGTGACCAATTTTGGCGCAAACACTTTGGTTCGTTCACTGAGAACAACTAGCAACAGCTATACCAGATTTGGAGTTCAGATTTAAAGGCTTAAGAATTCAGATCTAAAGAGCTATGACAAGGCAATCAAGTAGAAGACAAAGAACAGAGAGAAGTCAGCATGAAGGAAGCGAGGAGGCATCATCAGGGGCCAATCAGACTTCGGCTTTCATCACCCGAGATGAAATGGAGATGATGATGGGAGCTATGTATGAAGAGTTTCTCTAAAGGCAGGAGGAAATGATGCAGAACCTCCTCAGACAGTTTGGATAAGCAGGAACAGCTGGAGCTTCAGGAGTTTAGATCCACAGAGTTGGAGCAGAAGGATTAGACAGGCAATTGAATGAAGCAACTCAACAAGGCGCAACCCCTAATCAGCACACAACCACTAATCTGGACAGATCCAGGCTCGGGGGCGCACCACCTAGTAATGATGGACCAGTTCGTGGAGGAAATCTTGTTAGGACCATGCAACAAAATGCTGGCAGGAATGCAAGAGCGCTTGATAAAGAGTATGTACCAAAGTTCCCTCAGTGACTTGGGGGGCAACCCTTGATGGACAACGCTGGATAGACTGAGATTATGAGACGAACTATGCACGGAGGTTTGACAAATAGAGATCTGGAAGGAGTGAACAGGAGTCCGTTTACTCGTGATATCAGAATGGCTCAAAATCCACCAGAATTCAAGCTATCTATGCTAGAAGTGTACGATGGCAAGGCCGATCCAACTAATCACTTAATGAGATACACAAGACATATGGAAGTGCCGAAGGAATTAGAGGAAGTGATGGCCCTATATTTCAATTTGTACTTAACGGATACAGCTGCTATGTGGTTCAGACAACTGGAAGAAGGATCTATCAAGACATGGACAGAATTGGTGGATCGGTTTCTTTAGCAGTTTTGGGTTCATATCAAAAAGCCGAAGAACGTAAAGATGCTAAAATCGGTAAAGCAAAGGACGGATGAATCGCTTAGAGCTTTCATGCCTCGGTTCAATGCAGCAATTGCTTTAGTGGATCGACTGGATCCATCGATGGTCTTAATGGCTGCAGTATCAGGAGTCGGAGAGAATTCGAATTTTAAAGTGTCTTTAATATGAGACCCACCAATGGATCTTGGAAAATTCTTTCACGAAGCTGAGAGATTCCTTCGGAGGAAGATGCATGTTCAGATATGAAATTAAAGGAGGTAAATGCGGCTGAATATCGAGGGCCATCCAACTGAAGCTCAGATAGAGATAAAGATAAAGGAAAGAGAAAGCTGGATGACGAATCAGGAAAAGCTAGGAAGTGGTGGAGAGAGCCAAAGTTTTCCACTTACACAGGATTGAACGAGACGTTGGAACATATATTCATGGAGACTCAGCATCGCCTTCCCTACCGAAGGCCCATAAAGAGAGAACCGTCGAAATGTGAGAGGGCATCAGGAAGGCACTATCTATGTTGAATCACTAGTTTTGATTCATGACAAATCAGTTCAGTGGCCAAGAAAAGAATTTACATTCATACATAACAAAAAGAAAGACAATAAAGGATCAAGGCTACAACTCTATGCTTAAAGTAACTATTATTTCTGTTGAGTCTTAGTTATATGTTAAAATCAATCCTCAAGTTTTCAACGTTTTCAATTTTTCTTTAAAAAGAAAATTCACTGTGCAAAATATGCACAGCCAGTCGACTGACTGGATATGCCAGTCGACTGACTGTGCATATGCACAGTCGTGAACTCTTTTAAATTTTAAAACGTACATGGTTTTTAAAATTTCAAATACCAGTCGACTGACCACAATCTCCAGTCGACTGAACCGACTTCAACTGCAAATTTTCTGAATAGACATCTTCTTCCATGATGAGTTGCAAACCATCAAAAGTTGTCTCTCTTGGCTGAAACTCTTCACCAAGGGTTGCAGTTTTCTGATAATTATATATAGGAGTTCTCTCTTCTTCAAAAATCACCAATTTTCTAATTCTAACTCTATATTTCTCTCTTGTGATTATTCTAAGTGCTCTCATACTTTCAATTGCTTTGAATCTTTGAGTCATACTCTATATACTTTGATTCTTAGCAATATTCTTCCTTCTCAAATCTTCACATACTACTTATATACTTGAGGAATTGATTATAGGAAGTTTGTAATCTTAATTGACAAATCAGTGTTATCAAGAACACACTTAGTCAACTACTTTCATAGTCTGTTAAAGACCTGTTCTGCTGCTCAGGTAAGGGAAAGTCCTCTTCTGCTGCTGAGGCAAAAATCATGTTCTGCTGCTCAGGTGTCTGTTCCGTTGCTCAGACCTATTCCTCCGGGTTAAGTGAGGGTATTGTTAGTTAAAGCCAGAAATTAGTCTGGGACTGGACGTAGGGCGGTGCTCCGAACCAGTATAAAATATATGGTGTCATTTTACTATACTGCTTTTATATTTCACACTATTTACTATCTATACTCTGCATTTGTTTATCCATATTATACGGTCCAATATATTTTCATTTGGTATTAGAGCAAGGTTTCTTATAACCATTACAAAGTTATCTGATATCTTATTAATATGGAAAATAACACCAGCACTACCACTAACACAGTCACTAACACTAGTTTTATTGAAGGTCAATCCACTGCACGACCTCATTTCTTTAATGGTTTAAACTATAATTACCGGTCTACTCGTATGAGAATTTACATGCAATCTAATAGTTTTGAATCATGGAATATCACTCAAAATGAATATACTCTTCCTACTGAGAATATTCCACTTGGTCAAACAAACAAAAATTAGATGCTACTGCCAATGCTAAAGCTATGAACATGTTATTTTGTGCATTAGATAGAAATGAATTTAATCGTGTTAGCATGTGTCAAACTGCTTATGAATTATGGATAACACTTAAAATTACTCATGAAGAAACTAACAAGGTCAAACAAAGCAATATCTCCATGCTCAAAAATCAGTTTCAAAACTTTAGAATGAAACAAGATGAATCCATCAATGATATGTATTCTAGATTTCAAGATATTTATCATTCACTATTAGGATTAGGAGAGAAGTACACTGATTTTGATATTGTATCAAAAATACTAAACTCTTTAACAGATGAATGGGAAAGAAAAGTCTTGGCTATTGAAGAAGCTAATGACCTCTCTACCATAAAACCAGAAGAGTTAATAGGAAATCTAATGTCCTACGAAGTAAATTTGCAGGCAAACCGAGTACAAGCACAAGACAAAAAGAACATAGCTTTCCATGCTGAAGAAGAAAAGGATGAAGAAGATTTAGCATTTATTGCTAAAAATTTCAAAAAATTCTTGAAATTCCGAAAAACTAATAAAAATAATAGAAAAAGGAACTTTCCAATCAAACCATCATCTTCAGTTCTAGAATGTTATAATTGTCATAAGAAAGGTCACATTCAGAAGGAATGCCCAGAGTTAAAGAAAAAATGTGTCAAGGGCAGGAAAGACAAGAAAAAGAAAGCACTCTCAGTAACTTGGGATGACTGATGTGCACGTAATTGTGTATATATTTACATTTATATTTTATCTCTTTTTATTTAAATAATCATCATATTTGGGCATTTTAACATGTTTAAAACCAAAATTCAATTATTTCCAAACCATCATATTTTCATCATCATTCAGAGGCAAAACGGTCATTTTTGTGCATGTGTCAATGTAAGAATTTTTACTTGGACATTTTTGATTATTTTTATAGGAATTTGGATGCATATGGAAGAGGCTTATATGAAGATACATGCATGCACAAGAAAATACAAAGGAATGAAGATGAAATAATTCAAGTTCAAGATCATGGAGGACCCCACCCACTTACCTAACTTCCAATTAGAAGCTAAGCACATGCTAAAAGGACTTAAAGCTTCATGTACATATTAAGTGGGGGATTAGTGAATGTTAATGATTACTTGGAGACTACACCACCTCAAGGGTATTTTGGGAAGCTCCCTAAAAAGAGAATTAGGGTTTTACGCATGTATAAATAGACCTCTTATGTACATGAAGATCATCTTCTACTCTTTCATTTACTTAGGAAATTAAGAAATCAAGTGTAAGCACAATGTTCTATGAAATAAAAATGGCTTCCAAGCCTCTTTCTTCTCTCTTTTCTACATGCTTTTCTTTGTTTTATTGTTAATGCTTATTTCTTTGCTCTCTTTCTCCTTATGTTCATAGCTTAGATTTATTTTTCATGCAAGTAGAAAAGTTAGTTTCTTTGCTTTGCTCTCCTTTTCTTTTCTTTTTCTTTAATGTTGCAAACTACATTTGTTGTTTTGATAACAAATATGAGAGGCTAATCCCTTCAATTTAGGGGTAATGAAGCCTCTAATCATGTAGCTTCAACATTTTGATGTTTTATACTCTCTTTTTGTGCTTTAATGAGAATGTATGAAGTGGTTAACTTGTTGTTTTTGCTTTGAATTTGATAGTCTATGTTGTTCATAACAAATAGGCTATGCTTAAACAAACATAACACAAATTGCCTCTTCATCTAAATATGATTATGGCAAAGAAGTGAATGTTGAAACTGAAATTTGATAGCCTATATTTCTAAACAATAGTTAATGGGCTATGCTTAAAATAGATTTTTATTTCAACTTTGTTGTCATTTTCATGAGAGTTATTAAGTGATTTAAAGGTTGTGTTATAATTTGATGGCTTATGTTGAGCTAATTAATAGCACAAATGAGTCATACTTAAGATAAACACATCATTTAAATTCCCTTATGACCCAAAAAAAAGAGATCATAATTTCATAATTGTTGAACTATATGATCTAGAGAGTGGAATTATCTCTAAATTTTCATTTAACTCTCATATTTTTATCACTTTCTTTTTGACATTTTTCTCATTTTCTAGCTAATCACACCCTTCAACTTTGATTTAATTTGATTGAAAAGAATTTTAAAATCATCAATTCCCTGCGGATCGACCCGTATTCGCCACGTGCTACATTCGTACACCGTGCGCTTGCGGTTATTTTTATTTCAAAATTCGTTCGACGGTTTTCTAAACCGATAGAATTTCCGTCGACGAACAAGTTTTTGGCGCCGTTGCCGGGGAATTGTTTTGATTTTAAATTTTTATTCTTCGGATTATTTTTCTTTGTTTGATTTTTGTGTGCTTTTTATTCTGTGTGTGTTTGCATTTTCCTTGTAAATTTTTTTTTTTTTTGTGTTTGTGTATTTTTGTGTGTGTTGTTCTTGTTTTCTTTTCATTTGCATATTAAAAAAAAAATTACAAGATCACAATTCAAAAAAAAAAAAACTGTTCATTGCATTTCTGTTTTCTGCTACAATTTCTGTTACAATTTTCAAAACAACTTCTGTTTTCTGTTACAAATTCTGTTTTTATTTCTCCTCTCTGTTCCTCTGTTTTGCACATCTGTGCACATACCAGTGCAGACAGCAGCTACCAGACCTTCTTGCAACCACCATCTTGCTTCAACACTTCACTGTCACACCTTCACAACTCCCCTTCACCATCCATTCATCTACAGTCCACATCCCGGCCTTCGACCAACCCTAAACTGCTTGCTTCAACCACTGCTATTCCCTACTAACCACTACACCACTTCAAAACTCCTCTGACCCCTCCTTCAATTCACAGCCCAAACCCCATTTCATCACCATTCCAACTACCATCCATTGCCTCTCATACAACAGTCCACTATCTACAACCCTGTCAAACTTCTGCTCGCAACTGCCTCTGTCCAAATATGGCAACTGCCACTGTTCTACAAGTCTAACATCGCCCTCATTCAAATTCTGTCACCAAGTCTTCCTGCATTTCTGCCAACCTTCCCCGACCATTTCCCCGACAGCTACACTACCCAGTACCACATAACACTGCATCAAGCGTCAACCTTCCAATCAACATTACTCACTGTCATCCACCCATCTTTCTGCTGCTACCTCATAAACTACCACACCATCAACCAAGCTTCAACACAAAACTTTATCAACTCGAGCCTTTGCTGACACAGTCCCCTATCCTTCCACTTTAGTTCAAAAGCATAATCACACTTCTGCATTTCTACATCTCCCCTCTGAACCATATCATCTACAACACCCCCTGCACACTACAACTTCGTGATCTCCAACCATATTCAATAACTTCAAACACCTCACTACACATCTTCCCTTACCACATACAAACTACCCACAACAACTATTCTGCTGATTCCCACTTAACCACTGCAGTTCATCACTGTCCTTTTACTGATTAAGTTGCCAAACACTGCATCCAAACCACCAATCCTCCATTACCACATCACTGGCATATTTCACAAACAACTACAACCAAATCCAACATCAATACATACCACCAGTTCTAATTACTGCATACAAACCTATCATCCCCATCATTCTCCCCTTAACAAAGCAACACTGAACCACTTTCCACTGCCTCGCCAACATTTCCATTCCTCTGCCTCGCCAACATTTCCATCCCACTTGCCAAACCTCATCTAGCACTATACACTGTCTATCATCATTGATACCTGCTCTTCACCACATCCGTCACAACATTTCATTTCTCCTGCAATATACCACACTTCATCACCCCAGAAATCGAGTCGAACCTCGAAACCACACTCCTCCCTGCAGTCTGCAGTTCTACCATTCCGAACCCTTTGAACCACTCACAGCAACACAGCAGTCCTCAATTCCAACATCTCCATCTTCCAGCAACGCGGTCAAACATTAACACAACCATCAATCAACAACAGCAGCATCACGCCCCCTCAACAGAGCTACCACCAGCAAACCACTATTCCTCTCCTCCAATCGTTTCAAGCGCCTACTGACAATTCGATACCCACTCTGGTTCCGCTGCAATTGAACTCCATCGACTTGAAATTGAACTCCAACAGCCGAGCAACCGCTAAATCGAACATCTCCCCACCACTTACGCTCGAGAATTGCCTCACCAACCCGCAATTGGATTTCGATTGTGAGTTGAATTTCTAAATTCGCGATTTACTGAAGTACAGAACTTTGTTCAAAATGGATTTCGATAAATGAATTCGATTGTGGTCTGTAATTTGAGTTCACTGAATTTTTTCTAATAAGGAGAAAATATTGGGCCGTGGGCTATAAAAAAAAAGAGAAGAAGAAGAAAAGTGGGGTCGGGTTTTGTGTGGTAAAGGAAGCTGTTTTCTTAATTTTTTTTTTTAGTTCATCCTTATTTAAAAAAAAAAGGTTTGGTCCATTGTTTTATTTAATTTGATTTTTGTTTTAGTTTTTTTTTCCCCCTCTCATCCTTCAAAAAAAAAAAAATCGAACAATTTTTTTTTTAAGTGAAACCCTACTTTTAAGTTTCCTTTCCAAAAAAAAAAAAATTGTACATATTCTTGTTTTATATTTCAGGTTGCCAAAGCAGAATTTCAGAAGGAAGACTGCTGCCAAAAAAAAAAATTGTCCGCTTGCTAATAGTTTTTTTGTTTTATTTGCCTTGCATTGTATATATCTCTTATTTTTATTAGTTGCATTGTTGATTGCTTACATTTGAATTTATATATAAAAAAAATTCAAAAAAAATAAAATAAAAACAAAAATCATTTGTAGTTGCATTGTTAATACACGTTTAATTTCTGCTTTGCATTTCATCTTTGATTTTGATTAATAATAACGGTTAGAAATCAATAACACTAAATTGTATATTGACAATTTGTCCTTTTTCTACAATTTAATTTCTCGGTGTCTAGGCTACGGCAGAGCAATAATCAGTTATAAATATTACGGTGATTCGTAAATATTATACTGAATTATTTCTCTGAAGGTTCTTAAACCTTCAGCTGCATTGCTACGGTGATTCGTGGTGCACCGATAAATCCTGTCCGTTACCTGGCTGAGAACTATCTTGTTGATTTAAGACAATTTGTGACCATATAATTTTGGGTTAACTTAGGATAAATCATTTGTAATTAACCATTGCATTCATTTAGTAACATTAGTTCATGCATATTTAAAAAAAAAAATTCAAAAATCCGAAACTAAAAAAAAAGTGTAAACATTCCTTTTCCGTTGAAATTTTTAAATCCTTTTTCCTTGAAATTTCAAAAATCCAAAAAAATTAGAAAACAAAAATCCAAAAAAAAATTATAAAACTATTTCAAAAACAAAAAAAAAATTAAAAACAAAAAAAAAATCAATTTCCCTTTTGAAAAAAATAAATTCTATTTTTAAATATTTTTCCTTTATAACGAAAAAAAAACCAAAAAAAAAAGAAATTTCTTGAAAATGTCCGAATCTCCATATTCAAATGAATTTTACGATAGTTGTGAAAATCAATATAATCCATATAATTTCACTTCAAATTCTTATGGATATTACAACAACAACTATTGTTTAAACAATTTGAGTCTTGAACCACAAAATTTTCAAAAAACAATGAACCCTCAACTCTTGAAAATAGCATTTCGTCGTTACTTGAAATCGCTACACAACGAAATCAAGAGATAAATGAGTGGTGCAATTCATATTTGTGCTATAACTCGAATCAAGGTTTTCAAAATAATCAAAATTTGAATTCACTTCAAAATTCAAATGATTTCGAGTGTAACCCATGCCAATTCAATTTCGAGTTTCAAGATGAATTTCAAAATAAAGACGAAAATGTAAACCAATTTTCAAATAATTTTGGCAATGGGAATAGTTTCAATAATGATACGATCGAAAACTTTGGTTATCAACAAATTCAAAATGGAAGTTTTCAAATTAATAATCATGAATTTGATTTCGTTGACCAAATGGAAAAAGATAACGGGAATTTATTACTTGAGAAATACAAAACTTTTCGTGAAAATCATAATCAAATCCCAACTTCCGAAGAATCAAATCCACCATTTATTGAAATTGGCGATTCTTGTCCTCAACAAGTACAAATCAAAAGTTTTCAACTTAATAATCACAAATTTGACTTTGTTGAACAAATGAATGAAATGTACAATGATCACATGGATTTGTTGTTCGAAACATATTTGAATCAACGTGATAAACATACTCAAATCCCAACGTGTGACAAGTCAAGCGATAATCCATCTTTTACCCAAATCGACGATTTTCAAATAACAAATTTTGAAATGAAAAATGATGATCTTAACAAAGTTGTTGAAAATTTGGTAATTGAGTTGGATTTCAATTCTATCGAGGGTGATAAAATCGATTTAAATTTCGATCTTCCTTTATCTGAAAATTTGAATACAACAACTTTGAATTTTGAACTTGACTTATGTAATAAAGTGGTTGATAATCCAACAAAGGAAGACGAATTTAACGAACACGATTTCTTTGGACTTTTTGAAGATGAGTTGTTGGATTCCAAAGGGGACGATTTACATCACCATTTTGAAATCAATAATTTTGAAGAATTTTTCAATGACAAACTTGACTTCCAATTTGGTGAAAATAAACTTGAATTTTAATCAATCGTTATATCTACCCCAAAAATCATCGAAAATAAAACAACTCGTACGATTTTT
The DNA here is from genome assembly GCA_030765085.1 of Allium cepa. Taxonomy (NCBI): domain Eukaryota; kingdom Viridiplantae; phylum Streptophyta; class Magnoliopsida; order Asparagales; family Amaryllidaceae; genus Allium; species Allium cepa. The sequence goes on along the minus strand of CM060928.1, from coordinate 532,603,823 downwards.
AATAAAACGACATTCGTTTTTCCAAATCCACATTCGACTTCGAAATCTTTTATGGTTTGGTTTTTCGAGCTTAAGCTGTGTCTCGCATACTTGACGAGACAAATGAATCGGTTTTTGGAAGACCGGTTCATTTACTGTTTAACGACATACTTTCTGATGTCTTGTAAATTATCATCTTTTCATTTTAATTTAAATAAAGATTATGTTTTTATTTTTCTCCTTCCACTTGGGTTGACTGTGGGGACACGGTCAAAATCAAGTGTGGGGGGAGGCTCATTTTCAATTTTTTTTTTCATGGTTTATTTTTGCTTTAAAATCTCAAAAAAAAAAAAATTAAAAAAAATCCCACAAACAAATTTTCTTTTGATTTATTTTTAAAAGAAACACCATAAGATAAATATATGGTTTTTGGTTTATTAAATTGAAATTTTTGAAAATTTATTTGTCTTAACAAAAATAAAAATGAAGTTTGATTACAAATAATAATGGTTTAACTAGTATATAGGAAGATTCATACGTGTTAATTTTGAAATACATCCTAATTGAAAATCTTTGTTTTAAAAAGTGGTTGATTTAAAGTAAAGGATATAACATTTTTTTTGTCGTCTAAGTTAAATGGTGATAAGATGATTTTGCAAAACTCTCTCTCTCTTAAAAATAATAATAATATCCAAAGTATTCACTCTCATTTAAAAGTCCCCACGGTTATGCATGGGTGAATTACTTAGAATCTTTGATTATGTGTTTTCATACTCATTTAAAAGTCCTCACGGTTATGCATGTATGGAACACATGTTAAAAAAAAACTTAATAAAAACCACCTACGGTCGATAGGTGTATGCACGAAAGTGTGTGCACTCGCCATGCTCTGTACTCCCCTCACATAAGCCCGAAAGGCAGTGCATGGGTGGTATATCTGGCCTCAGTTTACCTGAGCTAGGTGTGTATTTTTTCTTGCAAATAATGAGAAAGCAAGCAATTGAAATCCTAGCACTATTTTTACTTAGTTGATTTGATTTGTTATTGAAAAGAAATGAAAATACCACTTTGATAAACTTTGATAATCAACTAAGGATCCATTTCATAGTTACACTTTGTTATTAACCGAAACAACAAATTAAACTATTGTCTATTTGTTATGATAACTTGATTTTTGTTGAAAATTTTGACGAGTAAATGACATAAATTTTCAAGATAATAACCAAAACCTATATTTAACTTATTTGTGTCAATTTAAAAATAAATCCTTCATTTGTAAATATTTTCAAAAATTTGCATTCATCTCTTTGTAAATAAATCTTGTATTTTGTAAATATTTTCATCATGCATTTGGATTTTGTGGGTAGTATCCGATGAAAACCCTCACGAGACAACACTCGTCCTACTGGGGACACCTAGAGGTTTAACGGCTTATTGCATACGCTCAATGCAATCGTGCCCCCTACGAAAACGGATTTACCTTAGTTTTCCTTTATTCGAAGACGAATAAAAAGACAAGTGTGGGGGTATTTGATGTGCACGTAATTGTGCATATATTTACATCCATATTTTATCTCTTTTTATTTAAATAATCATCATATTTGGGCATTTTAACATGTTTAAAACCAAAATTCAATTATTTCCAAACTATCATATTTTCATCATCATTCAGGGGCAAAATGGTCATTTTTGTGCATGTGTCAATGTAAGAATTTTTACTTGGACATTTTTTGATTATTTTTATAGGAATTTGGATGCATATGGAAGAGGCTTATATGAAGATACATGCATGCACAAGGAAATACGAAGGAATGAAGAGGAAATAATTCAAGTTCAAGATCATGGAGGACCCCACCCACTTACCTAACTTCCAATTAGAAGCTAAGCACATGCTAAAAGGACTTAAAGCTTCATGTACATATTAAGTGGGGGATTAGTGAATGTTAATGATTACTTGGAGGCTACACCACCTCAAGGGTATTTTGGAAAGCTCCCTAAAAAGAGAATTAGGGTTTTATGCATGTATAAATAGCCCTCTTATGTACATGAAGATCATCTTCTACTCTTTCATTTACTTAGGAAATTAAGAAATCAAGTGTAAGCACAATGTTCTATGAAATAAAAATGGCTTCCAAGCCTCTTTCTTCTCTCTTTTCTACATGCTTTTCTTTGTTTTATTGTTAATGCTTATTTCTTTGCTCTCTTTCTCCTTATGTTCATAGCTTAGATTTATTTTTCATACAAGTAGAATAGTTTAGTTTCTTTTCTTTGCTCTCCTTTTCTTTTTCTTTTTCTTTAATGTTGCAAACTACATTTGTTGTTTTGATAACAAATATGAGAGGCTAATCCCTTCAATTTAGGGGTAATGAAGCCTCTAATCATGTAGCTTCAACATTTTGATGTTTTATACTCTCTTTTTGTGCTTTAATGAGAATGTATGAAGTGGTTAACTTGTTGTTTTTGCTTTGAATTTGACATTCTATGTTGTTCATAACAAATAGGCTATGCTTAAACAAACATAACACAAATTGCCTCTTCATCTAAATATGATTATGGCAAAGAAGTGAATGTTGAAATTGAAATTTGATAGCCTATATTTCTAAACAATAGTTAATGGGCTATGCTTAAAATAGATTTTTATTTCAACTTTGTTGTCATTTTCATGAGAGTTATTAAGTGATTTAAAGGTTGTGTTATAATTTGATGGCTTATGTTGAGCTAATTAATAGCACAAATGAGTCATACTTAAGATAAATACATCATTTAAATTCACTTATGACCCAAAAAAGAGAGATCATAATTTCATAATTGTTGAACTATATGATCTAGAGAGTGGAATTATCTCTAAATTGTCATTTAACTCTCATATTTTTATCACTTTCTTTTTGACATTTTTCTCATTTTCTAGCTAATCACACCCTACAACTTTGGTTTAATTTGATTGAAAAGAATTTTAAAATCATCAATTCCCTGCGGATCGACCCGTATTCGCCACGTGCTACATTCGTACACCGTGCGCTTGCGGTTATTTTTATTTCAAAATTCGTTCGACGGTTTTCTAAACCGATAGAATTTCCGTCGACGAACAATGACTCAGATACTTCTTCATCAGAAAACAGTAGTGACAGTGAAAACGAGCAAGCTAATGTCTGCTTCATGGCTACTGAAAATGAGGTTAGTGATTTTACTTTTGATGATATGATTGAGATAAATTCAGAACTAATTGATACTTTGAAAAATCTCAAAAGAAAATATAAAGAGTCTCGTGAACTTCAGAACAAAGCGGAATTCGAAAGAGATATGCTTAAAGATAAAAAAATACTAGAGGAAGAACTTGAAAAATAACAAGAATCATTCTCTAATATCAATTCTCAACTCACTCTTTTGAGTCAAGAAATTGAAACTCAAAAAGAAAAGAATGACGTTCTTGTTTCTGAAAATCATGAACTAAAAACAAAAGTAAAATTGATAGAATTGGATAATACTAGTCTTAAAACTAAGTTAGAAAGCATTACTAGAAATGTCTCAAACTTTAATAAAGGAAGAGAAACTTTATCAAAAATTGTTGATAGCTCTCAATCTATCTCAAGTAAGAAAGGATTAGGATATGTTAAGAAAACAACGGCTCCACCTAGAAAGAAAATTAGGAGAAATGTTAATCCTACTAAAACACACACAAAAAATCCTTTCTCAAAAAGTATAAAAATATGGGTTCCTAAAACAAACAACAATTTAATTAGGAAGAAATATATAAACACTTTTTTTGAAACTCTTCATAAAAATAAGGATTACATTTTTAAATGGGATACTGAGCCCTCTTGGGTTTGGTTTCCTAAGATTTAACTCTTAGGACCCTATCAAAAAGTGGGTACCAATATTATCGTTTATTTTTTGTAGGTCCCACTCAAGAAAAGAGGAAAATGGATACTCGATAGTGGTTGCTCAAAACACATGACAGGAGACAAAAATATGTTATCAAACATTATTTACTCAGATGGAGGATCTGTCACATTTGGAGACAACTCCAAAGGATACATCATCGGCAAAGGCGATGTGGGCAATAATGGTATTTCAAAATTACCTCTTATTTCAAATGATTTACTCGTTAAAAATTTAAAACATAATTTACTTAGCATCAGCCAATTGTGTGACAAAGGATTCAAAATCACTTTTTCTGAAAAAAAATGTAGTATTTTTGATCAAAATCAAAATCTTATTTTTGAAGGATATAGAGACAGAAATATCTATGTTTTAAATATGAAAATAAATCATAATTCAGATATGTGTTTAATAGCCAAAGAAAATGATCCTTGGTTATGGCACAAACGTTTCTGTCATATTAATTTTCAAACAATAAATAAGCTCTCTAAAAATGATTTAGTAAAAGGTCTACCTAAAATGAATTTTAAAATAGAAAATATTTGTGATGCTTGTCAATTAGGAAAATAAACAAAATCATCTTTTAAATCTAAAAAGGTTATTTCAACTTTACAACCACTTGAATTACTGCATATGGATTTATTTGGACCAACACAAGTACAATCCATCAATCACAGTAGATATGTGTTTGTAATTGTTGATGATTTTTCTAGATATGCTTGGACTATTTTTATGAAAAATAAAAGTGATACCTTTGATAATTTTAAAACTTTTGTCAAAAGAATTCAGAACTTTAAAAATTACAAAATAAAAAATATAAGAAGTGATCATGGAGGTGAATTCGAAAACGAAGCCTTTGAACATTTCTGTAAGAAAAAAGGAATATTCCATAATTTTTCATTTCCTAGAACTCCACAACAAAATGGAGTTGTAGAACGTAAAAATAGAACCTTACAAGAATGTGCAAGGACTTTGTTAAATGGAAGTAGTTATCAAAACATTTTTGGGCTGAAGCAGTTGCAACAGCTTGTTATGTTGTGAATCGTGTTTCTATTCGACCACTAACTAAGAATACTCCTTATGAACTTCTTAATGGACGAAAACCAAATATTTCCTATTTTAAAGTTTTCGGTTCAAAATGTTTTATGTTAAAAACAAAAGATCAGCTTGGTATATTTGATCCAAAATCCGATGAAGGAATCTTTTTAGGATATTCGGATCGTTGCAAAGCTTATCGAATTTATAATAAGAGAACAAATATCATTGAAGAAAATCTTCATGTATCTTTCGATGAAAATTTTAAACCAACTCCAAGTATAATAGATGATGAAGATTTCCCTGATAATACCACAAATACAGAAACTACATCTTTTGAAATTAATGAAAACATTGCTCACAATAACAATGAATTAAGATCTCCACCTAGAGTATTAAGAGATCTTCCTTCTATTAATGTTATTGGAGAACTAAATTCATCTGTTAGAACAAGAACTCAATTAAATCAAATGGGTCATATAGCTTTTCTTTCTCATATTGAACCTAAAAACATTAAAGAAGCATCTTCTGATGAAAACTTGTTAATCGCTATGCAAGAAGAACTAAACCAATTCGAAAGAAATGACGTTTGGGATTTAGTTCCACGACCTAGTGATCAATCAGTTATTGGTACAAAATGGGTTTTCAAAATTAAAGCAGATGAACAAGAAAATGTTACTAGAAATAAAGCTAGATTAGTTGCTCAAGGTTATAATCAAGAGGAAGGAATTGACTATGAAGAAACGTTTGCTCCAGTCGCTAGACTAAAAGCAATACGAATCTTACTAGCTTTTGCATGTTTTCATAATTTTAAATTATATCAAATGGATGTCAAAAGTGCTTTTTTAAATGGTTTTATAAAAGAAAATGTTTATGTTGAACTACCTCCTTTATTCATACACGAAAAATTTCCTGACTATGTCTATAAACTCACAAAGGCTTTATACGGTTTAAAACAAGCACCCCATGCTTGGTACGATCGTCTTAAAAATTATTTAATGAATTCTGGTTTTGAAATTGGAAAGGTTGATCAAACTCTTTTTATTAAACGAAATAAGCATGATATTTTAATTATCCAAATATATGTTGATGATATAATTTTTGGCTCTACAAATGAGAAACTGTGTCAAGAATTTTCTAACATAATGACCAATGAATTTGAGATGTCTCATATGGGTGAGTAAATTACTTTCTTGGTTTACAAATAAAACAACTAGAAAATGGTATTTTTATTAATCAAGAAAAATATTGTAACAATCTAATTAATCGCTTTGGTATGGAAAATACTTCTACCAAACCAACTCCTATGCACACAACCATACATCTTGATAAAGATGAAAATGGCATAAGTATTGACCAAAAATTATATCAAAATATGATTGGATCGTTACTATATTTAACAGCCAGTAGACCTGACATAATGATGAGTGTCTGTTTATGTGCAAGATTTCAAGCAGATCCCAAAGAATCACATTTACGAGCAGTAAAACGCATACTACGATATCTTAATAAAACCAAGGACTTTGGACTATTCTATCCAAAGGAATGTCCTTCTGATTTAGTATCCTATAGTAATGCTGATTTTGGAGGAAGCCGGACAGATAGAAAAAGTAAAAGTGGGACTTGTCACTTCATTGGACGGTCTCTTGTAGCTTGGTTTTGTAAGAAACAAAGTTGTGTTTTATTTGCACAAAAAATGGACAAACACCTCCAAGTCGTATGATTTAGTTCATTATATGTTGTTCTTAGTGATTTGAGTGATTTATGCAAATATATAAAAAGCATAGACTAAATTGTAAAAGACACACGGATTTATAGTGGTTCGGCCAGAACCTGCCTACGTTCACTTTATATGTTATTCTCCTCTTCTATTCAGATTACAAGTACAAAGCTTTGATTACAAGTAGCTGATAGTTGTTTGAAAGTTCTATCTGTGCTTGAGCTCTCAAACTTGTCTGCCAATGTTGTACCCCTGTCCCTCTATTTATAGAGTGAGGCTGGGGGCTGGGGTTCTGGATGTGTATAGCTGCTGGTGGGCTTGGGTCAAGACAATCTGGCCTGGCAATGTTGGTTCGGAGATGGTTGGAGTTGTTTTTCGGTCCGGCAATGGCTGGTTTGGTAGCATGTTGGTTCGGTGTAGGTTAGATAGGCGGTCCGGTGGTGCCTTGGATCGGTGGTATGCAATTGGAGAGGCTTCTGGTTCGGTGGTGGATGGAGAGGCCTCGGTTCGGTCGAGGGCGTAGCTTGGTCCGGTTAGGCTGGTTCGGTAGTGGTGTGGATATGTGTTGGTTCGGTGGTGACTTGTGAGTGGGTTGGTCCGGTGTTGTTTGGGAGGTAGGTGGTTCGGTGGGCATAATGTGGAGCCGGTCCGGCGAGAGTTGGTTTGGTGGGAAGGAGCCGGTCGAAACTCACCCAACACTTGCCCCCCAAAGTAGGGCATGTGCATGCACATGGCTTGCTTTGCTTTAAGCTTGGATGTTCTCATCCGGTCTCTAGCGCCGAACCAACTGGTCCAGCTATTGGTATTTGCTTATAAATAGGGGCCTAACGCCTCTGTTTTTCCTCATCAGCCGAACCACTCCTCCGTTTTTACCGAATCAAACTATTATCCCTGCCGAATCAACGTGTTAGCCGAATCAAGTTCTTGCCGAGCCAGGTGAGGATCTACTCTGCCGAATGAACTCTTATTTCAATTACCGAATGGGCTCGGGGGCCTCGTGTATCGAATGTACCTGAAAGCTGTGGTTTACCGAATGAGCTCGTGGCCTCCAAAATACCGAATGACCTTTTGTCCTTGAACTAGCGAATGAGTTTGAGAAGTGTGAGGCCGAATGGTCTTTGGTCTCGAGCTTTTATGTTTCGAATTGCGAATGAGACTCCAGGTTGCATGTACTCGTTTGTTTGTATTTCCATACTCCTTGTTCTAACAGTATGTTTTTTCGGTGTTACAGATAAATGTCTCGCAAAGTGGAAACTCGATCAGAAAAGAGAAAGTCTACAGACGGAAGAGAGTCCCCTGTGGTGCCCCCAGCCCAACCAGGACCGAGACGACAGGGACCCACCCCTAGGTCACTAGTGGACGAATATGGTCCTCAAGAGCTTCTGAACTCTCCTCTTGATTGCTTCCTGAGTTCTCTCAGAGAGGAGCAGCTTGATGTTATCTCCCGTTCCTTTGGGATTGATAGAGCGCGCATGCTGCTGCCAGAGAAGGGAGTCATGCCATATAATCCCCCTGAAGGATACTATGCTTATAGTATGTACCACTGCATGTGTGGGGCCATTCCTCCAATCAATGCCTGGATAGTTAGCTTTGTTACTTATTTGAAGGTGGCCCCCTTCCAGCTCCAGCCCAACTCCTACGCTATCTTGGTGTGCCTATTCGTGATTTTCCAGAGAAAGTACGGGAGCCCCCTTTCTAACTGGGAAATTCGATATCTATACAACTTGAGGGGTTACAAGAAAGGGTCTCCATACATCAGCTTGGAATCGGCCGTGTCCTTCAAGCCTGTCCTGGACTTGTATTCAAAGTTCACCATGTTCAAGAAGGAATGGTTCTTCGTCCGGGATGACACCGTTTCGATCCACCGCTTCACCTCTGGCTGTAAGTTGAAGCTTATTTATAATTTCCGTTCCGACTGAGATGCTTCTTCTTATGTGTTTTTATTTCTTGCTAGCAACAGGTGGCTTTGCGGTCGTGGAGAATGATCACCTGGTTCGGATGGCCGCGGAGGTAGAGGCCATTTCGGGAAGGGATAGGTTAGCTTCTTACCTAATCAGGAATGCCACTCTCCTGGAACACAATTTAATCCTAACACATCAGTCTGTGGTCAAGCAGAGGGATACGGCTGAGGAAAGAGCTGCCAAAGCCAAAGGAGGAGCCACGACAAAGAGTAGCAAGAGGTGGCCCTTCTCGATACTTCTAGTCCTTGGGGGGAGGAAGCTTAAGAAATTTGATGGACCCTCTCCCAGCACATGCCCAGATGTTCCGGAGGAGGAAAGTGGAGAGGGGGAAAGAGGCGAGGAGGAGAGCGGAGGTGATGGAGAAGGTGACGGTGGTAACGGTGGCGAAGGGTAGAGTGGTAGTGGCGTTGGTGCCTTGACCTCTGGGCAAGCGGGAGAGATTCAAGAGTGGACGGATGATGCTTTCCACCAAGCCTTTGAGGGGTTGGAGGAAGGTCCGGCCTTGGTGGAGAAATCGAAGAAGTCTGATAAAGCCGGGACTGGTGCAAGTCTATCTTCTGAGAGTACTTCAGCTAAGGCAACTCCGGCGGTTCAAGGTGAATTCTTGACTCCTTTTTAACTTCATACGTTTCTTGGATTATAGTCTCATGTATGCTTGTAACACTTGGTTTTTATTTCAGGAACGGGTAAGGCGGCCAAGACATCAGACATTCGGCACGGCCTTGAACAATTCAAACTCCTCAAAGCTTCTGCTAAACCAAAGCCCTCGACTGGCCGTTCCGGGGGCGTAGTCAGCTATCTCCCTCTTCTCGGAGTCATTGAAGAGGATATTCAAAAGAGAAAGAGGAGGCGTTCCACGTTCAAATATTTACCTGGACCTCAGCCCCCAACCCAGCCAATCCATGACATCACAGGAGAGGATACTGAGTCCATACCATCTCCGCATCCATCAGAGAATCCTACCGTTACTCGTGTTGATTGCCCCGGCTTAGCTCGTAACCCATTTGCGGGTCATCCAGATCTTGAACCGAGTTCTCATGATGTTTCCTTCGATGAGGTTACCGGTGAGCACCTCCTGCCCCGCAATCCTATGGTAAGGGTGCTTGACGAGGCTAAGTCTTTGGATATCGACTTGTTGACCACTCGGATTGTGACTATTGGGGACGAGGCCAAGGCAAACATCGATCGGGTGGCTGAGGAGACCAAGAAGTTGATGGGGCATCACGCCCGACTAGTCAAGGATGGAGAGGAAATCGGAAGTGCTAACATTCGGTTGCGGCTAATGGTTTCCGATCAGGCCAAACTGCTTGCCCACCAGGCCATGCAGATCTCCCAGCATAAGGCAACCTCCAGACGGCTAAAGAAAACCATGGAGGAGGCTAGTAGAGCCGATCTGCGTAAGATGGAGGCCACTTGCAAGGAACGAATTGATATGGCCATTGCCACGGTGGATGAGGTTCGGAGAATGGATCATGAGCAGATAGAGGAGTTATTTGGGAGGCTTGAAGCCGCAGAGCTTGCTCAAGTCAAGCTGAAGGAGGAGATGGAGGCGATGCGGAAATCCCTTCAGGCTGACTGCTCGAGATACCGATTGGAGAGAGATGCTGCCGTTGCAAGGATTTCGGCTTCCGAGGCCCGGATGAGGGAGTTTGAGGAGAATGAGGGGATGATGGATGAGATGCTTCAGGACATGTACTTCCGTACTTGGAAGCAGGGCAACCTGTCCTGGATGGACGACTATCCTCGGGTCATGGCTAGGATATATCTTCGGGCTTTGGTGGAGGCCAAGGCTGAGGCGGATAAGGAGGGTGGTGTAGCTTTCAGAATGGATGTGGTCACGGCGCAGTTTACTGAGGAGGAGAAAGTGGCAGTGAAGGAGGGCATGAGGCTGCTTACCGCCGTGGAAGTGGGTGTGCAGTTGGAGGATGATGATCATGGAGCAGATGCTGGTAAGTCTTCCCTCTCAATCTTTTCTTAACTTAATTGCATATCATTTATCTGATGGATTCTTCTCCTGAATCGGACAGGTGGGACCTCTGGCCAGCATGCTGGAAGTTCTGATCCAGCGGTTAAGTAGATCCCGGGGGGCTAGCAGGATAGAGGCGGAGCCCTGCCGCAGCTGACTACTTTTTTTGGTTTACTTGGCATTCCTGGATATACTAGTCCAAAACATCAATGTACTTTCAGGCTGTAATTATGTAATTATGTCATTGTAGCGAATGATTTTATTCTTATATGGTTTTATAACATAAGCCGATTCTGTCATATTTGAATGATGTCGTTATTTTGATGTGTTGCATAAGAAATATAGCTGTGTATATGCATGTGTTTTAATCGTGTTTGATGCTACGCTCTTGCTTAAAGTATAATTTCATGTCTTGCAATGTTAGTGTGACGGGTGAATAAACTATGGCTACATGTTTATGTTCAAGAAAAGAAAGTACCGCCCTTCATGCTTTAGTTGTAGACGGTAACTTTGAATGTCTTGTGTGACTGAGGATGGAATGCAGCTGAGAGACCTGTCATCCAGTTGTGAGTTTTCATATCCGTTAGCGAGTGTCTCTGATTCTATGCCCTGTACTTTAAGGGTCGTTATAGAGGATAGGACGAAAGCTTTTAAATAGAAAGGAAATATAAGAAAACAGTAAAACTTCCAATCACGGAAGGCCTTCGATGTGCTTAAGTTCTTGGCAAACGGGTTTTGTAGTCACTTTCCCTAGCTGTGGGTCTTGGAGACATTCGTCACCCATCTTATGCCTCCGTGGAGAGTTTTCTTTTTTACCACAGCCGAACCTAAGACACATCGGAGCCGAGATCGCGCACAGTAACTACCCGGGCCGTTATGGCCCGTAATCGTGGGTATTATTCGATTTACCATGGCCGGCTAGCGTGGGTGCCGATCGTCAACTGTGAACTGCCGCTGGCTGGCCACACCTTATGTTAGGGCTTATAATCGGTTCACAGTCGCCGGCGAGCCGAACGCCGTAATGAGCTGCCTCGGCTATAGTCGGCCTTCTCGGTGGCTTATGATCGGCTCATTACAGTTGGCTTTGAGGGCCGTTGCGAGCAACGAGTTAACCCACAGCAGAGGGATGCTGGAGCAAAAGTATCTCATTGACGTGGACATAGATTCGTATAATACCTATTAGGTCTTGTCCAGGTGAGGTTGTGCCGTGAAGTATCCAGAATGGAAATGCCGTTATAAAGGATTTTGTTCAACAGAAAAGGATAAAGCTTAACAAGCAGCCAAGATATAAAGGAACAAGTTAAAAAGAGACATAATTTTTAAAGTGGTTCGGCACGAAAATGCCTACGTCCACTGATTCTCTTTGTTAATTCACTTCATATGGGCAGTACAAGTTAAGAAAAGTATCGACGAGGATGTTGGATGTTCCATGCCCTCTGGAACACCTCTCCGTCCACTGTTGACAAAATATAAGCTCCGTTGTGGAGATCTTTATGAATTACATAGGGCCCGTCCCAGATAGGATCTAATGCTCCGGGGCGCGAGAAGATCCGTTTGAGAATAAGATCTCCTTCTCGTAGGTCGCGGTGCTTGACTTTGGAGTTGTATCGTGCTGCCACTTTTTGCTTGTGAGCTGCCGCCTTAAGTGCTGCATCATTTCTTCTTTCTTCAATTAGGTCCAAAGACATGTGTAGGAGTTCTTCATTCTCTTCTGGGTTGTAGTGGATCCTATGGTGGGAGGGCACTATAGTTTCAACTGGAAGCATGACCTCCGATCCGTATGCCAAAGAGAAAGGAGTATGTCCTGTTGATGTTCTGTAAGATGTGCGGTAGGCCCAAAGTGCCGTAGGAAGTTCATCCACCCAAGCGCCTTTTGACTTTTCAAGCTTCTTCTTGATTAGAGTTTTGAGAATTTTGTTGACAGCTTCGACTTTTCCGTTTGCCTGGGGATAAGCTACAGATGAGAAGCTTTTGTGAATTCTGTGCTCTCGGCACCAGTCGGTGAATTCCTCGCTGTCAAATTGAAGTCCATTGTTTGATATTATTTTGAGTGGAACCCCGTACCTGCATAAAACATTTTTGATCAAGAAGTTAATAACTTTTGCCGAAGATATTTTATTTAAAGGTTCCGCTTCCACCCATTTGGTGAAATAGTCGACTGCCACTATAGCATATTTGGCTCCGCCTCGGCCCATCGGCAGTTCGCCAATCAGGTCAATTCCCCATACCGCAAAGGGCCAAGGAATGGTCATCTGAGTAATCTCATTGGTTGGTAGTCGAGGGACTTTAGCAAATTTCTGGCATCTGTCGCATTTTTTGACGGAGTCCAAGGCGTCTTTGATTAAGGTGGGCCAGAAATATCCATATCGGAGTATCTTCTTTGCCAGAGCTTGCCCTCTTGCGTGATCTCCGCAACTTCCTTGATGGATGTTGGATAAGATTTCCTTGGCTTCCCTTCCGGCGACACATCTTAATAAGGGGTTAGAGAAGCCGCGTCGATAGAGGATGCCTTCTTGTATCGTGTAGCGGGAAGCACTCCTCAAGATTTTCTTGACTTCGCTACGCTCATTGGGTAGTGTGCCATCTTGCAAGTATTTCCGGATAGGAGTCATCCAAGTTTCTTCTTCGATTGCAGCTATCAGATCCTCTTGTTCGAAACTTGGGGCTAGTTGTTTTGAGATGGCTACTATTCCAGAAATGGTGCTGTTCTTCATGATAGCTTGCTTTGCCAGTTCCTCAGCCTCTCGGTTCTCCTCTCGAGGAACGTGTTTGATTAAATAGTGATCCAATTGAGTGAGCAGCAGCTTGGTCTTCTTTAGATATGCTGTGAGTCGTTCTCCTCGAGTCTGGAATTCTCCCAGTATTTGATTTACAATAGTTGAGAATCGCTATGGAGACATAAAGAGCTGACTCCAATTTCTAAGGCGAGTTCCAGTCCTGCTATTACTGCTTCATATTCTGCATCGTTGTTGGTGGCAGTGAATTCCAACCTTAGGGCATAGTGCAGCTTCCTTCCCCTGAGGGTGATTATCACAATACCTGCCCCCGAGCCCTGTTCGTTTGATGCTCCATCTACGAAGAGATTCCACTTGATATCTTTTGCTATTTCGGATTGATCCTTACCTTCGTTGGTAGTGAATTCGGCAATGAAATCGGCCATGGCTTGTCCCTTGATGGCGGTGCGAGGGTGGTAGGTGATATCATATTGACTCAGTTCAATGCACCATTTAAGTAGTCGCCCAGAAGTGTTGGGGCGATGGAGTACCTGCCTTAGCGGTTGATCGGTTAAAACTCTGATGGAATGAGATTGCAAATAGTGTCGCAGTTTCCGTGACGTGATTAGCAAGCAGTATGCTAGCTTTTCAAGTTTATGGTATCTGGCTTCTGCCCCCGTAAATCTCTTGCTTACAAAGTATACGGGCCGCTGTGCGTGGTTGTCTTCTCTCACCAAAGCGGCGCTTAAAGCATGGGACGATACAGCAAGGTATAGGTATAGTTCCTCGCCTTCATTTGGAGTTGAGAGTACTGGTGGTTTCTGGAGGTGTTCGATTAAGTTAAGGAAGGTTGTCGAGCATTCGTCAGTCCATTCGAACTTTCCTTTGTCTTTCTTCAGAGCTTCAAAGAAAGGGATGCATTTGTTGGTTGCTTTAGAGATGAACCTGCTTAGGGAAGCCACCTTCCCGTTTAGGCTTTGCATCTCTCTTCGCGTGGATGCTATCTAGATATCTTGCAAAGCTCGGACTTGTTCGGGGTTTGCTTCAATCCCCCTGGCATGGATGATGAATCCCAAGAACTTTCCCGACGATACTCCGAAGGAGCACTTTAGAGGATTCAGCTTCATTCCATATTGGCAAAGTACTTGAAACATCTCGTCCAGGTGGTTTATATGATCGTTGGCTTTCCTCAATTTTACCAGCATGTCATCCACATAAACTTTCATAGTTCGTCCTATTAATTCCGCAAACATCTTGTTGACGAGGCGCTGATAAGTAGCTCCGGCGTTTTTAAGTCCAAAAGGCATTACTTTGTAGCAGTACAATCCCCGGTCAGCGATGAAACTAGTGTGGTCTTGATCGGGGGCGTGCATAGGGATCTGGTTATATCCTGAGTACGCGTCCATAAAGGATAAGAGTTCGTGTCCGGCTGTGCTGTCCACGAGCTAATCGATTCGGGGGAGTGGGAAGCAGTCCTTCGGGCAAGCGTCATTTAAGTTGGAGAAATCGATGCATGTTCGCCACTTTCCGTTAGCCTTCTTTACCAGTACCGGTTTGGCGATCCATTCTGGGTAGATGGCTTCTCGTATGAAGTCATTGGCAAGTAAGTTCTTTACTTCTTCCTCGAGGGCTGCTGATCATTTTGCCCCCATTCTCCTCTTCTTCTGCTTCACTGGCACCTTGGTGGGATCGATGTTCAGTACGTGGCATGCTACGTCTGGGGAGATTCCTGTCATGTCGGCGTGCGTCCATGCAAATACATCCATGTTGTGGCGAAGAAAATCGATGAGTTGATCCTTCAACTTCGCTTTTAACTGAGACCCAACTCTCAGTAGTCTACTTGGGTCGTGTTTGTCTACAGATACAAATTCCATAGCCTCTGCAGGCTCGGTGGTGGCCTCCTCCTCTTTATCCCTGGGGTCTAATTCGTTGAAAGGATCGCTGGTATATCGAAGAGGAGGGGCTTTCTTTAATTGCTATGCTTCTAAGTTTTTCTTGCAGAGAGAAGTCTCTGCATCCTTCCCTTTATCCTTCCTGCGGTTATTGCAAAGTTCAGTCACATAGCAATCTCGAGCGGCGTCTTGATCTCCCTCTATTTCCCCTACTCCATTATCTGTTGGGAATTTCATTTTCGGGCACCATGGGGCTAGGACAATTTGGAAGTCAGGCAAGGCTGGTCTCCCCTAAAAGGCGTTGTAGGCCAAGTGGCTTTCTATTAGCACAAATGTTTGTTTTCGCACTATGGAGCGCGGATGACTTCCTATCTCGACAAAGAGGTCCAGTTGCCCGAGGGGCATCTTCGCATCTCCAGTGAAGCCATGTAGCGGTTTGCTGCAGGGAGACACGTCCTTCATTGCCAGCTTCATTTTGTCGAAAGCATGTTTGAATAAGATATTTACTGAGCTTCCGGTGTCTACTAGAATTCGAAAAATCTTGGCTGGACCGAACCAGGCAGAGATGACCATAGGATCCATGTGTGGGTACTGCCTTCCCTCTAGATCACGCCTATTGAATGTGATGTCATCATTCTTATTCCGTTTCGGGTGGCATTCTTCCGTAACGGAATTGACGTAGCCTTCATTATTCCTAAGTGACTTACCGTATCTTTCTATCTCTGCCCAACTTCTATCGGCGATGTGTGGTCCTCCTGATATGGTAAGGACCACTATCTTCTCTTGACTGGAGCCGCTGGTGTTGCGATTTCCTCCGCCAACTTCCGGGAGGGGTAGCCCTGGGTTCTCATTGGCAGGAGTTGAAGTCCTGTTCTGACCTCTCACATAGCGCTCCAGTCTCTTCCTTCTGATGTGTTCTTCAATCAAGTCTCGGAGATGATGGCATTCATTGGTGTCATGCCCATGAGATTTGTGGAAGCAGCAGAACTTTCCAGATTTAATTGCATTATCTGATTCCTTCTTGTGCGGGGGGCGCTTGTATCTAACTTCGTCTTGGGTGGCCAAGAAGATGTTTTCGATTGTTTCATTTAGAGGAGTGTAAGAGTCAAATCTCGGCCCTGGCCTATATAAGCGTGTTTCTCCCTTCTTGCCCCCAGCACTATCTCTGGAGTCATTTCTTCGAACGTCCTTTGCTACTGCGGAGGTGTTGCCATGAGCTGCCTTGGTTTGTTGCCCTGTCTGCCTTTCAATGGCAGCGTCTTCAAGTCTCATATATTTCCCGGCTTCGTGGAAGAAATCGGGCAAGGTAGCTAGCTTTTCTTTCGTTAGTCTTCTGGCAAATTTAGTATCCGGGTGTACACCATTGCAGAGGGCCATTGTGATAAGTTTCTCATCGGCATCTTGGACTGTGGCCGCTGTGGCGTTGAATCGGGTTAGATATTGTTGCACTGTCTCTCCAGGTTTCTGTTTGATATTAGATAGGGAATAAGTGTCCTTGGGTTGTTCCACATGAATGCGGAACTGGCTGATGAACTTTTCTTTCAACATTTCCCATGAGCTGATGGACCCTTGAGGTAGATCGCAGAACCAGGAGGTAGCTAGATCTTCCAAGAATAGTGGAAAGAATTTACACAACACTCCATCTGTTGCTCCGCTCATGAGCATATGCTGTGTGTATCTTTGTAAGTGTACGACGGGGTCAGAGGTTCCCTTGTAAGGTTCCATTGTTGGCATTTTCCATTCCCGGGGGGTGATGGCTGTTTCGATATTGTGGGTGAAGGGGCTGGTTACCCTAGCGCATATCCCTCGATTCCTTTGTTCTCGTTGGATGCACTCTTTGAACAATCGCGCCATCCTTTCATCAGAAGTTGGAGCGGATAGAAATGAGCTTGGTTCTTCCCTGCGAGATTGATTCCGTCCAGATGACCTATAGGGATGGTATCGTCTATCGCTCCTAACATTCTCCAATGGCTGCCTCTGGTCTTCTGGGGGCACGCTGAGGTCAGCCGCAGTTGGCCCTTGCCTTGATCTTCCCCTGCTGGGTTCTGTTCTCAGCACTTCCTCGGGTCCAACTTCGGACGGGACTCCAGCTCGGCCCCGTCCATTGGTGTTTCCGTGGTTAGGTAGCATGACGGGCTCAGTTACATCCGACCCCTGCTTGATACCTCCCATGTTGGGTTTGGTTCCAAGTGTTTCCTCGGGTCGGAATTCGGTCTGAGTCCGGGCTCGGCTCCTACCATAGCGGTTTCTGTTATTAGCCTCTTCGAAGAAGAAAGACCTTTGTTGTCTCCCAGATCCTCCACTCTAGGACTCACCCCATGATTCAGTGTTGCGGTTGGTTTCTTCAATATCCCTTAAGCGTGACATGAGTTGATCCACCAAGGCTTCTTGTTGAGATGCGAAGCGGTTAGTTACTTCAGCCACAACCCTGTCCAGATCCGCCCTTGTAATTGGTTGTTCCGTAGCAGGGGCTGTTGGATTCGCCTGATTTACATTTTCTGTTGGAACCGTACGATTGCCTTGATCTCTGATCACTGGGTCTGGGATACTGCCAGTTACGATGTTCTTTCCTTTGTTAGCATCTTTCTTTCGTCCGAGAGGCATGCTTTCCAAGCAATGAACGATGCTGATAGGAAAAGGGTTAAGTGGGAGAAACTGAAGCTCCGAGCTCCCTCTCTCAGTGAAAGCACCAAAAATGTTTGCACAAAAAATAGGCAAACACCTCCAAGTCGTATGATTTAGTTCATTATACGTTGTTCTTAGTGATTTGAGTGGTTTATGCAAATATATAAAAAGCAGGGACTAAATTGTAAAAGACATACGGATTTATAGTGGTTCGGCCAGAACGTGCCTACGTCCACTTTATATGTTATTCTCCTTTTCTATTCAGATTACAAGTACAAAGCTTTGATTACAAGTAGCCGAAAGTTGTTTGAAAGTTCTATCCATGCTTGAGCTCTCAAACTTGTCTGCCATTGTTGTACCCCTGCCCCTCTATTTATATAGTGAGGCTGGGGGCAGGGGTTCTAGATGTGTATAGCTGCTGGTGGGCTTGGGCCAAGACAATCTGGCCTGGCAATGTTGGTTCAGCATCCTTTTGGTTCGGAGATGGTTGGAGTTGTTTTTCGGTCCGGCAATGGCTGGTTTGGTAGCATGTTGGTTCGGTGTAGGTTAGATAGGCGGTCCGGTGGTGCCTTGGATCGGTGGTGTGGAATTGGAGAGGCTTCTGGTTTGGTAGTGGATGGAGAGGCCTCGGTTCAGTCGAGGGCGTAGCTTGGTCCGGTTAGGCTGGTTCGGTAGTGGTGTGGATATGTGTTGGTTCGGTGGTGACTTGTGAGTGGGTTGGTCCGGTGTTGTTTGGGAGGTAGGTGGTTCGGTGGGCATGGTGTGGAGCCAGTCCGGCGAGAGTTGGTTTGGTGGGAAGGAGCCGGTCGAAACTTACCCAACATGTTTCATTATCGACTTGTGAAGCAGAATATATTTCTGTAGCTCTGGCATGTGCTCAAGTCATTTACATGCAACAAACACTACAAGATTTTGGTTTTAATTTAAACAAATCAACAATTTATTGTGATAACACTAGTGCTATTAATTTATCTAAAAATCCCGTCAATCACTCAAGAACAAAACACATTGACATTCATCATCATTTTCTTCGTGATAATATTGAAAAGAATTTAATAAATCTAGAATTTGTTTCCTCTGATAAACAATTGGCAGATATATTTACAAAACCTTTAAATGAAAATACTTTCATTCATTTAAGAAGAGAACTTGGTATTCTTTCATTTAAAAATTTATAAAATTATATATATATATATACTTTTATATATTTGTGACCTCTAATAACTCAATCTTAAAACAAAATATATAAATCAAATTTTTATCAAAATAAATATAAATTTTTTTATGACTACTATCAAGATTTGAACTCATAACCTCTCCTATATGATTCACATACTTCTACCATTTGAGCTATAAGTGTTTCTTATCTCACCTAGAAGTTTGGTTTTATTTGTTCTATTTTTTTTTAAAAAAATAATATAACATAGCCACCGAGATTTGAACTTGGGACTTCCAGCTGATAGTTCAATAAATTACCAGCTGAGCTATACATGTTTTTCTGCCGAACCACATGCTTTTCAATCACTTTAAGACATTTATTTTTAAATTAATTTTCATCCACTGTTCTAATCTCTGGTTATAAATAAATAGTTTCTTATAACCATTCAATATAAGATCAATTGCAACTATATAAATTACACTTTTCATTTCATATTCACATTACAAATTATTTCGAACAAGCTTTTCAAATTCAAGCTTCTCAACAATGGCATCTCAAAACTCTTATGATTCATCAAACTCAAAACTATCCTTTGCTACTCCAACTTCCTCTAGTAGCTATAACTCATCCAGCAATTCTACACCATCATTACCAACTCCGACCCCTATTCATGAACCGGGAAGAAATCACACCGGATTTTCACCTAAACCAAAGAAGTCTAGAAGATCTTTGTTCCTTTCACCAAAAACTAAAGAGAAAATTGATGAAATACATCATTATCAACAGGAGAAAGTTAATCTACAAAGAGAAATGTTCTATGAACAGCGAATGAATTCAAATCGCCTTAGTCTTATTGAGTCAATCGCTCTTAAATTTTGTGGAAAATCGGCCAAGCATGATGTTGTTCAACCTTCATCATCCCATCAGCCAAGATCTTCTGGATGGAACAAATGGGAACAAACTTCACCTCAACATCAGGCATCTCCAAATTCATGGGAACGCCAAAATTATTGGTCGCCTTTACAACCTTATGTTGAGAATACAAAAGTTGAACCACAATAATAATCTCCTAAGACCCCTAAATAATAATCGATTCTTGTGTATCATTGTTCCTAAATATTTGTATTTCGAATTTGTATTTGTTTCCTTAATAATTTTTCATTTTTTGTTTGAAAAAAAAGGGCTTACATCATTATTTACTCCCAGTCAGTTGACTGGAAATTTAAGTCAGTCGACTGATGTCAGGGTCTCCAAACTCTCGGGAAACCATTCAGTCGACAGACCTAAATAATCAGTCAACTGACTAAGAAAAACTTTTAAATTTTTTATGCATACCAGTCGACTGGTTTATTTTTTCAGTCGATACGAGTTGCCCTTCATCTTCCCCATTTTCTTACCTTTTCCCCTTTTTACTTTACTCTTCTCAGTTTTTTTAACCCAAATTTTTCCGCCCTCAAACCCTAGAAACCCAATTCCACTCAATTTTCGAATCAAAAATCGTTCAAATGGCTCCTCCAAAACATCAAAGACAAGGCTCTTCATCCATCGATCCTACCGACGCTCAAATTGCTCAATGGTTGTATAATGATGTGGCAGTTACAAGATGGCACAAGATGAAAAATTCAAGGATATTTGAGGGTTCATTCATGGTTTACAGCGACTTCGCGGCTTATGCAATACAAGAACTCATGCGTAGATCCAGATTGGAGTCTTTACTTGATTTGAATTCAAATTCTCACAAGATCAATCACCTAATGTTAAAATTATTCTATGCCAATTTAAATCTACCTCATCAACGTCCATCAAACACAAATTGTGTTCGGAGTTTAGTATGTGGAAAACAAGTATTTTTTTCTTTAGATCGAATGGAACACATTCTTCAAACTCCTAATCATGGAATTCCACCTGATGATGTCGAATGTAATATTCGACAAAGGGATCGAATTAGCCATATGTTCATGGGAGATAACATGACGGAACTGAAATCTAGTCTCCTTCGTCCAAAAGCGAGAGTTGTTCACAAAGCTCTCATGAGGAGTATATTGCCAAGAACCGGGTCATATGAATTAATCTACCCAGAAAAATTCAAAGCTCTATATGCGGTTTGGGGAGGAATTCAGGTAAATTGGCTACGAAGGATATTGGACGAGTTTCTCACTTTCAACAATGTTACTATGAAAACAATTTATTTCGGTGAATATATCATGCGATTGCTTTTAAATGTGGGTACTCCTCAACCGGAATCCGAAACTTCTTCCGTTGGAGTTATCAATATTCGCACATTAAGTCTCATGAAACTACCATCCGCTCCACCAACTTTTACCTCCTTTGAAGAATGGCATCCACAACAACATCAACGACCATCAGGCCGGCCAGTTATTCGAGAACGTGCTTCTTATCCCGAAGAAGACGAAGAAATTCGTCTTGCAACTTCAGCTAGTTTACGAGAATCCGTTGAAATTCTCTCTAAGAATCAACAAATATTAGGATCTCGCTTGAAGAAAGTGGATAAAAAATTGTACAAACTAAAAGGATTCTTCTCTATTCTTTGGGATGCTATTTCATGTTCCACTTCCACAACTGCCTCTTCCATAGCTCATGGTAAACGACCAGAACCAAGGTTTACATGGTCAACTTCTGAAGAGCATACTAGTAGTGATACTAGTGGCACAGGCAGTGGTGCTCATGGAACTTCTAGGCCTGGAAAAGAACCTGCACCAGAGGAAGATTTCGATTGACATCTTGATGAGTAGGTTTTGTGATGAGTAAGTAGGGTATTCATTATCTATCTGTAGTTTTTTAATTCGAACATATTTGAATCTTGTCTTAAAAATCGTAATTTATTTAAATATTGACACTTGTACTAAATAGTCTCGCTTTTTATATTTTTCTCTTTACATTTATATATTATGCTATGTCTCCTTTTTTGTCGATGACAAGGGGGAGAAAAGTATGTGCACTAACATATTTGATGCAGGAAAAAGATATCATACATTCAGGGGGAGAAAAAATAAATTTTCTCTGAAAATATATACAGGTTGTCATCAATCAAAAAGGGGGAGAATGTTGAATCACTAGTTTTGATTCATGACAAATCAGTTCAGAGGCCAAGAAAAGAATTTACATTCATACATAACAAAAAGAAAGACAATAAAGGATCAAGGCTACAACTCTATGCTTAAAATAACTATTATTTCTGTTGAGTCTTAGTTATATGTTAAAATCATTCCTCAAGTTTTCAACGTTTTCAATTTTTCTTTAAAAAGAAAATTCACTGTGCAAAATATGCACAGCCAGTCGACTGACTGGATATGCCAGTCGACTGACCGTGCATATGCACAGTCGTGAACTCTTTTAAATTTTAAAACTTACATGGTTTTTAAAATTTCAAATACCAGTCGACTGACCACAATCTCCAGTCTACTGAACCGACTTCAACTGCAAATTTTCTGAATAGACATCTTCTTCCATGAAGAGTTGCAAACCATCAAAAGTTGTCTCTCTTGGCTGAAACTCTTCACCAAGGGTTGCAGTTTTCTGATGATTATATATAGGAGTTCTCTCTTCTTCAAAAATCACTTATTTTCTAATTCTAACTCTCTATTTCTCTCTTGTGATTATTCTAAGTGCTCTCGTACTTTCAATTGCTTTGAATCTTTGAATCATACTCTATATACTTTGATTCTTAGCAATATTCTTCCTTCTCAAATCTTCACATACTACTTATATACTTGAGGAATTGATTATAGGAAGTTTGTAATCTTAATTGACAAATCAGTGTTATCAAGAACACACTTAGTCAACTACTTTCATAGTTTGTTAAAGACCCGTTCTGCTGCTCAGGCAAGGGAAAGTCCTCTTCTGCTGCTGAGGCAAAAATCCTGTTCTGCTGCTCAGGTGTCTGTTCCGCTGCTCAGACCTATTCCTCCGGGTTAAGTGAGGGTATTGTTAGTTAAAGCCAGAAATTAGTCTGGGACTGGACGTAGGACGGTGCTCCGAACCAGTATAAAATATCTAGTGTCATTTTACTATACTGCTTTTATATTTCGCACTATTTACTATCTATACTCTGCATTACTGTTTATCCATATTATACGGTCCAATATACTTTCAATCTATTCCACGATTTGGATGGGCATGATACCAATAGCTGTAGGCATCTAAAGAATATAATTGAGGAGCACGTAAGGAATGCACGGTTGCGACTAAATGTCGGGGATCGGAATGCAGCAGTGGAACAGGAGCAACCACCATCTACTTGAAATAACGATGGCGCGAGGCCCAGGAATGATGGTCGATTAATTATCAATTGACTGGAATGACATGAAATAAATAGCAAACTATAGGCAAACGACCAAGTCATTTACTCATGTACGGGGATGGAGATGGCCCTAGAAATGCTCTGAATGATGATAAATCGCGATAATATGGTTTGTGAAATCTGTTTCTTCTTTTGGTTTGAACATTTGCTTTTTCAGGTTTGGTTTTGGAGTTTGGTTTGAACTCCTGATTTTATTTGTCTTTTGGTTGGGACCTTTGATTGGATGATTGTTTTCTGGTTCGGATGTTGATTTGGATTTCTGGCATGGATTTTTGGTTTTCTGATTTGGTTTGGAACTTGGATTGGATTTTGATTGAATTTTTATCTGGCTTATCGGTAAATGGCCATCGGGTATGGGTTGTGCCTGGCAAGAGGTGAGCCTCTTCGTCCGAACGTGATGAATTGGCTTATTCAGGTCGTCGAGTGTAGATTATGCTCGGCAAGGGTCCGAAGAGACCGGGATTCGGCCTAGGACTTAGGTCCTATATTATCGGTTACTATTTCAGGTCGTCGAGTATGGACTATGCTCGACAAGGGTCCGAAGCAAACAGGATTCGACTTAGGACTTAAGAAATGGCACTATTCAGCACTTATGGACATTGGACCACGTCATTAGGTGTGGATTGCGCTTGGCAAGAACCCGGAGAGGTTACAGATATGAATATCGGCTATGAACGGTAAAAGATTTGGATATCCACCCGGATAGGTCTTGGATTCGGTTATTGGTAATGGATAAGGATGGATTAGGACTCAGTCATCAGGTGCGGATGGACATGGAATTGGCTGAGGCTTTGATTACTAGATTTGGAATTGGACATCGACTCGAAGCAATCAAGAATGATGCACTCGGATGAGATAGCTTGGTAATGGATTGGATTATGAATCAGATGGTATGGCTATGGATGGAATATGGACTTCGGATATCGGATACGGAGCTTTTCAAAACACACCTTCTTATCATAAGACATGTTTTGGAGGGCAAATGTTATCCCACCCTTTGGTCAAGGCTGGAATATCAACAAATTAGCTAGAAAGGATGGATATTTGGATTGAAGATTGATTGAGAACCAGGTTGTGATCGATATCGTCAAAAGTTGACCAAGCTCCAATCAAGACGGAATCGATTGGGGACAACAATCAAGTCTAGGAGAGGCTACGTTTCAAATTTCAGGTCAATCGGAGTTCGTATGCTCGAGATACGGGTGAATCAATATTGGAAGAAACTGATTTCGTACCGGTGATTTCATATCGATACATTTCGTATCGATGCAGTTCGCATCGATGGACGTGGATTTGATTACTTATGTCAGATTGACGTGTTCGTATCGATCAGGATGGACTCAGGGCTTGGGTTGTGTATCAATACGTTCATATCGATTGAATGACGGAGTATGTTGGAGCATTTCGTATCGATCAAGGCTGGAATCGATACAAAGGATGGAGCAGTAGTCATAGGAACTTGGATGAGAATTTCATATCGATCGATTGTTGATCGATATGTAGAACCCAGTCATGCATCGATTCGAAAAAGGGCAGAAGGCGTTAGCAGATAGATGGTAGCAGATGGATACGAATGTGCACGATGCATGGATGAGAATGGAGGCATTAGCAGATCGATTTGAAGGAAGAAGCATTCAACGCGGCATGTAAAATGGATAGAGCCCTAGAAATAGCGCCATGTCATCAGCAAGCACATGCACGGTATCAATACGGTCTAGTATCGATACAAAATTGATCGACACGAACGAAATACCATACGAACACTACATTTCGTATCGATCATATCTAGATATCAACAAGTCCAAACTTTATGAAATTTTCATAGGAGCTTACGTACAAGCCAAAGAAGGTTCGTGCCAAGTTTCAACTCCATTGGATAAAATCTTGATCGATACGAATTACGTTCGTGTCGATCACGGGTCAAGCCGAAACTTCATGGGATCGATTGCGTGGGCCCACTCACATGCCAGAAGAAGTCTCACAGAGTTTGAGCGAAATATCGACCTCCTACGCCTATAAATAGCACCCCATGGCCTACAGAAAAAGGACTTTAGGATCAAACGACGTCCAGACTCTGCCAGAATCATGATTGCACTCAAACTCAATTGTTGTACTCGTGAAGTTATTGTTGTAATTGACTCTAACCAGTAAGCATATCAATAAAAAGATTTTCCTTTGAAGTGGACATAGGGCGGAGATAGCCGAATCACTATAAATCTTATGTTTATGTATGTTATTTCTCGATTGCTATTCTTTACTTCTTCTGGATTTAAGATTTATGTTACTATATTGCTGATCCATATTCGTACACTGTTGCTTTCATGACAGTCAGGGTTTGTGACCAATTTTGGCGCAAACACCCTAATTAAAAGCAAATCGTCATATTATGGTCTATTTGATGATTGAAACTTAGCGAATCTCATGAAAAAGACAATCAAAGTCAGAGGACCAGATTTCTCTCCCAATTCATACGTGTTCAACCAAGGTAAACCTTAGCTTCATCACCAATTGAAAATATTAGAAATCAGTTGCCTTCAATCGAATTGAAATCAACCAAGTCAACTTCATCTTCTCCACTGTTATCACCACGACATCTACCAACACCCACCTATAAATTAAGCTGAGGTTTAACTCTGTCTAAGCTTTTAATAATGGTTGGTTTCAAGAATTCGAATAGCAAATCTGGAGGTATGGAGAATCATTGACATGTGATAGTGGTACAAGTACTGCTGACAGTGATGTCAATTGAAGGTTAAAGTTAGGCCAATAGTGAGAGAGCTCGGGCATAAGACTTAGAAACTCAGTAATTTTTGTAATGACCCAAAATTTTAAATGATTTAAATTTCAATTTCAAGAAATATATATATATATATATTTCATTCAAATTTTTAACTAACTTAGTTCTGTTGCGTAATTTTTGATTTAAATTTAAAATCAGTTAAAAATTTGATTGATATATATTTTCAAAATTTGAATATTTTATATAATAAAATGATAAAATCATTTTCTAAGAGAGACGTCATATTTCGTTTCGTCAAATTTGGACTGCTCTAGCACCGGTTATCTTATTTTTGGTGTTTTAGCAGCATTTTCGGCAATGGAAAAATCGAGATTTTATAACTTGGTCGTATCGTTGATATCTATGTACCATTCTATTTGTCTCGTCGTGCTGATCTCCACAGTATATTCATTTGTGTATTTTGGTGTCAGATACGTGGCAAAATCAACAACACGATCGCCGTAACAGTTCTGTATTTGTGTTTTGCCTCCTTTATCTTTTCAATTGCCACCATAGGATTCCAAAATCTATCTGCATTTATAATTTGGATTTCAACAGGTGACTTTTCCTTTTCCTACCAGTTCACATTAATATATGTGAATACTGCCTCTTCTATTTCATTTTACTAGATGTTCCCTTTCCCTTTTCTGTCTGCTAACTTTCTAAAAAAATGGTGAAATTCACGTTACTCTTCTTCTTCCATGTTCCTGCCATCAATTTTTATGCACTTTGCCTCCTGACTTGAAGTCGTCCCCACGCCGCTCCTCCGGCACGAAGCAACCAAAATCGCCATCCCATTTTGCCTCTCCTTTGACCCAAAGCCCAACCCGAAGCACCAGCCTCCAAAACCTGAAATGCGACTCGAAGCAACCTCTTTTGACCCGAAGCCTTTCCTGAAGCATGGTCCCCTGCGATTCGAAGCAAACCCAAAATTCTCATTTTTATCCAAAACCTGAAGCACACTTCCCTGACCCAAAGTCAAACCTAAGAAAACCCTTCCCTGACTCGAAGCATGGCCAAAAGCAATTTTTTCCCTGCCGACAAATGTCGCTTTTTGTCGATTTTGTGTTTTTCGATGAATTTCTATGTTATTTATATCTGTTCCTTCTAATATCTATAAAACAAATGTATTAGATGTGACCAAAATAGGAGCCACGACGGGCTAGGTGAGGTCATTCCTCCTATCGGACATGCTTCTTCGATACCATATTACGACTTTGTGATGATTTGGTGGCCACCTCTTAATTTTGATTATGGAAGTGTGTTTCTAGGTGGACGGTAGTAGCTGCTATGCGTTACCACCAGTCTGAATCCGCAATTGGTAGAATCCTACCCTGACATTTCCTTGAGTGCCATGTTCACATGCACTATCGCGCCTTCTATGACGTTGTTTTGTACCATACTTATAGAGTGCCCTCGAAGTAAGCCTCATGGAGGAGCTTAAGGTACTGTATAAACTAAGGGAATATATAAAATGTGTTAAGGGGGATAAGGGTGACGTCTTAATGCTATTTTGATAGTCTACTTTACTATAGACATTATATATGTAGCATATTGTACTATGTATATAGATAGTTTAATGGATCATTATACAATGGGAATCCCAAACATACCTGCATCGTAAAGATGGCTGACTGGGCTTTCTCCTGGATCAAAGCAGATCAGCTCATCGAATTCGTCGATCGAATTGGGCGCCCCAGAACGTTGAATGAAAATAGATGGCCAATTACTATACTGGATGTTAGTTGTCCAAGACCAATGTTCATACTGGGAATAGAATGGGAATTAATATCCTGGGGGTTCAACTTCTTAATATACTGGCCAAGCTCACTAGTGCTAGCCTTCACTTCTCGAATTCCTTTGGGTTATATAGTTTTTTAGTTGACATTTCACTTGAGTTGAATTTAATGGTATAAGAATGTTCATCCCGACTCGTATGTTTTGTGTTTTACTTTATGCTCGGGTCAGACTGAGTGTCACGGTATTTGAGACTCACCTTTGGAGCTTGGAGCTTCGCTGGAAGATCTATCTCTTATCTATTCAGCTTTTGGTTATTAAAGTTATTTCCAGTTGGTTATTCAAACTTGTTAGTTTGTTTATGTATTA